>CM077164.1:126349339-126949339 GCA_039583875.1 Platanthera guangdongensis
TTTCAAGTGCTGAATCTTGGACACGCCTTTGAATGGTTTTTATCTTCCAAATATAACCAATGCCAACCGCCAAAATCCACGTTTCGGTGCTTGGCGTTGTAGTATTTTGCTTTCCTATCTTAGGCTACAATAGACTTTCTCGAATGGTGTGTATAGTTGAATTTGCATCTTCGACATCCTTTTGCTTATAAAACTTCGATTCGCATGTTTCTGCCCAAACTAAAGGAGTGCGACATTTCCTACCCTATAAAACTTTAAAGGGTGTCATCTGAATACTAGCTTGATAGTTAGTTATATTGGTAAACTCAATCATAAAGAGATGGTCCTCCCACCTCTTCCTGAAAATCCAAGGCACACATTCGGAGCATATCCTTCATTGTTTGAATTGGTCCTCTCAGTCTTACCATCTGTCTGCGGAGAAAGGCCGTGCTGAACTTTAGTTGAGTACCTAACAACTGATGGATTAGCCTCCAATCATTCAAAGTAAAGCTCCATCTTAGTCTCTAACGATATTATGTGGCACCCCGTGCAATCGTACTATGTTGTCCACATACAACTTAACCAACTTTTCCACTGAATCGTCCTTCTTGTTCGGTATGAAGTGTGATTCTTTGTCAATCGGTCAACGATCACCCACACGACATCGCTTCCGCTCTGTGATCTCGGCAATCTGTGCACAAAATCCATAGAGATATCATCGAACTTCCATATAGGAATTGGTAACGACTTTAAGAAAACCGCCAGACTTCTGACATTCTGCTTTCACTAGGGAACAAGTTTGGTAATTTTCCACATAAAGAGCTATGTCTTTCTTCATACCCGGCACCAGAATAACTTTTCATGTCCTTGTACATCTTTGTGCTCCCTCGGTGAATTGAGTACTTAGTAAAATGTGCCCCCATAAATCAATTCTCCTCCCGTAATTTTTCCCACATTCGGGATGCACAAAAAATGTTTTTCCTTTCTCAAAAGACTGTCATCCAAGGAGAATGGAATTTGACCCATCTGTTGCATAGCGTTTCATACTTTTATCGAGTTTCGTTATTGCTAAACCCTGTCCGCAAGGTCATACTGTACCTCTGTCAAGTTTCAGGCACGCATTAGCAGTAGTATTCTTGTCAACATAAGAAATATCTAAGGCCTCCAACTCCTAGATCAGACGCTCATCATGCCTCTGCAACAACTTACCCTTACAGGGAGTCTGCCGACTCAAGGCATCTACAACCACATTTTCCTTTCCAGGAGTATAGTGTATCTGGAAGGTGTAGTCCCCAACGAACTCCAGCCACCTCCGCCTGTCGCATATTCAGATCCTTCTAATCTATTAAGTACTTAAAGCTCTTATGGTCCGTGAAGATGTCAACTTTCACGTCATATAAATAGTGACGCCATAATTTAAGTGCAAAAATCACAGCTGTTAAGCCTGGAATCTGAAGAAGAGGCTCCGGCTGTTTTGCAAGAAGTTCATCCTGGCGAGTGTGGAAGTCACTCAAGAGCAAGAAGACTAGGAAGACGGATTTCCTTCGGCAGGGTTATTTCTGGCCCACCATGAGAAAGATTCTGAGGCTTATGCCAAAAATTTGTTCAATGCCAGAAGTTTGATCCACTCCACAGCATTAAGCTGCTCAGTCACTCAGATCAATTACAACTCCTTGGCCCAGAGCAGAAGTTTGGGGGAGGATCTCATTGGTCCTTTTCATATGGCAAGCGGACAACAACGCTTTATCATGGTGATGATACTTCAGGCAAGTGGATTTAGGAGGAGGCATTGGGAAGAGAACAACTCAGGTCCAAGGATTTCATTTGGGGCATAGACAATGGGAATAATCACCGACAAACGGGCACAAATCGGACGAGGATTGAGGAGGAGGAGAAAGAGGAAGAGGAGAAGGGAGAAGGGGTGGGGTGGCGTTGCCTTTCTGTGACTTCCATCAGGAGAGAGGTCACGCTACAGCCACGTGCCCAGAATTCTTGGAGATGAGAGAGGCCAGAGGTTTGAGGAGACAGGATCCGCCGGTGAGGATCGAGGAAATGCCGCAAGGGGAGGCGGAAGACAGGTGCGAGGACACGGTGGATGTAGGAACCCGGGGGGGTATCGGGGCCATCCATGGGGGGATTGGGATCGAGGCCACCCGGAAGGGGAGCTTCCAGACCATGTTCCAAAAGGGGGTAGCCTCAACCTCCCAGACCCCACCCCCACTAGAAAAAATTACCTTCTCTTCAGAAGATATGCCGGAGTACGAGGACCCATTCTGCGACGCCTTGGTGATCCAGACGGCGGTGGAAAACTTTACGGTCTCCAAGATCCTAGTGGATAACGGGAGCTCCGTAAATGTGATTTTTAAGAAGGCCTTCGATGAGATGCAGGTGGAAGCCAAGAGGGTTTTGGCCTCGGATGGACCGTTGTTCGGGTTCTCCGGGGAGAGGAAAGAAGTGGAAGGGGGAGTAGGGCTGCACGTGAGGTTGGGGGGCGTATCACGGAACTGCCGGTTCGTGATTGTAGATGCCCCGAGCAGCTACAGCGCCATCTTTGGGCGACCCCTCATCAGCGCCTTTCGCTGCGTCCCCTCCTCATTCCATCAATGTCTCAAGTTTAACAATGGAGGGGTGCAGGTCAGGGTCAGGGGAGATCCAAAAGTGGCGAGGCAGTGTTACGTCACGGCGGTTAACACCATATCTTGGATGGCAGAGGCGGAGGAGTTGGAAAAGGAGATGGCGGCGCAAGAAGAAGCCTTGAGGGAAGAAGAGGTGAGCCCAGAGGAAGCGAGAGGAGGAACCGAAGAGGAAGTCGGGGAGGAGGAGACTGAGAAGCAGAAGGGAGGAGATGTGCAGGAGGCGTAGGAGGATGTTGAGGTCGAGCAGCAACAGGAGAGCCCGGAGGGGAGAATGGAGATTGAGGAGGAGCAGGGGGGAGAAGATGTGCAGGAAGTCAGGAGGAGCGAGGAGTCGGAGCCACGGGAAAGAATGCAGGAGAAAGTGGGAGAAGAAGGGGCAGAGGAGGAAGCCCGAAGGGACATGGAAATTGAGCAGCAGCAGGACGAGGTGATAGAAGTTAAGGGAGCAGGAGGGGAGGAAGAGATGTAAGAAGAAGCAGGGGACGGCTGGGAGCAGTCGCGGTTGGAGGTGGCCGAGGAAGTAGTGGAGGTGGAGGTCCGCACCAGTCAGGGACAAGGTGGAAGAGGCACTCGCAGGAGAGAGTGAGAGTAGCGAAGGGGATTCAAAAGGGCGAGGGAAGGTCCCTTACCAAGATGGCGAGAGGTATCGGCAGCCGGGGAGGGGTCGTCCCTCCTCTCGCTGGGAGTAGTTGGAGGAGTAGATGAGGGTAGCGAATCAAGTTCCTCGCAACGGACAGAAGAACCTTCTCGCGGACTCTTCGGGGATAGCGGAACCACAAGAGCCCCCTGAAAAAAGCGTTAGTCAGCAAAAGAGCACCCGGTCACGGAAATAACAGTGGTAATCGCGAGTGTCCACCTCTTTTTCCGTAGAGAGCGCACGGGGAGTGGGGGTAGGTTTCAAAGAGGCGCGAGACGAATCTACTGCTGCAAGAGAAGGGCCCCCAGCCTTCGTCTTTTTCGAGCGAGACGACGGGGCGAGGGGACGACCCAGGGAAGAGGTGAAAGCAGCCACGTTGGCCTTATGTTGCTCTCGCACCAGGGCGAGACGTTCGCGAAAACTTTGACTGTGCGTCATTCTGCAAGAACTCGAGGACAGGGAAGAAGAAGAATATGCAGAGTGGGGCATCAGGAGCGCAGGGCAGGAGTCATATATTTATAGACCCCGGTGGGGCCTCCGAAGATTCCTCATAAATACGTTTTTTAATGCACCTTGAATAACGAGCCTCGGTTGAACATTCTTTTTGAGCTTAGAGTAATCTCAAAAAGAGCGGGGATTGTGTACAACCTCGGGCTCACAAAGAGCCCTCAAGAAGTAAAAAGAGCGAGACAGGCAAAGGGTACCAAGAGGGCCCACTCGCAAGCAGCGAGATGATGGGCTCCCCAAAGGGCAAAATGCCCCGCCTAGAGGCGAGAGGGCCCTAGAGGCGAGAGGGCCCTAGAGGCGAGAGGGTCCCAGAAGCGAGAGGACCTCCAAGGGCGAGAGGCTCCGGCGAGACGGGCGGCGGGTCCTTCTCGCCGACAGGCGCCTTTCCTCTCGCCAGGGGGGGAGAAAGTTTTTTTTACTCTTTCCTATCAAAGCAGGGGGTTTTTACTCTTCTACCCCGGGTATTTTTACCCTTTTACCCTTGGTGGACTGCGTATAGCTCCTCAGAACAGCGGATTTTGGCTGTTGACAGATCCAGCCAAGGGTACCCCAGTAATTTCAGGCCGGAGCAGTTTTGTTATTTGCAGTTCAGATTCTGAAATCTATAAATAAGCCCATAGGGGTTCTTCAGAAGGGACCTTTTTTTTAGACTCTTGAGAGGATTCTTTCGACACCGCCTTCTGAGGAACTCCAAGCCCAGCCTTTGGCTTTGGAGGGGAAGCTCTCTGTGACCTTCCGGGTAAGCGGTGGGACCTCCCTGCTGCGGCTTAGGGCCAGTTTTCTAATCCTTCACGACCGGTCAGAGGTCGGAGTTCGGGCCAAGTAGGAGTCGGCTACGCCCCTATTTTGTGAACATTTGTCGGAGTCAAAATTTGGCTTCAACACCCACCACCGTTCTTAGGTCCCAGACCCAACGGTGAACATTAAGCATTCATGCTCCACGGCCCACGGTCGGAGACTTTAGTCTTGATGGCAGACAGCCCAAGACTCTCATTATGTGATCCTAACAAATCCAATAACTTAGGCACTCAAGTTAGACAACCATAACATGGATACAGTTCAGCCCTTACTCGTTGCTCAAATTGCCAGTTCAATGTCTACACTGACACGGGTCAGCTTCCCATTGTTCGTTCGTCTCACTAGCCTTAAAGAGAGCATAGCTCACAATATCCATAATGTCCTCGAAGGATTGGCTTCACAATCACAAGTTAGCTGGGAGCTATCATCAACGACAACCACTATCGTCTGGCATTAGCGACAGAACACCCTTTCTTTACCAACCCGCAACCATAACTGGACCAACTATCCAGAAAACCCTGTAGCCACCTGCAGTGCCAGAAATACTGGATTTGCATAGCATACAGCACATGAATTTCGATGTTATTTTACAGGAACTCCCCTCCAGTACTTCCTGTTAGTCCACTTCACAGGGACAATCCACTGAATTCACAAAATACTCATTTGTACGCGGAGTCTTCTCTGGTGCGCAAAATAAAGCATCACCAATCCATACCAACCTGTATAGATAGGCTTGACATAGCTTGTGTATTCCGTACTACACATTTCCGGATCTATATGCAAGACTTACTGGGGATTTCATGAATCAACCCAACCGAAATCCCTCAACACTCCACCTTTTGGTGGGGGAATTCCATGCATATGCCAAAATAAGGACTTCATATGTCCAAGGAGGAAGATCGTTACCCTTGGAATTCTCTTCGGAGCCATGGCAATGCTTTTCTACATGGATGGAAAGAAGCTGAAAGTGAAGGGATAGATCACACTAACTCTAGATGGGGAGAATAGAGTATTAAAAATCTTTTGATTAATTTTTATAGCGAATTAAAATAATTGATATCCATATGTATATGGGCAGAAATAAAATACAGAAATCACAGCACAGAAAATAACAAATAGAGCAACCAGATGACACAAAGATTTTATAGTGGTTCCCATAAAACTTGGGTACATCCACTCTTCTACCACTCTAGAAGGAATCTATTACAGGTTTTTGATCAGGTGCCCTGCCACCACAGGTTTTTGCTCAGGTGCCCTGTCACTGCAAGATCTATTTTCAAGAGAGATTTAGCAACCCTTTGAGCTTTTAATCAGGTGCCCAAAAACCAAACTAAGTCTTTTGATCAGGAGACTTAACAACCAAGGGATTAACTTTTGAAGGGAGTTAGAAACCATTTCACAGTGAGGTAAAAAGAAATTGATATTGTCTTCTCTTTCTCAATGCTCTGAGAAGACTAGTGGATTATTGTTGTTGTCAAAGCTCCCCCTGCGATGTAGAATAGTTCAGGAGAATGGAAGCTTTGCTCAGGGTGTAGGCCTTCAAGATGAGCACTTTTCTTCCAGTAAATATCTCTCAGTGATTGAGCTTTTGGTCTAAGATTGTATGTTGTGTTGCTGGAAGAAAACTTGAAGAAGAAGAATGAAGATGAACAAGATGTTCTGTGTCTATTTTTCTTGTTCTTAGAATGCAGATATTTTATTTCTTCTTTTTCCTGACTCAGAAAATTCTAACTGTTAGACTCTACCCGGCAATCTTCTGAAAATCTTTTTATATCTGATTGCTGATTTTGAAATTCAAATTCTTGAAGTCCTCTACATATTTTCTGGGAATTAGAATGGCTGAATATTATCTTCAAAGCATTTCCCTAACTTTCCCTGTAAATATGTTAAATAATAACTCTACAAAAATCCTTAATTAATGCTGCCAGGAACGGCTATATTCTTGAGAATATGAGCATTAATTATCAGAGTATTACTGTCTGAATATTTGAAATAATCTGAAATCGAATTGCCTTAGACGGTCTGAAAAACTGAGAGAAGATAGTCGAATCGAACCTTGATGGAGTTAGTGGAACTAAGGAAAGTTTTCGTCGACCTAAGCTCCAAGTTCGTTGAGCTGATAATTCTCCTTCATCGAGCTAAGCTCCAAGATCGTCGAACAAAAAAAAGCACTTGCCAAACTGAGCTCTAAATTCGTCGAGCTGAGAAGGCACTTCGTCGACCTGAGATCCTGAGATAAGCTCACAGTTCATCGACCTGAGCTAGACTTTCATCGAGCTCAACTCAGAGAAGGAACTCTGAGTTCATCGATCTAAGATCGATAATTATCGAGCTGAGTTCAGCTATCGTCAAACTCCTTTTTCTGCAATCTTCAAAACTGTCTTGTCGCTTAAGTCTTGAGTCTCTGAAGTCTTCTGAAGGTAGGTCTCAGTGAACTATCCTAAAGTAATTGACCATAACCATGGAACTAACAAATGACCCCAGACCATACATGGTGGGTCATCAATCCTAATAGTGAACCTAGCCAGAATCACAAGTATGGTTCTAACAATCTCCCCCGATTTGGGTTTGGTCACTATACAAAATAAAACAAACAAAATCACAAAGCAAAAAAAATATCTGGAAGAACCATAAATCATTTAGCAGATATGAACAAATGTGCCTTGTGAGTTTACATATAGCAAAAATAAAAATCAAAATGCATAATCAAAAGATTAAGACTGTTTCTTTGAATCATCTAAAGAAGAAGCAGGTTTTGTGAAAATCATCTGTCTTTTTGGATCAGAAGCCTGCCGTTGAGTCATCTTCACATCTTGAGCACCAAGAATTTTTACAGATGCAGCTCTGGGCACTACTAATTTTTGATGTAAATTCATATATGTATCAACATTGAAAAGCTTTTGTTTTACTTGATACTTGTCCAGGTCCTTCTTCCTGTATGATGACATGGTTGAAAATTGTGATGTATCTTTTCCTTCTCCTTGGCCTTTCTTATCAGAGATAGTCGTACAAGCTCTTGAAATCTGGCCATTCTGAAATTAGGGTCCATTTATGGATCATATGTTGGAGAAGGAGGTATCTTTGGACTTGAATCTTATTTTTTATTTTCTTCAGATTTTTGTTGCTGACTGCTCAGCTTCTTATATTGATGTCTAATGCTTTGAGATCTATGTTGCTGCCTACTGTAGGATGGTCTGGATTGATAGGAAGATGATGTAGACCTTTGTCCTTGAGTAATGTTGCCAGCTAATCCAGTTGCAGGAGGAGGAGGAGGAGGACCTCTCCTATGCGGCGGAGGAGGAGAGTATCTCCTACTCTTTTTCCTAGCTTTCATTTAATTTTTAGAATATCTCATCCAGTTAGGAGTATCTGGAGTGAGATTGATGTTATAAATATTGTAATAAGGTGTATCAGCAGTGGGATTTGGTTTTGGTGTAGCCTTTGGTGGTACTTTCTTCTTGAAATTTCTCTTTTTAGAATTTGAGTCTGTAGAGTCATCTGACTCATCATTATCATCATCAGAATCATCAGCAGGATTATCACGCAAGCATTGATTTGTTTAAGCACTGCCTCAGAAACTATTGAATGAGCCTGTGGTTGTATGGCTTCAGCCTGATGATGTTCTTGAAGTTCTGGCTCTTTAGATGCAATATTTGTAATTTCTTGAGCCTGAATATCATCCCTTTCTGCTTCCATATCTTGAAACATCATTTCATCAAGATCTGATATGGGGGACTCAGCCCAGCTAAAAGTAGTAGGTGAAAAGGCCTTTGGCTCTGGAATAGTTATATGCTCTATAATATCTTATGTAACTACAAAACTTGTCCTAAGTTGTTCCAAGACTTGAGGACTTATAGGCGTAGTATAGCAAACTATAACTTTAGATTAAGTGTCAAAAACTAAAAAACTGCTACTGGAAAGTGTATCAAAAGAATATAATAATGAGGAAAGATAAACTATGGGATTCAGAATGAAATCACCAACAGTGATTATCTCAGAAATTGAAAAATCTATTTCTTCCTCTGTACAAACTTGAATCATATCTATATCTGTACAAACTGCACCTACTACTATGAGAATTTCTACAGGAACTTCTGGAGCTTCTTCATGGAACATCTCCCCCTACCTTGTTTCAGAGAGTCCTGAACCCAGGCCCCCAGAAGAAGGGATGGAAGAGGAAGAGGCTAGCTTTGAAGTAAGTGCAGAGATGGAAGCAGCAAGTGGGGCAACAACCTCACTTATGAGCTTATTCATAGTAGGAGAAATGAATTTAAGAAGATCATTTGCAATGTCAGAAAAATTTAGATATAATTAATCAGGACTAAAGGAGGTATAGGTGGATTGGTGTCCACAATTGGAATAGATGGAGAAGCCTGGAGGGATGTCTAAAAATTGGATGGATGGTAATGTTAGTGGAACATTTTATGGAGGGATATCCTGAATAGGTGAATGATGTGGAGAGTGTGTTGGAGATGGAGATGAAAGAAGTGGCACTTGATGAGTAGAAGTGGATGAAATATCATCAAGATGTGGTGGAAGAGGTGATTGAGGAGGTGGACATGGTGCATCCTCAAGAATATGGATTGGTGATTGTGGTTGATATGGTGAGTATGTTATGACTGTGGATGGTTGTTGAAAGTCGGTTGGAAAGTTGGAGGTGGAGACATCAGGGAGTATAGTATCTTCCTGAATTGAGGGATGTTGTGGAGATGATTGTTGAAGTGTAGTAACCTCAACAAGGGGAGTTGATGAAGGAAATATGGAATGATGTTGAGATGGAGGTGGAAGAGAGGGAATATGAGGAGCAGGACCTTCTTCAGGGGTTGGTGAAGTGGCTACAGCAGCCCTGGTGTCCTCTGAAGCTATCCTGGAAGAGGAGCCCCTGGAAGGCTTGGTAATAACCCTCTCACATCTGCCAAAGAGGGCAAAGGTAAGCCTCTTAAAAACATTTATAAAAATGGTCTGGGAGACCAGGAGTTCAGGGCACTTGTCTTATAGGAAGATGCCCAAAACTCTTCCATAACCAACATCTTTCTTGTTTATTTTCTTCTTATTTGATTAAAATAGAATCAATCTAAAATTCACTAATTTATGATTGACTAAGGCACTCATCAGCAAGAATTGGTGCCTAGTTATGTTGTCATGGGCAGAATGCTTGCACAAGATGATTTTCCCAACGATATCGCCAAGAACTTATATTCAGCAGACAAATTTTTCTTCAGTAATTTATTAGGGTTTCCCTGGGATTGACCCATGATAACTAGCATATCTTCAAACTCATTGCTAGATAGTTCAAAATAATCTTCTCCATTTATAAAACCAAAAACTTATGTTAGAATATCAGGGGTAAGAGAAACCTGATGACCAGAAATCGATCCAGTAATGGAGGTTTGGTCTGGAAAAGTTTTTGTGAATACCCATTCCTTAATCTCCTGTACTGGAAGCTTGATCCTTAATATCATGAACTTCCTCAACTGCGGTGCCTCAAACAACTGAAGTATGTCTTTGAAGATTTGATCAGAATGATTGAACGAATCTATGTCGATGTCGAATCCTGCATCAAACTTCATGCCTGAAAGAGTCGCCACCGAAATCGCCATGCCTGCAAAAATAAAAGATCAAGTGCACGAGAACTAGAAAGAATGGGATGGAGTTCGATGAAAACCCTATTATATGTTTTCATAAGATGAAAAGAGGAACTCCGTCCAATGAAAAAATAAAAGCTTCGAACTCAGGTCGATGAAAAATTTCATGAAGAAATAAAAGCATCGATCTCAGTTTGAAGAGTGGGAAAACAGATCGTTGTACTCCGTTTGATGAAAACTTTTCTGAAACAAAATCATTGATCTCCGTTCGACGAACAGTTTCACAAAGAAAAATTCATCGATCTCTGTCAAACGAACTCTTCACGAAGATTTCATAGATCGTCGATCTCCGTTTGACGAACTATATCCTAATCGTTGAACTCAGAACAAAAATTAAATTAAGCCTTCTCCATTTATCATGCCTAGCTGATTTAGGAAAAACAGATGTTTCTTCTCATCTAAAGTCTTAGTAAAGATGTCTGCACTTTGTAAATTAGTAGAGATAAACACAAGGTTAATTTTATTTTTGTCCACACAATCTCTAATGAAATGATGTCAAATTTCTATATGTTTGGTCCTACTATGATGCACTGGATTTTGTGTAATGGAAATTGCACTGGTACTATCACAAAATATAGTTGAATTATTTAGATTGGGACCAAAATCCAGGAGTTGGTTTTAAATCCACAAAATTTATGAACAACAACTGTCAGCTGCTATATATTCAGCTTCAGCAGTTGAGTTGACATAGATGTCTATTTCTTACAAAACCAAGACACAAGCCTATCACCAAGAAATTGGCATGTTCCTGATGTGCTCTTCCTGTCAACTCTACATCTAACAAAGTCAGCATCTGAGAATCCAGTTATTTCAAATTTTGACCCAGTTAGATACCAGAGTCCTAGATTTGGACAACCCTTTATATATCTTAAAATCCTTTTTAGTAAAATTAGATGAGATTCTTTAGGGTTCACTTGGAACCTAGCACAAAGACATATAGCAAACATTATATCTAGCCTACTATTTGTGAGATATAACAAGGCCCAACAATAGCCCTATATGTTTTCTAATTAACTGGCTTGCCCTGTTCATCAGAATCAATCACAGCATTGGAAGTCATGGGTGTTTTCATAGCTGAGGCATCATCCCAAATCTCTTAAATAACTCCTTAGCATATTTAGATTGAGAGATGAAAATGCCATCAGGGGATTGCAACACTTGAAGACCAAGGAAGTAGGAAAGCTTACTCATGCTACTCATTTCAAACTTGGAATGCATTGGATTAGAAAACCTTTTGTATAGTTTGGAGTCAGTAGAGCCAAAAATGATGTCATCTACATATATTTATACTATCAAAATTTTATTTTTATGATGCCTAGTAAACAAAGTCCTATCTACAATGCCCCTAGTGAACTTATGTTCTAAAAGAAAGCAAGTTAGGGTCTCACACCAAGCTCTTGGAGCTTGCTTTAAACCATAGAGAGTTGTATGCAACTTAAAAACAAAAGAGGGATGAGTTGGAGAGATAAAACCTGGTGGTTGCTCCACATAGACTTCCACTTTAAGTTCACTATTAAGAAAGGCACTATTGATATCCATTTGGTAGACTTTGAATCTCATGTATGCTACATATGCAAGGAATATTCTGATATCCTCTAGCCTTGTAACAGGGGCAAAGGTCTGGTCATAATCAATTCCTTCCTCCTATGAATAGCCTTGAGCTACCAATCTTGCTTTATTCCTTATAATTGATCCTTAAGCATCCAACTTGCTCATGTACACCCATTTAGTTCTAATGACTTGGTAGTCTTTAGGTCTTGGAACTAAATCCCAAACTCTGTATCTCTCAAATTAATTGGGCTACTCTTACATTGCAATAATCCAGTGGGGATCTTGCTCTACATCTTTTATGGATTGAGGTTCAATCTGAGATATGAAGCAAACTTGCATCAAACCTTGGTTGAGTTGATGCATTGTTTGCACACCAACTGATATGTCTCCAATCACTTGAGATATGGGATGATCTCTAAGTGTGACAAGATTAGTAGGAGGAGTTGGTTCATCAACAACTTGGTGAATTAATTCCTCTTGTGGAATTATGATAGTTGTTGTTAGTTTAACTATTCCAACAATTTCTTCTTCACTTTCTTCATTAGTCTGTGGAGAAGGATGAGATGTAACCTCTTGGGTGAGTTTTAAGTCATCCAATTTCTCACACAGAAAGGGTACCTACAATGTATCTCTAGTAGAATAATCATTCTCCTTGTAACACATGTTAACTTCATAAAAAGTTATATGTATGATTCTTCCATTTTTAAAGTTGATTTATTAAATACCTTATATGTCTTGCTGACTTGGGAATATCCAAGAAAAATTCCCTCAGCAGCTTTGGCTTTAAACTTTCTAAGATGTTTCGTGTTATTATTGTGAATATAACATCTACAACCAAATTCTCTAAAATAATTTATTTTAGGTTGCTTTCCTTTAAGCAATTCATAAGGAGTCTTACCCTTAAGTTTATGTATTAAAATTCTATTCAGAACATTATTTGTTGTGCTTACAGTCTCTGCCAAAAGGATAGGGGCAAGTAAGCATCTGCAAGCAATGTCCCTGCAACTTCAATAAGGGCTCTATTTTTCCTTTCTGCTACCCCATTTTGTTGAGGTGTTCTGGGAGCAGAGAAGCAATGCCTGATACCTTCCATCTCATAGAATTCTTGCATAAAAAGAGATTCAAACTCAGTACCATGATCACTTCTGATCAATGCAACTGGAGTAGAGTACTCAATCTTTATACTCCTAAGAAAGTCTATAAGAACTTTAAACTTATCTGACTTGTTTCTCAGAAAGAACACCCGAGTGAATCTAGAGAAGTTATCTACAATAACTAGAGTGTAAGATTTCCCTCCCAAACTTTGTACAGCAATTTGTCCAAAAATATCCATGTGTAGCAAATACAAAATTCTGGGTGAATCACTCTTATTAATTAATTTAACACAATTTTTAGTTTGCTTGCATAATTGACAAGCCCTGCAGAGACTTTCCTTCTTGTAGTGGCCAGAAGGCAATCCTCTAACAAGGTTGTCCCTAGATAGTTTATCAATATTTCTTAAATTTACATGTCCTAGTCTTTTATCACATAAGTCATTACTATCACTAATCTGATTAAATAAACAAATTTCTAAAACGACAGACTTAAAATATACTACATAAATGTTACCTTGTCGAATTCCTTTTAAAATAATTTTGTTGTTATCAAAAGTAATAGTACAACAAGATTGATTAAATGATACCTGATAAGCTTCATCACAAAATTGGCTTATGGATATCAGGTTATGCTTGAGACCACTCACATAGGCTAACTTCCTGAAGGTGGCAGCTTCAACTTTGACATTCTCATATCCTTTTGTTTGTCCATAGTTGGAGTTTCCAAAGATCACCTTTGGTCCAAGCTTTGACTTGTAATCAGTTAGATTTCTCTTGCTGCCTGTCATATGTTTTGAACACCCACTATCCAAGTACCACTGTTGCTCTGTGGTAGGATAGTTCATCACCTGCATGAAAATAGATTAGATGTTCTTGACCAAGGTAACCTTGGGTCCTTGATTCTTCTCAAATTTATAACTGGAAATGAAAGAAAATTTTTGTTGGTTTTTTTATCCTAAGGGGTGAAATCTTATAGGTGGAATTGTCCATTAAGTAAAAGCATTATTAAAGGATTTAGGTTTCTTGACATTTTGAAAAGAATTTAAGTTTCTGTTATAGTAAACTGGGTTTGACGAATTCTAGTAAGTTCGTCGATCTGCGTTCGACGAATATGGATGAGTTCGTCAAACTCCGCTCAGAGAGTGAAAGTATTCATTTTCTGCGCCGCAATTTCATCGATCGCGGCTCGACGAACCATGTTGATTTCATCGATCGCAATTAGAATAATAGTTATATCTAAATTCTGCATTCATAGTTCGTTGATCTGAGTTCAACAAACTGCATACATTTCGTCGATCATGGTTCGATGAAAATTGTTGAACATTGTTTTTATTAAAAAAAAAATCTTTTTCTTGGGTTGATTTTCTATGAAATTTATGTTTCTTTATTATTAACTTCTACTTTTTCTTTACCTTTGGCAGAAACAAATTTAATGGGGGTAGAAAGAATATTTTTCTTGAGAAGAGGAGGCTGACTTGATGAAGATCCCAAGCTCAGTTTGTCATTAAGCCTGGCATTGACTGTACTAGTGATATTCATCAATTTGATGCTTCTCTCATTAAGAGATTTTTCAAATTCTTTAGCCTCATTTAATTTAGTTTTTAAAGAAATGATTTGTTCAGAAGCTAAGTCTAATTCATTTTTCAGTTTGATGTTTTCAGAAAACAGATTGTCATATTCAATTTGTTTTTCTCTGAGAAGTTTGATTTCCTTCTCAAATTTAATTAAGTCATTGCATAGAAGTTTGAATTCAGTTTTAAAATGTTCAGAAATAAAATCAAAAGATGTTATTACCTGGGCCTCTTTTGATTCAGATTCTGAGTTTTATGCTTCTAAAATAGCAGCTTTTGAGTTGTTGCAAGAGGCATTGACTATCATCAAGCAGATTTCTCTGGCTTTTGCCTCTTCTTCATCCTCACTAGAACTGGATGAAGTTTTTTCTTCTGAGTCACTCGAAGTCTTAGCCACAAATCCTTTCTCCTTCTTCTTCTTGTATTTGTTGGAGGAGGGCTTGCTGGAGCGCTTATTAGATTCTTTCTCCTTTCTCTTGTCCTTCTTTTAAGCCTCTGGACATTTTGGAAGAATGTGTCCTGGCTTCCTGCATCCATAGCAAACAATTTTCTTAGTAGGAGTCTTGGCATACCTTTGATTGTCCTCATTTCTGGTTGACCTTCTCCTGAAGTCCTTCCTTGTCATTTTATAAAACCACTTTGCCCGAAGACTCAGTAGGTCTTCATTATGTGGTAGTGCTTCTGATTCCTCAAATGCCTTGAAGGCAATACTTTGCTCCTTCCTTCCTAAGGTAGAAGACTTTTGTTCAGCTGCCTCCCTGGTTTTGATAAGCTGCTCATAAGATTTGAGCTTGCCTAATAATGACTTAGTAGAAATCTCATTTAGGCTTTTGGCCTCCTTTATTGGCCAGATCCTAGAGTCTCATGTACTAGGAAAGCACATAAGGATCTTATCATTGATCTCTGTTAAATAGATGTCCTTGTCAAGAGTCTTCAGCTCATTGATAATGAGGCTGAGTCTGTTGTACATTTCAGCAACTGATTCTGATTCTTCTTTCTTGAAATTCTCATATTGTGAAATGAGAAGGGATCTTCTATCTTTTCTTTCATCAGCAGATCCTGCTACCATTTGGTTGAGGGAATCCCAAATAGCTTTTGATGATGTGCATTCAGCCACTTTCTGAAATATGTCATCAGACATAGTTTGGGCTAGAATGTTCATGGCCTTGGCATCAACAACCTTAGCTTTCTTCTGAGCATCAGTCCACTCAGGTGGTGGAACTACACTTGTGCTTGTTGTTACAGTTGGTGTAGGGGGCCTGTCAAGATAGAATTATAAATATCTTCATCAATTGAATTCATATACAGCTTAATCCTTGTCTTCCAAAGTGCAAACTTGTTAAGATTGCACACCGGAGGTTTGGTGCTTGAGTATTCCTTATTTTGTGTCATGATATAAAAAAGATACTAGAATAAATGGGATCTATCAAAGATCTTTTGGTTCAGGTATTAGCCTGTGAAACCAATCAACCTTACCCTATAATACCAATTGAAAGTGAAGGCATAGATCACACTAACTCTAGAGGGGGGTGAATATAATATTAAAAATCTTTTGATTAATTTTTATAGCGGATTAAAATAAGTGATATCTATATGTATATGGGCAGAAATAAAACACAGAAATCACAGCACAGAAAATAACAAATAGAGCAACCAGACAACACAAAGATTTTATAGTGGTTCCCCTAAAACTTGGGCACATCCAATCTTCTACCACCCTGGTAAGAATCAATTACAGGTTTTGATCAGGTGACCTGCCACCACAGGTTTTTGCTCAGGTGCCCTGTCAACGCAATATCTATTTTTAAGGGAGATCTAGCAACCCTTTGAGCTTTTGATCAGGTGCCCAAAAACCAAACTAAGTCTTTTGATTAGGAGACTTAACAACCAAGGGATTAACTTTTGAAGTGAGTTAGAAACCCTTTTACAGTGAGGTAAAAAGAAATTGATATTGACTTCTCTTTCTCAATGCTCTGAGAAGACTAGTGGATTGTTGTTATTATCAAAGCTCTCCCTAAGATGTAGAATAGTTCAGGAGAATAGAAGCTTTGCTCAGGGTGTAGGCCTTCAATATGAGCACTTCTTCTTCTAGTAAATATCTCTGAGTGAATGAGCCTTTGGTCTCAGATTGTATGTTGTGTTGCTGGAAGAAAACTTGAAGAAGAAGAATGAAGATGAACAATATGTTCTGTGTCTCTGTTTCTTGTTCTCAAAATGCAGATATTTTCTTTCTTCTTTTTCCTGACTCGGAAAATTCTAACTGTTAGACTCTATACAGCAATCTTCTGAAAATCTTTGTATATCTGATTGTTGATTTTGAAATTCAAATCCTTGAAGTCCTCTTCATATTTTTTGGGAATTAGAATGACTTATTATTGTCCTCAATGCATTTCTATAACTGTCCCAATAAATATATTAAGTAATAACTCTGCGAAAATCCTTAATTAATGCTACCAAGAATGGCTATATTATTGAGAATATGAGCATTATCAGAGTATTACTGTCTGAATATTGGAAATAATCTGAAATCAAATTGCCTTAGACGGTCTGAGAAACTGAGAGAAGATAGTCGAACAGAACCTAGATGGTGTTAGTCGAACTAAGGAAAGTTTTCATCGACCTAAGCTCCAAGTTCGTCGAGCTGATAATTCTCCTTCGTCGAGCGGAGCTCCAAGATCATCGAATAGAAAAAGCACTTGCCAAACTGAGCTCCAAGTTCATCGAGCTGAGAAGGCACTTCGTCGAGCTGAGATCCTGAGATAAGCTCACAATTCGTTGACCTGAGCTAGAGTTTTGCTGAGCTCAACTCATAGAAGGAACTCAGAGTTCATCGATCTGAGATGGACGATTGTCGAGCTGAGTTCAGCTATCATCAAACTCCTTTTTCTGCAATCTTCAAAACTGACTTGTCTCTTAAGTCTTAAGTCTCTGAAGTCTTCTGAAGCCTTCTAAAGGTAGGTCTCAGTGAACTATCCTAAAGTAATTGACCTTAACCCTGGAACTAATAAATAACCCTAGACTAAACATGATGGGTCATCAATCCTAATAGTGAACCTAGTCCAAATCGCAAGTAGGGTTCTAATAGAAGCGCCTCACTTTCCCCTTCATGTTTGAGCTTCGGATCTTGATTCCAGCCACAAGATCTTCTTCAGCAACTTCAACAAGTTCTACCCAAACCCTATCTTCCGCTGTGAGTTCTCTGCTCCAGAACCGGGAAGTAAGGAAGAGAGAGAGAAAAACATAAGGATTTCCTTAGTTCCATCCCTCTGCATATGTGGCCTCGGGTTTCAACCCAACCACACGATAAACTCGTCAAAACAAAGCAATGGCCCAGGTTTGAGCTAAAAAGTCAACCACTGCTCACTGGTCGCACACCAGCCATATGGCATGAGTTGCCACTCGGCCATGTCTTATTTTGACAAATTATCGAATGGGGTTGAGTTCATCGAACGAAATTTGTCGAATGAGAGTGAGTTCGTTGAACGGGCTATAACACAAAATATAGTCATTTTCGTCGAGCTCTGCTCGACGTTTCGTCGAGCACGGCTTGACTTTTCGTCGAGCTTGGCTCGACTCTTTCGCCGAGCTCGGCTCGACGCTTTCGCCGAGCTCGGCTCGACGCTTTCGCCGAGCTCGGATCGACGCTTTCGCCGAGCTCGGATCGACGCTTTCGCCGAGCTCGGCTCGACGCTTTCGCCGAGCTCGGCTCGACGCTTTCGCCGAGCCCGGCTCGACGCTTTCGCCGAGCCCGGCTCGACGCTTTCGCCGAGCCCGGCTCGACGCTTTCGCCGAGCCCGGCTCGACGCTTTCGCCGAGCTCGGCTCGACTTTTTAGCCTGTTACCACGAAATCCTTTTTGGTGTGTTACACAATGCTAAGGCTACACTCAACGCCTAACCTGCGCGATGAATCTGCACCATTCCACGAACTCCGTTCGACGAATTAGCACTTTTCGACGAATTAGCATTCTGTTTGATGAACTCTCTTCGACAAATTGCCATCTGTTCGACGAATTAGCCCTATGTTCGACAAATTGCCATTTGTTCGGCGAACTCCGTTCGACAAATTGCCATCTGTTCGGCGAACTCCGTTCGACGAATTGGCTCCTATTCGATGAACTCCGACCACTCCTAACCGACAACGGTAAGATTTACAGCAACTAATTCAACGGATTAATCTTTCCAAGAACCATAATTGACGACATCTAATCCCTCATATACAATGAATTAAACCAGGTTGAACTAATACAATGAATCTAATCCCTCATATATAAGTTGAACTTGGCCGGAAAACCATACCATATTGCTGATCGGCAAAAGGCCGGATCGAACCCTACTCCCAAAAACTACAAAGGGAAGAACAGTATGGAAAATATACAAGGAAAAGAAAGCGTGGCAAGGGGAATAAGTCACCACTTGCCTCAAATTGCCGAATACGGCCGCATAAATGCTCCTTCTCAAGGATCTGGCCGCAAGAACACCTAAGCAACACTTCTTGAAACTTTTCAGGATGAAAGAGGGTCAAAACCGCAACCTAAACCTCTAAAAATAAACGAAATGGGAAAACTTACGGTTGAAACATAGATCTAGGTGAGAGTTATCCGGATCTACTCTCTCTGATGATAATTTTGTACACCATAGCTTCTCCAATCGAGGGGTTGAAGGCACAACAAGGATGCCTCTTTCTTACGCAAACAGGCCGATGGTTTTTGTTGGAACCTACTTTTCGGTCCCTCCTAAAGTTCGAAACAGGATGCATCCCACACGTACTCTCCCTGTGCTACCCTCCTGATGAGATTCGAAAGCCTGGAAACAGACCGAGGGGGCTCAGCTCGGAGGTCCCACCTCTAACCCGGAAGAACTGAAGGTCTTCCCCTCCCTAGCCAGTGCAGAGCTAGATGCCTGTGAGGAAGATAGTGGAAAGGTTCAACAACCCCTTCTCAGGCACCTTTACCGGTCTATTTATAGGCCTCTGAATCTGTTCTGTAAATAACACTTCTGAATTAACCTGAAATGACCAAAACACCCTGGATCGGGTCTACGAACAGCCAAACTCCGCTGTTTTGGAGAGCTATATGCAGACCTCCCGGGGTAGACATGTAAAATTACCTGGGGCATAAAGGTAAAATCCTCCTTGGGGGTAAAAAGGTAAAGACATCACTTTTCACATGTGGCGAGTGGGGAAAGAACTGTCAGGCGAGACGACCACCCTGTCCGTCTTGCCGGCCTCTCACCTGGTGGGCAATCTCGCCCCCTAGGAGGTCTCGCCTAATAAGAGGTCTTGCCTACCTCTGTGGGCTATCCATACCTCTCGCCTCTTGTAGGTGGGCCTCCTCCCCTCTCGCCAGTCCTCCTTCCTTGCTTGTTGGGTCACCTCTCGTGAGTCCAAGGTTGTACACAATCCCCACCCTTTTCGAGGTTGCCCTAACCTCGGAAAGATAGTCCAACCGTGGCTCGCGATGCTAGGATTCCTTAATTTGAATCTTTGGTGCCCCCCTATGGGGCCTATAATTTCATTCGGGACCCTTTAGCCTTCATCTCTTCTTCAGAATGTCTCACAGCCAAAGCTTCCGCGAGCGCCTCGCGATGGTGCGAAGGCAGAATAAAGCCAACACAGACGCCCTATTCCCGGACTTGGGGCGCATTCCTTCCTTGGCCTCTCCGCCCTCTCGCTTAAAAAAGATGAAAGACGCTTGCCCCCTCTCTCGGCGGGCGTAACCTCCTCTGCCCCTTCAACAGACAACCCATTCGCTTCTTCAGGAGAGAAGCAGGTAATCTCATTACTTTTTTCCTTCTTTGGTCTCGCCTGCTGACTACGCTTTTTTAGGTAAGTTTCGCGGATTCACCTGTGCCCGCCAATCCTCCTGATAATATAAACCAAGCTCATCAGAGCACTGACTCGCCTGAGGCGTCCTCCCCACCCCCCTCGCGATGAGAAAACCTCTCGCGAGTTGTGGGGAACCCTCGCATCCCCAGTAAGTTCTTCTCCCTTCTCGCCTTTCCTTCGATTCGCCTTAATTTACCCAATTCACGCGAGCTCATCCTGGCTAATGATTTCTCGCTCTTTTTGCAGGCATCCAATTTGATTCCAACACTGAAGATGCTCCCGCGTCTCCCCCCCACCCACCCCCCCCCCCCCCCCCCGCTTACCTCTCACTCATCCTGGCGAGATCGAGGACTACTTGGGTGATCGCATGGACCCCCAGGAATTGAAGCGGAGGACAGCCAGGATGTTCCGTAAATACACGCACATAATTCGCGAGATGGAGCTGGAGAAGCAAGCCTCCGACCGGCGCATGGACTGGATAGAAACAGATTATCACCGCCTTTCCGTCAGGATGGAAGCGGATGGGGTACTAGACGGGACCGATCCCCAAGCCATCTTAAATGAGACGGACGAACATCTTCGTCTCGCGCGCCGCGGCGTGATCGCTGCTCGTGCCTTTAATCTTCCTGGCCGCCCTCCATGCGTGGGAGGTAAAGATGGCCGCTGGCATTGGGTGCGGAACTAAACTGTCGCTGTCCCATCTCGCCCTTTCTAGGTCCTCCTTGTATTTCTGTCAATTTAGCTGTTTGATTATGATGCGTTGTATAAAACTTATTTTGGGTGAGATGTCCCCTTCTGCGGGATGATCTATTTTTACCTTTTGGTACTGTACTAGTCATATCATGCCGTCTTTTCATCATTATCATGATTAGCTATTTTTTCGATTAGTTTTATAATGATGGATTTTGCCTCGAAAAGATCGCTGAGGCGCCCCGCCTCTTGAGTTCCAGAGAGAGAGAGAGAGAGAGAGAGAGAGAGAGACGAAGCGTCGGGGTGCCTCCTCATTTCCCGCCGCTTGACCTTCCCGCTTAATCCCCTCTCTCCCTTATCCCTTATAAATATCTCTTTTGTAACTCTAAGCCGTTTCTTTGGTCGCGGCTCCCGTCTCTCTCCTCTTCCTTACTCATCTCGCATCCCGCTCTCTCTGAACCTTCCTCTCCCTCTTTTATTGCCTTCTCGCCCGTCATGGGAAAGAAAAAGACGTAAGAGGGCGAGGGGCGCAGCCGTTGCGGAAAGCGGTTCGTGGACCACGACTTCCCTCTCGGCCGACTGCCAGAGGAAGACTACGCTCGTTTCTCCAGCGAGTATCTCACCGACGGTTATCTGTCTCGCCTGCCTAAAGTTGGCGAATGTATCAACACCTTCTACCCCAACGAGCTGGCCTTCCCAGTCTCGCACATCGAGGCGGGGCTGCGGCTTCCCCTCTGGCCGGAGGTCAAGTTAGTTCTTAAGTACTTTGGGGTCGTCCCGGCCCAATTCAACCCCAACGCCATCTCCATGTTGATCGCTTTCGCCTGCTACTTGCGGCGAGAGCGCATTGAATTTAGTTTGACGGCCTTCCGCAAGCTGTTTGTCTACCAGGCAAAAGACGACGGCGTCTCTTATTTCACAGGCCAAGGCCTGAAGGTGTGCGAGACGCCGAATAAAAACCACCACTGGCTAACTCGCTTTGTCTTCATCCGCGGGGATCTGGGAGGTATTCCTCTCGCCCCTGTGTCTCCTGCCGAATGCTATTATGACACCCCCAAGGTGGGGGTGCCAAGAAAGATCTCTGCGATTTCTTCGCAGGGAAGAATTTCGAGGTCCAATACCTTAGGCGAGACCTCGACTCGCTTCCAGCCATCTTCCCTGGCGAAGGTACACTTCTATTTCCCTCTTTACCCTTGTGAATTTTTATTCCCCGCTGACTGTCATCATATCTAGGAGAGAAAACTGTCCCCGTCCATCCCCCTTATCAAAGTAACCGAGCTCTCGCCTTAGCGAGTATGACGGCGGAGGCTGCGAAGGACACGCTGACACCCACCCCCAAGAAGAGGCACGTGGGCGAGGGCACTTCTCGGCATAGCCCCAAGAAGAAGGTGAAAAAGTCTGTGTCCTTTAAAAAGGAAAAATCTGCCAAAGAAAGGAAAGAGCCAGCAGGATCCCTGTCCCCCATCTCTTTATCGTCTCCCTCGTCTCCCCGACTACACGTCTCGCCTGTCCGCGAGACGGTTTCTTCAGAGACAGCTGCCCCCAGCAATGCTCAGCCTTCTAAGCTCCCTCCCAGCGAGACTGGTTCCTCCAGTCGCCCGGCTCCCGCCTCGCACCCCAATTACAATATGGGGCCTGTGACGATGATGACGTCGGCGAGTCGGTTCTCTTATGGGACAAGGATGCTAACCGCGTGTCGGTGTCCACTCTCCTTCCTTCCTGGAAAGAGCAGGACCCCCCACCAGTCACGCCTTCTCCCTAGGGTTTGGGCTATATGGCGGCCTTGGCTCTGAACCCGCTGATAATGAGGCATCGCGGGACCTTATTCTGAAAAGTGCCCATTCTCAATTTCGCTCCCTGGAGGTCGCGCACCGAGTCTCGCGCTGCCTTGTTTTCAACAACAGAAAGTGGAAGGAAGCGGAGGCCGGCCTTGCCGCGGAACGGGAGAAATCCATCGATCTGGAGAAGCGATTGATTGTTGCCGACAACCTCCTCACACAGAGCCAGGGTGGCGTGGTAATTTTTCTTACCGTTGCTTTGCTAGTCTTACTCTCTGATTTTTACAGCCCCTTACTCGCTCTCTTCCCGCAGGATGCTGAGACGGCCAACAGAATGCACTCGCGTATTGAGGAGTTAGAGGGGGAGAACAAGAAATTGAAAGCTGAAAATCTCCACCTCCGGAACAGCACGACACCCCCCTTGGACCAATTTCCCGTTCCTTCCCGCTACTCAGAAGACGAGGTGGACTCCATCTGCCGAGACTCCAATATCAAGACGGAGGAGGTTGTTCTTAAAATGATGAAGGAGCTGGGAGTGGTGCGCGAGGATGCAGAGACGGTAACCGCCCGCAACCTGGTCCCCCGCTTGTACAGCGAGACGGACGGCAGCTCTTCTTCTGACAGCGAGTAGCGTACCATCAACTGCAGTGGCTTCTCTTCCCCTCTTTATTTTGTCTAGTACTTGTAGTTCTGGTAGACACTTCCTTGAAAAAGGAAAGCGAGGTGTTCCTGCTCCATGTATATTTTGTTTAAACCTTTTACACATTAATTGCTGCTTCCATCTTCGGGTGTCTTGCTTAATAGTTAGTCAAAAACACGAGACAACTTTTTAGGTGCTATTTAATCGCTGCTTTTAACTTCTGCCATCTCGCTTAATAGCTAGCCAAAAGCGCGAGACAAACTTTTGATCTCTCTTCGGCCATACTATGCGCGAGATCCGCTCACTGCTAGCGCTCGCCTCGCCGCAAGATTATCCTGCGCCGAAGTCCCTGGAGACCAGCCGTCTCGCTTGGTAGGTTCCGCCTTCTTATGCCAGTCTTGTGCCTTGAATAAGGAAGGCCGCCCACGCCATGGGCAAGACCACCCACGATGAGTGCCGGCCAGAGACCCTCTTCCCTGGCCTGATTCCTGGCCCCTCTCTTTTTTAGGGATTTTCCACCAACCTTCTGATGAATATGGACCTTTCCCCTCGCGAGCTCTTACCCTTAGACTGGCCATCAAGTGAGCCTACAACCCTGCCAGCTATATGAGAGCCTGGTCAGCGGGTCTGCTCGGGGTCTCCTCTCCAAATCTTCTCCAACCACCGAGTGAGCATACAGCCCTGCCAACTAGATGAGAGCCTGGTCAGCAGGTCTGCTCGGGGTCTCCTCTCCAAACCTTCTCCATCCACCGAGTGAGCCTACAGCCCTGCCAGCTAGATGAGAGACTGGTCAGCGGGTCTGCTCGGGGTCTCCTCTCCAAACCTTCTCCAACCACCGAGTGAGCCTACAGCCCTGCCAGCTAGATGAGAGCCTGGTCAGCGGGTCTTCTCGGGGTCTCCTCTCCAAACCTTCTCAAACCACTGAGTGAGCCTACTGCCCTGCCAGCTAGATGAGAGCCTGGTCAGCGGGTCTGCTCGGGGTCTCCTCTCCAAACCTTCTCCAACCACCGAGTTAGCCTACAGCCCTGCCAGCTAGATGAGAGCCTGTTCAGCGGGTCTGCTCGGGGTCTCCTCTCCAAACCTTCTCCACCCACCGAGTGAGCCTACAGCCCTGCCAGCTAGATGAGATCCTGGTCAGCGGGTCTGCTCGGGGTCTCCTCTCCAAACCTTCTCCAACCACCGAGTGAGCCTACAGCCCTGCCAGCTAGATGAGAGCCTGGTCAGCGGGTCTGCTCGGGGTCTCCTCTCCAAACCTTCTCCAACCACCGAGTGAGCCTACAGCCCTGCCAGCTAGATTAGAGCCTGGTCAGCGGGTCTGCTCGGGGTCTCCTCTCCAAACCTTCTCCAACCACCGAGTGAGCATACAGCCCTGCCAGCTAGATGAGAGCCTGCTCAGCGGGTCTGCTTGGGGTCTCCTCTTTAAACCTTCTCCAACCACCGAGTGAGCCTACAGCCCTGCCAACTAGATGAGAACCTGGTCAGCGGGTCTGCTCGGGGTCTCCTCTCCAAACCTTCTCCAACCACCGAGTGAGCCTATAGCCCTGCCAGCTAGATGAGAGCCTGGTCAGCGGGTCTGCTCGGGGTCTCCTCTCCAAACCTTCTCCAACCACCGAGTGAGCCTACAGCCCTGCCAACTAGATGAGAGCATGGTCAGCGGTTCTGCTCGGGGTCTCCTCTCCAAACCTTCTCCAACCACCGAGTGAGCCTACAACCCTGCCAGCTAGATGAGATCCTGGTCAGCGGGTCTGCTCGGGGTCTCCTCTCCAAACCTTCTCCAACCACCGAGTGAGCCTACAGCCCTGCCAACTAGATGAGATCCTGGTCAGCGGGTCTGCTCGGGGTCTCCTCTCCGAACCTTCTCCAACCACCGAGTGAGCCTACAGCCCTGCCAGCTAGATGAGAGCCTGGTCAGCGGGTCTGCTCGGGGTCTCCTCTCCAAACCTTCTCCAACCACCGAGTGAGCCTACAGCCCTGCCAGCTAGATGAGAGCCTGGTCAGTGGGTCTGCTCGGGGTCTCCTCTCCAAACCTTCTCCAACCACTGAGTGAGCCTACAGCCCTGCTAGCTAGATGAGAGCATAGTCAGCAGGTCTGCTCGGGGTCTCCTCTCCAAACCTTCTCCAACCATCGAGTGAGCCTATAGCCCTACTAGCTAGATGAGAGCCTGGTCATTGGTTCTGCTCGGGGTCTCCTCTCCAAACCTTCTCCAACCTCGGTGCCCTAAAAAGGTCACCCACGCTTTCATCATATCAAAAGAACACATCAAAATAGTAAGCACTGTACAATAATAAAAAGTGCCATGGACAGAAAGTGCTACGGGTAAAATCTCTTTAAATCATCACCACTTCGGGCTCGCTCGAGGGATACCCCGTCCACATCTTGGAGGTGGTACCCTCCTGACTTTAATACTTCTTTTACTACAAAAGGACCCTCCCAATTGGGATTGAGCATTCCTACTGAGGCCCCTCTACCCGCTGCATCTACCTTTTTAGGACCAAATCTCCTTTCTCAAACTGTCTGATCCTTATATGTTTGTCGAAGTACCTTGCCATCCGGCGCTTGACCTCCTCCTGCCGGACCATCGCCAAATCCCTGAGCTCCTCCACGAGATCCAATGAGAGTCTCTGTTCTTCTTCATTCTCTGCTCTCCAACCTTCAGCTCCTTCCCTCGCAACTGCTACTCTCGGTGATGTTACCTCAAATTCGATAGGTATGACAGCCTCTGAGCCATGAGAGAGCCTTAAACGGGGTTTCCCCCGTGGCGGTGTTCGGTGTGGTCCTCAAGGCCCACAGTACTGAAGGTAGCTGCTCCACCCAGCTTCCCATCAAATTCTCCACTTTTTTCCTCAATAGATTGACAATGACTCTATTAGCTGCTTCCACATGTCCATTACTCGTGGATGATGAACGGAGGCAAAACGGAGATCTATTCCCAAACGAATGCAGAAATCCACGAATTCTCTACTTGCAAACTGTGGTTTGTTATCTGTCACAATGGCTAGGGGCAACCCATGCCGGCAGATGATCTCCCCCCATATGAAATTCTTGACCACCTGCGATGTTATCTTAGCCAACGCCTTCACCTCCAGCCATTTCGAGAAGTAGTCCACCATGACTAGCAGAAATTTTCTCTGGCCACTTGCTTGGGGAAAGGGACCCACCAAATCTAGCCCCCATATAGCGAAAGGCCAGGGAGCTGTGATTGTCCGCAACCTCTGGGCCGGGAGGAGCTGGACGGGGGCGAACTCCTGGCATTTCTGACACCTTCTCGCGAATTCTTCCGCATCTTTCCTAAGGGTAGGCCAGAAGTACCCCTGCCGCAGCACCCTCCCTTCTAATGTCCGGCTCCTCGAGTGACTCCCACATTTGCCCGAGTGAATCTCTTATAGAACCTTGGGAACCTCCTCCTCTGACACACATCTGGCCAGCAATCCTGACAGCGTCTTGCGATATAAAACCCCACCCCTCAGCAGGTAGTACGCCGATTTGTATCTGGTATGCCTCTTGTCGAGTTCTCTCTCGGGTAATTATCCTGACGTTAAAAAGGTGATGAAGGGGTCCATCCAAGATCTTTGCTGGCATATCTCCATGAGTTCTCCTTCTTCTATAGACGGTCTGAAGAGCTCCGTCATTGTTCCCCCGGCCCGAGGGCCGTGCTTGGCGAGTTGATCAGCCTGAGTGCTCTCCTCCATCGGGATGTGTTGGATTGAAAAGTTTCGGAACTGTCATATGATGCCCTTGACCTTTCTTAGATATAACTGGAGGGTGGGCTCCCTTACCTCGAACTCCCCTTTGATCTGGTCTTCCACCACCATGGAGTCTGTCAAGGCCTCAATGTCTTGTATGCCCAGCTCCCGGGCTAACCGGAGTCCCGTAATGACCGCCTCATATTCCGCTTGATTGTTGGTAATCGTGAAATGAATCTTCAAGGCCTGCTCAATCCGGGTCCCCTCCGGGCTGATCAAGACCATCCCTCCTCCAAAGGAATTTCTTCCCGACGCTCCATCTACTAACATCTTCCAGGTTGCTCGAGGGGACACCTCCATCTCCTGGACCTCAACTACATAGTCCACCAGGAAATCGGCTACCGTCTGTGCCTTTATGGCGAGCCGGGGAACGAAGACGAGGTCGAATTCACTGAGCTCTATTGACCATTTAGCTAGCCTCCCGGAATGTTCTACCCCCTCCAAGATGCGACGGAGGGGGTGATCTGTTACCACCTGAATAGAATGAGCCTGAAAATACGACCTGAGCTTTCGGGCTGAGATGATGAGGGCAAATGCTAACTTCTCAAGAATGGGGTACCCGAGCTCCGCTTTCTTCAGGACCCTGCTCACGTAATAGATCGGAAATTGCTTCCTCCCTTCTTCTCGCACAAGAACCGAGCTCACTGCCCCAGTCCCTACCCCCAAATATAAAAACAAGACCTCCCCTTCCCTTGGCCCCTGGAGTAAAGGCGTCTGGGTGAGCTGTTGTTTTATAGCCTGGAAAGCCTTCTCACATTCCAGGGTCCACTCGAACCTCTTGCCTCCCCGCAGAGTCCGAAAGAAGGGCGAGCATCTCTCTCCGCTCGAGAGAGAAACCTGCTTAGCCCCACCAACTTGCCTGTGAGACGTTGAACTTCCTTAGCATTCCTAGGGGACTCTAATTCTAGGATTGCAATCACTTTTTTGGGGTTGGGTTCCACTCCAAATGGAGTGAGAAGATGTCCCAGGAACCTTCCCCTGCTGGCACCAAAAACACATTTCAGGGGGTTGAGTCTCATTTTATACTTCCTTAGGGTTTCAAAGGTCTCCTCCAGATCTAGGACATTAGCTTCGAGGTTCTTGCTTTTGATCATCAAGTCATCCACGTACACCTCGAGGTTCCTCCCTCTCTGTTCTCAAAAGATCCGATCCATCATTCTTTGATAGGTTGCTCCCGCATTTTTCAAACTAAAAGGCATCATATTAAAATAGAAGCATTCATCCTCCGTGACGAAGGTGACGTCCTTAACGTCCGGAGGATGCATGCGTATTTGATGATATCCAGAAAATGCATCCAAGAAACTCATAAAAGGGAAACCGACGGCTGAGTCAACCAGCGCATCGATTCGGGGCAGCGGGTAACAATCTTTGGGGCATGCTTTATTTAAAAGAGAAAAATACACACACATTCTCCACCTACCCTCCCCTTTTTTGACCATTACAACATTACTCAGCCACCCTGGATACTTACAGGTGGATACAAACCCCGCCTTAAGTAATTTTTCTACTTCCTCTCTAATAGGTCCGGCCATCTTGGAGGCGATGGCCCTCTTCTTCTGCTGTATGGGGCGAGTGTTGGGGTCGAGATTGAGGAGGTGACAAGCGATGTCTGCATCGACCCCTTGCATGCCCGCGGCGCTCCACGCGAAGACGTCAATATTTTTCTGCACGCAGGCCTTTATCCTCTCACGGTCTTCAGGGCTGAGCTCGCCGCTGATCTTTATCTTCTTGTTTCTGCCTTCCTGGGTATGGATCTCTACCTCGAGGACCTCCATGGCCGCTTTCAGTCTCGATGGCTCTTCCTCCCCTTCTTGCTCTGCCTGCGTGTCCTGCTCCTTGGCTTCGTCTTCCACGATGGCCATCATCATCTCTTCCCCCAGCTTTTCAGCCTCCCACCTGCTTGCGTCCTCTTCTTCCTACCGTGAAGCCATTCTTTTTTCCGGTCGGGCCCCCTCCCCGGGCGACCCTCCCGCTTCTTCCATCTTCCTCTTCTCTTTCCTCCCTTCCTCTTTTCTTAGCTCCTTTTCCATTGCCGCTTCCGTCTCTTATCCCTCCTTTCCAGCCATTTCTAGCTTCCCCGCCATGTCCCTGTTCCTCACCATTTCTCCCTCTCCTTCAGCTCCTTCCTCCTCCCTTTCTTCTACCATCCCCATCTCCCCAAACTCCTCTCCCGCCATTTCTGGCTCCCTCGCTGTACAACCTCGGGCTCACAAAGAGCCCTCAAGAAGTAAAAAGAGCGAGACAGGCAAAGGGTACCAAGAGGGCCCACTCGCAAGCAGCGAGATGATGGGCTCCCCAAAGGGCAAAATGCCCCGCCTAGAGGCGAGAGGGCCCTAGAGGCGAGAGGGCCCTAGAGGCGAGAGGGTCCCAGAAGCGAGAGGACCTCCAAGGGCGAGAGGCTCCGGCGAGACGGGCGGCGGGTCCTTCTCGCCGACAGGCGCCTTTCCTCTCGCCAGGGGGGAGAAAGTTTTTTTTACTCTTTCCTATCAAAGCAGGGGGTTTTTACTCTTCTACCCCGGGTATTTTTACCCTTTTACCCTTGGTGGACTGCGTATAGCTCCTCAGAACAGCGGAGTTTGGCTGTTGGCAGATCCAGCCAAGGGTACCCCAGTAATTTCAGGCCGGAGCAGTTTTGTTATTTGCAGTTCAGATTCTGAAATCTATAAATAAGCCCATAGGGGTTCTTCAGAAGGGACCTTTTTTTTTTAGACTCTTGAGAGGATTCTTTCGGCACCGCCTTCTGAGGAACTCCAAGCCCAGCCTTTGGCTTTGGAGGGGAAGCTCTCTGTGACCTTCCGGGTAAGCGGTGGGACCTCCCTGCTGCGGCTTAGGGCCAGTTTTCTAATCCTTCACGACCGGTCGGAGGTCGGAGTTCGGGCCAAGTAGGAGTCGGCTACGCCCCTATTTTGTGAACATTTGTCGGAGTCAAAATTTGGCTTCAACAGTTCTGGTGCGGTGAGCGTGGAAGTAGCCGGTTCAAGAAAAGTTTGAGTTTGGTCCTATGACAGGTGGCGAAGGAGAAGGATCTGGTTCTGGAGGTTCCCCCTCCCAGGTAGAAGAGGCGACGAGGAAAATACTGGAGGACTTCAGGCGAGAGGTCATGCAAACCATAAGCTTGGCCTTCTCGGCAAGGAGCGAGTGGGCGACACCTCAGGTTCCAATCGAGGTGGTCCCGCTTTTAGGCGAGAATGCCCCAGGTCAGCGCCCGGGAAAGGAGGTCCCCACAGAGGCTGGCGAGAGGGACGTAGCGGTGCGAGAGCTCTTCCCAGGCCAGCGCCCCGGGAAAGAGATCCCGGTAGAAGACGGCGAGAAGGAGGCAGCTGTGCGGGAGCTCTTCCCTGGGCACGGTCTCGCAGATCGGGCCAGCCAGCCGAGGCCACGGGACGTGCCCTCTCGGCAAGCAGTCGGCGAGAGCCCGTTTAGTGAACTTGTCATCTCGGCCCCGGTGCCGGAGGGGTTCCGGGAGCCCGACATGTCCTACTACTCAGGAAAGGATGATCCGGTGCAGCATGTGCAGTGGTTTGAGGATGTGGTTTCGATCAGACAGATGACGGATGCGTTTAAGTGTCGACTATTTGCCATCACCTTGAAGGAGAAGGCGCGAGATTGGTTCCACCAGTTACCGGCAAGGTCGATTTATTGTTTTGAGGATCTGCGGAGGGGTTTCTTATTGAGGTTTTCAACATCGAAGAAGCGTAAGAAGGAGGCGGAGTGCTTGTTCTCGGTAAGGCAGAGCCAGGATGAAACGTTGGGGCACTACGTAGATCGGTTTCAGGAAGAGATCCTCCAGGCTCAGGAGGTCCCTGGGTATACGCTAATGCTTGCATTCACCCTGGGACTGAGGCCAGGTTTCTTCAGCATGGAGTTGAAAAGGGTGCCCCCCTCTCTTTTGAGGAGCTCATGGAGAGGGCGGCAAAGGAGACGGATTTCGAGAGGGCCAATCCGGCGTTTGCAAGGAGGTTAGCCAGGTTGGCAGAGGATGATGCAAAGGAACCAGGAGCAGGGAAGCAGAAGGAGCAGAGGGAGCAGAGAGAAGGAAGGAGGGAGGAACCCCGAGGCCAGGGGCACCAAGAGCAGAACCATTGGGGGGCCCGAGAGCCGAACAACCGGATAGGTTGGAGGCCTCAGGAGGGTCACCCCCAGGAGTTAGGAGGAGGCTTCCGAGGAAGAGATAACTTCCGGGAGCCAAGGAGGTTCGATCAACCGGCATGGAGACAGGGGGTGAGGGATCGTTTTCAGCACCAGCAGGAGGCAATGGGGATCGGACGAGGAAGAGGGGCTCGAGGAGGAGGAAGAAGAGGAAGAGGAGAAGGGAGAAGGGGTGGGGTGGCGTTGCCTTTCTGTGACTTCCATCAGGAGAGAGGTCACGCTACAGCCACGTGCCCAGAATTCTTGGAGATGAGAGAGGACAGAGGTTTGAGGAGACAGGATCCGCCGGTGAGGATCGAGGAAATGCCGCAAGGGGAGGCGGAAGACAGGTGCGAGGACAGGGTGGATGTAGGAACCCGGGGGGGTATCGGGGCCATCCATGGGGGGATTGGGATCGAGGCCACCCGGAAGGGGAGCTTCCAGACCATGTTCCGAAAGGGGGTAGCCTCAACCTCCCAGACCCCACCCCCACTAGAAAAAATTACCTTCTCTTCAGAAGATATGCCGGAGTACGAGGACCCATTCTGCGACGCCTTGGTGATCCAGACGGCGGTGGAAAACTTTACGGTCTCCAAGATCCTAGTGGATAACGGGAGCTCCGTAAATGTGATTTTTAAGAAGGCCTTCGATGAGATGCAGGTGGAAGCCAAGAGGGTTTTGGCCTCGGATGGACCGTTGTTCGGGTTCTCCGGGGAGAGGAAAGAAGTGGAAGGGGGAGTAGGGCTGCACGTGAGGTTGGGGGGCGTATCACGGAACTGCCGGTTCGTGATTGTAGATGCCCCGAGCAGCTACAGCGCCATCTTTGGGCGACCCGTCATCAGCGCCTTTCGCTGCGTCCCCTCCTCATTCCATCAATGTCTCAAGTTTAACAATGGAGGGGTGCAGGTCAGGGTCAGGGGAGATCCAAAAGTGGCGAGGCAGTGTTACGTCACGGCGGTTAACACCATATCTTGGATGGCAGAGGCGGAGGAGTTGGAAAAGGAGATGGCGGCGCAAGAAGAAGCCTTGAGGGAAGAAGAGGTGAGCCCAGAGGAAGCGAGAGGAGGAACCGAAGAGGAAGTCGGGGAGGAGGAGACTGAGAAGCAGAAGGGAGGAGATGTGCAGGAGGCGCAGGAGGATGTTGAGGTCGAGCAGCAACATGAGAGCCCGGAGGGGAGAATGGAGATTGAGGAGGAGCAGGGGGGAGAAGATGTGCAGGAAGTCAGGAGGAGCGAGGAGTCGGAGCCACGGGAAAGAATGCAGGAGAAAGTGGGAGAAGAAGGGGCAGAGGAGGAAGCCCGAAGGGACATGGAAATTGAGCAGCAGCAGGACGAGGTGATAGAAGTTAAGGGAGCAGGAGGGGAGGAAGAGATGGAAGAAGAAGCAGGGGACGGCTGGGAGCAGTCGCAGTTGGAGGTGGCCGAGGAAGTAGTGGAGGTGGAGGTCCGCACCAGTCAGGGGCAGGTACGAGGGGTACGGATCAGCGGAGGCTTGAGTCCCGAAGACTAGGAGCGGATGCGGACCTGCATCCAGAGCAACATCAACGTCTTCGCTTGGAGCGCGGCGGACATGCCGGGCATTGATGCGGACGTGGCCTGCCATCGCCTAAATCTGGACCCTCGGACGCGCCCCATACGCCAGAAAATGAGGGCCATCACCACCAAGCTGGAGGAGCCCATTCGAGAGGAGGTCAAGAAGCTCCTGGAGGCGGGCTTCATCTCAGAGATCCAGTACCCAGGCTGGATCTCCAATGTTGTAATGGTGAAGAAGGGGGGAGGAAAATGGAGAATGTGTATCGACTTTTCGTTATTAAATAAATCATGCCCTAAGGATTGCTACCCCCTGCCTCGAATCGACGCGCTGGTTGATTCAGCCGTTGGTTTTTCTGTTATGAGTTTTCTGGATGCTTTTTCAGGTTACCATCAGATCCGGATGCACCCTCCCGACGTCAAGGACGTCTCCTTCATCACAAGGGAAGGGTGCTTTAGTTATAACATGATGCCCTTTGGGTTAAAAAATGCGGGAGCAACATACCAACAGATGATGGATCGAGTTTTCCAGGGCCAGAGGGGTCGGAACCTAGAAGTCTACGTTGACGATCTTATGGTAAAGAGCAAGGGGGTGAACTCGCATCTCCAGGATCTGGAGGAGACGTTCGCCACCTTGAGAAAGTTCAAAATGAGGTTGAACCCCTTGAAGTGTGTTTTCGGGGCTAGTCGTGGGAAGTTTCTCGGGCACCTTTTGACCCCGGCGGGAGTAGAACCTAATCCTGATAAAGTAAAGGCCATCCTGGAGCTGGAATCACCTAGAAACGCTAAGGAGGTGCAGTGCTTGACTGGGAAGCTGGCCGGCCTTAGCAGATTCCTCTCCAGGTCAGGAGAGAAGTGCTCGCCTTTCTTTAAAGTGATACGAGGGAATCAGAGATTTGAATGGACAGCGGAGTGCGAAGAAGCTTTTCAAAAACTGAAGGAGCAACTCTCCCGAGCTCCTCTGCTTCAGAGCCCTAAAGAGGGGGAAGATTTGACCTTGTACCTAGGAGTGGGAGCGGAGGCAGTGAGCTCCGTCTTAGTCAGAGAAGAGGGAAAGAAGCAGCTGCCCATTTATTATGTTAGCAGGATCCTAAGGAAGGCAGTGCTCCTCTACCCTATCCTAGAGAAACTGGCATACGCCTTGGTTATTTCGGCCAGGAAGCTCCGGCCATATTTCCAGGCCCATTCAATTAGAGTGGTGACGGACCATCCTCTCCGAAAGATTTTTGAAGGAGTAGAGCACTCGGGTAGGCTGGCCAAGTGGTCTGTCGAGTTGAGTGAGTTCAATATTTCGTTCGTACCAAGGCTCTCCATTAAGGCACAGGTGGTGGCCGACTTCTTGGCAAACTACGTCGCGGAGGACGGGGCTGAGGAGCCGCAGCGGTCAGAAGCATGGAAGATAATGGTCGACGGGGCCTCAGGAAAGCACTCCCTCGGAACAGGGGTGGTACTGACAAGTCCTCAGGGAGTGACCATAAAACAAGCCGTCGCCTTGCATTTCCCCACAACCAACAACCAAGCAGAGTACGAGGCAGTGATAGCCGGCCTTCGCTTGGCTAAGGAGCTCGAGATCAAGGACGTTGAGGTTTTCACGGACTCATTGGTAGTGGCGTCTCAGATACGCGGAGAGTTCGAGGCGCGGGAGCCCACCCTTGTGAAATACTTGTCCAAGGTGAGGACGATCATCGGGGGATTCCGGACGTTCTCCATCAAACACGTCCCCAGAGAAGAGAACAATGTTGCCGATCAATTGGCCAAGTTCGGACCTTGGGAAGGGGGTGCCCTAACTGATTTATTCCATCCAGCGATCGAAGAAGGGGAGCTAATGGAGGTGGATCGGCGGCCCTCGTGGGTAGATCCTTTCGTTACCTTTTTTCTGACTGGAACCCTCCCTGAGGGGGTCAAGGAGGCAAGAATCTTCCGCCATAAGGCGGCCCACTATCTCATGCATGAAGGAGGATTGCACCGGAGGATGCTTTCGGGTCTCCTGGCTCGATGCGTGATGGAAGAGGAGACCAGACACATTCTGGAGGAGGTGCACTCCGGGGAATGTGGTAGCCATTCCGGAGGGAGGACATTGGAAGCAAGGGTGGTCAGGCAGGGGTACTTCTGGCCCACCCTGAGGAAGGACGCGACAGAGTTTGCGAGGAAGTGCCAGAAGTGCCAGCTCTGCGCCCCCCTCCAGCTCTTGCCGGCTCAAAGACTCCGAAGCATCACAGCACCATGGCCTTTCGCCATTTGGGGAATGGATCTGGTGGGGCCTTTTCCTCCAGCTAGTGGGCAAAGAAGATTCCTCCTGGTTATGATAGATTACTTCTCCAAGTGGCTGGAGGTTAAGGCGCTAGCAAAGGTGACCTCTCAAGTCATCAGGAACTTCGTCTGGGGGGAGATCATCTGCAGGCACGGGCTGCCTCAGGCCATCGTCACGGATAACGGCCCCCAGTTCGCTAGTGAAGAGTTCATCAGCTTCTGCACTCAGCAGGGCATCGACCTCAGGTTTGCCTCTGTCCACCACCCCAGGAGCAACGGTCAGGTGGAGGCGGCGAACAAGATTATCGTTAACTTGTTAAAGAAGAAGGTAGAGAATCTGAGAGGGAACTGGGTAGAGCAGCTCCCCTCGGTCCTGTGGGCTCTAAGAACAACTCCGAACACGGCCACTGGTGAAACCCCTTTCAAACTTTCCCATGGTTGTGAGGCGGTACTACCAGTGGAATTCGAGGTCCGATCCCCACGAGTTGCGGCCCCAGGTGATGGAGACGAGGCATGGAGAATGGAAAATGAGGAAGGTCTGCGCCTCTCGCTAGACCTGGCAGAGGAGCTGCGAGACGTGGCAGCCATCAGACAGGAGGAAATCAAGCGACGAATGGCAAAGCACTTCGACAAGCATATCAGGATAAAACAGTTCGCGGAAGGAGACCTAGTACTAAAAAAGGTTGATGCGGCAGGGAGGTCCGCCCCGGTGGGAAAGCTCAATCCAAATTGGGAAGGGCCTTATATTGTAGAGAGAGTGTTGAAAGCAGGGGGTTACTACCTTCAAGATGTGGAGGGTAGGGCCTTGAACCACTCTTGGAGTGGGGATGACTTAAAACGCTTCTACCCATGAAAAGGGAGAGCGGTAGATGTGTACTTAAAGCATGGACAATATAATATATTTCTCAAAACATCTCTTGTTTTTGTTTATTATGACGTCCTAAAGGTAGGATCGAGGTATCTTCATCGGCACCCCGAGCTCGGCTCGGCCCCAGGTAGACCCGTTGCGCAGGCTCCCATCTAGCTGGCAGGTCCGAAGGCTCGCCTGTGGGGGATAGGTTTTGAGTTGAGATCTTCATCGGCACCCCGAGCTCGGCTCGGCCCCAGGTAGACCCGCTGCGCAGGCTCCCATCTAGCTGGCAGGTCCGAAGGCTCGCCTGTGGGGGATAGGTTTTGAGTTGAGATCTTCATCGGCACCCCGAGCTCGGCTCGGCCCCAGGTAGACCCGCTGCGCAGGCTCCCATCTAGCTGGCAGGTCCGAAGGCTCGCCTGTGGGGGATAGGTTTTGAGTTGAGATCTTCATCGGCACCCCGAGCTCGGCTCGGCCCCAGGTAGACCCGCTGTGCAGGCTCCCATCTAGCTGGCAGGTCCGAAGGCTCGCCTGTGGGGGATAGGTTTTGAGTTGAGATCTTCATCGGCACCCCGAGCTCGGCTCGGCCCCAGGTAGACCCGCTGCGCAGGCTCCCATCTAGCTGGCAGGTCCGAAGGCTCGCCTGTGGGGGATAGGTTTTGAGTTGAGATCTTCATCGGCACCCCGAGCTCGGCTCGGCCCCAGGTAGACCCGCTGCGCAGGCTCCCATCTAGCTGGCAGGTCCGAAGGCTCGCCTGTGGGGGATAGGGTTGGGTCAAGCTATCTCCATCAACATCAAACTAACAAGGCGGGATTCATTTTGGCGGAATAGGGTGAAAAGTCCCCTTGAGCGGCACTACACCTTAGTATCCTCACTTAGCCCTAAAATACAAAACTGAACAAAGGGAAAAAGAGTGTGGAGTAGAGCAGGTGGCAGCACTCGCAGCGGATGGCTGTTGAGGATCGTCCCGCCGGTAGCGAAAGGGCACTCGCGGGGCAAGCCATTGCGCCAACTCGCGGGCGATTGAGCGCGCCGGTAACCCGTCTCGCGTAGGGCATAAAACAGAAAAGTATACATACAGAAAGGTTACGCGGCGAGACGAAATAGTAGCATCGTCCCGCGGGCAAAAGGAAAACCAGAGATTAACTTCACAAAAATAAGAAATAAAAAAATAGACAGCAAAATTGAGCACTCGCTCGTCACTTGGCAGATGCCACAAAATATAGTTTAAAGACTTTACATCAGGAGGAGGAGAGAGTGATTCTAAATCTTGGAGGCGGCGCATCAGTCCTCCTCGCCGGATGAAGAATCATCGCTCTCCTCGCTATTGAGCTCGGGAATCAAGTCGCGCGCGGTTACTGTCTCAGAATCGTCCTTCACGACCCCCAGGTCTTTCATCATATGTAGCACCAGCTCAGCCCCACGGACGCCAGCGTCTCGGCATCGTTCCTCGACTTCCTCATAAGAATAATGTGGCGGGGGAGTCTGGAAGGGCTCGCGGCGAGACGACGACGCGGCAGCCGCCTGGAGGCGCGCGTTCTCAGCCGTCAGCGCCTGGACCTCCTCCTCCAAGGCCGCCACGCGCGAACGAAGTTGTCCCGCCGTCTCGGCATCCTGCGGGATGACCTGGCAATCAGCCAAGAATCGTGGAAAAGAAAAGACCCAAGGGAAAAAGAGAGTTGTGGCTTACCACACCGCCTTGGGCCTTCGCGAGGAGTGACTCGGCATCTGACAGCCTACTCGCTAGACCGGCAGATTTCTCCCGTTCCGCCTCCAGGTTTTCCTCGCTGGCTTTCCATTTTGAATTGATGTAAATAAGGCGGCGAGAGGAACGGTGCGAGAACTCCAAGGCCCGCATCTGATGGTGGCAGGTTCTCAGCACAAGGTCCTTGGTGGACTCGCTTTCAGGCGAAGAGGCGTCTAGGCCACCATAAAGGCCGTACCCTATGGCGAAGGCATGGCCGGAAGGGACCTCTTGCTCTTTCCATGATGGAAGGAGGGTGGAGATGGACACGCGGTTGGCGTCCCGCCCCCACAGCAGAACCGGGTCGCCGACGGCATCGTGAACCAGGGGACCCAAGTTATAATTCATGTGAGAGGAGGGAGCGGGACGGCCAGAGGAGTCACCCTCGCGAGAGGAGGTACCGGCCACCTGTTCAGGAGCAGCAGCGCACGGATCAGGGGCAGCAGCGCGCGGGTTGGAAGCAGTAGCGGGCAGGCTGGAAGCAGTAGCAGGTTGGCCAAGAGGCACCGTCTCGCCGATAGGCGAGACGGCCTGGTGATTAGGCGAGGGAGGCGGTGGAGTTTCCCCTAAAGATATAGGGCTCCCTTGGGGAACCTTCCCCCTATCCTTGGAGATAGCTACGGCTTTCTTCATTTTCTTTTTTGGGGGGCTGGAGCGAGAGGGGACGGTGTCATCTCCGGGACGCTTCGGCGGGACAACCGCCAGGGACTCTCTCGCCGCCTCTGCCGCTGCATTGGCGAGATCAAGACCCTTGGCAGGGTGAATATTGCTCTTATAAGGAGGGGATGTTGGGATAATTCGCTCACCTAAAAGCGAGTGGGTGGGGGTTAGGAAAAAGCGAGACAACAAATAGCCAAGAGAGAGGAATAGAAGAATACCCTCGCCCGGGAGCACTGGGAGAAGCGAGTCGAGGCCTCGCCGCAAGAAGTTGACCTCGAAGTTCTTGCCAGCAAGGTACTCGCACAGCAACTTCTCTGGCCCGCTGACTTGGGGGGTGGCGTAGAAGCTCTCTGGCGGAGAGACCGGCGCGAGAGGGACGCCGCCGAAGTCAGCCCGGTCTCCCCGGATGAAGACGAATCGGGTGAGCCAGTGATGGTTCTTGTTAGGCATCTCGCATACCTTGAGCCCCTGCCCAGTGAAATACGAGACGCCATCGGCGTTGGCGTGGTAGATGAAAAGCTTGCGGAAGGCCGTCAAGCTGAACTCGATGCGCTCTCGGCGCATGTAGCAAGCAAACGCAATCAGCACCGAGATGGCGTTGGGATTGAACTGAGCCGGGACAACACCGAAGTACTTGAAGACCTGCTTCACCTCAGGCCAGAGGGGGAGTCGCAACCCCGCCTCAAAGTGCGAGACGGGGAAGGCGAGTTCACCAGGGTAGTATGTGTTGATGCACTCGCCGACCTTGGGGGGCCGCGACTCGATCCCCTCCCCCAGATACTCGCGGGCGAACTTATCATGGTCTTCCCGAGGGAGCCTGCCGAGCGGGAAGTCGTGGTCAGTAAACCTCTTCCCGCAACGGCTGCGCCCCTCGCCCTCCTCCACTTTCTTCTTACCCATCTCCTTTGGCGAACTGGTCCTAGGCGAGACAAAGGAGTTAAGAGGCGAGAATGGCCCTAGGCGAGACAAAGGAGTTAAGAGGCGAGAATGGCCCTAGGCGAGACGAAGGAGTTAAGAGGCGAGAATGGGCCGGCGAGACGGAGAGATTAGAGGGCCAAGACTTGGTTAACGGCGAAGGCGGAAAGTGTGGTATCTAGTCCAGGACTAGGCATATTTATAACTGATGCAAGGCCAATGATTAAAAAGGCGGAAAAATAAGGGGGAGAGGAAGAGTCGGCGTTTTTCTCTCTCCTATACATCGAACGGCGCGACCCGTCACAGTCAGCAAAAATTATAAATAAATATCTAGCATAAATTAAAAAGGAGGATTAAAAAAGAAAGAAAATCAAGCCTTAAGAAATATATATATGCGATCAGACATCATCCCGCAGGAGGCCAAACTCCCGACATACTTTGGCGAGACTGCCATTATTACAAATCTTGCGAGAAGAAGGAAAAGATGAATAGTAGGACGGACATTCGTCAGTATGGGCGCCACTCCCAGCGGCCGCCGCGTGCTCCCCCGCGAGGAGGCCTACTCCGCGAGTGGAAGGAGCGGATGGTTTGGAGGCCACGCCGCGCGAGACGGAGCTGCATATCGGTCTCATTGATGATGGCCTCAGGGTCGGTGCCGTCGACATCCAGCTCGGCATCGGCTCCAGAAGATAGACGAGCGCACTCGCCCTCCAGCGACTCGATGCGCTTCTCCGCGGCCTGTTTGTCTAAAGTCAAGGAGTGAATGAGGCGCGCGTGCTTCCGGAAGAGCTCAGCCGTCTTCCGCTTCATCTCCACTGGATCTGAGGGATCGCCCAGATAGTCTTCAATCCCGTCTGCAGGAGGAGGCGAGACGGAGAGTTGCTTTGGCTGCTCCTCAATAGGAGAGTTGGCCCGAGAATCTGCGCAAGGAGTGCAGGGACAAGGTGGAAGAGGCACTCGCAGGAGAGAGTGAGAGTAGCGAAGGGGATTCAAAAGGGCGAGGGAAGGTCCCTTACCAAGATGGCGAGAGGTATCGGCAGCCGGGGAGGGGTCGTCCCTCCTCTCGCTGGGAGTAGTTGGAGGAGTAGATGAGGGTAGCGAATCAAGTTCGCCGCAACGGACAGAAGAACCATCTCGCGGACTCTTCGGGGACAGCGGAACCACAAGAGCCCCCTGAAAAAAGCGTTAGTCAGCAAAAGAGCACCCGGTCACGGAAATAACAGTGGTAATCGCGAGTGTCCACCTCTTTTTCCGTAGAGAGCGCACGGGGAGTGGGGGCAGGTTTCAAAGAGGCGCGAGACGAATCTACTGCTGCAAGAGAAGGGCCCCCAGCCTTCGTCTTTTTCGAGCGAGACGACGGGGCGAGGGGACGACCCAGGGAAGAGGTGAAAGCAGCCACGTTGGCCTTATGTTGCTCTCGCACCAGGGCGAGACGTTCGTGAAAACTTTGACTGTGCGTCATTCTGCAAGAACTCGAGGACAGGGAAGAAGAAGAATATGCAGAGCGGGGCATCAGGAGCGCAGGGCAGGAGTCATATATTTATAGACCCCGGTGGGGGCCTCCGAAGATTCCTCATAAATACGTTTTTTAATGCACCTTGAATAACGAGCCTCGGTTGAACATTCTTTTTGAGCTTAGAGTAATCTCAAAAAGAGCGGGGATTGTGTACAACCTCGGGCTCACAAAGAGCCCTCAAGAAGTAAAAAGAGCGAGACAGGCAAAGGGTACCAAGAGGGCCCACTCGCAAGCAGCGAGATGATGGGCTCCCCAAAGGGCAAAATGCCCCGCCTAGAGGCGAGAGGGCCCTAGAGGCGAGAGGGCCCTAGAGGCGAGAGGGTCCCAGAAGCGAGAGGACCTCCAAGGGCGAGAGGCTCCGGCGAGACGGGCGGCGGGTCCTTCTCGCCGACAGGCGCCTTTCCTCTCGCCAGGGGGGGAGAAAGTTTTTTTTACTCTTTCCTATCAAAGCAGGGGGTTTTTACTCTTCTACCCCGGGTATTTTTACCCTTTTACCCTTGGTGGACTACGTATAGCTCCTCAGAACAGCGGAGTTTGGCTGTTGGCAGATCCAGCCAAGGGTACCCCAGTAATTTCAGGCCGGAGCAGTTTTGTTATTTGCAGTTCAGATTCTGAAATCTATAAATAAGCCCATAGGAGTTCTTCAGAAGAGACCTTTTTTTTTTAGACTCTTGAGAGGATTCTTTCGGCACCGCCTTCTGAGGAACTCCAAGCCCAGCCTTTGGCTTTGGAGGGGAAGCTCTCTGTGACCTTCCGGGTAAGCGGTGGGACCTCCCTGCTGCGGCTTAGGGCCAGTTTTCTAATCCTTCACGACCGGTCGGAGGTCGGAGTTCGGGCCAAGTAGAAGTCGGCTACGCCCCTATTTTGTGAACATTTATCGGAGTCAAAATTTGGCTTCAACACTCGCAATGCCTCCAACCACTACTACTTCTCCCTCTCCTCCAGTACCTCCCTCTCCTCGCTCTTCTCCGCCTCCCCGTTCTTGTTGTAATTGCTCCATCCTCTTTCCCAACTCCTCCTCGTCTCCCTGCCAGGAGATGGTGTTCACTGTCGTCATATAGCATTCCCTTGTGGCCTTTGGATCCCCCCGTACCCTGATTTGGGTACCTCCTGAATTCAGCTTCAAGCACTGGTGAAACGATGATGGGACGCATTTGAATGCGCTGATCAAGGGGCGCCCAAAGATAGCGTTGTAACTATTTGGGGCATCCACTATGACAAAGAGGCAATTTCGGGACAGCCCTCCCAGGGTTACCTGAAGTCCCACTCCCCCTTCGACTTCTTTTCTTTCTCCTGAGAACCCAAACAGGGGTCCATCCGCCGCCAGCACCCTCTGGGCCTCCACCCTCATCGCATTGAATGCTTTTTTGAAAATCACGTTCACTGAACTCCCATTGTCTACTAGCATCCGTGATACCGTGAAGTTCTCGATGGCCGTCCGTATCACCAGCGCGTCACAAAAAGGGTCTTCATGGTCTGGCATGTCTCTCCTCGAAAAGGTAATCTTTTCATCTGGGGGAGGGGATTGTGACGTCGAGGCGACGCTTCGGCGGTACATAGTGTGAAGGCTCGCCTTTCGGGCCGCCTCTATCCCCCCCCCCCCATGGATCACTCCAATTCCTCCGCGATCTCCTTCATCTGTTCGATCCACACATCATTCCTCTTCCCCTGTGGCTGTCACCTCTTCTATCCGTACCGGTCTTTACTGTTCTCCTGCCCCTCGAGTTCTCCTTATTTCCAAGAAATCTGGGCAGGTAGACATTGCGTGACCTTCCTCCTCGTGGAAGTCACAATATGGCAACGCCACCTTGTCACAACCCGCATTTCCTCAACGAGTACATCATATCAGAGCAAGAGGAACTACGGGTTATGATGCCACATCGTGCAGGGGATAACTGCACACGCTCAGGCAAACCCTTGACGCTTACTTTATGAGTTGAAATCCATCAATTAAATGCAAGAAAACCGTTTAGTTTAATGGCCGTATCCCTCGGCCTTAGGCATCAAAATGCGTGTTTGTACGCGGCGGAAATACTTTGTTTACTTATGACGATCTGCTATATGCAGTCTATATTTATAATAATATAAGAAATCATCTTTGTTTACATTCTCTAGAAAATACTTGTTCGGTGACCAAAACATGTTATGCATGTTATCCTAACATAGGGTTTGTTTAGCTTAAAAATACCTAATGCAACCTACCATAAATCCTTCCCAAGAGCAAGTAGACATCATCTTAGCCAAATGAGTCACATTAGCAGTCTAGCATTCATATATATCACAAGTAAAGAAAACCACCAATGGGCGCCAACAAGCTGACACGAACCCATTGGGGCGTTTGTATGTCTGTACAACAAAGAAAAGAACTACCTCGCTCAGTAAGCTCAGCTAGCTCCAAAGAAACTCTACCCAAGCACTAGCCGCTCAACCGGCTACAACCTGCACCTGAGGCATTCAAGAAAGAACACCTCAGCAATCCTCAAAGCTACACAATAAAGTATGAAGTTCAGAAAATATAACGAAGGGGCTTACCGACCCCGTAGCAATGTTTCATGGAAGTAAAAATGAGTGAAAAGAACAGGTGGAAAACAAGTGTTAAACACTGTCAATCCAAAGTGTAAAATGCACCAAGTGCAATTCTCATCAAGTCCTGCTCAACCCGCAGGAGCAAAAAGGCAATACACATGCCCAATCCCTCATCTTTAGCACAAGAAACAACCATACTAGTGAAACATAAGCAGCGGTTAAATGCGATTCCGCAAGGGTCTTTTGGTGGCAGCCCTAAAGTGGAACACACCAATAAAAGCCAGCACAAAGTGGGGCCAAAACGGTGCTCTACACCACAAATCAAAACCCGGTGGCCACCAAGGCTGAATTCCACACCACCCCTCACCGAATCCTTACACCAACGCCCCTGCCATGGTTCATAATGCGGCTCGCAAAACTCACCATAAGCGAACCCAAGCTCAACACCATAAGCAAAACTCACCATACCCCCAAGCTAAACACGTTCCAACAAGCGTATTCTAACATGCTTACGACATGAACAAGAAAGAATCACATGAACACAAAAAAAGGCTACATGATTCAAATGAGCATAAGAATTCATTGAGCATAGGGCAAACTTCGATAATTAGGCGGTAAACATGTAAGATTTGAAGGAACAAGAGGCTTCATGTTTGTGAGTATTAAACAAAAACAAGAGTAACAAGGCTAGTGAGGTACAACACAAAACAAGAAGAACAAGCTAGTAAAATTGAAAGAGGAAAATTAGCTAAACTTGCACAATCAAAGAACAAGAAAACAAGATTGGCAAGGGTGAAGAACACCGCTTGCCTGTACCGAGATGACACCGCGACGGCTGCTCCTCTCTTTCCTTCCCTTGTCTTAGCTTTGCTCCCTTGATGTTCTTTTGGAATGAGGAAGAAGATGAAGAAGAAGGTGAAATGAGGAGGAGAAATCTCTGTTTCGGCCTTATTTCCTCCAGAACCGAGCTGGACCATTTGATCCAGAATCAAAGAAATGAACGGCACAAAAAAACTGGGAAAAATCGATTTTCGGCCCTGTCACGCCCTGTGACACGCCCGTGTCACAGGGCATGTACCGTAAGCGGTGCAGACGCCAAAAAATTCTAGCTAATCCACAAAGTACACGGCCAGGTACACGCCCGTGTCACAGGTCGGTCACGCCCGTGACCGAGGGCGTGTAGCCCGTGTCTCGACATCTCGCCGACTCTAAGTGTCGACACTCGACAAAGCTGGACACGCCCTGTGACACACCCGTGTCACAGGCCGTGTCCCCTCTCTCGACACCTGACACTCGACACTCGACACTCGATACTCGACACTCGACACTCGACATAGCGGTACACGACCCGTGACACGCTCGTGTCACGGGGCGTGTACCCCATTCGTCGAGCTCAACTCGACGTAAGAAAATTCGTCGAGTCAAGGAGGTCACGCCCAGGTCACGCCCTGGGTCACGCCCCGACACGCCCATGTCGGGGGGCGTGTCACGCACAAAAACGACCATTTTGCCCTGTTTTGAAAAGTGTTTCTGTTTCGTCCTAGACCATTTTTTCCTTGAGGACTTTTTACCCCTTTTTGTTTGCTGTACAAGCTACCCGTTTTGAGCGACATTACCCGGGCGCGAAAAAGTACAAGCATTCCCTAAGAGGCCTCACCGAGTCCCCAACTTGGACTCCGGTTTGCTGGGGAATTATGCAAGTAGGCTACCAAAACAGCCACTCGCAAGCCAGCGGGAAAACCATGCTCGAACAACGGTCAAAGCCAACGTAACGCCCATCAAGCATATGCACTCATTCAACGAAAAATAATACGGGGCGTTACAGTCACTCCCCCTAACAAAAAGTTTCGCCTCGAAACTTTTCAATCATTTTGATATAACTCAAATCAGTAACCAAACAGAAACACTAATTTACATACCAGCTTATTTACGGGAATAAATGAGGGTGAGCCGCCCTCATCGTTGACTCGAGCTCCCACGTCGCACTTTCCACATTCTGATTTTTCCATAGCACTTTGACAATAGGAATCTTCTTTTTCCGCAACACGCGATCTTGGGAGTCCAATATCCGGATGGGCATCTCCACATAAGAAAGGTTTGGCGCCAATTGCGGCACCACGTCCAACACTTGCTTGTCATTTCGCACACACTTGCGAAGTTGGCTGACATGAAATACGTCGTGAACACCAGGAAATTTCACGGGTAATTCGATTTTGTAAGCAGATGCACCAACTCGCGCAAGAATCTTGAAGGGACCCACAAATCTTGGGTCTAATTTGCGCTCTTTTCCAAACCTTTTAATTCTCACCATTGGACAGACTTTCAGGAAAACAAAATCCCCCACAACAAACTCTAACTCCGACCTTCATCGGTTGGCGTACTTTTCATATCACTCTTGGGCGATCCGGAGCTTCTCCCGAATAAGTCGTACGGCACCTTACATGTCCTCGAGCGCCTCTGGGCCCAACAAAGGCCGCTCGCCAACCTCAGCCCAAAATAGGGGAGTCCGACATCGACGCCCATATAAAGCTTCGAACGGAGCCATTTGCAAGCTTTCTTGATAGCTATTATTATATGTGAATTCCATAAGCCGCAAACGTTCATCCCATGCTCCGCTATACTCAAGAATATAGCATCGAATCATATCTTCCACGATTTGATTTACTCGTTCCGTTTGGCCATTCGTCTGAGGGTGGTAAGCAGTGGAATACCGCAAATCCATCCCCAAACCCTCTTGTAGACTTTTCCAGAAACGAGAAGTAAATCGGGAATCCCGGTCTGAGATGATATTGATTGGCACACCATGCAGTCGGATGATCTCGTTCAAATATAGCTCCGATATTGCCTTCATCGGGTAGTTGACCTTAAATGGTATGAAATGAGCACACTTGGTCAACCTATCCACGATCACCCACACGGAGACATGTCCTCGTGGAGATCTTGGTAGGCCTGTAATAAAATCCATTGAGATGCTTTCCCACTTCCATGTTGGAATCTCCAATGGTGTCAACTTGCCACCAGGCCTCCCATGATCAGCTTTCACCTGCTTGCAGGTATGACATTCAGATACAAATTGCGCGATATCTCTTTTCATTCCATACCACCAGACAATTTGTTTCAAATCACGGTACATTTTAGTTGAGCCTGGATGGTAGGCCATACTTGAGCCATGTGCTTCCCTACACACCATCTCGCGAATGTCTCCAACTGCGGGAATACAAAATCGACCGCGATACTTTAACGTGCCCCCATTATCAATAGAAAAATCCGGTAATTCACCCTTTTCAGTTCGAAGAAATAAATGTAAAAGATCAAGATCATCCTTTTGATGTTGTCTTGCAAGCACCAGCCATGAAGGTTCTTCTACTATCGAATGACTTTGCGGGTCATAGCTTCCCACGGAAATATCCATCAATAGAAATTCCTCCACTAGACGGTCGGCTGAAAGATTAAATAATTTCCCTGTCTTCCGACTCAACGCATCGGCCACAACATTAGCTTTCATCGGATGATACTGAATTTCCACATCATAATCAGCTACATATTCAAGCCATCGCCGTTGGCGCAGATTAAGTTCCTTTTGCATGAAGACGTACTTTAAACTTTTATGATCCGTAAAGATTTTACACTGCGCACCATATGAGTAAGTGTCTCCACAACTTCAATGCAAATATCACCACTGCGAACTCCAAATCATGCGTTGGGTAGTTCTTTTCATGACTTTTCAACTGCCGAGACCCATACGCAATCACCTTTTTATCTTGAATTAAAACACATCCAAGTCCAACGTGCGACGCATCCACAAAAACGTCATAATCTATCCCTTCTGTCGGCAAGATCAACACAGGAGCGGTACATAATCTGTTCTTGAGTTCCAGGAAGGATGCCTCACACTTGTCATTCCACTCAAATGCCACATTATTCTGGGTTAAGCGAGTCAAAGGTGCAGCCAACGTAGCAAAACCTTCTACAAATCTGCGATAATAGTCGGCCAAGACCAAGAAGCTCTGAATCTCCTTGGGTGTCTCCGGTCTCCTCCACTCCATGACTGCAGCAATCTTTTCGGGATCCACTGAAATTCCATGTTGATTAATGACATGAGCCAGAAAGGCAACTTGAGGCAACCAAAACTCGCATTTGCTTAGCTTGGCGAATAACCGTTGGTCTCGCAAAGTGGTCAATACCAATCGCAGATGCTGTTCATGCTCCTCAGCACTACGGGAGTAGACAAGAACGTCATCAATAAAAACCACCACAAACTTATCCAAGTAGTCCTTGAACACCTTGTTCATCATATCCATGAAGGCTGATGGTGCGTTGGTCAAACCAAACGACATCACCAGAAATTCAAAATGGCCATGTCTTGATCGAAATGCAGTCCGCGGAATATCAGACTTCCGGACCTTGAGCTGATGATAGCCTGAGCGGAGATCAATCCTCGAGAATACTGAACTGCCACGCAGTTGATCAAACAAATCATCAATTCTGGGCATTGGGTACTTGTTTTTAATCGTCACCTTGTTCAACTCCCGGTAATCGATGCAAAGCCGCATCGACCCATCTTTCTTCTTCACAAATAACACCGGTGCACCCCAAGGTGATGAACTCGGCCTGATAAACCCCTTTGCCAATAAGTCATCCAGCTGTGTACACAATTCTGCTAGCTCACACGGGGCCATTCTGTATGGCGCTTTCGCAATAGGCCGCGTACCCGGCTCCAAATCAATGACAAACTCGACATCACGATCAGGGGGAAGACCAGGAAGATCAGTAGGAAAAACATCTGGAAAGTTACGCACAATAGGAATCTCCTCCAAACGCGGCAAAACAGCACTAGTCCCCACAACTGAGACTAGACAAGCAAAACAGTCGGAAACAAACAACGTCCGAACACATACCGCCGAAATCCCTGGAGAATCCTGGCAAGAATCACCATAAACACTTCCCGGCTGACCATTGTCCTTGATAAAATCCAAGCGCTTGCCTTTGCACTGGATGACAGCGTCATAGCAGGATAACCAGTCCATGCCAAGAATGACGTCAAAATCTTCCAAATCGAGCACCTTAAAATCAGCCTTCGCTAGGAAATCCCCCAACAAAATGGGACAATCAAGAAGACCCCAGTCTACAACCATAGAAGCACCGGAAGGAAACTTCACCAAAAAGGCATTCCCCACTCGATCTGGTGTCAAATGATACCGATCCAGAAAGGTTCGAGCCACAAATGAATGGGTCGCGCCAGAATCAAAGAGAACACGCGCCCAATGGTTCTTTACCTTAAAGTTTCCTATAAAGGGACAGATGTAGCTAAGCACTACGCACAAGAGGCATAAACAAAACGTGAACCAGAGGAAGGAATCGAACCTGAGATAACCTGAGGTGACAACCGAGCTTCCTCTGACGAGATCACATTTAACTTCCCTTTTCCTTTGTCCATACGCGGAGGCGGAGGCAAAGCCTAGAGTGGCATTATCTGCAGCACGGGCTGGTTTTGTCGGCACCTTGCCTTAAGATGTCCATGTTTGCCACACTGGAAGCACACCTTGTCTTTGACCCAGCAGCAGATCACATCGTGACCTCTTCCCCCACAACCTGTACACTCCAAGTCTCTAGTTGGCGCACCCTGAATGGCGTGCACCTGCTCCTTCTTCTGCATCCCCAACCGCTTGAAACATTTCTCAAATGGGTGGCCTGACCGGCCACAGAAGCTACACGTCTCCTTGTTCTTCTTCCTTACGTCTGATTCTTAGGAGCTTTTCCCTCCCACCAGCTTCCTCTTATCCTTCCTCATCAGCTGTCCTCTTTGTTTTGCATTTTCTATAGCTTCAACCTTCAAAGCAGCCTCAACCACAGTGGTGTAACTCGTCGCTCCATAAGCACTTGCGAACTTCTGCACGTCGCTGCGGAGTCCGCCAAGAAATCTCTTTACTCGGTCAGCTTCCGTAGTCACCAAGCTCGGAGTGAACCGACTTAACTTGCTAAACTCAATTTCATACTCACTAACGGTGAGTTTCCTCTGCTTCAGGTACAAGAAGTCATTCATCAGGCGGTCCCTTTCCACTGACGGCAGAAACTTGCGCCGTAACATTTCTTTGAAGGCTTCCCACGAACATCCCGCCCCTAGGCTTTCCTTTTCTCGCAACCACCAACCTTTATCCAACCCTTTGAGTTGATAGGCGGCAAGCATCACCTTCTGGTCCTCGGTAACGCCAAAATAAACAAACATCTCTTCCAACGTGATTACCCAATCATCCAAGATCATAAAGTCCGCTTTTCCATCATAAGTCGGTGGTCCAAGTCGCTGAAACTGTGAGATGAAAGTCATCGCAGGAGGAACCACAACTGGGGGTATCACTGCCACGGAAGGAGTAGAAATGGTGGGGCCTCTGACAGTCTCTTGCCCTCTTGGTGCCAGCCCAAACATCGCTGATGACATAGCTTGGAGCTGGGACTGCACTTCCTGCACCTGCCTCGTCAAAGCCTCATTACTTTGGCATAGACTATCCATCAGGGCATTATTCTGCGCGCCCGAAGACTCGCCCTTGGATTGGGGAGTTTGCCTTGTCACTGGACGCTTCGACTTTTGCGTGACAATTGGTCGGTCAAACTTTCTTTTTTGTTAGTATCGTAAGCATCATATCATACACACACTGAGGTGCCATCAGTATGTCTTGGCTGAAGCACGCACACTACACTCATGGCATGACCAGAATGCTCGAACAACGGTAAACGCCAACGTAACGCCCATCAAGCATATGCACTCATTCAACGAAAAAAATACGGGGCGTTACACACCTCCCCCCCTTGCCTTCCTTCCTAAGGGTTTCTTCTTCTCCCTGCTTTTGCTCCTCTTCCTCTCTCCCGGCCTCTTCCTCTGCCTCGGCCGATGGCCATAGCCTGCTGCGGAGGGGGCAGGGGTGGTCTATGACCATACCCCCACCCTTGCTGGTGAAACCTTCCTGGTCCTCCTTGTTGGTTCCTCCCCCCGTGGGAAATCCTCTACCTTGTCCTGAGGCAGGGCCCCCCTATTGCCTCCACCCCAGCTCTTGATACGTCGGCACCCTCGGCTCCTCTCTTCTCCTTGCCTCCTGTTGTCTCCCCCCTGACTCCCTTGACTCCACCTCAGTAAGCCTTGCCAATTTCTTTGCAAAAGCAGGGTTCGCCGCCTCCCTCGCTATTTCCTTCACCGCCTTCTCCATCAAATCCTCAAAAGACAGCGGCGCATTCCGGGTGAGGCTCATTTTGAAGAAACCTTCCCGTAGTCCCACAGTAAAGGCCATATGGAGGGCAAACCCTGGCACCTCCTGTATATCCAAGATCTCTTCTTGGAACCTATCCACGTACTGAGCTAGCGACTCATCCGCATTCTGCTTAATCAAAAACATCGACTCCGGGTTCCTCTTTCTCTTCTTAGACGTGGAGAACCAGAACTGGAAACTCCTGCTTAGGTCCTAGAAGCAGTATATCGAGCCTGTCGGGAGCTGATGGAACCAGTCTCTAGCTTTGTCCTTTAGAGTAATGGCAAAAAGACGACATTTGAACGCGTCCGCCATGGGCCTGATCGAAACTGCGTCCCAGAACCACTGCAAGTGATGGAGGGGATCATCCTTCCCCACATAGTAGTTCATCTCGGGTTCTCGAAAACCTTCCGGGACCGGAGCTGACAGGATTAGCTCGCAAAAAGGTGACCCTCACGCCGCCGGTCTCGTCGCCCCTACTCGCGCGACGACCTCTCCTGGCGAGATGGTACTCGCCGGACTTGGGAACAGCTCCCTTCCTGCCATGTCTCTCCCGCTCCCTTCCGCCATCACCTCCTTCCCTGATCTCCTCCCTGGGGCGTCTTCTCCCACTCGTGCCGAGACGAGTTCTTCTTGTGTTGTGAGAGCCGGCACTTGAGGCAGTGCGGTTTAACAATCTCCCTGTCGCGGGATCCCTTGCGGTAAATCCATGATCCCCTTGATTGAAGCCATGAACTCTTCTCGTCCGACAAATCCTCCCGGGTTGTCCGACCCCTCTCCTCCTTCTCCCTGACCTCCCGTCATGTGGTTGCTCAAGGTTCTTCTCTGAGGGCTGCGCTCCACGCTCACCACACCAAAAATGTTGGAACCAGCTTTCCGGTCCCTCCTAAAGTTCGAAACAGGATGCAGCCCACACGTACTCTCCCTGCGCTACCCTCCTGACGTGAGTCGAAAGCCTGGAAATAGATCGAGGGGGCTCAGCTTGGAGCTCCCACCTCTTACCCGGAAGAACTGAAGGTCTTCCCATCCCTAGACAGTGCTAAGCTAGGTGCCTGTGAGGAAGATAGTGGAAAGGTTCAACAACCCCTTCTCAGGCACCTTTACCGGTCTATTTATAGGCCTCTGAATCTGTTCTACAAATAACACTTCTGAATTAACCTGAAATGACCAAAACACCCTGGACCGGGTCTGCGAACAGCCAAACTCCGCTGTTTTGGAGAGCTATATGCAAACCTCCCGGGGTAGATATGTAAAATTACCTGGGGCATAAAGGTAAAATCCCCCTTGGGGGTAAAAAGGTAAAGACATCTCTTTTCACATGTGGCGAGTGGGGAAAGAACTATCAGGCGAGAAGACCACCCTGTCCGTCTCGCCGGCCTCTCGCCCGGTGGGCCATCTCGCCCCCTAGAAGGTCTCGCCTAATAAGAGGTCTCGCCTACCTCTGTGGGTTGTCCATACCTCTCGCCTCTTGTAGGTGGGCCTCCTCCCCTCTCGCCAGTCCTCCTTCCTTGCTTGTTGGGTCACCTCTCGCGAGCCCAAGGTTGTACAGTTTTCAAGAAGAAGACAATGAATGGGATTTGTCTATTCCCAAGGCTATTTATACTTAGACATATAAGTATTGTAATAATAGTTTCTTATTAAATAATGGTCCAAACGACCCAAAAATCGCGCCAACAAAGATTTCTACGAAATTCGTACCGTAGCTAAAAACCGATTGTACGAACCCAATGGTGCAGTCAAAATTAAGATTCAATTAACCAAACTCGGGCAAACACCTCCTGAAGCCAAAACACAAGCATTCCCAAAGAGGCTCCACCGAGTCACCAAAATAGACCCGGCTCGCTAAACCCAGACACACACAGAGAAACCTAAGAGCTAAAACCACGCTCTAATAAAGACATTTGCTGAAAACACGACAACGTAATGCCCTAACCTCATGAACACTCCAGATAATGAATTAAACCAAATATCGAAAAATCAGGGGCGTTACAACCATCATAGGTAGGAGGTCCTAGTCACTGAAAATATGAGATAAAGTTCATCTCTCATGGCAGCTGAATTGTAGGCACCAAAGGAGTAGGAGGAACGGGAATAGTGATGGGCCCGCGAACAGATTCTTACTGTGGTTGGTTCGGTGAGTCGATTGTCGCGGGCTTGCTTAGGTAGGCAAGTGCACCTATCGCAAGTAGTACTCGATATTCGGGGGAATACCGAGGTCGTATTGTTCTCGGGGTCGTGTTGACTATTCTTACTCCTCCGAGAGGACTATTATTTTACTGAAAGTAAGATGGATTTTTAATTAACTAAAGACGGAAAAGCGAAGGAGCGAAAAAAAAACGATTTAGAAAATATTCGATGAAGGGTTAACGCTCGGCATCGAATCGGATTAAGACTAAAACAATTTTTAATAATTATAGGACTTAGTTTTCAAATTAATAATAAGGCAACTTGGTCGTGGAGGTTCCACAAATATGAGCTCACCTAGCTATAGGGATATCGCTCACCTAAACGTTAAGACTATTCGACCGAACGTTAGTCCGACGAAGGATTCCTCTTAACGCCCGCTTTATGCTAAGAACCCCGCTATTGGGTGGGGAACCCAATCCGGTAGAATTACGCTTGTCCTCTCTCGAGGGTATGCACGCAACTCTATTTACCCAGGGGTGATCGCTCCATATGCACGGCCTCTCGGCTAGCTAGCATATGGAATACGGAAATAGGGCCCACACATCGATATGTGGTCCTACGCGTCGTAAACCCGGGGTAAACCTTAAGTCCTTAAATTAAAATGAAAATAAAGAGCTTCAATTATTACAAATCATTTTAAATGTCCCAATGCTCTTCGATGCCGAGGCTAATAGCGATTAGCCACACATCGGTATGAGACGGCTTTATAATTTAGTGAGGCGCGAGTTCGAAATAAACGCTAAAAGATTATAAGAAGGGGACACAAGAAAAATAACAAACATTTAGAAAACTGAAAAGTTAGCTAAAACAAGAACTCACGCACACTTCAAATTATAAATTAAACAGAAACTAAGTTATACATAAAAGAAATTTGCATATTTAAAATTTGCGAGTCCCACTCAAACGAGTGGGGGCGGTAAATAAAAGCTGAAAATTGCAAGTCCTACTCAAACGAGTAGGACTGAAATGAAAGCAAATCCTACTCAAATGAGTAGGAGAAAATAAATGCGATTACAGGGCTTTCTCAAATATTTACAGGGAGATAAAGATCCGTCCATTTAACTCAAGTGAGTAGGCGGAAAAATAAAGAAAGAAAATTACAAGTCCTACTCGAACGAGTAGGCGGGAAATAAAGTCCGTCCATTTAACTCAAGTGAGTAGGCGGAAAAATAAAGAAAGAAAATTACAAGTCCTACTCGAACGAGTAGGACTGAAAATGAAAACGATGCGCCATTTAACTCTTTACGAGTAGTCGGAAATAAATGCACACAAACACACACACTCCATAAGAATTTCAAGAAAGCATTAAAGCTAACACCTACACTCACACACTCTACAAAAATTGAACAAAGTATTAAAATTTATACACCTACACTCACACACTCTACATAATTTGAACAAAGCATTAAAAGTTATACACCTACACTCACACACTCTACATGAAAATTAAGAAGAACAAAAGAAAATTTATGCTCATACACTCACACACACTAATAACGAAGAAAAATCAAAGTTGCTTATAAATTAAAATAGCAAGATTTCTACTCCTAAAGCTTACCCAAAACACATAAAAAGAACAAATAAAAAGAGAATGAGCAAAAAGTTTTCCAAAATAAAGTCAAAATCAAAGGTGCTCAAAAATTAAAACTATAACTTTTTCATTCTTAAGAATTCATAAAAGTGATAAAAAAGGTGAAGAGAAAATGAAAAGAACAAAAGAGGTTTTACAATCCTAAAAGAAAAACTAAGTAAAAAAAAAAGAACAAAATCACTTTTAAAATCTCTTTTATAAATTCAAAAGAATGAAATCATAATTCTCTCAAGAAAAAGACATGGTGAAAAAGAGGAAAACCTATCATACCTAAGCATGAAGACAAGTTAAAAACATGAATATTAAGCATGTTACACTCATACACACACACACACTTTTCATAAATGAAGAACAAAGATGAAACTAAGAATAAAATGAGAAGAAAAGTGGGCATAAGAGTTCATTCCAAAGCCAAATAAGAAGAGAAAATCTAACATTTTTATTGCATAAAGGAAACTATTACAAGCTATTACAAGAGCTAAAGCTAAAGCAAAAAAACAAACATGAAAGAAAAGAGTGAGAAATCTCCTTACATAGCTCTAGAAATCACGGATGCAGCCCACAAAAAGACACTAAAATGGCCCAAAAATCTGAACCCTTGGACCTTACAGAAATGGGCAATTTATAGGCAAAAAATTCTAAGTACACGCCCTCCGTCACGGGCGTGTAGGGGGGGCGTGTCAGTACTATTCATGAAGGCGGCCGACGATTGGACAGGAAAGTTGACTTCAGGCTGAGTTCGTGGCTGTCACGGCCCCGGTCACGGGCGTGACTCTGGGCGTGTCGAGGAGGTAGAACCAGTGCGGGTTGCGTCAAAAAGTTTTCGGCAGCATCTTGTCGGGCCAGTTGGAAAGGTCATGCCCTAGGTCACGGGTGTGACTTTGGGCGTGTCAGTTGGTGTCGACACTCGACGAATGTCGAGCGGAAAGTGTCGAGTCGAAATCGTCGAGCTGAGATTGAGTCACGCCCCAGGTCACGGGCGTGACGCTGGGCGTGACTGTTGGTGTCGACACTCGACGATCGTCGAGCGGAATTCTTCGAGTGGAGTGAACATGGGCTTGGGTCACGCCCCGTGTCGGGTGACACGGGCGTGTCGCCAGGCGTGTCAAGCTTTTTACTTCAGAAATCATCCGATTTCACGGGAAATGCAATGTCACGGCCCGTTCACGGGCGTGTACTGCCCAATTTTGGCAGATTTTGAAATTTTTCTGCAAAATTAAAGAAAACAAGTTAGTAGTAAATTTACAAGAAGAAGAGTATTTTATTGAACAAAAATAAGTAAAAATGACGAAAATAAATGAAAACGACTAAATTAAAGTGCACAAAAATACGTATATTTACAATTCATCAAATACCCCTATACTTAGGCTTTTGCTATTCCAGAGCAAAAGTTTGAGGTGAATCTATAAGGAATAAAAAAAACTCTATGTTTTAGCTATCACTTAATCAATTATAAGAGAGATCGAAATAAATATACGGGGTGTAAGAGTTAAGTCCTAAAATTATGTAGATGATTTAAATAGCGCAAAAGTTTTGGACAAAAGACTTCTTGATGTAATCAAATAGAAGACAACATTTGTAATGGTTAGATTAACGAAAATAGTTTGGAATTATAAGAACTCTAGCTTATACGAGTGCTACTAGAAATAATACAATTTACTAATTATGCTCTCAAAAAGATTTTTGAATTAATTTCTGAATCGTGTAATTGGCTAAGGGGGTAGTGGGTTTATGAAGAGGGTTTTGATATTTGAGGTGAGGTAATTTTTTCTCGAACCTCCATTTTTTTTTCTTTTGGATTATTAGGAAAATGAAATCTTATTTTCCTAATATAATTTTTGTTTTTCAACTTCATAAGAATTAACCCAATGTATATTTGTAGGAGTAATGAATTTTATCCTCTTACTCCATATATAATCTTTTTAAATTATTGGGTGCCTATGTTTACGGAACGAAATCTTATTCCTATTGACATAAGATCTTTTAAGGATAAATTTTTTCATGCCAAGTAGGTCATGAAAGGTAAGGGGAGAAAGGAAAACTAGATTTTTAATCCTAAAAATTTTTGAGAGCAACCTTAATAATTTGTACGTTCCAATTTTTTTCAGAAAACTAAAAGTAAGTATAATTGAATTCTATAGTCGTTATTTCCTAACATAATATACGTGCTCCTATTAATGAAAAATTACAAGTAGTGCCTAAAATGAGTTCGCTATTTTTAACAAAGTATAATGAATTCTTTAAAACTTAACCCCGGGTATTTAAATTTTTCAATCAATAATTAACAAACGGGTAGTGAACAAAGAATTAATCAAATTCGCATATAAATAAACTCAAAACGGAATTTTTGAATAGCAGGAAAGTTAAGGATGGAATATTTGATTTATTTGTTTCAAAACATTTTTTTTATTTTTATAGTTTTTATCATCATTTTTTTTTGTTTTTCATTTATTATCTTTTTTTTTTGTATTTTTTTTTCAAATTTTTTTTTTGAAATTTTTTGAACTATTATCTTTTTTTGTATTTTATTTTTTTAAGAGAATTTTCATTCTATGTACAAAAATATGGGAGAAAAAGAGAGGTTTTTACAAGAATGAGGAAGGGGGGAGAGAGAAAAGAGTATGTACAAAAAAATTTACAAAGTGAAACTAAATATATTTTTTTATTTTCTTCTTTTTTTTAATTGTTTTTGAGTTTTTGGAAAAAAGAAAGAAAAAAAAATTTTTTTTTTCATTTTAAGATGTTTTTTAAAATTTTTTGTTTGGTTGTTATATGTATTTTTTTTTTATTTTTGAAATGCAGAAAAAAATTGAAGTGCAGAAAGTAAAGCACGAAAATACCCCCATACTTAAGTCCAACATTGTCCCCAATGTTGTAACGTAAGTATGCGGAACAAAAATTAAAATGCGATATGTACAAAAGTAAAGAGAGGCGGGGGTAGAAACGTCCCTGAAACGCGTTCGGGGAAGTCCAATCAGAAATACTGCGTTTATTAGAAAAAAAACAACAAAGGTAATAAGGAAAGAGCGATAAAGATAAGCGAGGGGTGCCTCCCAGGAGCGCTTTGTTTATAGTCGTGTAGCTTGACTATTTTGGCGGGTTTATAATGTGGAGGAAAGTTATGGTTTCGCTAAAACCGATCACTGGGTCGCCTGCTATATAAGACTTTAACCGGTGACCGTTTACTTTAAACGAACCTTTGTCTGGGTGGGAGACGAGTACGGTTCCATATGGAAAAACTTCTTCAACTAGGAAGGGACCGGACCATCTAGATTTTAATTTACCTGGAAAAAGCCTAAGAGGTGAATTGTAAAGAAGGACAAGATCGCCCGGAGAAAATAATTTTTGGGACTTGATTTTTCGATCGTGATATAACTTAGAGTGCTCCTTATAGAATTTATTGCTCTCATAAGCGTTCGCACTCCATTCATCGACCTCGTTTAGTTGCAGTTTTCTATGTTGAGCGGCTAAGTTGGAGTCAAGGTTTAAGAGTTTTAAAGCCCAAAGAGCGCGATGCTCTAATTCTACGGGAAAATGGCACGCTTTGTCGTAGACTAACCGGAACAGTGTACATCCAATTGCGGTTTTGTATGTCGTCCGATACGCCCACAACGCATCGTCGAGTTTAACGGACCAATCTTTCCTATTTAGCGAAACGGTTTTTTCTAAAATTCGCTTAATCTCTCGATTTACTACCTCGACTTGGCCACTTGTTTGCGGGTGGTAGGGGGTGGCAAGCTTGTGCGTGACTCCGTATTTAGCTAACGTCTTATCCATAAGAGCGTTACAGAAATGCGTTCCCCTATCACTAACAATTGCGCGAGGCGTGCCGAAGCGAGAAAATAGTTTTTTAAGAAATGTAACGACGACTCGCGCATCGTTGGTGGGGAGAGCTTGGGCTTCCGCCCACCTCGATACGTAGTCCACCGCCACTAAAATATACATATTTTTGAAAGATGGAGGTAGGGGGCCAACAAAATCTATGCCCCACAAATCGAAAACTTCGCACTCTAAAAACATGTTTTGGGGCATCTCGTCGCGACGAGAGATGTTACCCGACCGCTGACAGCTATCCCATGTGCGCACAAAATTATGCGCATCTTTGAAGAGAGTGGGCCAAAAGTAGCCCGCCTCTAGCGCCTTCCGAGCGGTCTGGTTGGCTTGATAATGCCCACCGGCTGGACCCTCGTGGCAGTGCTTAAAAATTTGTAAGCACTTTACACCCGCAACGCATCTTCGGACCGCTTGGTCCGCGCAGATACGAAAAAGAAATGGGTCCTCCCAAAAGAAATTTTTCAAGTCAGAAAAGAATTTCTTCTTTTGATGACTGGAAAACTCTTTTGGAAGGACCCGCGCTACTAAGAAATTTGCAAAGTCTGCGAACCAAGGCGAAGATGACGAAGAACTAATGGCAAGGAGGCGTTCCTCGGGGAATCTGTCATTTATTTCAGATTCGACGAGCGCTTCCGCACCCGGATTTTCTAAACGGGAGAGGTGGTCCGCCGCTAGATTTTCCGCTCCCCGCTTATCTCGGATCTCCAAATCAAACTCTTGTAGGAGGAGAATCCATCGAAGAAGGCGGGGCTTTGCATCATTTTTAGCTAATAAATACTTAAGCGCGGAGTGATCGGTAAAAACGATAACTTTAGATAGCGTTATATACGAGCGAAACTTATTAAAAGCGAAAATGACGGCTAAGAGTTCCTTTTCCATTGTCGTGTAATTTACTTGGGCAGAAGTGAGCATCTTGCTAGCGTAATAAATAGGATGAAAATGTTTTTCTACGCGTTGGCCAAGAACGGCACCTAAGGCAATATCACTAGCGTCGCACATTATTTCGAACGGAAGGGACCAATTAGGGGCCACTAAAATTGGTGAAGAGATAAGTTTTTATTTTATCAAATTAAAGGCGGACTCGCATTCGCTACTAAAGATGAAACGTGATTCCTTTTCCAAGAGGTGAGTAAGTGGCTTTGTTATTTTTGAAAAGTCTTGAATGAAGCGTCGATAAAAGCCCACATGGCCTAAGAAACTCCTAATAGATTTTACGTTTGTTGGATGCGGAAGTTTTTCTATAATTTCTATCTTGGCCTTATCCACCTCTATCCCCTTAGACAAAATCATATGGTCGAGGACCAAACCTCCTCGAACCATAAAGTTGCATTTTTCCCAATTTAAAACAATACTTGTGTCCTCGCACCGTTGAAGGACACGATCTAAATTGTGAAGGCAATCGGGAAATGAGCGTCCGAAAACAGAAACGTCATCCATAAAGACTTCCATAATGTCTTCTACTAGCTCGCCAAAGATCGCTAGCATACATCTTTGGAATGTAGTCGGCGCATTGCAGAGTCCAAATGGCATTCTTCGATAGGCGAAGGTGCCAAACGGGCAAGTAAAAGTTGTTTTCTCTTGATCATCGGGGGAAATGGGGATTTGGAAAAACCCCGATAAACCATCAAGAAAACAATAATACGGATGACCGGATAAACGCTCTAAAATCTGGTCTAGAAATGGCAGAGGGAAATGGTCCTTGCGGGTGGCGTCATTAGGTTTTCTATAATCGATGCACACTCGCCAACCCGTAACAGTACGAGTTGGGACGAGCTCGTTATGCTCATTCGCCACTACGGTAAGACCGCCCTTCTTGGGCACGACATGCACGGGACTAACCCATGCACTGTCCGAAATAGGGTATATAATCCCCGCATCTAATAACTTAATAATTTCGGCTTTAAGGACGTCTTTCATGTTTGGGTTAAGATGACACTGCGGCTGAATCGTTTTGCGGCAATTATCGTTAAGAAAAATCTTATGGGTGCAAAAGGAGGGGCTAATCCCCTTTAAGTCAGAGATTTTCCACGCAATTGCGTGGCGATGTTTAAATAAAACTTCCAATAAATCGGAAGTTTCCGAATCACTCAAGTCCGAAGAAATGATAACGGGAAGCGTATCGCCTTTTCCCAAAAATGCGTATTTGAGTGATGCGGGTAAGGGTTTGAGGTCTAGGATGGGCGGTTCTTCTAGGGAGGTTTTAATGCCTATGTCTTTCTTACCAATTGGTTTGAAAGACAAGTCTAAAGAAGTATCCTCATCGCATTTAAAATTTTCGAGCGCATAAATATCGTCATTTAAAAATACGGACTCGAAAACGGGAGAAGAACGATCTCCAAAAAAGGTATCTAAAGAATAGCAGAAATCGTCGCTCGATGACAAATTGTCCATCGAGGGATTAATAGAGAAAGTAACTTGGTCATCACCTACTCAGAGGAGAAGACTACCATTACTAACATCTATTAGTGCGCGGGAGGTGGCGAGAAAAGGGCGACCGAGTATTATTGGTACCTCGGCGTCCTCCTCGATATCTAAGATGACGAAGTCTACCGGGAAGGTAAACTTGTCGACTCGGACAAGGACGTCCTCCACTACCCCGATAGGGAACTTAACCGAGCGATCCGCTAATTGGATGCGCATATTCGTAGGACTAGGAGTACCCAAACCTAAACGCGAAAAGAGCGAGAACGGCATCTGATTAATGCTAGCCCCTAAATCAGCTAAGGCGTGCTTTACTAATATATCGCCAAAAAGGCACGGGATGGAAAACCGTCCCAGGTCGTTTGGTTTTGTGGGCAATTTATTAGTAAGGGCCGCCGAGCAGACAGCGTTGAGAGATACATGCGAAATATCCTCTAATTTACGTTTATTAGAAAGTAGTTCTTTTAAAAATTTCGCATATTTGGGCATTTGCGAGATAGCCTCGCAAAAAGGAACATTAATGTGAATTTGTTTTAATAATAAAATAAATTTTTCATATTGCGCTTCCTTACGCTCGTTATCTAACTTATGCGGATATGGAAGGGCCTTGTTTAAAATAATTGTTTCTTGTATAATTGGTAAAGGTGGCGTAAGCGAAGAAAGGGGAAGAGGGGTCGGAGGTGAAATATGCACCTGAGGGTCGGTCCGTTTTGGATCGACCACCTCCTTTCCGCTACAGAGGGTTATAGCGTTGGCGTTCTCCCGCGGATTGGGCTCCGTGTTTCCCGGCAGTGCCCCGAGCGCGCGCCCGGACATCATCCTCGCCAGCTGTCCAACCTGTTGTTCGAGAGTTTTTAGCGATCCGGTGATATTCCGGATATTTGACTCGTTGGACGCAATATACTTCGAAAAATTTTCCTCCATCGGGGAGGGTTTCGGAAGAGGAGGAGGAGGAAGAAATCCGGGCGCATAAGAAATAGGGAGACGCTGAGCATTATTCGGCTTGCTCCACGAGAAGTTGGGGTGATTCCTCCAACCCGGATTATAGTTATTACTATAAGGGTTGTTGTTGGGGTTGAAGGGAGGACGACCCGAATTTCCCATGAAGTCCACGAACTCTTCAGCTACGCAGACGTTAGGGGGAATAAGACAAGGCAGAGTGGAGGAGGCAGCAGACATCTCCGCCACCTGCTTTGTTAACCTTTCAACTTGAAGGGTCAAGAGAGCAGTGGCATCCACTTCAAAAAGACCAGCCGCCGGCTTTGGGCGTCCCCGCGGGACGTTCCATTGATAGGCGTTCATAGCCATCTCTTCGAATAAAGCCTGGGCGGCCTCGGGGGTTTTGTTGTTTAGACTACCCCCGGCAGCCGCGTCAATCATTTGACGCGTCTGAAAATTCAGCCCATTATAAAAAATTTGAACTTGCAACCACGTTGGCAGCGCGTGGTGCAGGCAACGGCGGAGGAATTTCTTAAACCGTTACCAAGTCTCGTATAGAGACTCAGGATCGTTTTGCACAAACGAAGAAATGTCCGCCCGCAACTTTGCAGTTTTTGCGGGCGGAAAGTACTTCGTTAGGAACCGTTCCATCAACTCAGCCCACGTGGTGATACATCCTCGCAGGAGGGCATTCAACCACGCCTTGGCTTTGGACTTAAGGGAAAAAGGAAATAAGCGCAAGCGAATGGCGTCATCAGTGACGCCATTAATCTTGAAGGTGTCGCATATCTCCAAGAAATTGGACAAGTGGACATTCGGGTCCTCATCCGGCAGTCCATCGAAATGCACGGCGTTTTGGACCATTTGAATGACACTTGACTTTATTTCGAAATTATTATTCGCCACCGCAGGGCGAACAATACTCGACCCAGAATCATCCAGGTTAGGTCAGGCGTAATAAGACATAGTACGCTCGGCCGCCGGGGGAAGGTTAGGCGCGGCCATAAGTACAACAGTAGGTTCTCCAATAGATTCCTCGGGATCTAAAGAAGGATTTCGGCATTGAGATCGAATACGCGCAAGAGAGCGTTCGATCTCAGGGTCGAAGTCAAAATCTTCAGACTCGGAGGGTTGTCCAGGGTCGTTGTAGTATAGTGGTGAGTATTCCCGCCTATCACGCGGGTGACCCGGGTTCGATCCCCGGCAACGGCGCCAAAAACTTGATGGGCCCGCGAACAGACTCTTACTGTGGTTGGTTCGGTGAGTCGATCGCCGCGGGCTTGCTTAGGTAGGCAAGTGCACCTACCGCAAGTAGTACTCGATATTCGGGGGAATACCGAGGTCGTATTGTTCTCGGGGTCGTGTTGACTATTCTTACTCCTCCGGGAGGACTATTATTTTACTGAAAGTAAGGTGGATTTTTAATTAACTAAAGACGGAAAAGCGAAGGAGCGAAAAAAAACGATTTAGAAAATATTCGATGAAGGGTTAACGCTCGACATCGAATCGGATTAAGACTAAAACAATTTTTAATAATTATAGGACTTAGTTTTCAAATTAATAATAAGGCAACTTGGCCGTAGAGGTTCCACAAATGTGAGCTCACCTAGCTATAGGGATATCGCTCACCTAAACGTTAAGACTATTCGACCAAACGTTAGTCCGACGAAGGATTCCTCTTAACGCCCGCTTTACGCTAAGAACCCCGCTATTGGGTGGGGAACCCAATCCGGTAGAATTACGCTTGTCCTCTCTCGAGGGTATGCACGCAACTCTATTTACCCAGGGGTGATCGGTCCATATGCACGGCCTCTCGGCTAGCTAGCATAGGACTACGGAAATAGGGCCCACACATCGATATGTGGTCCTACGCGTCGTAAACCCGGGGTAAACCTTAAGTCCTTAAATTAAAATGAAAATAAAGAGCTTCAATTATTACAAATCATTTTAAATGTCCCAATGCTCTTCGATGTCGAGGCTAATAGCGATTAGCCACACATCGGTATGGGACGGCTTTATAATTTAGTGAGGTGCGAGTTCGAAATAAACGCTAAAAGATTATTAGAAGGGGACACAAGAAAAATAACAAACATTTAGAAAACTGAAAAGTTAGCTAAAACAAGAACTCACGCACACTTCAAATTATAAATTAAACAGAAACTAAGTTATACATAAAAGAAATTTGCATATTTAAAATTTGCGAGTCCCACTCAAACGAGTGGGGGCGGTAAATAAAAGCTGAAAATTGCAAGTCCTACTCAAACGAGTAGGACTGAAATGAAAGCGAGTCCTACTCAAATGAGTAGGAGAAAATAAATGCGATTACAGGGCTTTCTCAAATATTTAAAGGGAGATAAAGATCCGTCCATTCAACTCAAGTGAGTAGGCGGAAAAATAAAGAAAGAAAATTACAAGTCCTACTCGAACGAGTAGGCGGGAAATAAAGTCCGTCCATTTAACTCAAGTGAGTAGGCGGAAAAATAAAGAAAGAAAATTACAAGTCCTACTCGAACGAGTAGGACTGAAAATGAAAACGATGCGCCATTTAACTCTTAACGAGTAGGCGGAAATAAATGCACACAAACACACACACTCCATAAGAATTTCAAGAAAGCATTAAAGCTAACACCTACACTCACACACTCTACAAAAATTGAACAAAGCATTAAAAGTTATACACCTACACTCACACACTCTACATAATTTGAACAAAGCATTAAAAGTTATACACCTACACTCACACACTCTACATGAAAATTAAGAAGAACAAAAGAAAATTTATGCGCATACACTCACACACGCTAATAACAAAGAAAAATCAAAGTTGCTTATAAATTAAAATAACAAGATTTCTACTCCTAAAGCTTACCCAAAACACATAAAAAGAACAAATAAAAAGAGAATGAGCAAAAAGTTTTCCAAAATAAAGTCAAAATCAAAGGTGCTCAAAAATTAAAACTATAACTTTTTCATTCTTATGAATTCATAAAAGTGATAAAAAAAGGTGAAGAGAAAATGAAAAGAACAAAAGAGGTTTTACAATCCTAAAAGAAAAACTACGTAAAAAAAGAACAAAATCACTTTTAAAATCTCTTTTATAAATTCAAAAGAATGAAATCATAATTCTCTCAAGAAAAAGACATGGTGAAAAAGAGGAAAACCTATCATACCTAAGCATGAAGACAAGTTAAAAACATGAATATTAAGCATGTTACACTCATACACACACACACACACTTTTCATAAATGAAGAACAAAGATGAAACTAAGAATAAAATGAAAAGAAAACTGGGCACAAGAGTTCATTCCAAAGCCAAATAAGAAGAGAAAATCTAACATTTTTATTGCTTAAAGGAAACTATTACAAGCTATTATAAGAGCTAAAGCTAAAGCAAAAACAAACATGAAAGAAAGGAGGGAGAAATCTCCTTACATAGCTCTAGAAATCACGGATGCAGCCCACAAAAAGACACTAAAATGGCCCAAAAATCTGAACCCTTGGACCTTACAGAAATGGGCAATTTATAGGAAAAAAATTCTAAGTACACGCCCTCCGTCACGGGCATGTAGGGGGGGCGTGTCAGTACTATTCATGAAGGCGGCCGACGATTGGACAGGAAAGTTGACTTCGGGCTGAGTTCGCGGCTGTCACGCCCCCGGTCATGGGCGTGACTCTGGGCGTGTCGAGGAGGTAGAACCAGTGCGGGTTGCGTCAAAAAGTTTTCGGCAGCATCTTCTCGGGCCAGTTGGAAAGGTCACGCCCCAGGTCACGGGCGTGACTCTAGGCGTGTCAGTTGGTGTTGACACTCGACGAATGTCGAGCGGAAAGTGTCGAGTCGAAATCGTCGAGCTGAGATTGAGTCACGCCCCAGGTCACGGGTGTGACGCTGTGCGTAACTATTGGTGTCGACACTCGACGATCGTCGAGTGGAATTCGTCGAGTGGAGTGAACACCGGCTTGGGTCACGCCCCATGTCGGGTGACACGGGCATGTCGCCGGGCGTGTCAAGCTTTTTACTTCAGAAATCATCCGATTTCACGGGAAATGCAATGTCACGGCCCGGTCACGGGCGTGACCAAATTGTCACGGGCGTGTATTGCCCAATTTTGGCAGATTTTGAAATTTTTCTGCAAAATTAAAGAAAACAAGTTAGTAGTAAATTTACAAGAAGAGGAGTATTTTATTGAACAAAAATAAGTAAAAATGACAAAAATAAATGAAAACGACTAAATTAAAGTGCACAAAAATACGTATATTTACAATTCATCAAATAGCTTGACCCACAGCAGGGTCCTGCACTCTAGGTTGCTGTCTAGAAACGACAGTAAACAGTGCCTAGATCTGTGATTGCATCTCCACCATCTTCCTAGACAGAGCCTCGTTGCTCTGCCTCAGTCCCTCAATCACTATCTCACTTTGCGTAGTAAACGACTCTCCCTAAGACTGGGGTGTTGACCTTGTCGCAACAAGCTTAGGCGGTATCCTAAGAATACAACGAACAATCAATCAAAACCTAGCTTAACCGCTAGAACTACACAACTTAGTTCAGATCATACATGTTTAGACACTTGCTCATGCTGCTAACTTGCTCTGGGATTTTCATAATGATGTCATTCCTAACTTAGGATGATATACCATCATCTTATTGACTCATGTGCATAACCATGAATGCATGAATTCTTATTCTTTTTTGCTTTAAAACCATTTGTGTACGTAGTCATCATGTAGATCTTTAGCATGGCACGTGTGCTAATGCTATGTTATGTCATGCATGTTGTGATATGCAATCTAATAAAGGCATTAATACATGTCATGAGCGGCATGCACGTGAAATATTATGCATCTCATACTACATAATATCACATGTACTGAAAAAGTAAAATCTAATGTGCATTCATGCGATGATTATTATGCATCTCATACTACATAACAGTAACATGTTACTTCCTATAAGGATTCATATACAAACACATATTATGCATCGCATACTTCATAATATGCCCATGTATACTTCTTATCATGCCTATGAGTGTAGTGTTCATGCTTCATCCAAGATGTACTGATGATACATCGGTGCTTGTATGAAATGGAACAAGACAATCTAAAACTAACTAGAGATAGTCATTCAACCAATTATCAAACAACCTCCCTCTGATACCAACTATCACAACTCATATTTTCTCCGCATTTAAACAATATATCAGAGTAAGAGAAAATACGCGTCATGATGTCATATCGTGCAGGGGATAACTGTAGGTGCTCAGGCAAGAACTCGAGCCTAACACTTTATATGAAATCCTCAAGTTTATTATGAAGAAAACTGTAATACAAGTTAAGTTTAAATGGTTGTATCCCTCGGCTCAGTAGATCAGCTGGTACACAAGAGAAAATATGATTATATGCTATGGAAAATACTTTGTTTATATTGTTTGACATCCTACATGAGCATAAATATCCAAATAGGACAACTCGTGATATGCATACATCTAGGTTTAATATAAGTATAAAAATAGTTTTTACGTTCGTTAAAATATAGTGACTTTGGTTTAAAACCATGTTATGAATGAGATAGTTAAAATGATACTTTTTATTTTTTAAAAAATAACTAACATGCAATCCTGGCATAAAACCTTCTCAGAGAGCAAGTAAATCCAACAAGTCATCAAGAAATAGACTTAGCAGCTATCAAGTAACTTAACAATATAAAATCTCTAGTGGACGTCAATAACCTGACACGAACCCACCAAAAATAGCAAATATGTCTGAAATAAATGACAAAACAGCAACACTACCTCGCAATAATGGGGAAAAGATGACTATAACACCTGTAGAACACCAGCAACCACCATCCCTAGCCGCTCAACCGGATACTGCTCCAAACCTAAGGTATTCTAAAGAAAAGAATACCTCAGCAAAAATATACAAGTGGCAAATAAAATCATCAGTAGATAATAATCAAAAGAAAGCAAAAGGGGTTACCAACCCCAACTACAGGAATGGCTGACAAACCTCAGCAAATAAGTCAAACTATAATAAGTAAGGTAGAATTCTCAACAATAGAGTAAGAGAAGTTGCACCAAGTGTGAAATAAAGCCATTCTTCGATAAAATCTGTAAAAGTAAGCATCCAACATATGTCTATATAATAGGAAGAAAAGAGACTGAACAGCTATAAACACGTGAATCATTAACACCGGTAAAAATACAGATCTGAGTCAGTGGCCTCAATGTCCAACATGAACTAACAGACTCAAACATCTTCAAAAGATAATGTGGTGGTGGCCACAATGTCCAACACAACCCAACAGTCTCAAACAACTCACAAAAAGGCATTGTGGTGGTGGTCACAATGTCCAACACAACCCAACAGTCCAAGAGGAAACATCATAAGAAAAACCCACCAAGTGTAATGATTCATGAGCCGGCACTTGGTTGGTGGTCCTTTATCCACTACCAACCATGGGTCACCCCTAAACATCCATAAGCACCTATAAAACCCCAACCAAAACACTAGGCTCTGAAAGTGATACCTTGATACCACTTGAAAGTAAGGGATTGATCTAACTAACTCTAGAGTGGGGGTGAATATAGTATTTTAAAAAACTGAGTTGTTTTTACAGCGGATTAAAATATGTGATATATATATAACAAAAGAAAATATATCACAGTACAGCAAAATAAAAAGTAGAGCATAACTAGACGACACAAGAAAATTTATAGTGGTTCCCCTATAAACCTGTGTACATCCACTCCTCTACCACCCTGGTTGGAATCCACTGCAACTTTTTGATCAGGTGCCCTGCCACAACTTGTTTTTGTTCAGGTGCCCTGTCACCACAGGTTTTTGATCAGGTGCCTTGTGTCACAACCCACATTTTCACTGCCAAATAAGTATATCATAGTAAGGGAAAAATGCGCGTCATGATGTCACATCAGCAAGGGATAACTACGGGCACTGAGGCAAAACTCCTACTTAGCCATGAAGAAAGCTTCTTTAAGTTATTTAGAGTTAAAATCAATTTGAGTATAGTAGTTAGTTGTATCCCTCGGCTTAGTGGCTCATCTAGTCCACGAAAAAAATAGTAATACGCAACGGAAAATACTTCTTTTATGAGATTAAACTTCCTACATGAGCTTAACGGTTCCCAGAGGACACCTCAAGGTATGCAAGTTCTAACTTTAAAAAAGCAATAAAAGTAGATTTTTACGGTCATTAAATATAGTGATTTAACATTTTGAAAACGTGCAATGCATGAGGTAATAGTAGTAGTTTTTTTTATACTTGAAAATAACCACCATGCAATCCTAACATAAAACGTCCCAGAGAGTAAGTAATCTACATCCACAAAAAGAAAAAACTAAGCAGCTATCAAGTATCCAAAAAGAACAACAGTCTTGTTGGTGTCAATAAACTGACATGAACCCACATAAATCCAAGTATGTCTGAACTAGTAAAGCAAAATAATCAACAATCTACCTCGCTAAGGCGAGGCAACAACCACGGCCAACACTACCGCTCAAGCACTCCAAAACCAGCACCGAAGTCAGCTACAGCCCTGAACCTGAGGCATTCCAAAGACAAAATATCTCAGCAAGAAGGTACAAGTGAAGGCAGAAAGTAAGCCAAAAGTAATCAATGTCAATGGGTACCAACCCAAGACCAAAGTAAAAAAATATTTAATTAAGGTACAACAGTAAGGTACAAAAGTAAAAAAGGGAACACTTACATGAAGTGTCACGTAAAACAACAGCACCCCAAATGCGCAAGACCATAAGGGGAAAAGGGGTCAAGATTAAGTCATCAGGAAGAGGAACAAACCCCTATTAGCCACATGTGGTCAACTCCACCAAAAAAAGAACCAAAACGGGCGGGGTGGCCAACCCCAAAGACAATTCATCCATCCAAAAGTGGGGGAGATTGGATACTCCACCATACACCACAAATGCCCAAACACCCGGTAGAGACCCACAAAGTGAAAATAGGGAGATCAAACATTACGGCGGTGGATTCACCCACAAATAACACCCGCAACAAAGAAAACACGAAAGGAAAAACCAGTAACGATCCAAGTTTAGAGCTCAGAGGCACACCATAACCCAATTGGGGTCTAGCGGCTTGTCTCACCCTACGGCATCACCATGAAGAAGAAAACAATGATAGAAATATCAAGTCAACAATGGCGCATAGGATTCTATTAGAAAATTTTAGAATGAAATGGTTGATCATGTAAGACCCCCCCTCCCGGATCCCAAAACACGGCACGAAGGGGGTCTTCTTCCCAGAACAGCCGCCTTGCGGTAGCATTAGCACACAGGCTAACCTGTACCACAAGACGCCTATTCTGCCAGCTACAAGCAATATCAATATATTCCAACCCAACCAGAATATAAACTAGAAGTCAAATCCACACAAAGAATAATAGTCAATGTACATCAAAATAGAGAAGCTACAACAAGCTTCTACAAAGTATCAGAGTTCAGCTAACATATGCCCAAAAGGGCTACATCAAATCGCCCAACAAAACTCACATCGATAACTGACGGTGGCGACGACACCGTCCCTTCAGGCTCTGTCGTCCTGGTCTGGCTGTCCTGCTGCAAAGTCTGCGGCTCCTCTACCTGCGGGGTGACCTCCTAAAAAGGAAGACGTAGCAACCGTTAGTCAAAAAGACTAACTGGCTATCACATCCGCTCTCCCGGCGACTCCTCGGCACCGAGCGGAGAAAGGAACAAGGGTACAATATATAATAAGTAAAATAAGCAGGTACAAGCAGGTGGAATAAGTACAATATTATTAACAGCTTTTAATCTAGCAGTTCTACATGAGCTATAACAAACCATCAAGTATAAGTAACTACAACAGAAAAGTAAATTAACCTATAAGGATGCCCATACAAGCTTATAAGTTAAGGATCGGTTTAACATAAAGTAACTCATCGTATAGGAGTGCCCATACAAACTTATACGATGAGGATCTTGTTTGTGCAATGAAATGAAATGATATGTATGCAATGCAATGACTCACCCATGATCACGCACATGCAACCGCTATGTCGACACATACTTGTAGCTCCCACTATTTGAGTAGGTAGCTAACCTCTCAGGCATCAACCGTCGTGGTCGGGCGGTGATAGTAGAGCGGGCTTCTCTACTACTAAGCGGGCATCCACCCGGCTACACTTAGTCCTCTGTATGCCTCAACGCTAAGAACACAATAGCGGAGCCCATGCGTAATATGGCCCAGCGGGAGTCTCGGGTAGATATGCACCGAGAACCAAGCCCCGAACTGGCCTTGTGTGACCCGGAAGGAGCCTCAAAAGAAAGCACGAGGACCAAGCCCAACCGTTCACTTGACACGGAAGGAGCCCCGGGACATGAACACTGAGGACCAAGCCGAACCGCCCAAAGCCTAACTGTCAACTCCCGTCAGTGTGATGACTGGCGAGCCCGTAGACCTTGTAACGGTCTCCCCAGCCCACGCTCACACGGACGGCCGCCGACACCCCCTGCACCAAGCTCGAAAGGGTTCAGCCTAACCAGGTTTGCAGACCATGCACCCTAACCCCTCTCCGGCCTGTTTATCAGCACGGCGGGTTGTTCCCACTGGGATCGAACCCAAGACCTTGATAAGATAGCTTTACACCACTCCCTCTTCACCAACTGAGTTGCAGCTTGAATGGTCTGCAGACCTGGTTAGGCTGAACCCTTTCGAGCTTGGTGTTGAGGGTGCCGGCAGCTGTCCTTGCGAGCCTGGGCTGGAGAGGGGTTGGGGTGCATGGTCTGCAGACCTGGTTAGGCTGAACGTTAAGACTATTCGACCGAACGTTAGTCCGACGAAGGATTCCTCTTAACGCCCGCTTTACGCTAAGAACCCCGCTATTGGGTGGGGAACCCAATCCGGTAGAATTATGCTTGTCCTCTCTCGAGGGTATGCACGCAACTCTATTTACCTAGGGGTGATCGGTCCATATGCACGGCCTCTCGGCTAGCTAGCATATGGACTATGGAAATAGGGCCCACACATCGATATGTGGTCCTACGCGTCGTAAACCCGGGGTAAACCTTAAGTCCTTAAATTAAAATGAAAATAAAGAGCTTCAATTATTACAAATCATTTTAAATGTCCCAATGCTCTTCGATGTCGAGGCTAATAGCGATTAGCCACACATCGGCATGGGACGGCTTTATAATTTAGTGAGGCGCGAGTTCAAAATAAACGCTAAAAGATTATAAGAAGGGGACACAAGAAAAATAACAAACATTTAGAAAACTGAAAAGTTAGCTAAAACAAGAACTCACGCACACTTCAAATTATAAATTAAACAGAAACTAAGTTATGCATAAAAGAAATTTGCATATTTAAAATTTGCGAGTCCCACTCAAACGAGTGAGGGCGGTAAATAAAAGCTGAAAATTGCAAGTCCTACTCAAATGAGTAGGACTGAAATGAAAGTGAGTCCTACTCAAATGAGTAGGAGAAAATAAATGCGATTACAGGGCTTTCTCAAATATTTACAGGGAGATAAAGATCCGTCCATTTAACTCAAGTGAGTAGGCGGAAAAATAAAGAAAGAAAATTACAAGTCCTACTCGAACGAGTAGGCGGGAAATAAAGTCCGTCCATTTAACTCAAGTAAGTAGGCGGAAAAATAAAGAAAGAAAATTACAAGTCCTACTCGAACGAGTAGGATTGAAAATGAAAACGATGCGTCATTTAACTCTTAACGAGTAGGCAGAAATAAATGCACACAAACACACTCACTCCATAAGAATTTCAAGAAAGCATTAAAGCTAACACCTATACTTACACACTCTACAAAAATTGAACAAAGCATTAAAAGTTATACACATACACTCACACACTCTACATAATTTGAACAAAGCATTAAAAATTATACACCTACACTCACACACTCTACATGAAAATTAAGAAGAACAAAAGAAAATTTATGCTCATACACTCACACACACTAATAACGAAGAAAAATCAAAGTTGCTTATAAATTAAAATAACAAGATTTCTACTCCTAAAGCTTACCCAAAACACATAAAAAGAACAAATAAAAAGAGAATAAGCAAAAAGTTTTCCAAAATAAAGTCAAAATCAGAGGTGCTCAAAAATTAAAACTATAACTTTTTCATTCTTAAGAATTCATAAAAGTGATAATAAAGGTGAAGAGAAAATGAAAAGAACAAAAGAGGTTTTACAATCCTAAAAGAAAAACTAAGTAAAAAAAAGAACAAAATCACTTTTAAAATCTCTTTTATAAATTCAAAAGAATGAAATCATAATTCTCTCAAGAAAAAGACATGGTGAAAAAGAGGAAAACCTATCATACCTAAGCATGAAGACAAGTTAAAAACATGAATATTAAGCATGTTACACTCATACACACACACACACACACACACACACACACGTTTCATAAATGAAGAACAAAGATGAAACTAAGAATAAAATGAGAAGAAAAGTGGGCACAAGAGTTCATTCCAAAGCCAAATAAGAAGAGAAAATCTAACATTTTTATTGCTTAAAGGAAACTATTACAAGCTATTACAAGAGCTAAAGCTAAAGCAAAAACAAACATGAAAGAAAGGAGGGAGAAATCTCCTTACATAGCTCTAGAAATCACGGATGCAGCCCACAAAAAGAAACTAAAATGGCCCAAAGATCTGAACCCTTGGACCTTACAGAAATGGGCAATTTATAGGCAAAAACTTCTAATTACACGCCCTGCGTCACGGGCGTGTAGGGGGGGCGTGTCAGTACTATTCATGAAGGCAGCCGACGATTGGACAGGAAAGTTGACTTCGGGCTGAGTTCGCGGCTGTCACGCCCCCGGTCACGGGCGTGACTCTGGGCGTGTTGGGGAGGTAGAACTAGTGCGGGTTGCGTCAAAACGTTTTCGGTAGCATCTTGTCGGGCCAGTTGGAAAGGTCACGCCCCAGGTCACGGGCGTGACTCTGGGCGTGTCAGTTGGTGTCGACACTCGACGAATGTCGAGCGGAAAGTGTCGAGTCGAAATCGTCGAGCTGAGATTGAGTCACGCCCCAGGTCACGGGCGTGACGCTGGGCGTGACTGTTGGTGTCGACACTCGACGATCGTCGAGCGGAATTCGCCGAGTGGAGTGAACACGGGCTTGGGTCACGCCCCGTGTCGGGTGACACGGGCGTGTCGCCAGGCGTGTCAAGCTTTTTACTTCAGAAATCATCCGATTTCACGGGAAATGCAATGTCACGGCCCGGTCACGGGCGTGAGCAAATTATCACGGGCGTGTACTGCCCAATTTTGGCAGATTTTGAAATTTTTCTGCAAAATTAAAGAAAACAAGTTAGTAGTAAATTTACAAGAAGAGGAGTATTTTATTGAACAAAAATAAGTAAAAATGACGAAAATAAATGAAAACGACTAAATTAAAGTGCACAAAAATACGTATATTTACAATTCATCAAATAGCTTGACCCACAGTAGGGTCCTGCACTCTTGGTTGCTGTCTAGAAACGACAGTAAACAGTGCCTGGATCTGTGATTGCATCTCCACCATCTTCCTAGACAGAGCCTCGTTGCTCTGCCTCAGTCCCTCAATCACTATCTCACTTTGCGTAGTAAACGACTCTCTTTCAGACTGGGGTGTCGACCTTGTCGCAACAAGCTTAGGCGGTATCCTAAGATTACAACGAACAATCAATCAAAACCTAGCTTAACCACTAGAACTACACAACTTAGTTCAGATCATACATGTTTAGACACTTGATCATGCTGCTAACTTGCTCTGGGATTTTCATAATGATGTCATGCCTAACTTAGGATGATATACCATCATCTTATTGACTCATGTGCATAACCATGAATGCATGAATTCTTATTCTTTTTTGCTTTAAAACCATTTGTGTACGTATGTCATCATGTACATCTTTAGCTTGGCACGTGTGCTAATGCTATGTTATGTCATGCATGTTGTGATATGCAATCTAATAAAGGCATTAATGCATGTTATGAGCGGCGTGCACGTGAAATATTATGCATCTCATACTACATAATATCGCATGTACTGAAAAAGTAAAATCTAATGTGCATTCATGCGATGATTATTATGCATCTCATGCTACATAACAGTCACATGTTACTTCCTATAAGGATTCATATACAAACATATATTATGCATCGCATACTTCATAATATGCCCCTGTATACTTCTTATCATGCTTATAAGTGTAGTGTTCATGCTTCATCCAAGATGTACTGATGATACATCGGTGCTTGTATGAAATGGAACAAGATAATCTAAAACTAACTAGAGATAGTCATTCGACCAATTATCAAACAACCTCCCTCTGATACCAACTATCACAACTCATATTTTCTCCGCATTTAAACAATATATCAGAGTAAGAGAAAATACGCGTCATGATGTCATGTCGTGCAGGGGATAACTGTAGGTGCTCATGTAAGAACTCGAGCTTAACACTTTATATGAAATCCTCAAGTTTATTATGAAGAAAACTGTAATTCAAGTTAAGTTTAAATGGTTGTATCCCTCGGCTCAGTAGATTAGCTGGTACTCAAGAGAAAATATGATTATATGCTATGGAAAATACTTTGTTTATATTGTTTGACATCCTACATGAGCATAAATATCCAAATAGGACAACTCGTGATATTCATACATCTAGGTTTAATATAAGTATAAAAATAGTTTTTACGTTCGTTAAAATATAATGACTTTGGTTTAAAACCATGTTATGAATGAGATAGTAAAAATGATACTTTTTTATTTTTTAAAAAATAACTAACATGCAATCCTAGCATAAAACCTTCTCAGAGAACAAGTAAATCCAACAAGTCATCAAGAAATAGACTTAGCAGCTATCAAGTAACTTAACAATATAAAATCTCTAGTGGACGTCAACAACCTGACACGAACCCACCAAAAATAGCAAATATGTCTGAAATAAATGACAAAACAGCAACACTACCTCGCAATAATGGGGAAACGATGACTATAACACCTGTAGAACACCAGCAACCACCATCCCTAGCCGCTCAACCGGATACTGCTCCAAACCTAAGGTATTCTAAAGAAAAGAATACCTCAGCAAAAATATACAAGTGGCAAATAAAATCATCATTAGATAATAATCAAAAGAAAGCAAAAGGGGTTACCAACCCCAACTACAGGAATGGCTGACAAACCTCAGCTAATAAGTCAAACTATAATAAGTAAGGTAGAATTCTCAACAATAGAGTAAGAGAAGTTGCACCAAGTGTGAAATAAAGACATTCTTCGATAAAATCTGTAAAAGTAAGCATCCAACATATGTCTATATAATAGGAAGAAAAGAGACTGAACAGCTATAAACACGTGAATCATTAACACCGGTAAAAATACAGATCTGAGTCGGTGGCCTCAATATCCAACACGAACTAACAGACCCAAACATCTTCAAAAGATAATGTGGTGGTGGCCACAATGTCCAACACAACCCAACAGTCTCAAACAACTCACAAAAAGGCATTGTAGTGGTGGTCACAATGTCCAACACAACCCAACAGTCCAAGAGGAAACATCATAAGAAAAACCCACCAAGTGTAATGATTCATGAGCTGGCACTAGGTTTGTGGTCCTTTATCCACTACCAACCATGGGTCACCCCTAAACATCCATAAGCACCTATAAAACCCCAACCAAAACACTAGGCTCTGAAAGTGATACCTTGATACCACTTGAAAGTAAGGGATTGATCTAACTAACTCTAGAGTGGGGGTGAATATAGTATTTTAAAAAACTGAGTTGTTTTTACAGCGGATTAAAATAGGTGATATATATATATAACAAAAGAAAATATATCACAGCACAGCAAAATAAAAAGTAGAGCATAACTAGACGACACAAGAAAATTTATAGTGGTTCCCCAATAAACCTGTGTACATCCACTCTTCTACCACCCTGGTTGGAATCCACTGCAACTTTTTGATCAGGTGCCCTGCCACCACTTGTTTTTGTTCAGGTGCCCTGTCACCACAGGTTTTTGATCAGGTGCCTTGTGTCACAACCCACATTTTCACCGCCAAATAAGTATATCATAGTAAGGGAAAAATGCGTGTCATGATGTCACGTCAGCAAGGGATAACTACGGGCACTCAGGCAAAACTCCTACTTAGCCATGAAGAAAGGTTCTTTAAGTTATTTAGAGTTAAAATCAATTTGAGTATAGTAGTTAGTTGTATCCCTCGGCTTAGTGGCTCATCTAGTCCACGAAAAAAATAGTAATACGCAACGGAAAATACTTCTTTTATGAGATTAAACTTCCTACATGAGCTTAACGGTTCCCAGAGGACACCTCAAGGTATGCAAGTTCTAACTTTAAAAAAGCAATAAAAGTAGATTTTTACGGTCATTAAATATAGTGATTTAACATTTTGAAAACGTGCAATGCATGAGGTAATAGTAGTAGTTTTTTTTATACTTGAAAATAACCACCATGCAATCCTAACATAAAACGTCCCAGAGAGTAAGTAATCTACATCCACAAAAAGAAAAAAATAAGCAGCTAGCAAGTATCCAAAAAGAACAACAGTCTTGTCGGCGTCAACAAACTGACACGAACCCACATAAATCCAAGTATGTCTGAACTAGTAAAGCAAAATAATCAACAATCTACCTCGCTAAGGCGAGGCAACAACCACGGCCAACACTACCACTCAAGCACTCCAAAACCAGCACCGATGTCAGCTACAGCCCTGAACCTGAGGCATTCCAAAGACAAAATACCTCAGCAAGAAGGTACAAGTGAAGGCAGAAAGTAAGCCAAAAGAAATCAATGTCAATGGGTACCAACCCAAGACCAAAGTAAAAAAATATTTAATTAAGGTACAACAGTAAGGTACAAAAGTAAAAAGGGAACACTTACATGAAGTGTCACGTAAAACAACAGCACCCCAAATGCGCAAGACCATAAGAGGAAAAGGGGTCAAGATTAAGTCATCAGGAAGAGGAACAAACCCCTATTATCCACATGTGGTCAACTCCACCAAAAAAAGAACCAAAACAGACGGGGTGGCCAACCCCAAAGACAATTCATCCATCCAAAAGCGGGGGAGATTGGATACTCCACCATACACCGCAAATGCCCAAAAACTCGGTAGAGACCCACAAAGTGAAAATAGGGAGATCAAACGTTACAACGGTGGATTCACCCACAAATAACACCCGCAACAAAGAAAACACGAAAGGAAAACCCCGTAACGATCCAAGTTTAGAGCTCAGAGGCACACCATAACCCAATCGGGGCCTAGCGGCTTGTCTCACCCAACGGCATCGCCATGAAGAAGAAAACAATGATAGAAATATCAAGTCAACAACGGCGCATAGGATTCTATTAGAAAATTTTAGAATGAAATGGTTGATCATGTAAGACCCCCCCTCCCGGATCCCAAAACACGGCACGAAGGGGGTCTTCTTCCCAGAACAGCCGCCTTGCGGTAGCATTAGCACACGGGCTAACCTGTACCATAAGACGTCTATTCTGTCGGCTACAACCAATATCAATATATGCCAACCCAACCAGAATATAAACTAGAAGTCAAATCCACACAAAGAATAATAGTCAAAGTACATCAAAATAGAGAAGCTACAAGAAGCTTCTACAAAGTATCAGAGTTCAGCTAACATATGCCCAAAAGGGCTACATCAAATCGCCCAACAAAACTCACATCGATAACTGACGGTGGAGACGACACCGTCCCTTCAGGCCCTGTCGTCCTGGTCTGGCTGTCCTGCTGCAAAGTCTGCGGCTCCTCTACCTGCGGGGTGACCTCATAAAAAGGAAGACGTAGCAACCGTTAGTCAAAAAGACTAACTGGCTATCACATCCGCTCCCCCGGCGACTCCGTCGTGGTAAAATAAGCAGGTACAAGCAGGTGGAATAAGTACAATATGATTAACAGCTTTTAATCTAGCAGTTCTACATGAGCTATAACAAACCATCAAGTATAAGTAACTACAACAGGAAAGTAAATTAACTTATAAGGATGCCCATACAAGCTTATAAGTTAAGGATCGGTTTAACATAAAGTAACTCATCGTATAGGAGTGCCCATACAAACTTATACGATGAAGATCTTGTTTGTGCAATGAAATGAAATGATATGTATGCAATGCAATGACTCACCCATGATCACGCACATGCAACCGCTATGTCGACACAGACTTGTAGCTCCCACTATTTGAGCAGGTAGCTAACCTCTCAGGCATCAACCGTCGTGGCCGGGCAGTGATAGTAGAGCGGGCTTCTCTACTACTAAGCGGGCATCCACCCGGCTACACTTAGTCCTCCGTATGCCTCAACTCTAAGAACACAATAGCGGAGCCCATGCGTAATATGGCCCAGCGGGAGTCTCGGGTAGATATGCACCGAGAACCAAGCCCCGAACTGGCCTTGTGTGACCCGGAAGGAGCCTCAGAAGAAAGCACGAGGACCAAGCCCAACCGTTCACTTAGCACGGAAGGAGCCCCGGGACATGAACACCGAGGACCAAGCCTAACCGCCCAAAGCCTAACTGTCAACTCCCGTCAGTGTGACGACTGGCGAGCCCGTAGACCTTGTAACGGCCTCCCCAGCCCACGCTCACACGGACGGCCGCCGACACCCCCAGCACCAAGCTCGAAAGGGTCCAGCCTAACCAGGTCTGCAGACCATGCACCCCAACCCCTCTCTGGCCTGTTTATCAGCACGGCGGGTTGTTGCCACTGGGATCGAACCCAAGACCTTGATAAGATAGCTTTACACCACTCCCTCTTCACCAACTGAGTTGCAGCTTGAATGGTCTGCAGACCTGGTTAGGTTGAACCCTTTCGAGCTTGGTGCTGAGGGTGCTGGCAGCTGTCCTTGCGAGCCTGGGCTGGAGAGGGGTTGGGGTGCATGGTCTGTAGACCTGGTTAGGCTGAACCCTTTCGAGCTTGGTGCTGGGGGTGCCGGCAGCCGTCATTGCGAGCGTGAGCTGGGGAGGCCGTTACAAAAGGTGCACTTTTATTATAACGTCCCCTTTTGCCGTCCGTGGATCAACACCTCTAGGCCTTCGGCGGAACGTTATCGGGCTGCAGCCCAAGCACCCCAACCCCTCTCTAGCCCACTAGCGGGTTGTTGGTGGCCACAGCCTCCCTTTGATGAGCGAACTCAACAGTTAAGATTGGTCGTACGGGGACTTCCCAGGAGGTCACCCATCCTAGTACTACTATTGCCCAAGCACGCTTAACTATGGAGTTCTTTCAACTCTTATCACCAACTGAGCTGCAGCTCAGCTGGTGATGAGGGAGTGGCGAAAGCTCTCTTATCAAGGTCCTGGGTTCGAGACCCAGTGACAACAACCTACGCGCTGATAAATAGGCCGGAGAGGGGTTGGGGTGCATAGCCTGTAGGCTAGAATGTGAAAGGCTGACTACCAGCAGTGGGCCCAGGTCTGGACTCTGCTAGGCCGGCGGTCTGGATGGGTCCTATGTTGATGGGCCTGGACCGTTACATACCTGCCACACTATCCTTAACCCAGGATTACGACACCGCGTGTCGACTCACACTGCATGAATTCCACATCACCGTGGCACGGAAGGAGCCTCGGAGAAAGCACGAGGACCAAGCCCAACCGTCCACTCGGCACGGAAGCAGCCCTGGGAAATGAGCACCGAGGACCAAGCCCAACCGTCCGACAATGTTGCTCCTCAACATTACCCGAATCATTACGGTCATTAAGACTATCTACGATCTACGTTCACATAACTCTAACATAACCAATTTGAATGCTTTAACCAAGTTCAATCATTTATGTGCACATGAATCAGCAATCTAAATAGTAACAATTGTTTGCTCATAACATCGCCACAGATCGGGTATACAAATTCAAGTCAATCTTATCATTAATTGGCATACAACCGCTATCGTAGTGTACTCAATGTTACCCATAATGAAATCATTCTAATCTCATCAACACATCAAAACGTTCGTTCACAATTTCTACCCCAAAAGATTGGTTCAAGTACAGTTCACTCCTCTATTTGTTTACGTGGGGTTCATTCAACAATTTCATAGTTCGTTAAATTATGATGTTTAAACATAAAGGAATTCTCCAGCCCCTACATCAATTAGTTACAATGTCTCCACTGAATTCAAATCCAATGTTATACCCAACCCAGAATTTAGGTGCAGAACTCCATTCGCACCGCACCTTCGACCGGAGATTCCTGAGGCTACAGAACTCCAATGAAGGCGTGTAACACTTCATTGGAAAGATATTGACAGTGGCTACAACTTTCGTGTTTAGTTGAAAGCCCAAATCTGGCTGTATCACACTTGAAAATGTCCACGAAGAACGCTGCGCGCAGAACACAGATTTCTGCACGCATCTTGTGGTGGAATGAACGACATTGGTTCATCTTCATGTTGGAGTTACCATGGTGATCTAAAAGTGGTCAAACATGTAATCTCACTGCCAACGCGATATGAGCCTGCAGGGTCGCACATAAGAGATGTGGAGAAGTTGGATGATTGACTGTGTTGGTAAAGGTTACCAATCACCGACCTGAATGGGGTTATGGGCAAAGTGTTGCCTTAAAGGATCGTCGGGTTGGGCAAATGTTGCCTTGAAGGTGTAACAACCCCATCCGTTCATATGATATATTCTAGAAGGTCCGGCCGGGGCCCCACAGGATATATCACAAAACAGTCGGTGAAGGTACAGGATGATACCAGAGTCGCGCATCGCACCTAACACAAAGCATTCTAGCGGAAGCCTAGACTACAACTTGAACTCCTCATGCATGTCCAAACATAAAACTCCACATTTTATATCATATAGGAATGTCTTACAACAAGTCAAAAGAGTTGGCCTTATGGCCTTACAAGGCTTTCAAACAGTGGCCTAAACAGATTGGCGCGCAGACCGGCCACAATAAAAGAAAACACACAAAAGAAACACATCTAGCCTTCGAGGGCTAGCAGCAGCAGCAGCAACACCAGCAGGAACATCAACCTCTATGCGTCCCGCTCGGCTCTCCAGCACATGTGCAAGGACAATCCACCCAACGGTGGCAAACAAAAGCAACGGTCAGCGTTCAGCTGACCAAATTATAACGACCCTACCCCTTCTCTCAGGGCAGCGGTATCTTTCCCTGCAGGCATATCATATCACACGTATGGCAAGCGATAGTATCAAAAGGTTCTTTCACGCACACAAGCCATCACAACCGTTCGCCACCCGGCCCAACGGTCCGTGCACTCAGGGCACATTCTTGGTGTTTTGGCAACCTCTTGCCCACCACCGTATTCAGGGTCACAACCCAACGGTAAATCTCTTGAGCATTTACTCCATGGCGTGCAGCCGGAGTTAGTCTTCGGACACCGGGATGGCCCGTAGCCCCCCGTTGTGTCATGGCGCACAGGCCGAAGACTCTTGCTATGCGCTCCAACAGACCGCACTTTTTGGTCTCACGTCGGACGGACATAGCACAGGTCGGATCCTCCACCCCCCGTTGCTCAAATCGCCTTGCCTTCTCCGAGTACAGCGTACTCATGGCTATATCAAAGGCGCGGGTCGGTCTCACCAATCCTGTTCTTGGCATTCAAGCCTGGGTATTTCTCTATACCCATTTCTCTCACAACAACAGCGGGTCTTTCCTGGGCACACCAGTACTTCATGTGACTCTCTCCACAGGTGGACACCGCACAAGCACAAATGTCAGGGGTCTTTCCTAGCTATCATGCCAGTACTTCCTGTTATTCGCTTCACAGGTGGACACCCTACAACATCAAGCATCACAAAAGGGTCTTTCCTGGTCACACCAGTACTTCCTGTGCCTCAATCACATGGTGAACCCAAAACATCACATGGCTATTTTTCCTGGGCTACCACTCCAGTACTTCCTGCTACTCCTTTTCGCAGGTATAACCCGTAAACGTCGTACACTACACGTTATCACGGAGCCTTCTCCGGTTCGTATGCAACATCACCAATCCAGACCAACCTGTCCAGATGGGCTTCACACAGCATGCCTATTCCGTACTCCATTTCCGGATCTATATGCTAACAAAAGGGGATTTCAAGCATCCACCCAAAGATTTCCAAAACAAGCCACCTCTTGGTGGGGGAAATCACAAAATATGCCAAAAAGGAAGAAGCCTTCACATGGCTAGGAAGAAAAGTCGTTACCCTTGACGACCGCTTCGGTGCCATGGCCGCAAAGCTTGCTTGCAAGACTCGCAAGATCGTTTCCTCCGCAACGCCGGCTTCGGATCTCTCGTCGGTAAACCGCAGCACCACCAGCAGCAGCCCCCTTTCCTTCTTCCTCCTCCTTTCTCTCTCTCTTTCTCTCTTAACTTGAAGAAACTCAAGGCCAAAGAAAATGAGAATCCTTCTCTGATTTTGGCCTTTAAGGAAAAAGAGGAAGAAGCTTCAGCCCTTGGATCCAGACTAAAGGAATGGACGGCCACGATTCTGCCAAAAACACAGATTTTGACCCGACACGGCCTCTGACACGGCCGTGTGCCAGGCCGTGTGCCTCAAGCGGTGGTCAACCGACTTATCCAAACCAGTGACACGCCCGTGTCATTGGCAGTGTCACCAACACGCCTTTAGACACGCCCGTGTCTGTGGCCGTGTGCCTGGGTGAAAAAATCCCAAAACATCCCGAGACTTCACACGGCCTGTGACACGCCCGTGTCCCAGGCCGTGTGCCCAGACACGTCACAAAGACACGCCCTGTCGAAATCCTTCGGCGGGCTGAGTTCATCGACCCGATTTTACACGCCCTGTGACACGCCCGTGTCACAGGCCGTGTTCAACACTCAACACTCACGTCTCGACACTCGACGATCGTCGAGACAAAATCGTCGAGCATACGACACGGCCTTGGACACGCCCGTGTCCTAGGCCGTGTTCCCATCGTCGAGAGAAAAATCGTCGAGACAAAGGCCGATCGTCGACACAACCTCGACACGCCCTGCGACACGCCCGTGTCGCAGGCCGTGTCAACTGACACGCCCTGGGACACGCCCGTGTCCCAGGCCGTGTCACCCAAAAATGCCTGTTTCCGAACTTTGGGCTGTTACAATCCTCCCCTCCTACAAGAAATTTCGTCCTCGAAATTCAGACATAGGAAAGGCAATAGAAAACAGCAAGAAAAATGTGACAACATATATAAAAGTTTATGTTACAACATTCTTGCTACAGGTTACAAAAACAGCTCAGGGAACTCTTCTCGCATGGTCTGCTCGCGCTCCCATGTCAGTTCTTCACGGCCGCAGTTGTCCCACCGGACTTTTACCATACCGACCGTCTTGTTCCGCAACTGTTTTTCGGCTCAATCTTCGATCTGAATGGGTCTAACTTTCGTTGTTATCCCATACTCCACCAGCACACGAGCATCCGCGATCACTTGAGTTGGATCTTTCACGGCCTTCCGAAGCACCGAGATGTGAAAGACATCATGTAACCCACCCAAGTCCGCCGACAGAGCTAGCCGATAAGCCGCTTCGCCAACTCGCTTAACCACTTCAAACGGACCCAAATATCTGGGACTCAACTTTTTCAATCGTCGAATCCTGGAGACACCTTTGAATGGCTTGATCTTCAAGTAGACCCAATCGCCAACCACAAATTCTACGTTCCGGTGCTTGGCGTTGTAGTACTTCGCTTGTCGATCTTGAGCAATAAACAATCTCTCTCGAATCGTCCGTATGGTTGAGTTTGCTTCCTCAACCTCATTTGGTTTAACAACCCGAGCTTCACCCGCTTCTACCCAAGCCAAGGGAGTACGGCACTTCCTTCCATATAAAGCTTCATATGGTGTCATCCAAATGCTTGCTTGGTAGCTGTTATTATATGCAAACTCGACCATATAGAGGTGATCTTCCCATCTCTTTCCGAAGTCAAGGGCGCACATTCGGAGCATGTCCTCCATTGTTCTGTTGGTACGTTCAGTTTGTCCATCCGTTTGGGGATGAAAGGCCGTACTGAAAGTCAACTTCGTACCCAACAGTCGGTGAACTAGCCTCCAAGCATTTGACGTGAATCGCCCATCTCGATCACTTACGATGCTCCGAGGAACACCGTGCAGCCGCACAATCTGGTCAACATATAACTTTGCCAAACTTTCAACTGAATCATCCCGCCTGTTCGGGAGAAAATGTGCTACTTTCGTTAGCCGGTCAACAATCACCCAAATGGAATCATTTCCTCGCTGCGATCTTGGCAACCCATGCACAAAATCCATGGAAATATCATCAAATTTCCACTCTGGGATCGGCAGTGACTTCAAATATCCACCCGGCTTTTGGCATTCCGCCTTCACCATCGCACATGTTTGGCATTTAGAGACATAAAGGGCAACATCTTTCTTGAGCCCTGGCCACCAGAAAAGCTTCTTCATATCGTTGAACATCTTTGTGCTCCCGGGGTGAATGGAATATTTTGTATAATGCGCTTCATATAGCAGTCCTTCCCTCAATTTCCCCACATTCGGGACGCACAAACGGCCCTCTTTTCGCAAAAGACCGTCATTCCAGGTGAATTTGCCTTCTGGCCCTTCATTCACATAGCGCAAGAGATCTTCATCCAACTCCGTTGCCCGTCGAACTCGGTCTGCAAGGTCACATTGCACCTCAGTCCAGTTCAAACATGCAATGGCAGTGGAATTCTTGTCAACACAATAGATCTCCAATGCCTCCAACTCCTGGATAAGACGTTCATCATGCCTTTGTAACCAATTTGCTCTAGCCGGAACTCGCCGACTCAAGGCATCCGCTACAACATTCCCCTTCCCGGGCGTATAGTGAATCTCAAAAGTGTAGTCCCCAAGGAACTCCAACCACCTTCGTTGTCGCATGTTCAAGTCTTTTTGCTCCAAAAGATACTTTAGGCTCTTATGATCGGTATAGATCTCCACCTTCACTCCATAAAGGTAGTGTCGCCACAACTTGAGTGCAAAAATCACCGCCGCTAATTCTAAATCATGGACGGGATAGTTTCGCTCGTGCACCTTTAGTTGGCGTGAGCCATAAGCAATCACCTTTCCGCTCTATGATGTTGCATACGAACCGGAGAAGGCTCCGTGATAACGTGGCTTGGATTGGTAAGAATAGTCGACCGAGGGTCGACGATAGTCGACCGAAGGTCGACGATCGTCGACCGCGGGTCGACGTGTATCGTCGACCGAAGGTCGACGATCAACGACCGCGGGTCGACGTGTATCGTCGACCACGGGTCGACGAGTATCGTCAACCCACGTTTGACGTGAATCATCGAGTATTGTACTCTGATTCTCGCCGACTCATTCTCGCCGATCCTAGGTGATTCCCGCCGACTGATTCTCGCCCATCCTAGGTGATTCTCGCCGATCCTAGGTGATTCTCGCCGATTGATTCTCACCGAATCTGCTAGGTGATTCTTGCCGATTCTGGAACCCTAATTTTCTGGGTGGTCTGCAGATAGCGATATTCCTAAGTCTGTTTATGCCTTTGGTATAAATAGATACTTAGGGTTTTTCGGAAGGTGCTAGCTGATCGAATCGGAGCTCTCTGGCGATCCCGAATCCCGCCGTTCTTCGTTCGTTCCGCCGATCCCAAATCCCGCTGACGGAAGCGTTCCGCCGCCATGCTCGCTCCGTCGACCTCCTCCTCTCCGGCGATTGTCGCTGGTGTTGTTATCCCTGGCGCGGACCTAGCAGTCCGTGGAAAAGCAAGGTGTGGTCATTCTCCTTCCCGATTATCCGTGCGACGGAAAGGTCGGTGTTCTCCCGCTCGTGTGGATTTCTACAGAGACGTGGACATCATTCCACGTAGAACTCGCCACCAGCAAGAACACGAAGCTTGGAGCATCTCTGTTGAGTTGTGACTCAACGCCACCGAGGTAATTTTTGCCTAGTTGTAGGTTAACTTCTTGATTCAACTACCATGGCCCGATCCCATCTCTTTTGGGGTTTTTCTTGATGTTTTATTCTTCCGCTGCGTGCACAAGTGTTGTGCCATCCTCATAGAGAAACCCAACAGTGGTATCAGAGCCAAGTTGCGGCCATGATTGTTGTATTGGAAGTTTTGTTATTCTAGTGCGTGTAAACCTAGGGATTTAGAAGTGTTCTAAATGTCTAGATTTAGTCTTGGCACCCCGCCAAGAACGTCTGGGATTTCGTGGAAATTTCTAATTGTTAGAAATTGTAGTCTCCTTAGCAGTAACCATCCCTCGAGTTTGTTTTGGATTTTGAATCCAACATAGAGAGATGAGATTGTCTACTGCTTTAAGTTGAGTTGTCTTTGCTTTTGTCCAATGCATGTAAATCTGAGGATTTGGAAGTTTCTGAATGTTCAGATTTAGCCCTTCCTTCTATCAAATGTTGATGGTGTCAGGTTGTGCACATAAGGGATGCATGTGGTTTTAGAAAAATTGTTTTTCTTTGGATGTGCACATTGATCAAATGTTGATCATGGTTAACTGTTAACCTATAATCAAAATCCCTTCATCAAATATTAAGTGTTCGGATGCCTTCTGATGCATGACACTGAAAGGGGAAACTAGATTAGATATACTCTAGAGGGGGGTGAATAGAGTATATGGTGCTTTTTAAAACACAAAGAAAAACTTTTGCAAAGCTTTACAACAATTGATGTAATGAGTGTAAGCAGGGAAGCAGAAATAAAATTAATCACAAAACCAAGCTATGCAGAAACTAAGCACAAGAAAATCTAGGCCAGAAACAGAAAGAAAACATGCAGAACCAGATGACACAAGGAGTTATAGTGGTTCCCCAAACTTGGGTACATCCACTCTTCTACCACCCTAGGTAGGAATCCACTGCAGGATGAGTTGATCAGGTGTCCAGGGCAATAATGAGCTTTTGATAAGGTGCTCAAAAACCAAAACAGATTTTTTGATCAGGTGTCTTGCCACCAATGAGCTTTTGACAAGGTGCTCAAAAACCAGATTCAAACTTTTGAAGGGAGTTTGAAAAACCCTTTACAGAGTGGGGGTGAGAGAGTGATGGCAGTCTTCTCTTTTCTCAAACAACTGAGAAGACTAAGTGGATTGATTTCAAAGCTCCCCCTGAGTCCTTGATCTTCAGGAAGATGAGCTTTGCTGAGGGTGATAGGCCTTCAAAGATAGATCTCCAGCAAAAGATGATTTCAGCAAGCTGAAATGTTGAGTGTCTGGAGTCTTGAAATGATGTTGGCCTTGAACACTTTAAGAGCTGAAGAGATCTGAAGATTTTTGAAAGCTTGATCTCTCTGATGAGTGTTCTTCAGAATTCTTGTTGACAGAATATTTTCAAAGAGTCTCTGTATATTGAGTTGTGTCCTGTTCTTGTCAATCTCTTTTTTTGATTCAAAAACATTCTCTCTTTTTATTCTCTGTGTCTGAATAGGATATCTCTCTGTCAAAGATAACCGTTGGTCTGCATTGATTACAGCCTTAATTGCATAATTTCTTCTAAAGGAAAGTCCACTGATTTGTTCCTTGAAAAATCCCTTGAAACTTGCTCCAGAAGTAAATGAAAACGGCTGGCAGATCTTCTGAATTAAATGCAGAATAACTTCTGATAGATTTGAATTTGAATTCTGAAAGATAACTGAAATCGTCGAACTGAGCTCTGCTATCGTCGAGCTGAGCTCAGCGACCTGGAAAATGCAAGCATCAACATAATCGTCGATCTGAGCTCAAAGATCGTCGAACTGAGCTCAGAGATAAGGATCCAGTGCAGAGTCAAAATCGTCGACCTGAGCTCAGCGATCGTCGAATGGAGCTCGACGATATTGAGAAGTTGAGCTCAGCGATCGTCGAGTGGAGCTCGACGATTTTATGAGGTTTGAGCTCAGCGATCGTCGAATGGAGCTCGACGATCTGTCGAAGTTGAGCTAGACGATCGTCGACCGGAGTTCGACGAAACGTCGTGCTGAGCTCGACGATTTGACTTAGTCTCCAGAAAAACTTTGGTCTTCAGGGCAGCTTCCAAACCTAGACTCCTGATCCCTTAGACGCAATTCTAATTGACCTATTAAGCTATACAGAAGGTCAAACACAGATTCCTAGAGACATAGTGATCCTAACCCAAATTAGTAATAGGGTGTTCCAACAATCTCCCCCTATTTGGGTTAGGAAAACTATTTACAGACTTTGGAAAAAAAAATCAAATAACATCATACAGTCAAAAAAACATAAAAACAACAGCAGCTAGACATTATAGAACCATCACAGAGATATATAAATATGATATCCAGAAAGCAGTCAGAAAAACCAAGAATTGTCACCTTACAGAGTTACTCTTTCTCTTTGCCTTTTACCATTTTGATTTCTCTGTTAGGATTTAAAGCTTCTTGTTTGGATCTGGTGTCATCTGCTGCACCCAAATAAATTTGCTTAGTGGCCCTGGGAACCACAGCAGCAGGATGCAACTCCATGTACCTGTCTGCATCAAAAAATTTACTGGAGGCATATCTTTCTAGTTCTTTCTGTCTTTGTTCTGACATTGTAGATATATTAGAGGTGTCTAGGCCTTGCTCTCTGGCTTTCTTTATTTGATCTAATGCATCCAACTCTTTCATTCTAGCAGTCCAAGCAACAGGATTCTTCTCAGGGTCCTCAAATGGAACAGGTGGCTCATACCTGTTGTAAGAAGTATCTTGAGGAGTCCTGGCAGTCACAGTTTCTTTGAGCTTGTAGGGGAATGGACCAGAAGATGTATCAGAAGGAACATGTCCTCCCCTGGAATAAGGGTGCTGCCTGGAATGCCCTTTAGAATATACTTGAGTTTCTCTTTGATTTCCCCTATATCCTCCCCTTCTAGAGTAAGAGCCCCTAGACTGGCTTTCCCTTTGATATGTTCTAGCATGGGGTTGGTAGGGAGCCTGGCTTCTAGCTGGGCCTGATCTTGCAGAGCTGCCACCTGCACCTGCATCAGGTGGAGGTGGTGGAGGAGGATGAGGGTGCTTGGACTGGGTGGAACCTTTCTCATACTTCCTTTTCTTCTTCATAGCCTTTAGCTGATTCTTAGAGAACTGCATCCAATGCTCAGTAATTGGGCAGTTGTGCAGAATATAGTAAGGAACATCATTATCATCTCTAACTTTGGCAGGTGGAACCCTCTTCATTGCCTTACTTCTTGCCTTCCTTTTCCTTGCAATGGTGGCAGAAGAATCATCAGAAGCAGTGTTGTAGTCATCAGATTCAGAGCTTTGAGCATCATATAAAGCATCAATCCTTTTCATCAAACCTTCTTTTAGTTGAACAGCAGCAGATGGGGCAGAAGCAGGAGCAACAGAAACAGATACAACAGTAGATATAACAACAGATACTGGAGCAGCAGTAGAAGCAACACTGATTATTTCAGGAATTAAGGCAGCAGCAGGTTCAGAAACAACAACAACATCTACAGTAGGCTCAAAAACAGCAGCCTCTGTCATCAGAGAATCCTGGGAAATGGGCTCATCAGAGACAATTTGATTTTCAGCAGCAGTTGGAACATTTTCTTCAGCAGCAGCAAGAACAATTTCAGAAGCAGATTCAGCCTTTTCTTTATCAGCAGCAGCAGCAGTCATCACTGAGAGTACAAAGGATGAAAGAATGTTGGGGTCACAGCCAGAGAAGGGCACCATTGCCTTAGACAGATCTTCTGAGGGCTGGACAGTAATGGCTTCTGGAAGGTAGCTGTAATATGCAGTATCAAATGCAGATAGCAAAGACCTTAGGTCTATTGCTAAGACTGGAGTAGCAGTAGCAACTGGAGCAGAAGAGGCAGCAGACACAGGAGCAGCAGCAGCAGCAGCAGCAGCATGAAGACTGGCTTCATAGGGCATCTCCCCCTGCCTGGATGCAGATACCTCTGTATCAAGGCAAACTGCTGGTGGGGCTGCTGGAGGAAGGAGAGAAGAAAGCCTGGCAGAGAGGGCTGCCACTGACAAGTGTAGAGGAGCCAAAGAGGTCTCCAAGAGGAGGGAGAGCCTGGGGGCAATGAGCTCATACAGCTTGTCAGCAAGGGCTGAAAGATCTACTTGCTCAAGAAGAGGAGCAGAGGTAGAGGGTACAGGGATGGCTGAAGAAGCTGGAGGAGGAGGGCTGAATGGTGGAATGAATGGCTCAGGAGAGGGGATTGTGGAGATGGAGGACAATGGGATGGATATGGAGGGAGTGAAAGTGGGTTGGTCAATAATGTGGTGGAGAAGGTCTTGGAAAGATGTTGAAGAGGATGGTAAGTCTGGAGGAGAGGAGGGGGAATCATCCATGTAGGATTCATCCAAAAGTGTGAAGGATGGTATGGATGGAGATGAGGTGACATCTGGTGGTGGATAGGAGAATAATGGGTGGAAGTGGTCTACAGGTGGAGATGAAATGGTTGCTGGAGATGGAATAGAGGTTGGAGATGGGCTGGAGATTGTAATTGTGGATGGAGCTGGAGTGGTGGATGGAATAGGTAGGGTTGGACTTGGAGGAGGAGGAGGAGAAGCAGCACTAGCAGCAGGCAGGTTCTCTGCAGGTGCAGAGACCTGGGGGGGAGTGACTCTTTGAGTCCTGGTGCCTGAAGGGGCAATTGAAGAGGGCCTGCTGGGCTTGCTAATCTGCCTGTCCCATTTCCCAAATAGGGCACAGGTGAGTCTCTTGGAGGCATTGATGTGCACTCCAGAGGAGACTAACAGAGCAGGGCACTTTGCCTGAAGGAAAACTCCCAGAATTCTTCCAAAATTCACAAAGGTTTTGTTAATCTTTTTCTTTATCAGGTCAAAGAAGACCTCTCCCCAGTTCAAGCTTTTCCTATCTACCAGAGCTCCCATGAGGCAGAGCTGATGTCTGGAGATGGTGTCATGTGCAGAATGTTTTGCCAACAGGACCTTGCCTACAACATCTGCCAGGAACCTGTATTCAACTGACAGGTTCCTCTTAAACAACTTGCTAGGGTTTCCCTCAGGATGACCCATCCTGGCAAGTATATCAGAAAATTCTTCTCCAGAAAGTTCAGCAGAGGCTTCACCAGTTCTTAAACCAAAAACCTCTGTTAAGACTGTTGGGGTCAGAGGTACCTGGGTGCCAGCAATAGATCCAACAATGGTGTTGTTGTCAAGGTTGTGTGCAGTATATACCCATTCCTTTATTTCATCTGAGGCAAGTTTGATTCTTGTGGTCATGAGGGCAGATAAATGCTGATCTTTGAATAAACTCAGGATGTCCTGGAAGACTTGATCAGTGGTGTTGAAGGAGTCCAAATCAATGTCAAACCCTGCATCAAACTTCATGGCAGCGAGGACAGCAACTGAGACGGCCATGGTACCTGCAAAAACTTAACAAACAAACCGAACAAGCGTAGAACTGTTTGGAGGGAAGAAACTTTTGCAGAGAAATTGAAAGCGCAAGAGAGAACGATGGCGAAAAATGAGTTTTATATTAGGGTTCGACGCAGAATTGGAAAGATCGTTGAACTCAGTTCGACGATCGAGGCTTCTAAAGGAATCTGAAGAGACTCCAACATCGTCGATCTCCGTTCGACGATCTTGAAAGGCGTCGAGCTCCATTCGACGATCGTTCAGGGAACAAGATCGTCGAGCGCCGTTCGACGATCGTTGACCAGAAGAGATAGTTCATACTATCTGAGGAGCGCTGAACTCCGTTCGACGATTCAGGAAATCGTCGAACTCCGTTCGACGATCTTTGGGGAAATCGTCGAGCGTAGTTCAGAGATCAGAAAATTCTAGACACTAAGGAAAATCAGAATTTTTGCCTAGTCTTGGTCAATTTTTAGCTTTCAAAATCTTGGATATTATTTAAGACTTCCTCCATCTAACATTCCTAACTGATTTAGGAAGAAGGTATGTTTCTTTTCATCCAAAGGCTTGGTGAAAATATCTCCCCTTTGTAAATCAGTTGGGATATATTGCAGTTCAATTTTATTCTTTTCAACATTGTCCCTTAAGAAGTGATGCCTAATCTCTATGTGTTTTGTCCTACTATGGAGGACTGGATTTTGAGCTATGGAAATAGCACTTGTATTGTCACAAAATATTTTTGACTTCTCTAAGTTGTAACCATAGTCTAGGAGTTGATTTTGAATCCACAGTATTTGTGAACAACAACTACCTGCAGCCATATATTCAGCTTCAGCAGTTGAAGTTGACACAGATGTTTGTTTCTTACAAAACCAAGAGACAAGTCTATCACCAAGGAACTGACAAGTTCCACTGGTGCTTTTCCTGTCAATTCTGCATCCAGCATAATCAGCATCAGAGAATCCAGTTAACTCAAATGCTGAATCTTTTGGATACCAGAGACCTAGATTTGGACAACTTTTAACATACCTGAGAATCCTCTTTACTAATGTTAGGTGTGACTCTCTAGGGCTAACTTGGAACCTAGCACATATACATGTAGCAAACATTATATCTGGTCTACTAGCTGTAAGATACAGTAAAGAGCCAATCATTGCTCTATATGTTGTCTGATCAACAGGTTTCCCATGTTCATCAGCATCTAATACAGCATTGGTAGGCATGGGTGTTTTCATACAAGATGCCTCAGACATGCCAAATTTCTTAACCAGCTCATTAGCATATTTGGTTTGAGAAATAAAGATGCCTTTAGCATGTTGTTTGACTTGCAATCCTAGGAAGAAGGATAGCTCACCCATGCTACTCATCTCAAATTTAGAATGCATTAGGTTAGAAAACCTTCTGCACAATTTTGAGTCAGTAGAACCAAAAATGATATCGTCTACATAAATTTGTACTAGTAGGGTATGGGACTTATGGGTTCTAATAAAAAGAGTTTGGTCTACTCTACCCCTTATAAAATCATTTTCCAAGAGAAAGCATGCTAGGGTCTCATACCATGCTCTAGGAGCTTGCTTGAGACCATATAATGCTTTATGTAATCTAAAAACATAATCAGGATGAGTTGGAGAGATAAAACCTGGAGGTTGTCTGACATAGACTTCCTCTTTGATGTATCCATTTAAGAAGGCACTCTTGACATCCATCTGATAAACCTTGAAGCCTTTGTGAGCTGCATAAGCTAAAAATATCCTGATGGCTTCTAATCTTGCAACAGGTGCAAAGGTCTGGTCGTAGTCAATTCCTTCTTCTTGAGAATATCCCTGGGCAACTAGCCTTGCCTTGTTCCTTATTATTACTCCTTGATCATCCAGTTTATTTCTGAATACCCATTTTGTTCCAACAATGGAATGATCCTTTGGCTTTGGCACTAGTTCCCATACTTTGTTCCTCTCAAATTGATGCAACTCCTCTTGCATGGCAATGATCCAGTGTGGATCTTGCTCTGCATCTTGAATGGACTGAGGCTCAATTTGAGAAAGGAAGCAGGTGTGCAACAGGTTTTGGTTGACCTGATTTCTGGTTTGCACACCAGCTGAGATTTCTCCAATTATTTGGGAAATTGGATGGTCTCTTGATGTTACTAAATCAACAGGGGGTGTTGATTGTTCACCAACCTGTGTTGTTGTTTCCTCTTGTGGTACAACAACTGGCTCTTCATGTTGAGCTTCAATGTGTTGAGCATTCCCTTCATCTTCACTGCTTTCATTCTCTTGAGCAACCTGCAACTTGTTCATATCTTCAACTAGAGAGTGTTCCTGCAAAGGTTCTATGGTAGAAGAAATCTTCTCCTTGAAAGACATGTTAGTTTCATCAAAAGAAACATGAACAGATTCCTCAATTTTCAATGATGATTTATTATAGACCCTATAGGCCTTGCTGATTATGGAGTATCCCAGAAACACTCCTTCATCAGCTTTGGCTTGAAATTTTGCTAAATATTTCTTATCATTATTGTGAATATAGCAAGTGCAGCCAAAAATTCTGAAATAGTCAACTTTAGGTTTCTTCCCTTTGAGTAATTCATAGGGAGTCTTTCCCTTCAGTTTATGTATCAGACTTCTGTTCAGCACATAGTTGGAGGTGTTCACTGCCTCTGCCCAGAAGGATAGAGGTAGATGAGCATCTGACAACAATGTAGTGGCAGATTCAATAAGGGTTCTATTTTTCCTTTCAGCTACCCCATTTTGTTGAGGAGTTCTAGGAGCTGAGAAAGTATGCCTGATCCCTTCACTCTGACAGAACTCTTGCATAAGAAGAGAATCAAACTCTGTCCCATGATCACTTCTGATCAGGGCAATGTGAGTATTGAACTCAATCTTTATACATTTGAGAAACTCTGTCAGACACTTAAAGTTATCAGACTTCTTCCTTAGAAAGAACACCCAAGTGAATCTAGAGAAGTCATCTACAATCACCAAAGTGTAGGATTTCCCTCCTAGGCTTTGTACTGTGATGGGTCCAAATAGATCCATGTGTAACAGATACAATATCCTAGGTGAATCACTCTTATTAAGTGACTTGAAACTGTTTTTAGTTTGCTTGCCTAATTGACAAGCCTTGCAGAGTCCTTCCTTCTTGTAGGGGCCAGAAGGTAGTCCTCTAACAAGGTTGTCCTTGGATAGCCTAGCAATAGTTCTAAGGTTTAGGTGTCCTAGTCTCTTATGCCATAAAACATTTGGTCTACAAACTGAATTGAATAAACAGATATCTATAGTAGTTGAAAGAAAATCTACTAGGTAGATGTTACCTTTCCTTTTACCTGTCAACACAGTTGTGTTGTCCTCTGACTTGATTTTGCATAAGGTTTTGCTGAAGGTCACCTGGTAGCCTTCATCACATAGCTGACTGATGCTGATTAGGTTGTGCTTTAGTCCTTACACATATGCTACTTTCTTGAAGGTTACAGAACCAATCTGGACTGCTCCATAACCTTTAGTTTGTCCAAAGTTGGAGTCACCAAAGATAACCTTGGGTCCAAGCTTGGCTCTAAAGGAATTGAGGTTGTCCTTGTTCCCTGTCATGTGCTTAGAGCACCCACTATCCAAATACCATTGCTGGTTAGATGTTGGATAGGTCTTCACCTGCACATAAAACAATTCACTTGTTTTTGACCCAGTTTACCTTGGGCCTAGGTTGATAACCTTTAAATTCAGAGATGAAAGATATCCCTGGCTGACTCTTATATCCTTCAGGATGATATCTCCTTGGAGGTAAAATCCATTCAGTATAAGGGTTGAAGGCTTGGGATGAAGAACCCTCAGGATTCAATTTTGATTTGCCTTTGAGAAATTTTCCAGAGCTCTAACCTCTGTTCGACGATCTTAGAGCTGAGTTCGACGATCTTGGGTCAGATCGTCGAGCTCCGTTCGACGGTCGACTATGGGTGAGGTCAGGTACATGAGATCGTCGAGCTTCGTTCGACGACTTTGGTTGAGATCGTCGACCAGCGTTCAACGATTTTCCCTGAGATCGTCGAGCTGCGTTCGGCGATCGTCGATCTTCATTCGGCGATCGTCGATCTCCGTTCGACGATTTGTGCTGGACTTTAGTTTTCTGAGGCAGATCAGAATTTTTCTTGGCAACCTCTACAACTCCCTTTCCCTTGTCAGAAATGAACTTGATAGGGGTTGTTAGAACAATAGGTTGGCTGGATAAGGCACCCAAGCCCAGTGTACTGTTGAATCTTGAGTTCACTGTGCTTGTGATGTCCATCAGCTTGATGCTTCTCCCATTGAGAGATTCTTCAAGCTTCTTGGCCTCAGAGAGCTCACTCTTCAGTGAAGCTATCTGTTCCCTATAGTTCTCCAACTCCTGAGAGAGTTTGAGGTTTTTTGATTTTAAAACATTTTGTTCAGATAATTGATTTCTGAGAGAGATGATCTCTTTCTCAGACTTTAGCAGGTCTAAACATAGTGCTTTAAATTCAAGTTTAAAATCTTCTGAAGTAAAATCAAAAGAGCTGATTACCTGATCTTCTTCAGGTTGAGTCTCTGAGTCTGACTCTGACTCCTCTTCCTCTGAGTTGTGTTGTGAGGCATTGATTGCCATCATGCAGAACTCCTTTTCCTCTGCATCATCCTCATCATCACTTGAGCTGGAAGAGGCTTCTGACTCCTCTTCAGTCTCACTCCAGGATTCAGCAACAAATCCTTTCCTTGTGTGCTTATTTCTGCTGGAGGAAGGTTTGCTACTTCCATTCCTTTTGGAGTCCTTCTCCTTTCTTCTTTCTTTTCTGTCCCTTCTGTCCTTGTTCTTGTTCTCTGGACAGTCAGGAACCATATGCCATGGTTTCCTGCAACCAAAGCAAATGATGTCTTTGCTATTGCCAATGGACTTGTCATACCTTGGCTTATCCTGCTCCTTGTATGATCTTCTTCTGAAGTCCTTTCTGGCCATCTTATAGAATCTTTTGGCCAACAAGCTGAGAAGTTCATCATTGGATGTTCCTTTTTCTTCAGGCAGATCCTCAGTTGCCTTGAATGCTATAGTCTTCTCCTTTCTTGTGGCTGGTGAAGCAGCCTTCTGTTCTTCTTCTCTGTTCTTGATGAGTAGCTCATAAGATTTGAGCTTACCCAACAAGGCTTCAGTGGTGATCTCATTCAGACTTCTGGCATCTTTAATTGGCCAGATTCTTGAATCCCAAGTGCTGGGGAAGCACATTAGGATCTTGTCATTAAGTTCTGTCAGTGAGATCTCTTTGTCTAATGTCCTCAGTTCACTGACAATTAGACTCAGTCTGTTGTACATGTCTCCCACTGACTCAGTTTCTCCCTTCTTGAAGTTCTCATATTGGGAGATGAGATGGGATCTTCTGTCCTTTCTCTCATCAGCTGAGTCTGAAACTATTTCTGAGAGCTTGTCCCAGATCTCCTTGGCTGAATTACATTCAGCTACCTTTTGAAAAATGTCATCTGACATTGTCTGAGCTAAAATGTTCATTGCCTTGGCATCAGCTACTTTCCACTTTTTGATGTCAGCATCTGTTCCTGATGGAGGTGGAACAGCATTTGTGCTTGTGCCCTCTGGAGGTCTTGGACACACTGTCAAAACAGAATTAAAAATATCTTCGTCAATAGAATTCATGTAGAGTCTAATCCTTGCTTTCCAAAGTGCAAACTTTGACAGATTGCACACTGGAGGTCTGGTGCTAGCGTAATCTTTGTTTTGGGCCATGATTTGTGCAAACGAAATCTAATAATAAAATATAACAGAAGGATCTAGTTTGGGATCTTGGGGTTCAGGTGTTAGCCTGTACAACCAGTCAGGTATGGTATGTTTAACCAACCTGGCTCTGATACTAATTGAAAGGGGAAACTAGATCAGATATACTCTAGAGGGGGGTGAATAGAGTATATGGTGCTTTTTAAAACACAAAGAAAAACTTTTGCAAAGCTTTACAACAATTGCTGTAATGAGTGTAAGCAGGGAAGCAGAAATAAATTAATCACAAAACCAAGCTATGCAGAAACTAAGCACAAGAAAATCTAGGCCAGAAACAGAAAGAAAACATGCAGAACCAGATGACACAAGGAGTTATAGTGGTTCCCCAAACTTGGGTACATCCACTCTTCTACCACACTAGGTAGGAATCCACTGCAGGATGAGTTGATCAGGTGTCCTGGGCACCAATGAGCTTTTGATAAGGTGCTCAAAAACCAAAACAGATTTTTTGATCAGGTGTCTTGCCACCAATGAGCTTTTGACAAGGTGCTCAAAAACCAGATTCAAACTTTTGAAGGGAGTTTGAAAAACCCTTTATACAGAGTGGGGGTGAGAGAGTGATGGCATTATCTTCTCTTTTCTCAAACAACTCAGAGAAGACTTCAAGTGGATTGATGTTCAGCAGCTTGCTCCCCTGAGTCCTTGATCTATCAGGAAGATTTGGAGCACTTTGCTTCAGGGTGATAGGCCTTCAAAGATAGATCTTCAGGCCTGGACCAAAGATGATGCTTCAGCAAGCTGAAATGTTGAGTGTCTGATAGAGTCTTGAAATGATGTTGGCCTTGAAGTAGTCACTGCAGTTAAGATGCTTGAAGAGATCTGAAGACTTTTTGAAAGCTTGATCTCTCTGATGACTGGTTGTTCTTCAGAATTCTTGTTGACAGAATATTTTCAAAGATGTCTCCTCTGGTATAGGGCTTGAGTTGCTGTCCTGTATCTTGTCAATCTCTTTTTTTGATTCAAAAACATTCTCTCTTTTATTCTCTGTGTCTGAATCAGGATATCTCTCTGTCAAAGATAGCCGTTGGTCTGCATTGATTACAGCCTTAATTGCATAATTTCTTCTAAAGGAAAGTCCACTGAGAGCATTAAGTCGTTCCTTGAAAAATCCCTTGAAACTTGCTCCATTGAAGTAACTCATGAAAACGGCTGGCAGCTTGATGTCGCTTCTGAATTAAATGCAGAATAACTTCTATAGATTTGAATTTGAATTCTGAAAGATAACTGAAATCGTCGAACTGAGCTCTGCTATCGTTGAGCTGAGCTCAGCGACCCAATGGTTGAAAATGCAAGTACAGCAAATAATCGTCGATCCTGATATGCTCAAAGATCGTCGAACTGAGCTCAGAGATAACTGGATCCAGTGCAGAGTCAAAATCGTCGACCTGAGCTTCAGACGATTCGTCGAATGGAGCTCGAGCGATATTGAGAAGTTGTCGAGCTCAGCGATCGTCGAGTGGAGCTCGACGATTTTACTGAGGTTTGAGCTCAGCGATCGTCGAACTGGAGCTCGACGATCTGTCGAAGTTGAGCTAGACGATTCGTCGACCGGAGTTCGACGAAACGTCGTGCTGAGCTCGACGATTTCTGACCTTAGTCTCCAGAAAAACTGTATTTCTTGGACTTCTTATCTGCAATGCTGGCAAGCTTCTGCTGAAACCTAGACTCCTGGAATCCCTTAGACTCAATTCTAATTGACCTATTAAGACTATACATGGTGGGTCAATCTACAGATTCCTAGAGACATAGTGATTCCTTGCCCAAATCCAGTAACTAGGGTGTTCCAACAACACTCTTCCCCCTATTTGGGTAAGGACACTATTTAAAAAAACAGATAAAATACAAGTAGAAAAACAATCTCCCCCTAAATCTGGATCAAGAAAATCTGCTGTTGCTGTTGATGATCCTTGTCCAAATCTGCATCAGTATAATCTGTTGTTGTTGCTACTGCTAGAATTTCTGTAGTTGCATTTAGAGGCATCTCCCCCTATTTTGCATAACCATTATTCAACCAATCTCCCCCTATTTACATTTCCTTGCCCAAATTCAGCAGCCACTGATATAGCCTCTGTATTGGCTGGCCTGAATTCTTTTCCTGCAAGAAGATGTTAGGAGCTCTGGACCCAGAAAACCTTGGGTCTTGGTTCTCTTTTATAATAATCAGAAATAAAATAAAGATGTCTGTTTTGAAATTCTGAGTTCGACGAATAAGAGTACTTTCGTCGAGCGGAGTTCGACGAGTGATATTGATGTCGTCGATCTCTGTTCGACAAATGTTGTTTATTTCGTCGAGCACAGATTCTAGAATAGTACAAGACAAAATCTTTGTTCAGAGATCGCCGATCTGAGTTCGACGAATAGGATTGATTTCGTCGATCTCCGTTCGACGAATTATTTTGAACTAAGAATTTCTGAAGATTTATACCTGATGAGAGATCAAGGGTAGAGACTACCTGATCTTCTTCTTTTGATTCACATTCTGGTTCTTCAGATTCTTCAACATAGCTGCTGCGAGAAGCATCTATTGCCATTAGGCAAAATTCTTTTGCTCTTGCTTCTTCTTCATCACTCCAGGATTCAGCTTCAATTATTCTCCCCTTTTCTGATACAGCAGCCATTTCTGTGATGGAGTCCCACATTTCTTTTGCAGATGAACATTCAGAAAGTTTTTCAAAAATGTCATCAGACATTGATTGGGCTAGAATGTTCATTGCTTGAGCATCAGCAATCTTTAGTCTTTTCTGGACATCTGTCCATTGAGAAGATGGAACAACATTTGAACTTGTTGTTTGAGCTGGACCTGATAAGATGGAATTGAAAATACTTTCATCAATGGAGTTCATATACATTATGATCCTTGTCTTCCATAGTGCAAGCAAGTTTAGATTGCACATAGGGAGTCTGGTGCTTGAAAAATCTGCAATTTGTGCCATGAGAAAACTCAAAAGATTATTAAGATCTACCAAAGGATCTTTTGGTTCAGGTGTTAGCCTGTACAACCAATCAACCTCTAAGGTCTGGTATTTTAACCAACCTGGAGCTAAATTAGTTGAATAACAACCAACCTCCCTCTGATACCAATTGAAAGTCAGTAGATCTTAACAAAATGCTAGAGTAAAGCACAGCACAAAATACAATAAAAAAGTAAAGAAGCAAGCAAGCAACCAGAAAAGAGACACAAGGATTTATAGTGGTTCCCCAAATCTGGGTAGTCCACTCTTCTACCACCCTGGTAGGAATCCACTCAGGTTTTGATCAGGTGACTGCCACCAATGGGTTTTGATAAGGTCCCCAAAAACCAAACCTCAAGTCTTTTGATAAGGAGACTTGCAACCAGGAATGACTTTTGAAGGGAGTCACAACCCTTTATACAGGAGGTGGTGAGAAAGTGATATTATCTTCTCTGTCAACAATCAGAGAGAAGATTCAAGTGGAATGATGTTAGCAGCTTGCTCCCCTGAGATGTATCAGGAAGTTTGGAGCACTGCTTCAGGGTGATAGGCCTTCAATCTTCAGGCCTGGACCAGAGATGCTTCAGGAACTTCTGACTGATAGAGTTTTGTTGTCCTTGAAGTAGTCCTGCAGTGATGTTGAAGAGGAAGACTCTTGATATGACTGGTTGTTCTTCTTCTTCTTATTATTGATGTCTCCTCTGGTCTAGGGCTTCTAATTGCTGTAATCGTGATATTGCCCTTTCTATTTCTTTTCTTTGTGTATCTCCAGTATATCTCTCTGTATCAGTATCTCTCTGTATATATATAGAGATATTTCAAATCCTGAGAGCATTAAGTCGTCTTGGAAATTGCTCATTGATTAACTCACTAGACGGCTCATGCTTGATGTCGCTTTGAACGGCTCTTTCCATTAATTCTAATAACTGTAATCTCCAATCATTTAATTCCCCCAACGGTTGAAGATGGTACAGAAATCGTCGACCTGATATGCAAGATAGTCGACCTGAGAAACTGTCTGTAATCGTCGACCTGAGTTCGACGTTCGTCGAACTCAGCTGAAGTTCGTCGAGCTAAAGTAACAACTGATTTCATCGACCTGAACTTGCTAATTTCGTCAAGCTTCATTCGACGTTCGTCGAACTTCGTTCGACGATCGTCGAGCTGACTTTCTGCCTTTGTGTAAACTGTATTTCTTGGACTTCTTATCTGCAATGCTGGCAAGTTCTGCTGAATGACCTGTCCTGGAACTAATCCTATGACCCATGACTATACATGGTGGGTCAATCTAAGAATCCTAATAGTGTTCCTTGCCCAAATCCAAACTAGGGTTCCAACAGTATGTTTAACCAACCTGGCTCTGATACTAATTGAAAGGGGAAACTAGATCAGATATACTCTAGAGGGGGGTGAATAGAGTATATGGTGCTTTTTAAAACACAAAGAAAAACTTTTGCAAAGCTTTACAACAATTGCTGTAATGAGTGTAAGCAGGGAAGCAGAAATAAAATTAATCACAAAACCAAGCTATGCAGAAACTAAGCACAAGAAAATCTAGGCCAGAAACAGAAAGAAAACATGCAGAACCAGATGACACAAGGAGTTATAGTGGTTCCCCAAACTTGGGTACATCCACTCTTCTACCACACTAGGTAGGAATCCACTGCAGGATGAGTTGATCAGGTGTCCTGGGCACCAATGAGCTTTTGATAAGGTGCTCAAAAACCAAAACAGATTTTTTGATCAGGTGTCTTGCCACCAATGAGCTTTTGACAAGGTGCTCAAAAACCAGATTCAAACTTTTGAAGGGAGTTTGAAAAACCCTTTACAGAGTGGGGGTGAGAGAGTGATGGCAGTCTTCTCTTTTCTCAAACAACTGAGAAGACTAAGTGGATTGATTTCAAAGCTCCCCCTGAGTCCTTGATCTTCAGGAAGATGAGCTTTGCTGAGGGTGATAGGCCTTCAAAGATAGATCTCCAGCAAAAGATGATTTCAGCAAGCTGAAATGTTGAGTGTCTGGAGTCTTGAAATGATGTTGGCCTTGAACACTTTAAGAGCTGAAGAGATCTGAAGATTTTTGAAAGCTTGATCTCTCTGATGAGTGTTCTTCAGAATTCTTGTTGACAGAATATTTTCAAAGAGTCTCTGTATATTGAGTTGTGTCCTGTTCTTGTCAATCTCTTTTTTTGATTCAAAAACATTCTCTCTTTTTATTCTCTGTGTCTGAATAGGATATCTCTCTGTCAAAGATAGCCGTTGGTCTGCATTGATTACAGCCTTAATTGCATAATTTCTTCTAAAGGAAAGTCCACTGATTTGTTCCTTGAAAAATCCCTTGAAACTTGCTCCAGAAGTAAATGAAAACGGCTGGCAGATCTTCTGAATTAAATGCAGAATAACTTCTGATAGATTTGAATTTGAATTCTGAAAGATAACTGAAATCGTCAAACTGAGCTCTGCTATCGTTGAGCTGAGCTCAGCGACCTGGAAAATGCAAGCAGCAACATAATCGTCGATCTGAGCTCAAAGATCGTCGAACTGAGCTCAGAGATAAGGATCCAGTGCAGAGTCAAAATCGTCGACCTGAGCTCAGCGATCGTCGAATGGAGCTCGACGATATTGAGAAGTTGAGCTCAGCGATCGTCGAGTGGAGCTCGACGATTTTATGAGGTTTGAGCTCAGCGATCGTCGAATGGAGCTCGACGATCTGTCGAAGTTGAGCTAGACGATCGTCGACCGGAGTTCGACGAAACGTCGTGCTGAGCTCGACGATTTGACTTAGTCTCCAGAAAAACTTTGGTCTTCAGGGCAGCTTCCAAACCTAGACTCCTGATCCCTTAGACTCAATTCTAATTGACCTATTAAGCTATACAGAAGGTCAAACACAGATTCCTAGAGACATAGTGATCCTAACCCAAATTAGTAATAGGGTGTTCCAACAGACACTCTTCCTGCCTCGATCGATGAAGTGTGGGCTTGCCAAAGCAAGGTGCATTAATCTATCTTGGTAAGGGTGCGAGCGGATAATTGTGATATCCCACTATCGACATCGGGTCCAGCTTAACTAGGTGACCTCAAAGGTTGAGTGCCTAGAGGCATAGGGTTGGCATGCAGCATATGATGGATGCGAGTAAGGAGTTATTCACCAACCGTACAAGAATTGCATGAGGATGCAATTGGCAAGCGTTGCCTACCTAAATAACCGCATCATGAGAGAAAATCCAAAGCTGACTCATTGTGTTGGTGAAATACGGATCTTGTCCACTAAGAGAGTAGCTCGCATGAACTCTCTGAATTGTTAGTGAGGGCTATCATTTCGAATAAAATAGTGGGAGTGTTTTAATTGAAGTCCAAATTAAAAATAAATTGTATTTGAAATTTTGGTACTGATTTTATTCAGCATAAATTCTATTAGAATTCCATGGCAAGTGTTTCACACTCCACGTTGTCTCTGAGAGCCATCCTTGAGAAGGATAGGCTTAGTGGGACTAATTACATGGACTGGTACAGGAACCTGAGAATTGCTCTCAGGCAAGAGCGAAAGCTCTATGTCTTGGAAGAAGAAGCCCCCGAGGTGCCGACCGGGAACTCTTCCTGTGCTGAGAAGGATGCTTATAAGAAGTATACTGATGATGTTTTTGATGTCGAATGCCTTATGCTTGCCACTATGAACTCTGAGCTTCAGAAGCAACATGAGAACATGGGGTGCAAGGAGATTGACGAGCATCTCAAGAAAATGTTTCAAGGGCAGGCTCGTCAAGAGAGGTTCGACGTCACAAAAGCGTTGTTTCAGTGCAAGATGGGAGTTCGAGACTCAGTAGGGACTCACGTACTCAAGATGATTGGGTATATAGAGAACCTTGAAAGGCTGGGTTTTCCTCTTGGTCAAGAGTTGGCCACAGATCTGATCCTGTAATTGTTGCCGGACAGTTATGAGCAGTTCATCTTGAACTACAACATGAATGAAATAGACAAGACACTGCCCGAACTCCTAGGCATGTTGAGAACTGCCGAAATCAATATGAAGAAGGCCAAGCCTGCCAGGCCCATATTGATGGTGCATAAGGGCAAGGGCAAGGCCAAGGGCTCTAAGAAGACGAAGGTGGGACCTAAGTAATATCTTGAGCCCAAGTCTTCTGCACTGATGAAAAAGAAAAGCACGGTGAAGGAAGGGAAATGCCACCACTGTGGCAAGGCTGGTCATTGGAGGAGGAACTGTGCTTCGTACATTGAAGGTCTGCAAAAAATGAAGGGAGGTATGACTTCCGCTTCAAATGTTCACGTTATAGAGATAAACCTTTCTGCTCCTTCATCTTGGGTATTGGATACCGAATGTGGTTCTCACATTTATACAAATGTGCAGAAACTGGGAAGGAGAAGATTGCTGAGTAAAGGGGAGGTGGACCTCCGCGTCGACAATGGAGCAAGAGTTGCTGCTGTAGCCGTAGGGGTTTACCGTCTTTCTTTGCCCAGTGGGCTTGTAATAGAACTAGATAATTGTTATTTTGTTCCGGCCATAACTAGAAACATTATATCTATTTCATGTTTGGACATGATTGAATTTTCTTTTATAATTAAGAACAATTGTTGTTCTATATTTAAGAATGATGTTTGTTATGCTGTAGCCCAATTGTTTAATGGCCTTTATATTTTGAACTTGGACCATCTGATCTGTAATGTAGAAAAAAATAAAAGACTATGAACAAATGACTCGAACCCTACATTTCTCTGGCATTGTCGTTTGGGCCATATCAACGAGAAGCGCATATCCAAGCTCCATAGAGATGGACTTTTGGACTCATTTGATTATGAATCATTTGAGCAATACGAATCTTGTTTGTTAGGCAAGATGACTAAAGCTCCTTTTACTAGTTATACTGAGAGGGCTGAGGATCTCTTGGGTGTTGTACATAGTGATGTATGCGGACCCATAAGTTCCATGGCTAGAGGTGGGTATTTCTACTTTGTTACATTTACTGATGATTTCAGTAGATACGGATATGTGTATCTTATGAAGTGCAAATCCGAGACCTTTGAAAAGTTCAAAGAGTTCAAGAATGAAGTAGAAAACCAGTGGGGTAAAAGGGTTAAAGCACTCCGATCTGATCGAGGTGGCGAATACCTGAGTCATGAGTTCCGTGATCATCTGAAAGAGTGTGGTATTATATCACAGCTCACTCCACCTAGAACACCACAACATAATGGTGTGTCTGAGAGGAGAAATCGTACTCTGTTAGACATGGTACGTTCGATGATGAGTCATGCAGACTTGCCTGTTTCCTTTTGGGGTTTTGCTTTAGAGACTGCTGCAATGACATTGAATCGCGCTCCAACGAAAACGGTTCTGAAGACACCATATGAGATATGGACTGGGAAGCGTCCTAGTATGTCGTTCATTAAAATTTGGGGCTGTGAGGCATACGTGAGACGTCAAATGCCTGACAAGCTGGAACCCAAATCGGATAAATGTTATCTGGTGGGATATCCTAAGGAAACGAAAGGGTATTACTTTTACCTACCGTCTGAAGGCAAAGTGTTTGTCGCAAGGACTGGTGTCTTCTTGGAGAAAGAGTTCTTATCAAGAAAGACTGAAAAGGTAGAGCTTGAAGAAGTTCAAGAACTACATGTAGTGAATGAACCGAAATTGGATTCTGAGACAGGACTACAAGATGTTGTAGCTAGAGAACCTGCTCAAGGAACACAAGTCCTACATAGATCTGGTAGATCGAGGTTTGAGCCTAAGAGATATGGATTTCTCGTGTCTCAAATAGGTAATGTGTTGCTTATGGATCATGATGATGAACCAGCAACCTACCAAGAGGCTATGAATGGACCGGACTCCGAAAAATGGCTTGAGGCTATGAAATCTGAAATGGACTCCATGTATGCAAACCAAGTTTGGAACTTGGTGGAACCACCTGAAGGGGTACGACCCATAGGGTGCAAGTAGGTCTTCAAGAAGAAGACCGACATGGATGGGAATGTACAGACATTCAAAGGGCGACTGGTGGCTAAGGGTTTCAAGCAAATTCATGGTATTGACTATGATGAGACATTTTCCCCTATTTCCATGGTAAAGTCTATAAGGATTGCTTGCTGTTGCTACGTATTATGACTACGAGATCTGGCAGATGGATGTCAAAACGGCTTTCCTTAATGGAAACCTCCTTGAGGAAGTGTATATGACACAACCCGAGGGTTTTGTATCCCTAGATGAAGCCTCTAAAATATGCAAGCTGAATAAGTTCATCTATGGACTGAAACATGCCTCTCGAAGTTGGAATCTTCGTTTTGATGAGAAAATCAAAGAGTTTGGTTTCATCAAGAATGAAGATGAGCCTTGTGTTTACAAGCGAATCTGTGGGAGCATTGTTGTCTTCCTGATATTGTATGTAGATGACATACTGTTGATTGGGAATGACATTCCTACCCTGAAAGTTGTTAAGAACAACCTAGGGAACTGCTTTTCAATGAAGGATTTGGGTGAAGTGACTTATATACTCGGTATTAAGATCTATAGAGATAGATCGAAGAAGTTTCTGGGTTTGACCCAGAGTACGTACATCGAAAAAGTGTTGAAGCGGTTCAACATGCTTGAGTCCAAGAAAGGATTTTTGCCCATGTCTCATGGTGTGAATCTCTCTAAGGACCAGTATCCAAAGTCTTGTGAAGATAAGGACCGCATGAAGTTGATTCCATATGCTTCGGCAATTGGATCAATCATGTACGCGATGTTATGTACTCGACCCGACATCTCCTTTGCTTTGAGCATGACTAGCAGGTATCAGTCAGACCCCGGTGAGTGTCACTGGATTGCAGTCAAGAATGTCCTGAAGTACTTGAGAAGGACTAAGGATGTGTTCTTGGTGTATGGTGGAGAGGAAGAGCTCGTTGTAAGTGGTTACACGGATGCTAGCTTCCAAACTGATAGAGACGACTCCAAGTCTCAGTCAGGTTTTGTGTTTTGCCTGAATGGAGGAGCTGTGAGCTGGAAGAGTTCCAAGCAAGAGACAGTTGCTGATTCTACAACAGAGGCCGAGTACATCGCCGCAGCTAATGCGGCGAAGGAGGCTGTATGGATTAGGAAATTCATCGGCGAGCTTGATGTAGTTCATAGCATTGTTGGTCCCGTAGTTCTCTACTGTGATAATAATGGTGCAATTGCACAATCTAAGGAATCTAGATCCCATCGTCGCTCCAAGCACATACTTCGGCGGTTTCATCTTATTCGTGAGATTGTCGAACGAGGAGATGTGAACATTTGCAGAGTGCCGACTGAGGAGAATATTGCGGATCCACTTACAAAGCCTCTCGCACAGAGAAAGCATGATGGTCATACTAGATCGATGGGTATATGATACCTAAATGATCAACTCTAGTGAGAATCTTGTGGATTGCATGTAAACATGTATTTTGTTGGCCATTTGTTCATATGATGAACAGTGTACCTATTTTTTCCTCTTACAATTAATGGCAAGTTCTTTTGTTATGAGTTTTTCTATATGATAGTTAAATGTTAACATAATAGATACCCTTAGAATGTTCGCTTCCATGGGCCATCAAGTACGTGACTTGAATTTGAGAGCCTATGATTTATTTGAAGCTTCATTCTTAAAAGTTTCCTGGTCGAGTATCATTATAGAAGCTAAGGGTGATGATGGTACATGAAGGCTAGCACGTGCGTTGATTGATGACCGGTTCTCACAGGTCATGATATTGTGATATCAAGTCATCACGTGGGTACTTGTTAGTGAACAAGTTGTACCAGACAAACCCAACCTGAGACTACTCTGTGGATTGTCATCCAATTGTGTCACGAGTGGGTCTCAATTGACAATGGTGTTGTGGTCCTTTGACCTGAAGTCACAGCATTCATCAAGTGAGGAAGAGCGTGCTTTGATGCCATCTAAAGTCTTCCTTGAGACAGGTTGATGATAAGGGTGGTTGTTGGGCATGTTACGAATCATTTGGGTGTTTGTGTGTGAGCAGATATGGGATTTGTCCTCCTGTATGACAGGAGTTGCATCCATAGGCCCCTTGATGGAACTGGACTGAGAAATGCATGGTCATGCTTGGTTGAGTCAATATGTGATATTGGACTCATCATTCTCTGGAAGTCCGTCCTGGATGAAGAAACTTGGATTAAGCTATTACGAGGGTGACACGGTCCATGCCTCTAGTTCTTTCCGGATGTAAGGGACAAAGGGACAAAGACAACGCTGATACATTGGTCATAAAGGCTTATAAGTTATAAACTCATTTTGCTTGGGGAGCAATGATGCATTGCTAGATGCCGCTCATTGTTTGTGAGGTTTTTGGTTTGATACTTTCAAGATCAAGTGGGAGACTGTTGGAGTTACCATGGTGATCTAGAAGTGGTCAAACATGTAATCTCACTGCCAACGCGATATGAGCATGCAGGGTCGCACATAAGAGATGTGGAGAAGTTGGATGATTGACTGTGTTGGTAAAGGTTACCAATCACCGACCTGAATGTGGTTATGGGCAAAGTGTTTCCTTAAAGGATCGTCGGGTTGGTCAAATGTTACCTTGAAGGATTGGTAAGAATAGTCGACCGAGGGTCGACGATAGTCCACCGAAGGTCAACAATCGTCGACCGCGGGTCGACGTGTATCGTCGACCTTGGGTTGACGAGTATCGTCAACCCACGTTCGACGTGATTCGTCGAGTATTGTACTCTGATTCTCGCCGACTGATTCTCGCCGATCCTAGGTGATTCCCGCCGACTGATTCTCGCCGATCCTAGGTGATTCTTGCCGATCCTAGGTGATTCTCGCCGATTGATTCTCACCGAATCTGCTAGGTGATTCTCGCCGATTCTGGAACCCTAATTTTCTGGGTGGTATGCGGATAGCGATATTCCTAAGTCTGTTTATGCCTTTGGTATAAATAGATACTTAGGGTTTTTCGGAAGGTGCTAGCTGATCGAATCGGAGCTCTCTGGCGATCCCGAATCCCGCCGTTCTTCGTTCGTTCTGTCGATCCCAAATCCCGCTGACGGAAGCGTTCCGCCGCCATGCTCGCTCCGTCGACCTCCTCCTCTCCGGCGATTGTCGCTGGTGTTGTTATCCCTGGCGCGGACCTAGCAGTCCGTGGAAAAGCAAGGTGTGGTCATTCTCCTTCCCGATTATCCGTGCGACGGAAAGGTCGGTGTTCTCCCGCTCGTGTGGATTTCTGCAGAGACGTGGACATCATTCCACGTAGAACTCGCCACCAGCAAGAACACGAAGCTTGGAGCATCTCCGCTGAGTTGTGACTCAACGCCACCGAGGTAATTTTTGCCTAGTTGTACGTTAACTTCTTGATTCAACTACCATGGCCCGATCCCATCTCTTCTGGGGTTTTTCTTGATGTTTTATTCTTCCGCTGCGTGCACAAGTGTTGTGCCATCCTCATAGAGAAACCCAACACTTCATCCTCAAGCCGATTTTACCAAAATCACATCAGAAATTCCTCCTCCCTTATTCACCCTCATAAGGCTATTTCTCTTCACGGAACCATCCCCCATCTTCAAATAGAAGGTTGTAGAGGTTTAAGAAACCACTATCCTTAGAGCACAAGCCCTAGAACGGCCTTTACCTAGGGAAATCATCATCTCGCAAGTCTAGACTCTTTTGAGTCAACATCTCACCTAGATATAACTACAGATCTAGCACCAAGGGAGAGGGGAGGAAGCTCACTTCATTTCCGGCGTTTCCACCATTTCCGGCCATGGATCTTATAACTCTTCGCGGCGGCATATTCTTCTCCTCGACGGCGGCAGTTCTTCTCCTCTTGGACTTGCTCCAGCAGCTTCTCCCTCTCTACAGTAGTTTTGTAAGACCCCCCCCCCTTTTTTTCTTTTTCGACACCGGGGTCTTAGGCCCAGAACCGCCGTTTTGCGGTGACTCCTTCACGCCCTGAAGGGTCATCACCACAAGGCGCCGATTCTGCCGGCCAATTCGATCACAGAAAAGTAGCATAAATAGTAAATGAGAACTAACTGTCCACAGAAAATCACATGTCATAATAAATATAACTCCACGAAGGGAGTGTCCACAGTAAATAACATCAGAGTAGCAAAACGGGCTTATGCCCGGTACATCAAATCCTCACTACAAGATCTCTCATGCAGAAACAAAAGTAGAAAACTGCTCAGGATCGAGACTCACGGTCCCGGCTGTGTGAACTCCAGAGCTAGACTGCCCCACCTCCAAGCGCACCGGTCTCTGGGGCTGCTCCTCCATGCTGGTCTCCGCGATCCCCTAAATGATGTGGTTCAAAAACCGTTAGTCTAAAAGACTAAGTCCTATCATCCCCCACCCCTTCCCCCACGGCTCCTAGGCACCGAGCGGAGAGGAAAAAAGGGGAGGACTTGAAGGTGGAGAGTATCAAAATCAGATGGCAGCGGTCCTATTCTAGCAAGTTCTATAGCATATAAAGACAATAAGCTGTAATGTGAAATGTAACCTTCGCTTATGTGAAAAACACATAAGCCAAGGGGTCTGTTGCAAGGCTCCCATCGTATAAAAAGTCCCATATCGATTTATACGCTGGGGTGTCGGTGGTCAAACAGCAGTAACTAAATATATCAAAATTAACCTTAATTTATAAACTTGCCCACACAAGCTTATAGACTAAGGGGTCGTTTAGCAGGTCCTAAGGTATAAGCGTCTCATTCCACTTATATTTTAGGTGTCAAGGTTAAAGGTAACGATTATGCCATGACATGCAAGTGGGTATGATGGACATGCAAGTGCAACACACACACCCGACTCTGTGCACACAGACCTTTAGTTCCCCGTTTCTGGAGCCGTAACCTCCCAGGATACCTCCGTAGTGGCAGACGGAAGCGGTGGGTTGGGCCTCGCCCACCTCTAAACCAGTAAAGCACTACCGGTCAGACCTATCGTATGCCTCAACGCTTGGTGCACGAAGCGGACTCCTGCGTACTCCTGCCGGCTGGCGCACCGGACTTCTGTTGGCGAAGTGCTAACCACACTTGCCGAGTCAACGTATTGGCGTCGGTGCATCGACCCTCCAATACCGAAGACCCACCACCTTAATTTACTTTCCTTTTTATGCACATGCAAATTTAGCGTGATCAAAACCCGAGCCGAAGCTCCCCGGACCAACACGTCCGTCACAAACAATCGAGTCGAAGCTCCCCGGACCCAAAGTCCGTCTTTAACCATCCGAGCCGAAGCTCCCAGCTAACATCCCGTGCCATCAGTGTCTGTGAAATGTGCAACCCTAATTACTAAGTTACTCTTTTCAGCTTGTTAAACAGTTTACGTTAACCCAGGACTGCCCCCGGTATTCCCTGTGAAGGGCTCTCAAGGGGCACTAGGAACTGTGTTGGGATTACGCCCAGCGTTTCCTTTCGCAAGGTACTTATTTTATTATTGGTTGATTCCCTTACCCATTATTTTCTCATGTTTCGATACGCTAATCCTAGGGTGATTTGACTCCAACTCTCCTTGGGTAGGACGATCTTTCGTCGGACCCAAACGTCTATAACCCTAGGCAGATCCACACCTTGCTCACTCATCTTCCAAAGACGCAGCCCATTCCACTTGTCCTTACAACAACCACCATGACTCATCATACTTGCCCTAATTCACATCCAAATGAAATCCTGCAGTTTTGCTATATGCAGACCACTTAAGCTACATGACCCGTAAAAAGGGAAGTACATGAAATACTCATCCAGAACCCTTATGATAATTATTAGAGGTCTATTATGATAAATATAGTCTAAATTCAGAAAATCATATTTTTCCCAATTAATCTACTATTTATTGAATTTTCCTCAAAAACTAGGCCATAGTCAATTTGAACATGAACCATAAGATTTTCTCAGGTAATGGCCTCCTAAAATTTGTATTCACTAAATATCAGAGAAATATTATTGGTTGCCAGTTTTCATAATTTTCCAGATAGTTCTTGACCTCTAAAGGATTTATTAAAATAATTCCTAAAATCAAATTTAATGAAGGAAGTGCCACAAATATGTCTCCAATAATTATGTAAAACTTACTAGGGCTTCATAAGGAGCTAGAAACATCATGATGAAGGAATTAGAATTTTTCAGACAATCTAAATGTCATTATTAAATTTACCAAAGTTCCATAGTATTAAATAATTAAAGAAGCAACTACTAAATATCATTCTTCAAAAATTTCATAAACATTTACAGAGATGGGTACCATGATTACAAGCCCCTTTGCTAAGTTTCATCAGGTTTAATCAAGTATATGTTTCTCCAAAAATTCCTAAGTGAAAATTGTAAAACATGACTTTGTGAATAAAGTACCAAAAATATTCATCCAAAATCTATTATAAAATTTCCAGAGATATATATACCCTACGCAACTACCCATTCAAATACTCAGGCCTATTCAGAAAGTTTTGGTATTAGATCTTATGGTTTCAAGCTAGTGCCCTAAACTAGGGTTATGGATTTAAGGGGTTTTAAGTCTTCCAAATGCCCTAAAATTTTAACCACAGGACCATAGTAACCCTATGGACATCATTCCCAAGTTTCAAGTCCATCCAAGGTCTTTTGACCCCAATTTCTTCAAACCCTAGAAATTTACCCTAAAGGGCCTACCCTAAAATTCTAGGGCTACCCTAGTCCAATCCACTCCAAACTCCATAAGTGAGTGTAAAAAGCCAAGTTATATCAGTGGCCAAAATTTCAGCCTCTGTTGAGGTGATTTGGTCACTCAAAACCAAAAGTGCAACTTTTGACCAAAATGCCCTTTATAGGGTATAAATAGGGTTGGGTCAAAACCTATTCAAAACACATCCAAATTAAATGAAATTTTATACAGGTACCTAATTGGAACCCAGGGACCACTCACCAAAATTTGGGAGGGTTTGGAGGTGTTTAGGGCACTTATTTAATTTACCTAATAATTATTAAATATTTACAAAAACTATAGAAATAGTTTCTCCAAAAATTCCCATTTTTGGGCAGGCCCTAGGTATGTCTAAGATAGACTCTCTGCCAAATTACAGCTAATTTGGGCTAGGGGTGAAGAGTGGGCACTCAATTTTGTGACTGCCTAGCCCTAAGGGTATGTCCCACCAAAATGGGTGCCCTGGCCTAACCAGAAGCCTAATTGGGTTCAAACCAATTTTAAAAAAACGTAGACAGGCAGGGCTACAATTCATGTGTTGACCATTTTCCCATACAGAGCCTCTGGCTATTTTTAAGAATTTAAAACATTAAATATCAAAAGTGTGACAGAATGAAATAAATATCATTAATTTCCTATAGTTCGATTTTGATGCAGCGCGAATCTTGGCGCAAGGATCAACGGCATCTGGTCATCGTCCCCATTGAGCCAACGGCTGAGATTCGTCCTGCCTGGAGCGATTTCCAAGCCCTGCCGCCGGCGTTCCAGCCCCTTCCCCGGCCGGCCACCGCCACCAACACCTCCGTTGAGGTGGTGGCTATCGTCAGGCGGCGGCTCCGCCGCCGGAGAGGCGTTTTCCAGCGGATAAAGCAAGAGATTTTCTTGCCGAAACCAGGAGAAATCCCGGATTGAATCGGGCTCAATTGAGCCCGAAACTCAAGCCTAATGATTCCTAGGATCTACCCGCGGGTTAAGGAGAGGAGGAGGACCTTCCTGGCGGCCTGGATGCGAGAGGAGCGGCGGGATGCCATTGACGACGGCGGCGGCGCTCGGCTTCTGCAACTGCACAGTGGAATGGCTCGTCTCCTCCAGGTGAACGCTCTAAAATGATCCCCTCGGCTCCCTGGAGGTGTTTAAATGGCAAATGGGGGAGGGGAGAGGCTGGTTCTTCAATAGCCATTAACACCATTAAAGGTGTGGCTCGAGTTGTGTGGAGGGGGGCTGAACCCACCCCTTGGTGGCCGGGAAACGGCCGGAATCAACTCCTCTCCCCTAGAGGAGTTGATTACAGCCATAACTGGTGGCTGTTGGCCTTCCTTGGCCGGCTTCTCTCTTCCCTTTCCTCTTCCCCATTTTCTCTCTCCTCCATTATCATGGAGAGGAGCTCTTTTCTCTCTCCTAGTCACCTCTGGTTGACTAGTCAACCTCACAAGCTAAAGGCAGCCCACTGGATTGTGATGGTCATGGGAATGGGTTTAGCCTAAGGGAGAAGTGGCTTGAGCTTGGGTTAGCCCTTTTTGGGCTAAGTTGACTTGACCCTCAATGAGGGTTGACTTGGTCAGTTTGACCATCTAGGTTGACCCCATTGGGTCATGGGTGATTCATTGGCCTCCCCTAAGGTCTATGTAGGGTTGGGTAGGGTTGACTTGGCACCTTAAAGGTCACTTGACCCTTGGTAAGGGTCATTAATCTATCTTGGTAAGAGTGCGAGCGGATAATTGTGATATCCCACTGTCGACATCGGGTCCAGCTTAACTAGGTGACCTCAAAGGTTGAGTGCCTAGAGGCATAGGGTTGGCATGCACCATATGATGGATGCGAGTAAGGAGTTATTCACCAACCATACAAGAATTGCATGAGGATGCAATTGGCAAGCGTTGCCTACCTAAATAACCGCATCGTGAGAGGAAAGCCAAAGCTGACTCATTGTGTTGGTGAAATACGGATCTTGTCACTTTGACCATTTTAGGGCTAGAGTTGACTTGGGTCAACATGACCATTAGGGTTCACCCCTATGGATCCTTGGTGACCCATTGACTTCCCTTAGGGTCTAGGTAGGGTTATGTAGGGTTACCCTGCACTTGGAGGTCACATGCCCTTAGTAAGGGTACTTTGACCAGATTAGGGCTTGAGTTGACTTGGGTCAACCCGGCCTCTAGGGCTGACCCCAATGTGTCCTTAGTGACCTTTTGACCTCACTTTAGGGTTAGGAGGGCATAGGTGGGGTCCTCTAGACTAGGAGTGGGTCAATTGGCCCTAAGTAGGCTAGGTTGACCCATTCAGGGCTAGGGTTGACCTTGGTCAACTGGGCCTCTTGGGTTGGCCCTAATGGGTACTTTTGGCTCTAATGGGTCTCCCAAAATGTTTGGGAGTGTTGTGGTAGGGTCTTGGGGCCATAGTGAAGCCTCATTGTCATTCTAAACCATTGTTCAAAATTCTACTATTTGCAGGCCATGGTGATCCCCACCTTGGCCTCCTATCTCTTGGCCCATTTCTGGCTTCCTAGGGTTTTGTCATGACCTAGTCATGGCCAAAACCACTCTTAGGGGTCTAGTTGGAAATGGGATGTTACAAATCCCAATAAACAAAACAAAGATTTCGTCCTCGAAATCAAGGTTGGACCTACGGGTCTTATTACCGAAGAAAAGAGTCTTGTAACATCCCATTATGACGCCTTGTTTGTTAAATTTGATTTTATGGGAAAACTTAGATCTAAGACCCCTTTCGCCCAAACGGCGAGCCAAAATCCCAATAAACAAGGTTAAGCCCCCAATAAACAAAGATAATCTCCTATCTACCTAGAGCAGCCCTTAGTATACTTAAAGCAGGAACAATAAATTAACATCTTGAGGGGTCTGAGAGGTATACCTGACTGAATAGCTCGAGGTATCTTTGTCGCATCAGGTCCTGTGGCTCCCAGGTATGCTCCTCCTGGCCGTGGTTCCTCCACAGGACCTTGACTAGTGGGACCTTCTTGCGTCGCAAGACCCGCACTCCTCGGTCGTCGATCCTCATAGGCTCCAAATGAACCGACCGATCTGACGCTACCGGCCCTTCGGTAGTCAGAATCTGCTGCTCCGGGCGTAGCAGAGCCCTCCTCAAAGAAGAAATGTGGAAGACGTCGTGCAGCGCTTCCAGCTCTGGTGGTAACTCCAGCCGGTAGGCTAGGGGTCCGATCCGCTCCAGGATCCTGTAAGGGCCCATGTACCTAGGGCTGAGCTTCTTCCTCCGACCACGCACCCGTGAAACTCCATGCATGGGCCGGATCTTCAGAAACACCCGGTCCCCCACCTGGAACTCCACCTGCCGATGTCGGGCGTCATAATACTTAGCCTGTCTACTCTGTGCCTCGAGCATCCTGTCCCTGATCAGCCTCACCTGTGCCTCGGTGTCTTCAACAAACTCTGACCCCAACACTTTCGGATCCTCGTTCTGCACCCAAGAAAGCGGGGTCCGGCATCTCCTCCCGTACAAGGCTTCGTAAGGCGCCATCCTGATGCTGGACTGGTGGCTGTTGTTATAGGAGAACTCGACAAGGGGCAAGAGTTTCTCCCACGGTTCCCCGCGGTCCAAGATGCATAGCCTCAAAAGGTCCTCCAGCGTCCGGTTGGTGCGTTCTGTCTGCCCGTCTGTCTGGGGGTGGAATGCAGTGCTGAAAGTCAATCGCGTGCCTAAGTAGGCTTGCACGGATCTCCACTCCCTGGAGGTGAACCTGCCATCCCGGTCCGACACTATCGTCCTGGGCACGCCATGATAACGAATGAACTGCTCCACAAACTTCCGCACCAGTACTCCTACTGAATCATCCTTCCTGATCGGTATAAATCGAGCCACCTTGGTCAACCGATCGACGATTACCCAGATCGAGTCATTCCCTGTCCGAGACCGGGGAAGCCCATGTATGAAGTCCATGGCTATGTCATCAAACTTCCACTCCGGCACCGGGAGTGGCTGCAATAATCCCGCGGGGTTCCTGCATTCCGCCTTCACTAGCTGACATGCCTCACAATGGGTCACGAAGTGTGAGACATCCTTCTTCATGCCCGGCCAGTACATCGTCTTCTTCAAATCAGCCGTCATTTTTGTGATCCCCGGGTGTATAGAATACCGGCTGCAGTGCGCCTCCATCATAATATCCTCCCGGATCTGGCCTCCCTCCGGTATGTACACCCGTCCTCTGAAGCACACCAGGTCGTCCCTCAGTGTGTAGTCTCCTGCAGTGCCTGCCTCCAGAGCTTGGAAGATGGGTTCCAACTTGGCATCCTGCCTCTGTCCCTCTCTGACCCGGTCTCTGATGTCATCGGTAACGCCTATCGCGGCCAAGTACTCCTCATAGAGCTCAGGATCATCGGACGATACCAGGGTAATGTGCATGTCCTCTAGTCTCTGCAGCAGCTCCATAGACATCAACTGAGGCTCTGCTCCTGCTGTGGCAGCTCTCCTACTCAGTGCGTCCGCTACCACGTTCGCCTTCCCCGGGTGGTAATGCATCTCATACTGATAGTCAGAAAGGAACTCCACCCACTGCCTCTGCCTGATGTTTAGTTCCTTCTGCGTGTCCACGTACTTAAGGTTCTTATGATCGGAGTATATATCACAGTGGACTCCATATAGGTAATGCCGCCATATTTTTAGTGCGAATACGACTGCTCCCATCTCCAGGTCGTGCACTGGGTAGTTCTTCTCATGGGTCTTCAGCTGGCGGGAAGCATAAGCTATGACGTGTCCATTCTGCATCAGTACTGCTCCCATCCCCTGATATGATGCGTCGGTGTAGACCTGGAATCCCTCCCTCCCCGAGGGGAGAGTAAGAATGGGAGCCGAGGTCAGCCGATCCTTCAGCTCCTGGAAAGCTGTCTGGCACTGCGGGGTCCACACGAACGGTACCTCCTTCTTTGTCAAGGATGTGAGCGGGAGGGCGATTTGAGAGAATCCCTCCACGAACTTCCGATAGTAACCGGCAAGTCCTAGAAAACTCCGTACGTCAGTGGCTGTTTTCAGCTGCGGCCACTCCGAAATAGCTCGAATCTTTGCCGGGTCCACTGCCAGCCCGGCTCCGCTGATAATGTGACCTAAGAAAGCCACCTCCTTCAGCCAGAACTGACACTTACTGAACTTCGCATAAAGACGATGCTCCCGCAGTCTCTCCAGGGTCAGTGCTAGATGCCGCGTGTGCTCCTCCTCCGTCTTAGAATAGATAAGGATGTCGTCTATGAACACTATGACGAACACATCCAAATAAGCCTCGAAGACCCGGTTCATGAGGCTCATAAACGCCGACGGAGCGTTCGTGAGCCCGAAGGGCATCACGATGAACTCATATAATCCATATCGGCTACTAAAGGCCGTCTTCGGAATATCCTCCTCCTGGATCCGCAGCTGGTAGTAGCCTGATCTCAAGTCCAGCTTCGAAAAATAATGGGCTCCCTCCAACTGATCGAACAACTCGTCTATCCTGGGGAGCGGATAGGTATTTCGGACGGTCAGCCTGTTTAGTGCTCGATAGTCGATGCACAGGCGTAAAGTGTCGTCCTTCTTCTTTACGAATAGGACAGGAGCTCCCCATGATGAGGAGCTCGGCCTAACAAATCCTGCTTCCACCAGCTCCTGCAACTTTGTCCGAAACTCCGCCAACTCCTTTGGGGCCATCCGATAAGGGGCCTTGGATACCGGCTTAGCCCCTGGTACCAACTGAATCTGGAAGTCCTTCTCCCTATGCGGAGGTAGTCCTGGCAGCTTATCCGGAAAAATATCGGCGTAGTCACGAACCACCGGAATGTTAGCAATCAGGTCCTTCTCCTCAGTCATCTCAAACAATACTTGATATACCTCGTCCCCTTGCATATGAGCCTTAATGGCCTGAATAGATGAAAGCAGGCGACGGGAGACCGGTGTAGTACCTTCGAATGTCGCATAAGTACCGCCGTGGCTGAGCACGACCCTCCTTGCCGGGCAATCAATCTGGGCATGGTTCCAGACGAGCCATGTCATGCCCAAGACGAGGTCGAAGTCCGGCATCCTCAGGATCGTCGCCGGGGCCTCGAGTGTCAACCCGTCTATGGTAACCTCCAGGAGGCACTTTTCTGTGGACTGGATCTCCATCCCATTGGGGAGGCGCACCCTCCTGGGTAGTCCCGTATAACATCGAATCTGATCCAGGTCCTTGACGAAATCCTCCGACACAAAGTTGTGCGATGCCCCCGTGTCGAACAGGGTATGGGCAGGTTTGCCGAACACCATCACCATTCCTAAATCAGTTTGAAAGAAACTCTGGTGTAAGGTTTTCTAACCTAGGTCGTTTAGTGGTTCTATTAACACTTAATATGAGTAATGAATGAATCCAAAATTAAGATTACTCTCATACCTGCAATAACCCTGTCCGGGTTCCGGGGCTGTGCTAAGTCCAAAGCGTAAATCTGCTCCCCATTCTGCCTGCGGTCGCCTCCTGAAAGATATGGTACCTAAACACCTAGAGGGGGGGTGAATAGGTGACCTAATCCTTTTCTTAATTCTTTGTTGGCAGTCAACAGTTTATAACACAGATTTCTGAATAAGTTATCACAGCACACAGCAATTCTCAACACAGTACAATCACATCACAGAATACACAAGATTTTATAGTGGTTCCCCAATCTTTGGGTACATCCACTTTCCCCCTTCGCCTATCTAGCAGTGTACTAGATTCGGCCAAACTTCTCCACTAACTCAGAACCAAACTAGGTTCCTACCTCAGGCCCAAAGCCTTACACTCAGCCAAAAGGCCTACACTCAGCCACCCAGGCCTACACTCAGCCAATTAAAGGCCTACACTCAGAGTTCTTCAACTCCTACACTCAGGCACCAAGCCCTACCCTCAGCCTTTATAAAATAGGCTTACAATCACTCAGATCCAATGGATCTTACAAGTTTAAAATAGAAATTACAAATGCTAACTCTACAACTCAGAAAGGATGAGAGGAGTTGAGAGTTTCTTGAAGAGTTCTTGGAAGAACTCAGCTTGATCCAAACTGACTTAGCTTTCTTCAAAGCTTCTTGAGTAGAACTGAATTAGTCTGAATCTTCTGCAGTTGATCCTTGATCTCTGCTTCTTGAAATCCAGATGACTCTGAATTCTTCTTCTCAGCCTTAGTTCCAAAGACTGTATCCTTGGTTGGAGCTCTCTCTCTCCAACTACTTAGATCTGCAGTTGGACTGCCTGATCTTCTTGTGTTGATCCTTAGTGTATCACTTCTTGATTTAATCAGATCAACCACTTCAGTTATTCTCACCACATGTAATGATAATGAACAACTTAACCACTTAACTACTTGACTACTCATTCTGTAAACTGTGGGTGCCTATTTATAGGCTTCCTTCATGGTAACCGGCTGATCCGGTTTATAACAGACTTTTGACTTCTCTGACAGTTGTTGTAGACCGGCTGGATTGGCAGCTGTCATGTCAACCAGTCACTTCTTGAAATCTCACTAACTGTCAGATAGTGTCGAGACTTTCTGTTCTTAAGTGTCGACACTTATAGACCAAGTGTCGACACATGTTGTGTAAGTGTCGACACAAGTCTACAAGGTGTCGACACAATCCCTTGTATGTCTCGACACAGTTTCTTCTGCATGTGTCGACACTGAAATTGAGTGTCGACACAAGTACTTGTACTTCATCCTTTAACTGTATTCTTCTAAGTGTCGACACATCTCCTTTGTGTCGACACATCTTCATGTGTTGAAACTGTCAAGTGTCGACACTGCTTCTTGGTGTCGACACAAGTCTTCATTCTTGATTCTTCAGCTGAGTGTCGACACATTCCCTTAGTGTCGACACTTATACTTAGAATATTTTACAACTTTTCTGTTCTTTGCTAAGTGTCGACACAGCTCCTTGTGTCGACACTTTCTTCAAGTGTTGTGTCTTCTGGTTATGTGTCGACACATTGTGTTGAGTGTCGACACATTCTTTAAATGTTGACTCTTCTGGTGATGTGTCGACACATTGTGCTGAGTGTCGACACATTCTTCAAATACTGAGTCTTTAGCTAAGTGTCGACACATTGTGTTGAGTGTCGACACTTACTTCCAGTGCTGAGTCTTCTGCATAGTGTCGACACACTGTGTTGAGTGTCGACACTTGTACTTAGAATCAGTAGACTTTTGCTGAGTGTCGACACTCACTTCAAGTGTCGACACTTTCTGGTGTAGACACAGCTCTTCTGGGTGTCGACACTTCTGCTAAGTGTCGACACAGCTTTTCTGCATTCTTCTACACTGAGTGTCGACACAGCTCCAAGTGTCGACACTTTCTGACTGGTGTCGACACTTCTTCCCAGGTGTCGACACAATGACTCCAAGTGTCGACACTGCATGTCTGGGTGTCGACACAAGCTTTCTCAAGTGTCGACACTTTGCCTCTGGGTGTCGACACATGGACTTAGAAATTTTCAGCTTCAGTCCAGTGTATATTTAACCTGCACAAGTAACTCAAACAAACATCAAATACATTCTGATGTATATCATTGAGTTAGGTGAGGCTTCTTCAAATCAGGTACATTTGACCAATGTACCCAATAATCTCCCCCTATTTGGAGAAGTCATAACCCTTAGTCAATGATATACACCACTCATAATTAAAAATTACAAAATGATGTAAAACATATAAATGACAACAGGGTAAACTTGAGCATGTAATAAAGCACACATGTATACTTATTAAAACATTGCAGAACAATTAAAAACACACATATTTCAGAACATTCATACTATATTTATCATAAACTGTTTCAATAATGTTCCTTATACATTTTCAATGAAGTATTACAATGTTTTTCACTTAACAGATTACAACAAGCATCAAGTTAATTCCTAATCTAGTGCTGATCAGGTTCTTTAATAACAATGCCTTTTCCAGCTTTAACTTGAGCTTTCACAGCAGCAGCAGCAGCAGGCTCAGCTTCAGCAGTCTTCTTCCCTTTAGAGTCCTTCTTCTTCTGTTCTTCAGCCTTGATCTTTTGTCTTTCAAAATAATGATAGGGCTTAGGAAAGTACTTGCTAGGCTCCACAGCTGTTGGAGGTAGCTTTCCTAACTTAGCCTTCCTTCTAAATTGGACAATTGCTTCCTGCCTACTCTCATGCTTTCTCCATTCAGCCTCTGAGAACCACTTGTTCCTCTCATGGGCATTGTCCTTGGCAGCTTTCCAGGCTGTGAGAATTATGTTCCTAGAAGTAGGGCTCCATTGTTCAAAATCTGGCTTTTGCTCAGCAATTTCCCTAAACTTCTTCTTGGACAGCCTAGTTTCTTCTTCCTTGTCCAAAGCCTCTTGCATTGCAGCTGTGATAGGTTGAACAACCTTTTCCAGAATAATATTAGGCTTGCCAGCAGGTGGACTATACATTGTGCTAATATCTGCATGAATCATTTCAAAGTCTGGAGGTGGATAGATTACATCAGCCACTGCGTGTCGACAATCAAAGACAGAACCCTATTTATACCTTTCTTGTTTGAAGACGAACAGGCGGGATGAATTTCTAATGATGTGTCGACACTGTCAATAAGTGTCGACACTGACTTATAATGTCTCGACACACATGTGTCGACACAAATTTAGTCAACAGATTTTATGTGTCGACACTTGGTTAAGTGTCGACACCACTATACTCGACATGTGTCGAGACTTTACTTAGAAAAATTCTGAGTAAAACTTAAGTGTCGACACGTTATTGGATGTGTCGACACCTACTCGACATGTGTCGACACTAACATTCTGAAGTGTCGACACTAACTTCCTAGAGGTGTCGACACCATTTTCCTGAAGTGTCGACACTTACTATTCTGTGTCGACATAGACTTGTCTATGTGTCGACACCTTTTTACTTAGCCAATTTTTGTTCTGTATACTTAGTCTAAGTTTATCATACCTAGTTCAATTTTGAACCTATTAAACTTAGCTTCTTCTAAGGGCTTAGTGAACATATCAGCTATCTGATTATCTGTTTTAACATATTCAAGTGCAATATCATTTCTTTCTACATGCTCCCTAAGAAAGTGATATTTAATCTCAATATGTTTAGTTCTACTATGTGATACAGGATTATTAGCTATGGAAATAGCACTAGTAGAATCACAATAAAGTGGAGTTCTACTTACCTGACATCCATAGTCTTCTAGCTGATGTTGAATCCACAGAAGTTGAGCACAGCAACTTCCTGCAGCTACATATTCTGACTCAGCTGTGGAGATGGCCACACTGGTTTGCTTCTTACTACTCCATGAAATGAGTCTTCCACCTAGGAATTGACAGGATCTAGTAGTGCTCTTTCTATCTTCTTTGCATCCTGCAAAGTCTGCATCTGAATAACCTGTTAGATCAAAATCTCCATTCCTAGGGTACCAGAGGCCTAGATAAGGTGTGCCCTTTAGATATCTCAAGATTCTCTTGACTGCAGTCAAGTGAGACTCTTTAGGGCAGGCTTGATACCTGGCACAAACACATGTAGCATACATAATGTCAGGTCTACTTGCAGTCAAGTAAAGTAGGGAGCCAACTATCCCTCTATACAAGGTTTCATCCACAGGTTTCCCTGCATCATCCTTGCTTAGAGACATACTTGACCCCATAGGAGTCTTCATGGTACTGGAGGAATCCATACCATATTTCCTTATGAGTTCTAGGGTGAACTTAGACTGACATATGGATAATCCACTTTCAGTCTGTTTAACTTGGAGACCCAAGAAAAACTTCAGCTCTCCCATACTACTCATTTCAAATTGACTCTGCATAAGCTTTGCAAACTTTTTGCAAAGGCTACTTTCAGTAGACCCAAATATAATGTCATCTACATATATTTGGACAAGTATTACTTTGCCTCTAGATTCCCTAAGGAATAGAGTCTTATCTATTTTCCCCCTTGTGAACTTGTTCTCAATGAGGAAACTAGATAGGGTTTCATACCAAGCTCTAGGAGCTTGCTTTAACCCATACAATGCTTTCCTAAGTCTATAGACATAATGTGGAAGAGTAGGATCAACAAAACCTGAAGGCTGCTCCACATATACTTCTTCTTTTAAATTACCATTAAGGAATGCTGACTTCACATCCATTTGGTATACTTTGAATCCTTGGTAGGTTGCATAGGCCAAGAACATCCTGATGGCTTCCAGTCTGGCTACTGGAGCAAAGGTTTGATCAAAATCAATACCTTCTTCTTGCCTATATCCTTTTGCAACCAATCTTGTCTTATTCTTAATGATGACTCCTTGTTCATCTAACTTGTTTCTGTAGATCCATTTTGTTCCTATCACATTGTGATCTTTAGGCTTAGGAACTAAGTCCCAAACCTTGCACCTCTTGAACTGGTTTAGCTCTTCCTGCATAGCTTCAGTCCACTGTGGATCTTGTATTGCTTCTTCAAATTTCTTTGGTTCTATTTGAGACAGAAAACTTGAATATACTGCAGCATTCTGATTTCTGCTCCTTGTCTGAACACCTTGTCTTGGATCTCCAATGATCAGCTCCACTGGATGATCTCTTAGATGCCTGTTGGCTGGAGGCATCCTTACTTATGGTTGTACTTCTTCAGCATCTTCATCATGCTGAGTTCCTTGAACTTCTTCAGCTCCTGGTACATGTAATTCTCCCCCTGGACATAAGCCATCTTCTTCTACTTGCTGTCTTGCAGCAGGTACATCTTCCATGGTTAGCTTGTCCATCTTCTTAATAAGACCTGAGGGGCTGCACACACTACTAGACAACTCATTGTTAATTAGTTGTGACTCATCAAAAACTACATGCACAGATTCCTCTACAACTTGTGTAGTCAAGTTGTAGACTCTATAAGCCTTACTATTACTGCTGTACCCAACAAACACTCCCTCTTGGGATTTGGCAGCAAACTTAGTTAAGTAAGACTTCCCATTGTTAAGTATGAAGCATTTACAACCAAAAATCCTAAAATAGGATAGATTTGGTTTCCTGCCTTTCACTACTTCATAGGGGGTCTTGTTTAACCTTTTAGTGATGGTAGCCCTATTTATCACATGGCATGCAGTGTTTACTGCTTCAGCCCAGAAATATTCTGGCAGTGATGAATCACTTAATAGGGTTCTACCAGCCTCTATCAAGGTTCTATTTTTCCTTTCAGCAATGCCATTTTGCTGAGGTGTTCTAGGTGAAGAGAATTCTTGAAATATCCCATAGTCTTCACATAATTTTGTCATGCTTTCAGATTGAAACTCTGTACCATGGTCACTTCTAATTTTGACCACTGTACAGTTCAATTCATTCTGAATTTGCCTAACAAAACTGTGGAAGACACTAGGTGTTTCAGATTTCTGCTTTAAGAAGAACACCCAGGAAAACCTTGAGTAGTCATCAACAACTACAAAGGTGTAGACCTTCCTACCTAAGCTGTGAACTGGCATTGGACCAAATAGATCCATATGCATGAGGTATAAACACCTCACAGCATCCTTGTTGTCAATGCTTCTAAAGGTGGATTTAGTCTGCTTGCCCTTTTGACAAGCTGAGCAAATGCCATCTTTGACACACTTAACTTGAGGACCATTCCTCACTAACTCTTTACTAAAGAGTTTGCCAATAGTCTTGTAATTAAGATGAGCAAGCCTCTTGTGCCACTTGACACATTGAGAGACTGTCTCATCAGCTACAAGACAAACTGGAGAACTATTGTTCTCAACCATAATGTCTAAACAATAGACATTTCTCTTCCTATAACCTGTCAAAATGATCTTTTGATCACTTGACCTCTTGATATGACAACCATTTTTAACAAATGAGATGTCATACCCTACATCACTTAATTGACTTATACTAATGAGGTTATGTTTCAAACCTTTAACATAAGCCACTTGAGTAATGGTAACAAGGTTAGAAGAAATGTTACCAAACCCTTTGATGATTCCTTTTTCAGAACCACCAAAGGTCACCTTTGGACCATTTTTGATTGGGATGTAGTCCTTCAGTAGTCCCCTAGTTCCAGTCATGTGTCTGGAACATCCACTATCCAAGTACCATGTAGGGGTATGGCCACTTGGATTCTCCTGCAAAACAAATTAATGAACCTTAGAACCCAAAGTAAACTTGGGTCCTTGGTGATTGTTAGTTTGCAAATTGACATAGCTACCTGCTGTCTTTCCAACAGGTAACTTGCTACTCAACTTGGCACTGGCATTGTGCCAACAATCCAAAGCAAAGTGGCCAACCTTGCCACAGCACCAACATTCAAATTTGTTGTACCTTTGCTTAGGTTCTGACTTAGCTGTCTTAACTACAGCAGTCTTGTTGAATGTTGGGGCTTTGCCCTTGGACTTGGACTGATTCTGAACAGTCCAAACTGGATTAACAAATCCCAGTCCAGTCTTTCCTTTATGATGAACAAAATCATCAATCAAGGGTAGCACTGATTTAGGTTTTGAAAACCTAGCTACTAGCTCTTTCTCCTTCTGAAGACTAATCTCCAGTTTCTTAATTTGATCATTCTTAAATGTAATAGTACCCATCTGAATCACAGTAATGTGTTTCAGCCTAGCCACTTCATTCAGTTTTAGATCATAATTCTTCTCATAATCTATTGCAGCTGCCTTGAGATCAGCAATTTCCTTGGCCAAATTTTTGGCTAGGGTCTTGCTTTTCTTATAGGCTTGCAATAGTACTTGATATTCATCTAGGAGTTGATGAATATCTCCCTCAGACTCAGATATATTCTCATCACTTGATGAAGAATAATCTGACTCTGAACTAGAACTGAAATCAGAACTTTGAGTTAAACCTTGTACCTGACTGGGTCCTGGCTGCTCCAGGTTTTTGGTACTTTCAGTCAAAGCCATCAGTCCTTGGCTTTGACAGTCTTCTTGCTCATAGATAGATTCCATGATCTGCATAAACTCTTCTTCTTCTTCAGCAAATAGCCCAATATAGGCTTCAGCATCTGTCTCAGTGTCTGAAGAAGACATATCTGAAAGAGTCTTCTCATTCTTTGCAACAAAGGACTTCTCCTTCTTTCCTTTGAAGTGTGTTTTCTTTTTGTCACTGGATTCTTTCCTTCTTTCAGGACAGTCTGCAATAACATGGCCCTGTCTATTGCAGCAGTAACAAATTATCTTGGATCCAGTTGCCTTACTAGTCTTGGTCCTTTTCTTGTCCTTCTTTGAAGGCTTCTTTTCCTGATACTGAACCTCTTTCCCTTTGGAAGATGAAGGTCTAGACCTCCACTGTTTCTTCTTAAGGAGCTTCTGAAAATGTCTGGTGAATGCAGCAAAGTCTTCATCACTTTCACTGCTTATAGATTTTGTACTTTCTGACTCTTCTGATTCTGATTCAACTACCTCAGGAGGAGGAGTTGATGACTTGGTCCTGCTCTTTCTGGGTACATCTGACTTAAAGGCAACAGTCTTTTCTCTGTATTCAGTCCTTGTTGACTTTTCTTCTTCTTTTCTCACTGACAATTGCATCTCATAAGATAACAACTTGCCAAAAAGTGTGGGAGGAGGAATTTCTCCCAACTTTGCCATTTCTCTGATGGCACAGATCTTGGTGTCCCAGTCTTTGGTGAGGGACCTTAAGAATTTATCATTCAACTCATAGTTTGTGAACTCTCTTCCATATGACATGAGTTCATTTACAATTCTATAAAATTTCTTGTAGCATTCAGTGATGCTATCCCCTCTTCCTTGCCTAAAGCTTTCATATTCTTGATTAAGCAAGGACTTCCTATCTTGCCTTACTTCTTCAGAACCTTCCATATAGACAATGAGGGTGTCCCACATTTCTTTTGCAGTTTTACAGTGAATAAGGTTCTGGAAGGTGGCATCATCAATTGCACTAACTATTATATTCTGTGCTCTTTTGTCCATGGTTGCTAGGACAATCTCATCCTTGGTCATTTCAGAGAAATCCTTTGGAGTCCTCTGATTTGCATCTAATACTGAAATCTTCATGGGCACATATGGCCCTTCTTTGACTGTGATGTATATCCTAGGGTCAGAGGCTTCCATAAAAAGCCTAACCCTCTCTTTCCAGATCCCAAAGATCTCTTTTCTGCATATAGGTAGTTTCATTGAACCCAACTCCTTATGATTCTCTGAAGAACCCATGTTCTTGATTTTCTTGAAACTGTTTCCTGTTTCCTGACTTATACTGAATCTGCCAAACTGGATCTCCTCAGACAGTTAGTCCTGATTTTGAGGAACCTGGCTCTGATACCACTTGAAAGATATGGTACCTAAACACCTAGAGGGGGGGGTGAATAGGTGACCTAATCCTTTTCTTAATTCTTTGTTGGCAGTCAACAGTTTATAACACAGATTTCTGAATAAGTTATCACAGCACACAGCAATTCTCAACACAGTACAATCACAGCACAGAATACACAAGATTTTATAGTGGTTCCCCAATCTTTGGGTACATCCACTTTCCCCCTTCGCCTATCTAGCAGTGTACTAGATTCGGCCAAACTTCTCCACTAACTCAGAACCAAACTAGGTTCCTACCTCAGGCCCAAAGCCTTACACTCAGCCAAAAGGCCTACACTCAGCCACCCAGGCCTACACTCAGCCAATTAAAGGCCTACACTCAGAGTTCTTCAACTCCTACACTCAGGCACCAAGCCCTACCCTCAGCCTTTATAAAATAGGCTTACAATCACTCAGATCCAATGGATCTTACAAGTTTAAAATAGAAATTACAAATGCTAACTCTACAACTCAGAAAGGATGAGAGGAGTTGAGAGTTTCTTGAAGAGTTCTTGGAAGAACTCAGCTTGATCCAAACTGACTTAGCTTTCTTCAAAGCTTCTTGAGTAGAACTGAATTAGTCTGAATCTTCTGCAGTTGATCCTTGATCTCTGCTTCTTGAAATCCAGATGACTCTGAATTCTTCTTCTCAGCCTTAGTTCCAAAGACTGTATCCTTGGTTGGAGCTCTCTCTCTCCAACTACTTAGATCTGCAGTTGGACTGCCTGATCTTCTTGTGTTGATCCTTAGTGTATCACTTCTTGATTTAATCAGATCAACCACTTCAGTTATTCTCACCACATGTAATGATAATGAACAACTTAACCACTTAACTACTTGACTACTCATTCTGTAAACTGTGGGTGCCTATTTATAGGCTTCCTTCATGGTAACCGGCTGATCCGGTTTATAACAGACTTTTGACTTCTCTGACAGTTGCTGTAGACCGGCTGGATTGGCAGCTGTCATGTCAACCAGTCACTTCTTGAAATCTCACTAACTGTCAGATAGTGTCGAGACTTTCTGTTCTTAAGTGTCGACACTTATAGACCAAGTGTAGACACATGTTGTGTAAGTGTCGACACAAGTCTACAAGGTGTCGACACAATCCCTTGTATGTCTCGACACAGTTTCTTCTGCATGTGTCGACACTGAAATTGAGTGTCGACACAAGTACTTGTACTTCATCCTTTAACTGTATTCTTCTAAGTGTCGACACATCTCCTTTGTGTCGACACATCTTCATGTGTTGAAACTGTCAAGTGTCGACACTGCTTCTTGGTGTCGACACAAGTCTTCATTCTTGATTCTTCAGCTGAGTGTCGACACATTCCCTTAGTGTCGACACTTATACTTAGAATATTTTACAACTTTTCTGTTCTTTGCTAAGTGTCGACACAGCTCCTTGTGTCGACACTTTCTTCAAGTGTTGTGTCTTCTGGTTATGTGTCGACACATTGTGTTGAGTGTCGACACATTCTTTAAATGTTGACTCTTCTGGTGATGTGTCGACACATTGTGCTGAGTGTCGACACATTCTTCAAATACTGAGTCTTTAGCTAAGTGTCGACACATTGTGTTGAGTGTCGACACTTACTTCCAGTGCTGAGTCTTCTGCATAGTGTCGACACACTGTGTTGAGTGTCGACACTTGTACTTAGAATCAGTAGACTTTTGCTGAGTGTCGACACTCACTTCAAGTGTCGACACTTTCTGGTGTAGACACAGCTCTTCTGGGTGTCGACACTTCTGCTAAGTGTCGACACAGCTTTTCTGCATTCTTCTACACTGAGTGTCGACACAGCTCCAAGTGTCGACACTTTCTGACTGGTGTCGACACTTCTTCCCAGGTGTCGACACAATGACTCCAAGTGTCGACACTGCATGTCTGGGTGTCGACACAAGCTTTCTCAAGTGTCGACACTTTGCCTCTGGGTGTCGACACATGGACTTAGAAATTTTCAGCTTCAGTCCAGTGTATATTTAACCTGCACAAGTAACTCAAACAAACATCAAATACATTCTGATGTATATCATTGAGTTAGGTGAGGCTTCTTCAAATCAGGTACATTTGACCAATGTACCCAACACCTCCCTGGTAACCACGTCCTCGGCCGCGTCCTCGGCCTCCGAAATGCTGGGCCGGTGGGCCACCCCGTGGTGCTGGAGGTGGTGCCCCCCTCATAGGGCAGTCTCCGGAGGTGTCCCACCTGGTGACAGTGGAAGCACTCCGGCGGGGGATACGCCATACCCCGGGGTCTCTGCATCTCCTGGATCCGGAGAGGTTGAGGGGCCAAGACCGCCTGCTCTCTCGGCTCCTGCCTCAACTCCTGACGAGGCTGCTCCTCTGCCCTTCTTCCATCTGGTACGATGCCTCGCCGCTGATCATTTCGGGCCCTCCGGCCCTGGTCCTCCGCTTGCCGTTTCCGGCCCCGAGTGGTGTGCCAGTCGGCCTCAATCCTCTTCGCCATCTCTAAAATCCGGGAGATGGGCCCGTCAGAGACAAAAAGCAGGGCCTCCCTCAACTCCTCTTTTAGGCCCTTATAAAACCTCTTGACGTAACCTGCTTCATCCAGCTGATAGGAGCCCGCATATCGGGCCAAATGATCGAACTCTCGGTGGTACTCCACCACTGTCCTGGTGCCCTGCCTCAGCTGCAAGAACCGCTCCTCCAACTCGTCCCTGGCCGACTGAGGAACAAAGTGCTCCAGCAGCGTGGCCCTGAACTCTTCCCAAGTGATTTCTGCAATCTCTCTATCAGCAAAAGTCGTGTCCAACAGCGTCTTCCACCACCGCTTGGCATGTGACTCCAAGCAAGATACCACTAGGGCCACCCTCTCCTCCCAAGGGCATCGTATCCCAGTCAACATCTCGTACATCACATCCAGCCACTCCTCTGTCCGTACTGCCGACTCTGTCCCTAAGTAAGATGGGGGAGAGAGTCCTCGGAAGGTGCTCATCCAGTTGGCCCCTGGGTTTGGCTGCTGGGCTGGGGCTTGCTGAGCTCGGAAGGCCTCAAGGATAGCTGTAAGGGTCTGCCCCATGTCTGACTGGAGGAAAGGTGTGGGGACCATGGGAGGTGGTGCAATGTCTGGAGTCTGCTGAGCTCCACCTTGTGGGGTGGGCTGAGCTGGGGGCTGCAAAACGAACTACATTAGTACGTAATCGACTCAATACCTAATAAAAGTGGACAATTTACATGTGATCCCCCATATGGGCACACCACTGCTTCCGCTGCTTAGTTTGTCCCCAAACTAAACCTGCGCGGGGGTGACCCAGGGTTGTGGACGGCTACTTTTCGATCGAGGTTTCCTCTGATACCACTTGTAAGACCCCCCCTTTTTTTTTTCTTTTTCGACACCGGGGTCTTAGGCCCAGAACCGCCGTTTTGCGGTGACTCCTTCACGCCCTGAAGGGTCATCACCACAAGGCGCCGATTCTGCCGGCCAATTCGATCACAGAAAAGTAGCATAAATAGTAAATGAGAACTAACTGTCCACAGAAAATCACATGTCATAATAAATATAACTCCACGAAGGGAGTGTCCACAGTAAATAACATCAGAGTAGCAAAACGGGCTTATGCCCGGTACATCAAATCCTCACTACAAGATCTCTCATGCAGAAACAAAAGTAGAAAACTGCTCAGGATCGAGACTCACGGTCCCGGCTGTGTGAACTCCGGAGCTAGACTGCCCCACCTCCAAGCGCACCGGTCTCTGGGGCTGCTCCTCCATGCTGGTCTCCGCGATCCCCTAAATGATGCGGTTCGAAAACCGTTAGTCTAAAAGACTAAGTCCTATCATCCCCCACCCCTTCCCCCACGGCTCCTAGGCACCGAGCGGAGAGGAAGAAAGGGGAGGACTTGAAGGTGGAGAGTATCAAAATCAGATGGCAGCGGTCCTATTCTAGCAAGTTCTATAGCATATAAAGACAATAAGCTGTAATGTGAAATGTAACCTTCGCTTATGTGAAAAACACATAAGCCAAGGGGTCTGTTGCAAGGCTCCCATCGTATAAAAAGTCTCATATCGATTTATACGCTGGGGTGTCGGTGGTCAAATAGCAGTAACTAAATATATCAAAATTAACCTTAATTTATAAACTTGCCCACACAAGCTTATAGACTAAGGGGTCGTTTAGCAGGTCCTAAGGTATAAGCGTCCCATTCCACTTATACTTTAGGTGTCAAGGTTAAAGGTAATGATTATGCCATGACATGCAAGTGGGTATGATGGACATGCAAGTGCAACACACACACCCGACTCTGTGCACACAGACCTTTAGTTCCCCCTTTCTGGAGCTGTAACCTCCCAGGATACCTCCGTAGTGGCAGACGGAAGCGGTGGGTTGGGCCTCGCCCACCTCTAAACCAGTAAAGCACTACCGGTCAGACCTATCGTACGCCTCAACGCTTGGTGCACGAAGCGGACTCCTGCGTACTCCTGCCGGCTGGCGCACCGGACTTCTGTTGGCGAAGTGCTAACCACACTTGCCGAGTCAATGTATTGGCGTCGGTGCATCGACCCTCCAATACCGAAGACCCACCACCTTAATTTACTTTCCTTTTTATGCACATGCAAATTTAGCGTGATCAAAACCCGAGCCGAAGCTCCCCGGACCAACACGTCCGTCACAAACAATCGAGCCGAAGCTCCCCGGACCCAAAGTCCGTCTTTAACCATCCGAGCCAAAGCTCCCAGCTAACATCCCGTGCCATCAGTGTCTGTGAAATGTGCAACCCTAATTACTAAGTTACTCTTTTCAGCTTGTTAAACAGTTTACGTTAACCCAGGACTGCCCCCGGTATTCCCTGTGAAGGGCTCTCAAGGGGCACTAGGAACTGTGTTGGGATTACGCCCAGTGTTCCCTTTCGCAAGGTACTTATTTTATTATTGGTTGATTCCCTTACCCATTATTTTCTCATGTTTCGATACGCTAATCCTAGGGTGATTTGACTCCAACTCTCCTTGGGTAGGACGATCTTTCGTCGGACCCAAACGTCTATAACCCTAGGCAGATCCACACCTTGCTCACTCATCTTCCAAAGACGCAGCCCATTCCACTTGTCCTTACAACAACCACCATGACTCATCATACTTGCCCTAATTCACATCCAAATGAAATCCTGCAGTTTTGCTATATGCAGACCACTTAAGCTACATGACCCGTAAAAAGGGAAGTACATGAAATACTCATCCAGAACCCTTATGATAATTATTAGAGGTCTATTATGATAAATATAGTCTAAATTCAGAAAATCATATTTTTCTCAATTAATCTACTATTTATTGAATTTTCCTCAAAAACTAGGTCATAGTCAATTTGAACATGAACCATAAGATTTTCTCAGGTAATGGCCTCCTAAAATTTGTATTCACTAAATATCAGAGAAATATTATTGGTTGCCAGTTTTCATAATTTTCCAGATAGTTCTTGACCTCTAAAGGATTTATTAAAATAATTCCTAAAATCAAATTTAATGAAGGAAGTGCCACAAATATGTCTCCAATAATTATGTAAAAATTACTAGGGCTTCATTAGGAGCTAGAAACATCATGATGAAGGAATTAGAATTTTTCAGACAATCTAAATGTCATTATTAAATTTACCAAAGTTCTATAGTATTAAATAAATAAAGACGCAACTACTAAATATCATTCTTCAAAAATTTCATAAAACTTTACAGAGATGGGTACCATGATTACAAGCCCCTTTGCTAAGTTTCATCAGGTTTAATCAAGTATATTTTTCTCCAAAAATTTCTAAGTGAAAATTGTAAAACATGACTTTGTGAATAAAGTACCAAAAATATTCATCCAAAATCTATTATAAAATTTCCAGAGATATATATACCCTAAGCAACTACCCATTCAAAGACTCAGGCCTATTCAGAAAGTTTTGGTATTAGATCTTATGGTTTCAAGCTAGTGCCCTAAACTAGGGTTATGGATTTAAGGGGTTTTAAGTCTTCCAAATGCCCTAAAATTTTAACCACAGGACCATAGTAACCCTATGGACATCATTCCCAAGTTTCAAGTCCATCCAAGGTCTTTTGACCCCAATTTCTTCAAACCCTAGAAATTTACCCTAAAGGGCCTACCCTAAAATTCTAGGGCTACCCCAGTCCAATCCACTCCAAACTCCATAAGTGAGTGTAAAAAGCCAAGTTATATCAGTGGCCAAACTTTCAGCCTCTGTTGAGGTGATTTGGTCACTCAAAACCAAAAGTGCAACTTTTGACCAAAATGCCCTTTATAGGGTATCAATAGGGTTGGGTCAAAACCTATTCAAAACACATCAAAATTAAATGAAATTTTATACAGGTACCTAATTTGAACCCAGGGACCACTCACCAAAATTTGGGAGGGTTTGGAGGTGTTTAGGGCACTTATTTAATTTACCTAATAATTATTAAATATTTACAAAAACTATAGAACTAGTTTCTCCAAAAATTCCCATTTTTGGGCAGGCCCTAGGTATGTCTAAGATAGACTCTCTGCCAAAATTTCAGCTAATTTGGGCTAGGGGTGAAGAGTGGGCACTCAATTTTGTGACTGCCTAGCCCTAAGGGTATGTCCCACCAAAATGGGTGCCCTGGTTTAACCAGAAGCCTAATTGGGTTCAAACCAATTTTAAAAAAATGTAGACAGGCAGGGCTACAATTCATGTGTTGACCATTTTCCCATACAGAGCCTCTGGCTATTTTTAAGAATTTAAAACATTAAATATCAAAAGTGTGACAGAATGAAATAAATATCATTAATTTCCTATAGTTCGATTTTGATGCAGCGCGAATCTTGGCGCAAGGATCAACGGCATCTGGTCATCGTCCCCATTGAGCCAACGGCTGAGATTCGTCCCGCCTGGAGCGATTTCCAAGCCCTGCCGCCGGCGTTCCAGCCCCTTCCCCGGCCGGCCACCGCCACCAACACCTCCGTTGAGGTGGTGGCTATCGTCAGGCAGCGGCTCCGCTGCCGGAGAGGCGTTTTCCGGCGGATAAAGCAAGAGATTTTCTTGCCGAAACCAGGAGAAATCCCGGATTGAATCGGGCTCAATTGAGCCCGAAACTCAAGCCTAATGATTCCTAGGATCTACCCGCGGGTTAAGGAGAGGAGGAGGACCTTCCTGGCGGCCTGGATGCGAGAGGAGCGGCGGGATGCCATTGACGACGGCGGCGGCGCTCGGCTTCTGCAACTGCACAGTGGAATGGCTCGTCTCCTCCAGGTGAACGCTCTAAAATGATCCCCTCGGCTCCCTGGAGGTGTTTAAATGGCAAATGGGGGAGGGGAGAGGCTGGTTCTTCAATAGCCATTAACACCATTAAAGGTGTGGCTCGGGTTGTGTGGAGGGGGGCTGAACCCACCCCTTGGTGGCCGGGAAACGGCCGGAATCAACTCCTCTCCCCTAGAGGAGTTGATTACAGCCATAACTGGTGGCTGTTGGCCTTCCTTGGCCGGCTTCTCTCTTCCCTTTCCTCTTCCCCATTTTCTCTCTCCTCCATTATCATGGAGAGGAGCTCTTTTCTCTCTCCTAGTCACCTCTGGTTGACTAGTCAACCTCACAAGCTAAAGGCAGCCCACTGGATTGTGATGGTCATGGGAATGGGTTTAGCCTAAGGGAGAAGTGGCTTGAGCTTGGGTTAGCCCTTTTTGGGCTAAGTTGACTTGACCCTCAATGAGGGTTGACTTGGTCAGTTTGACCATCTAGGTTGACCCCATTGGGTCATGGGTGATTCATTGGCCTCCCCTAAGGTCTATGTAGGGTTGGGTAGGGTTGACTTGGCACCTTAAAGGTCACTTGACCCTTGGTAAGGTCACTTTGACCATTTTAGGGCTAGAGTTGACTTGGGTCAACATGACCATTAGGGTTCACCCCTATGGATCCTTGGTGACCCATTGACTTCCCTTAGGGTCTAGGTAGGGTTATGTAGGGTTACCCTGCACTTGGAGGTCACATGCCCTTAGTAAGGGTACTTTGACCAGATTAGGGCTTGAGTTGACTTGGGTCAACCCGGCCTCTAGGGCTGACCCCAATGTGTCCTTAGTGACCTTTTGACCTCACTTTAGGGTTAGGAGGGCATAGGTGGGGTCCTCTAGACTAGGAGTGGGTCAATTGGCCCTAAGTAGGCTAGGTTGACCCATTCAGGGCTAGGGTTGACCTTGGTCAACTGGGCCTCTTGGGTTGGCCCTAATGGGTCCTTTTGGCTCTAATGGGTCTCCCAAAATGTTTGGGAGTGTTGTGGTAGGGTCTTGGGGCCATAGTGAAGCCCCATTGTCATTCTAAACCATTGTTCAAAATTCTACTATTTGCAGGCCATGGTGATCCCCACCTTGGCCTCCTATCTCTTGGCCCATTTCTGGCTTCCTAGGGTTTTGTCATGACCTAGTCATGGCCAAAACCACTCTTAGGGGTCTAGTTGGAAATGGGATGTTACAAGTTTCTCCAGGAAGAAGGGTTGGAATGAGGAGTGAAAATGGCTAGGGTTTTCACATCCCTTATAAGTGAAAAGTGACATGGGTAGGGACACACCCGTGTCCTTACCCGTGTCCTGCTCGGGCGAAGCGTCACATGCGGTTACCTGACGTTTTGATACATAAAAACGGGTAGGGAGACGCCCGTGTCCCTACCCGTGTCCACATGACACGGTCGTGTTCTCTGGTCGTGTCCTCCTCTGGACACGCCTTGTCGAGCTCAACTCGACACACATGGGTAGGGACACGCCCGTATCTCTACCCGTGTCCTTCTCGGGGTACACTCATCGATCTCAACTCGACGCACATGGGTAGGGACACGTCCATGTCTCTACCCGTGTCATCTTCACATGGGTAGTGACACGCCTGTGTCACTACCCGTGTCCTTCTCTGGACATACTCGTGTCGTCAACTCGAGAGCTGGCCTCTCCCTCATGGGTGGGGACATGTCCGTGTCTCTACCCGTGTCCTATTCTATACCGATTTCTCCTCCCATTTACAAGTGCAGACCCGCTGCCAGAACTTCTCTGAGCCCAAGTAAGCTCTCCTGACTCAAAAACGCGCACGAGGGGCCTAGTGCGAATCGGGATGTTACAAATCCTATAAACAAAATAAAAGATTTCGTCCCCAAACTTAGGCTAAGGCTATGGGAGAAAAAGCATAACAGAAGATAAAATATGCTTTTAAACAAAATTACCTCGAGGAAACAATTCTGGGTAGCATTTTTGCATCAAGTTCATCGGCTCCCATGTATACTCCTCCTTCCCATGATTAGACCACAGCACCTTCACCAAAGGAACACTTTTGCGGCACAAAATTCTTGTCTCGTTGTCTACGATCTGCACCGGCTCTAGTCGCACAGACCTATCAGTCGCCACTGCACCATCAGTTATGGGGATATATTGATCGGGCCGCAACAGCACCTTTTGAAGTGACGACACATGGAACACGTCGTGAAGATTCTCTAGCTATGGCGGTATCTCCAACCGATGGGCCAAGGGGCCAATCCTTTACAGTATAGTGGAAGGCCCAACATACCTTGGGCTAAGCTTTTTCACTCCACGGACCCGTGACACTCCATGCATCGGCCGGATTTTCAGAAACACTTTATCACCCACTTGAAACTCCATTATCCGGTGCTTTGCATTATAATACTTCGCCTGCCAACTTTGAGCCTCCAACATGCAATCCCGTATTAGTCCAACCACTGCATCAGTATCATCAATATACTCAATCCCCAAGGCCTTTGGGTCTTCATCTTGCACCAAAGACAAGGGGGTTCTACACCTTCCATAAAGGTCTTCATGGGGCGCAATGTCGATGCTCGCCTGATGGCTGTGGTTGTAAGAAAATTCTACCATTTGTAAGAGCCTTTCCCACTGCTCTCCTCTATCCAACATACACAACCTCAACAAGTCCTCCAATGTCCTGATGGTCCTCTCAGACTACCCGTCCGTCTGATGATGAAACGTGGTGCTAAAGGTAAGGCGCGAACCCAAATACGCCTATACCGTCTTCCATTCCTTAGAGGTAAACCGACCATCCCGGTAAGAAATGATTGTATTTGGCACTCCATGGTATCGAATAAACTGCTCCACAAAGAGGCATACCAAAACATCCACGTGAGCCTCTTTCTTCATAGGGATGAATCGGGCTACCTTTGTCAGGCGATCAACAATCACCCACACTAAATCATTCCCTGAGAGTGAGCGAGGTAACCCATGGATGAAGTCCATGGAGATATCCTCAAACTTCCACTCGGGAATGGGCAACGATTGTAACAAACCATCGGGGCTCTTGCATTCCGCCTTCACCCGTTGACTAGCCTCGCAATGTGTAACAAGGTATCTGATATCTTTCTTCATTCACGGCCAACACATGGTCTTTTGTAAGCCAGCATACATCTTGGCAATACCCGGTTGCACTGAATACTGAGAGCAATGTGCCTCTATCAAGATATCCTCCCAGATTTTACCGCCCTTGGGAATGTAGTGTCGGCCGCGAAAATAAACGAGGTCATCTTTTAGTGTGTACTCGTCGGTAGTCCCATCTTCGATTGACTTGATTAACGGGGCCAGAGCCGCATCCCTTCCTTGCTTCACCCAGATTCGGTCCCGGATATCGCAAACTATGCTCATGGTTGCCAAGTACTCCGTGTACTTTTCCGAAGGAACCTTAAACACCAAAGTGATCTCCATCTTTTTGAGTGTCCGTGCTAACTCCATACTCATCAACCGAGACTCTGAGCTCAAGTCCGGTACTTTTCTGCTCAATGCATCGGCCGCCGAGTTCGCTTTTCCAGGGTGGTAGTTCAAGGTGAACTCATAATCGCACAGAAACTCTAACCACCACCGTTGTCTCAAGTTCAATTCCTTCTGTGTATGAACGTACTTTAAGTTTTTTTTGGTCTGAAAAGATCTCGCAGTGGACGCCGTATAGATAGTGCCTCCAAACCTTCAAGGAGAACACCACTGCTCCCAATTCCAAATCATGAACCGGGTAATTGATTTCATGCTTCTTCAGTTGTCTTGAGCCGTAAGCAATCACGTGCCCGTGCTGCATTAATATCGTTCCCATCCCTTGATATGACGCGTCGGTGTAAACTTGAAATCCTTCCTTCCTAGACGGGAGTGCTAGGATGGGGGCAGAGGTAAGTATATCCTTCAGCTCTTGGAACGCAGCTTCACACTGGGGTGTCCACTCATATGGCACACCTTTCTTTGTTAAGGAAGTAAGGAGATGGGCAATCTTTGAGAATCCTTTTACGAACTTGCGGTAGTACCCGGCAAGTACAAGGAAGCTCCGCACATCGGCCGCTAACTTCAAGGGTGACCACTCCTTCACGGCACGCACCTTGGCCAGATCCACCGCTAGTCCAGGTCCACTGATCACATGACCCAAGAAAGCAACCTCTTTAAGCCAGAATTTGCACTTGCTGAACTTGGCGAACAAGGCATGCTCTTTTAGCTTCTTCAATACCAAGGTTAGGTGCTCGATATTCTCCTCCTTCGTCTTTGAGTAGACTAGGATGTCGTCGATGAAGACGATGACGAAGATGTCCAAATAAGGCTCAAATACCTTGTTCATCAGGCTCATGAATGCCAAAGGGGCATTTGTGAGCCCAAACGACATTACAGTGAACTCGTACAGTCCATATCTTGAACTAAAGGTCGTTTTTTGGATGTCCCCTTCTTGTATCCTCAACTGATAATACCTCGAGCGCAAATCCAACTTAGAAAACTAATGCTGATGGCGCGGCCCCTCCAACACGTCCTGATGATGACCCGGTTGCTGCGGCCCCTCCAACACTTCCTGATGATGACCCGGTTGCTGCGGCGCAACAAGTTAAAGATTTGCGGCGTCATGACAACGCCACGGACGCTAACGGAAAGCTGCGATACAACCTCCGTCCGCGGCGCGCAAAGCTTGCTTAATAATTCTACTTAGTTTAATTTTAATTGCTTAAAACATTTGGCTTGTATTATTTTTATTTTCATGTTGGTGTGCTATTAAACCCTTGGTGTGTATGTAACCGCCCGGATGGATGAGATTTCATCTCCATCATGGATGGTTGGATCTCTTTTGTAACTCCTATTTAAAGGAGGCTATTATGATGAGTTACACATTGGAAAAAGAAACCTAAAGAAACCCCCCCCCCCCCTTGAGGAATTTCGGCCACCATGGTGGAAGCCATAGCCACCTCCTCCCCTTTGGTGTGAAGCCAAGCCTTGCCTCCTCCATCCCCGTTCGGTGCGACTCCGGCGTGGCTTCTCTCGGTGCGACTCCGTGGAAGAAGGAAGCAGCCCCTTTGGTGTGAAACCGGTGGAACCGTGGAGAGAGTGATTCTCCCACAAATATTGTGTGATCTTCTTCTTGGTTGGGTAGTCTCTTCCCTATCTTTGTGTTTCTTGCTGTGAGAATTTTGTGGAGGTTATTCATCCGTCTTTTCCGCGATTTTAAAGTGTTTTTTTCGCTTGCAAATCTGAATCGAACGTTGCTATTGACCCTCTTGTTTTCCGGATTGGAAGATCCGCTAGAGAACAAACTAGGCCAAGCCTTGACTTGTTCTCCAAGATTGGGCACGCTTTGGTGCTAACAAGGGAGTTAATCTCAACTTGTTCTTGATCCCTCCTTATCGTTTACCGCCGCTCCTAATTATATTTTTGCTGTGATTGACGGCTTATTGTGAAAAGAATAGATGCTTGTGTAGGTGCGGTGAGATGTGTGCTTGTTGGAGAGGTAGGTCCTAAGGTCGTGGTATCGAGTCCGGCTAGGCGCGAGTTGTGTGCTTGTTGGAGAGTAGGTCCTAAGGACGTTGTATCGAGTCCCGTATTTTGAGAGCCAACCGACCCCTTTTCGTTCGCTTTTGGTCGGAGCACTCTCCTTTTTTCTATGTTCTGTGATGGGTACCCGCCGTTAGCGTAAGCACGTCCATCTCACAAACATCCCTACACCAATTTGGTATCAGAGGAGGTCGTTTCAACTTTCACGTTGCAAACATCCTCTCTGCGTTCCTTGTTAGAGATCCGATCGTTAGAACTCAAAAAAATTATTTTCTGTGGTCTGCAAATAGCGGGCTGAAATCTTTATTTTTCAGCAAAATTTCAAAAAAAAAAAATTTTTAACGATCTACGTGTTATTCACAACGGGAGTATATAAAAATATCTTATTTTCAATATAGCTTCCGTCCTAGGAAAATTCATCTTGCCTGGGGCCTCCCAAACCTGAATGCGCACTAGGCTAGGAACGGAGTACGCAACCCCGTCTACGTCTAGGATGGCTGCGAACGAGCATGGTGATCCCAACACCGAGGCTATAGCAGGTCTTCGTGCCGAAATGATAGAGCTTAGGAACGCCTTAGCCCAGATCCTACAAAATCAAGCAAGGCCACCCCCACCTCCCGTTAATGCTGCGCAGCCCAACCGGCACCAACCGAACTTTGATTCGGATTCTGAGGGAAACTCTCCCCGTATGCCCCCTCGAGAACCCCGCCCCGAGCGAGGCTTTGATATCACGAGGGCTATCAAGATAGATGCCCCCACCTATGATGGCATGGGAGATCCCCAGATCTTCCTCCATTGGGCTATAGACATGTAGTGCTATTTCGAATGGCACAACCTCACGGACCCCCAAAAGGTTCAAGTTGCCAGGATGAAATTAATGGGACGTGCCAAAACCTATTGGCTGAATGAAGAACGTAGGTTAGGAGCTGGGCACGGGGTCCCACTCATTGGATGGGCTGTTATGAAGAACCTGCTAGCCGATCAGTACGTTCCCGCGTACCATCGGACGCAAATGTTCGATGAGCTTGCCACCCTTCGGCAAGGCTCAATGTCTGTTGCTGAATATATGGGAGAACTTAAGGACCGTATGGTACGATGTGACCTTCGAGAGATCCCCGAAGTAACTTTATCTAGATTTCGAAAGGGACTTCACCCCGACATTCAGCGGAAACTCTTGCGTTATGGTCACACGGACTTGAATACGACTTTCAATGCCGCCTTGGACATTGAAAAGAACCTAGCATCTAAAGCTCACTCCCGTTATTCTAATGCGAAGAATAAGTCCACCGCTGGGGCATCTTCTTCCACTTTTCCTGATAAAGGAAAATTTAGATCCTCCGAGTCGAAATCCGTTGTGATTACCGCGAGAAATACCAAGAACCCCGCTAGTGAGCGTATCCCCGTTGGAAAGGTTAGCAAGGCTAACACCACTTGTTACTCATGCGGTGTTCAAGGCCACTATGCCTACGAATGCCCCACCAAGACGAAGGCCATAGCCTTACTAGAGTCCACTACCGACCCTGACGACTATGTCCATGAGGCCGAAGAGGAGAGCGACCTTGACGGAGTCCCTAGTGACTTGGAGGATGATCACCGCCTTATGGTGATGCGTTGCATTATGACCACTCCTCGTCCTGTAGACGACTGGAAGAGGACGAGCATCTTTTCCCTGATCTTTAAGAGTGGAGAAAAACTTTGCAAATTAGTTATTGATGGTGGTAGTTGCGTAAACGCTATTTCTGAGAATGCCGTTAAGCGTATGTCCTTGACTGTCGAGCCGCACCCGACCCCCTACCAGGTCGCTTGGATTAGTAAGGTTACTATTAAGGTTACCCAACGATGCCTAGTCCCCCTGTCTTTCAAATCCTACTCGGATGAGGTTTGGTGCGACGTCCTACCAATGGACGTTTGTCATGTGTTATTAGGCCGCCCTTGGCTATACGACCGTGATGTGACGCACTATGGTCGTGCCAACACTTATGAGTTTAAATTCAATGGCAAGATCGTCACCTTGAGACTGACTGTGCCAAAAGAGCCGGTAGTGTTGGCTAAGGATACCACCATCCCAGTTGAGAGGAAAGCCTTGAGTTTAGTTGGTAGGAAGGAATTTGTGAAGGATCCCTTCATTGGGGGAATAATGTACGCTCTTGTACTTCTGAGTGAAAAAACTGATGGTGGCGTGTTGGAAGATTTACCCCGAGAGCTACGGGTATTGTTGGATGAGTTTAGGGATGTATACCCGGAGGAGTTGCCTTCGTCGTTACCACCGCTTAGAGATATACAACACGCAATAGACCTTATCCCCGGATCGTCCTTACCCAACCAACCACACTATAGGCTTAATCCAACTGCCCACATAGAGTTACAAACCCAGATAGAGGAGTTGTTAAATAAGGGATTTATTAGGACGAGTATGAGCCCATGTGCTGTCCCCGCTCTTCTTGCCCCTAAGAAGGATGGCACCTGGCGCATGTGTGTTGATAGCCGAGCTCTCAACAAAATTACTATAAAATATAGGTTTCCAATTCCGCGACTAGATGATCTCTTGGATGTCCTATCAGGTGCCACTATCTTCTCAAAACTGGACTTACGGAGTGGTTACCACCAAATCAGGATCCGAGAGGGGGATGAGTGGAAGACGGCGTTCAAGTCTAAGGACGGGTTGTATGAATGGCTTGTGATGCCCTTTGGGCTATCCAATGCCCCCAGCACCTTCTCCCGGATGATGACGCACATCTTTAGGCCATATATGGGGAAGTTTGTTGTAGTGTATTTTGATGACATCCTAGTGTTTAGTACCTCCCCCGCCGAACACCTCTCTCACATCAAAGTAGTCCTCTCCACCTTAAGGACTGAAACCTTATATCTAAATCTAAAGAAATGCACGCTTTATGTTTCGGAGGTTGAATTCTTAGGTTATATAGTTGGCTCTGAAGGAATTCGTGTTGACCCAGGAAAGGTTCAAGTGATTAGAGACTGGCCCAAGCCCACTAGCCTTCGTGAGGTGCGTAGTTTCCACGGGTTAGCTACCTTTTATCGTCGTTTCATACGTGATTTTAGTAGCATTATGGCACCCATTACGGACTGCATGAAGAAAGGAGAATTCACATGGTCCAAATCCGCCACGTTTGCATTCCATCGTATTAAGGAGCTTATGACCGAAGCACCGGTGTTACGTCTCCCTGACTTCACCAAGGTCTTCGAGCTTACTTGTGATGCATCTGGCGTAGGGATTGGAGGTGTCTTGAGTCAAGAGGGTCACCCGGTTAGTTATTTTAGTGAGAAGTTAGCGGGTGCCAAATTAAATTATTCCAATTACGATAGGGAGTTTTATGCGGTCATTAGATGTTTGCATCATTGGAGGCACTACCTCCTTCATAAGGAGTTCGTGATCCTCTCTGATCATGAAGCGTTGCGATTCATCAATGGTCAGCACAAAATCAGCCCGCGCCACGCTAAATGGGTATCCTTCTTGCAAGAATACACATTTACTCTCAAGCACCTTAAGGGGACCGACAATCGAGTTGCCGATGCACTCAGTCGCCTCACCCTCTTACTTTCCTCCATGCAAGTCCACGTGGTAGGGTTCGAGCGCATAAAGGATGAATACGCCACATGCCCTGATTTTCAGGAGCCATACTTATCTGCCCAGGATAGCTCTCCCACGACCATCACGGCCTATTCACTTAGAGACGGATACTTATTCAAACACGGAAAATTGTGTATCCCCCACTCCTCTTTGCGACTCCACATCATTTGGGAGTTACATAGTGGTGGCTTGAGTGGCCACTTTGGCAGAGACAAAACGATAACGCTCGTGGAGGAGAAATTCTTTTGGCCTAAACTAAAGGCGATGGTTGGGAAAGTTGTGAGCAGTTGCCGTACGTGCCAAGTTTCTAAAGGTACTAAGTCCAATGTAGGTTTATACACTCCGCTACCTATTCCGTCCGTCCCGTGGGAAGACGTGAGCATGGACTTTGTATTAGGCCTTCCCCCACCCTGCGACGTCATGATTCTATACTCGTTGTTGTGGATAGGTTCTCCAAGATGGCGTACTTCCTCCCCTGTAGTAAGACCAACGACGCCTCTCACATTGCGAAACTGTATTTTAAAGACGTCGTTAGTCATCGTGGCGTTCCGAAGACTATTGTCTCAGATAGGGACGTCAAGTTCACTAGCTACTTTTGGAAAACCTTGTGGGTTCTTATGGGCACAAAATTATTATTCTCCGCGGCTTATCACCCACAAACTGATGGCCAGACGGAAGTAGTCAATCGGAGCCTAGGAAATCTTCTTCGATGTCTCGTGAGCGACCATAAAGGCACTTGGGATTTACTGCTTCCACATGCACAACTGGCTTACAATAATTCTAAAAATCGGTCCACGGGTATGTCTCCGAATGAAATTGTCCACGGGTATAAGGCCCCTGTGCCACTTGACTTGGTCCCCTTACCTCCCACATACAAAACAAGTCAATTTGCACAATCCTTCGCCCAACATATTCACGACTTACATGCACGTATACGAGCTACCTTGACTGCTCAATATGAGTCTTATCAAGCGCACGCTAATCTACATAGGAAGGTGTCACACTTTAAGGTCGGCGATCTGGTTTTAGTACGGTTAGTTCCTGAACGAATGCCAACTGGCACCGTTAAAAAGTTAGCTCCAAAACGCGCCGGTCCTTTTCGGATTATCAAGAAGCTAGGTGACAACGCTTTCGTATTGGATTTGCCTGCTGAATGGGGTATCTCCCCTATTTTTAATGTCTCGGATTTGACGTTGTTTGTTGCGCCTCCACAAGAGTTGGTTTCTTTGTCGTCTTCTCCCTCCACTGAAATTTCTAAAGGGTTGGGGAGTGGTAGTTTGGATGATCTCTCTCCTCCGGTCCCCGCAGGTATAACATCGGATGGTACGTTGCCTTCTTTTATTCCTACTGCTGACATGTTTCCCAGGTTTCCCAAGATGTTTCTCCATCCAGATATGATACTCGCTGCTGAGCCACTTACTACTCCTGACGGTACTACCTACCGCTTCCTCATCCGTTGGCGTGACCGCCCACCGTCGGACGACTCATGGGTACTCGCGACAGAGCTTCAACGTTTGGATGTCGAGCTTCTCCGCCGTTTTCTATCAGCCCACGCATCGGAGATGCGCGATTTTGAGTGGGGGAGGATTGATGGCGCGGCCCCTCCAACACGTCCTGATGATGACCCGGTTGCTGCGGCCCCTCCAACACTTCCTGATGATGACCCGGTTGCTGCGGCGCAACAAGTTAAAGATTTGCGGCGTCATGACAACGCCACGGACGCTAACGGAAAGCTGCGATACAACCTCCGTCCGCGGCGCGCAAAGCTTGCTTAATAATTCTACTTAGTTTAATTTTAATTGCTTAAAACATTTGGCTTGTATTATTTTTATTTTCATGTTGGTGTGCTATTAAACCCTTGGTGTGTATGTAACCGCCCGGATGGATGAGATTTCATCTCCATCATGGATGGTTGGATCTCTTTTGTAACTCCTATTTAAAGGAGGCTATTATGATGAGTTACACATTGGAAAAAGAAACCTAAAGAAACCCCCCCCCCTTGAGGAATTTTGGCCACCATGGTGGAAGCCATAGCCACCTCCTCCCCTTTGGTGTGAAGCCAAGCCTTGCCTCCTCCATCCCCGTTCGGTGCGACTCCGGCGTGGCTTCTCTCGGTGCGACTCGGTGGAAGAAGGAAGCAGCCCCTTCGGTGTGAAACCGGTGGAACCGTGGAGAGAGTGATTCTCCCACAAATATTGTGTGATCTTCTTCTTGGTTGGGTAATCTCTTCCCTATCTTTGTGTTTCTTGCTGTGAGAATTTTGTGGAGGTTATTCATCCGTCTTTTCCGCGATTTTAAAGTGTTTTTTTCGCTTGCAAATCTGAATCGAACGTTGCTATTGACCCTCTTGTTTTCCGGATTGGAAGATCCGCTAGAGAACAAACTAGGCCAAGCCTTGACTTGTTCTCCAAGATTGGGCACGCTTTGGTGCTAACAAGGGAGTTAATCTCAACTTGTTCTTGATCCCTCCTTATCGTTTACCGCCGCTCCTAATTATATTTTTGCTGCGATTGACGGCTTATTGTGAAAAGAATAGATGCTTGTGTAGGTGCGGTGAGATGTGTGCTTGTTGGAGAGGTAGGTCCTAAGGTCGTGGTATCGAGTCCGGCTAGGCGCGAGTTGTGTGCTTGTTGGAGAGTAGGTCCTAAGGACGTTGTATCGAGTCCCGTATTTTGAGAGCCAACCGACCCCTTTTCGTTCGCTTTTGGTCGGAGCACTCTCCTTTTTTCTATGTTCTGTGATGGGTACCCGCCGTTAGCGTAAGCACGTCCATCTCACAAACATCCCTACACCAAATGCGCTCCTACCAGTTGATCAAATAGCTCGTCGATCTGGGGGAGCGGATAAGTGTTCCGCACCATCAGTCGATTAAGCTCGCGATAGTCTATCCATAACCGTAAGGTTCCATCCTTCTTCTTGACGAACAATACAGGGGCTCCCCAGGGAGACGAACTGGGGAGAACAAACCCAGACTCCACCAGTTCTTGCAGTTGAACTTTAAACTCCGCAAGTTCTTTCGGGGCCATTCGGTAAGGGGCCTTGGATACAGGCTTGGCACCCGGTACTAGATTAATTTGAAAATCAACCTCTCTATGCAAGGGTAATCCTGGCAGTTCCTCAGGAAATACCTCGGGGAAGTCCCGCACTAACCGTATATCTTTTATATCCAATGTTACCTCCTTCAACTCAAAATAGATCATGAAGACTTCATCCCCCATCATATGGGCTTTTAAAGCCTGAACTGAAGATTACAACATACGAGGTGCGAATCTAATACCTTGGAAGATGACATCGGTGTCTCCATGCTTCAAGTAGATTCGTTTCTCTGCACAGTCAATCCTTGCGAAGTGCCAATCCAACCACGCCATGCCCAGAATGATGTCAAATTCCGGCATTCTCATGACCGTGGTAGGCGTATCAAAGGCTTTTCCCCCAATAAGTATCTCAAATTCGCACTTGGCGGTTGCGATCATCTCAGAGCCGTCCGGGAGGCGTACCCGTCGGGCTATGCCAGTAAAATATTGTACACTCTCCATGTCTTTAATGAAGTCCTCAGACACAAAGGAGTGTGAGGCACCGGTATTGAACAGTGCATAGGACGTCTTCTCGCCAACTACCATGGTGCCTAAGTACCAATAACCAAAACTCAACACTAGGTATCTAGTATGTCTTAAGCAACTTAAGTTAAATAATGAAAATGTGGAAGCTAACTGCAATATACCTGCAATCACATCCTGGGGATTCCGTTTCTGCGCCATTTCCAGCGTGAATATTTGATCTCAAGCCGGTCTGGGTTTTCCTCCTCGTGGTCCATGTCCTCGACCACGCATGTGTCCCCGCCCTCGAGGAGCTGCCGGAGGGAGAGCAAGAGGAACATTCCCAAACAACTGTGGGCAGTAACGTCGAATTTGGCTTGGATGGTTGCATTCGAAGCACACCCGCCCATAGCGCCCCTCTGGTTGCTGAAATTGTTGAGGCTGTGGCGGTGGAGGCAACACGGGCGATTGCGGAACCGGATGCCCCACTCTATAACTTCGGTGGAAATGTCTGCCACCCCTTTGATGTCCTCTTCCTCTATAGTCCTTGAAAGTGCAGCTAGATCTGATATACTCTAGAGGGGGGTGAATAGAGTATATGGTGCTTGAAAACTTTTTACAACATTTGTTGTAATCTGAGTGAGCAGGGAAGCAGTTAATAAATCTAATCACAGAACTAAACTAATCATAAGCTAATCACAGAACAATCACAGCCAGAAACAAAAATAAAGACAAGCAAGCCAGAAGACACAAGGAAATATAGTGGTTCCCCTAAACTTGGGTACATCCACTCTTCTACCACCCTAGGTAGGAATCCACTGCAGGATGAGTTGATCAGGTGTCCTGGGTACCAATGAGCTTTTGATAAGGTGCTCAAAAACTAAATCAGATTTTTTGATCAGGTGTCTTGCCACCAATGAGCTTTTGACAAGGTGCTCAAAAACCAAGTTCAAACTTTTGAAGGAAGTTTGAGAAATCCTTTACAGAGATGGGGGTGAGAGAGTGATGGAAGTCTTCTCTTTCTCAAAGCAGCTGAGAAGACTATGTGGATTTGATGGTGTCAAAGCTCCCCCTGAGTCCTTGAGATGTTCAGGAAAAGAAGCTTTGTTGTAGGGTGATAGGCCTTCAGAAGTTGATCTCCAGCAAAAGATAATTTCATCAACAGCTGAAATGTTGGGTGTCTGGAGTCTTGAAAGATGTTGGCCTTGAACACTTGAGACAAGATAGATCAGAGGATTTCAGAAAGTTTGATCTCCTTGGATGTGTGTTCTTCAGAGAATTCTTTGAGATAGAAAATATTTTGTGCTTGGTCTTCTTGTCTGTGTTCTGAGGAATATTGATCTGTCTTAGAGATATTCAAAAAAAATTCTTATCTTTTATTCTCTGGTACTGAATAGAAGAAACATCCTCTGTCAAGAATAGTCGTTGGCCTGCATTAATTGCATCCTTAATTACAAAATGTCTTCTGGAGGAAAGTCCACAGAAATATTCCTTGAAAATCCCTTGAAACTTGGTCCAGAAATAAATGAAAACGGCTAGAAAATCTTCTGAATTAATTGCAGAATAACTCCTTAACTGATCTGAATTTGAATCTTGAAAATCCTTGAAGTCATCAGAAAACGTCGAACTGAGCTCTGCTATCGTCGAACTGAGCTCAGCGATTTGGACTTATACAGCAACACAATATCATCGATCTGAGCTCAAAGATCGTCGAACTGAGCTCAGAGATAGAGATCCAAAGCTGAGTCAAGATCGTCGAACTGAGCTCGCAGATTGTCGAATGAAGTTCGATGATTTGTGGATGTTGAGCTCAGCGATCGTCGAATGGAGTTCGACGATTGTCGAAGTTGAGCTAGACGATCGTCGATCGGAGTTCGACGAATCGTCGTGTTGAGCTCGATGATATGACTTAGTCTCAAACTGAAAAAGTCTTGGTCTTGAGGGCAGCTTCCAAACTTAGACCTCTAACCCTTAGACTCAATTCTAATTGACCTTTTGAGCTATACAGGAGGTCACACACTGGTTTCCTAGAGACATAGTGATCCTGACCCAAATTAGTAATAGGGTGTTCCAACAATCTCCCCCTATTTGGGTTAGGATTACTATTTACAGAGTTTGGAAAAATTTAAATAACAACATACAAGCAGCAATACAGAAAAACAAAAAGCTGGACATTGCAGAACCACAGAGATATATATATATATATCATCCCAGATAATAATCAGAAATCAGAGAGATTGTCACCTTACATAATCATTTCTTTTCCTTGCTCTTAATGAGTTTGATTTCTCTGTTGGGGTTGAGAGCTTCTTTCTTTGATCTTGTATCATCTGCTGCACCTAAAGTGGTTTGCTGTTTGGGCCTGGGAACTATAGCTTCAGGATGCAGTTCCATGTATCTGTCAGAATCAAAAAATTTGCTTGACCCATATCTTTACAACTCTTTCTTTTTCTGTTCAGACATTGTAGTGATGTTGGAAGAGTCTTTGCCTTGCTCTCTAGCTTTCTTGATCTGATCCAATGCAGCAAGCTCTTTCATCCCTGTAGTCCAAGCAGCTGGATTGTTCTCAGGGTCTTCAAATGGTACTGGTGGCTCATATCTATTAGAAGGATTATCTTGAGAAGGCCTGGATGGAACTATTTCTTTCAATTTATAGGGAAAAGGACCAGAGGTGGTGTCAGATGAGATTTGTTATTCCCTGGAGTAGGGATGTTGCCTTGAGTATCCTTTAGAGTAAACTTGGAATTCTCTTTGATTGCCTCTATATCCTCCTCTTCTGGATTGAGAACCCCTGGACTGGATTCCCCTATGATAAGATCTGGCATGTGGCTGATAGGGGTTTGACTTCTAGCAGGGGGTTGAGCAGCTGAACTTCCACCTGCACCTGCATCAGGAGGAGGTGGTGGAGGAGGATGAGAATGTTGGAATTGAGAAGAGCCCTTTTCATATTTCCTTTTCTTCTTCATTGCTTTGAGTTGATTCTTTGAGTACTGCATCCAGTGCTCAGTTATGGGGCAATCATGAAGAACATAATATGGTATGTCATTGTTATCCTTGACCTTGGCAGGAGGTACTCTTTTCATGCCTTTGCTCCTTGCCTTTCTCTTCCTGGCAATGGTAGCAGAAGAATCATCAGAATTTGTTCTGAACTCATCACTTTAAGAACTTTGATCATCATACAGAGCATCAATCTTTTTCATCAAATCTTGCTTGAGCTGGATTGAAGCAGATGAGGCAGTAGAGGTTGTAATAGCAGAAGTTGAAGCAGTAGCAGTAGTGACAACAGCAGATACAGAAGGTTCTGGAGCAGTAACAACAGCAGTTGGGACAGCAGCAGTTTCACTGACAGAAACAGCATTATCAGCAGCAGAAATATCATAAGAAAATACAGAGGGCTCAAACTCATGTGCCTCTGTCATAAGGATCTCCTTAGAAATTGGCTCATCAGCAGTATCAGCAATAGTATCAACAGAATTTTCAGCAGGAAGGGCAGCAACATCAGAAACAGCCACACTAGCATAAACTGAGTTAACAAATGAAGTGATGATGTTGGGGTCACAACAAGAGAAGGGCACAAGGGCCTTGGACAAATCCTCTGGGGGCTGGATAGCAACTGTCTCTGGAAGACAAGCTTTCTCTGGCAGACATCTGAAATATATAGAATCAAATTCTAAGAGCAAAGACCTGAGGTCTATTGCAAAGATTGCAGCAGGAGGTGGAACTGGATCTTGAGACACAGCAGTAGCAGCAGCAGGAGCTGAAGAAACAGCAAGAGCAGCAGCAGGCAGGCTCACTTCATAGGGCATCTCCCCCTGCCTAGATTCAGACATGGCTGGATCAAGGCACACTGCTGAAGGGGCTGCCTGAGGGAATAAAGAGGAGAGCCTGGCAGAAAGGGCTACCACTGACAGGAGTAATGGAGCCAAGGAGGTCTCCAAGAGAAGAGATAGCCTGGGGGCTAGCAATTCATAAAGCCTGTCAGCAAGTGCTGGAATATCTACTTGCTCAGTAGTGACTGGAGCAGAGGTAGAGGATGGAGGTGTAGCTGTTGGTGATGGTAGTGGAGAGCTAGTGAATCGAGGAAGAGATGGTTGAGGTGTAGGTAAAGTGGATATGGAGGACAGTGGGATGGATATGGAGGGTGTGAAGGTGGGTTGGTCAATGATTTCTTGCAGAAGATCTTGGTAAGATGTTGATGATGAGGGCAGCTCAGGAGGAGAGGATGGTGAATCATCCATGAAGGAATCATCAATGAGGTTGAAGGAGGGAATGGAGGGTGATGAAGTGGCATCTGGTTGAGGGTAGGAGTATAAAGGATGAAATTGTTCTTCTGTTGTTGGTAGAGTAGGGATTGGAGATGGTATGGATGTTGGAGAGGGGCTGGAGATGATGATGGTGGATGGAGGTTGAATGGTGGATGAAATGAGAAGAGATGGAATTGGAGGAGGAGGAGGAGAGGCATCAGTAGGCAGGTCAGCTGCAGGGGCAGAGACCTGTGGGGAAGTGACTCTGACAGTCCTGGTGCCTGAAGGGTGCTGGAAGAGGGCCTGTTGGGCTTGATGATCTGTCTGTCCCATTTACCAAAAAGGGCACAAGACAGTCTCTTGGATGCATTTATGTATATCCCAGAGGATACCAGCAAAGCAGGAAACCTATTCTGCAGAAAAATTCCTAAAATCCTTCCAAAGTTTACAAAACTCTTGTTGATTTTCTTCTTAATGAGGTCAAAGAAGACCACTCCCCAATTTAGGTTCTTCCTGTCTACTAGGGCTCCCATTAGGCAGAGCTGATACCTGGAAATTGTATCATGAGCAGAGTGCTTAGCCAGTAGGACTTTCCCAACTACATCAGCCAGGAATCTGTATTCCACATGAAGATTCTTTTTCAACAGCTTGCTAGGGTTAGCCTCAGAATGACCCATTCTGGCAAGCAGGTCAGCATATTCTTCTCCAGACAAATCAGTAGAATCTCCACCAGTTCTTAACTCAAAAACCTCTGACAGAATTGCTGGGGTCAAGGGTACCTGAGTGCCAGAGATTGATCCAACAATGGTGTTGTGGTCCTGATTATGGGCAGTGTAGACCCACTCTTTGATTTCATCAGAAGCAAGCTTAATCCTTGTAGTCATGATTGCAGTAAGTTTCTGCTCTTTGAATAGCTCTAAGATATCCTAAAAAACCTGGTCTGTTGTGCTGAAGGATTCCATGTCTATGTCGAAGCCGGCATCAAATTTCATGGCGGCAAGAACAGCAACAGAAACAGCCATAGTTACCTGCAAAGATTCAACAAACAAAACGACCAAGTGCAGAAATGTTTGGAGGGAAAGAAAGTTTTTGCAGAGAAATAGAAAGCGCAAAGGAGAACGACGGCGAAAAATGAATTTTATATTAGGGTTCGACGCAGAAATGGAAAGATCGTTGAACTCAATTCGACGATCGGGGCTTCTAAAGGAATCTGAAGAGTCTTCAACATCATCGATCTCTGTTCGACGATATTGGAGAGCGTCGAGCTCTGTTCGACGATCGTTCAGAGAACAAAATCGTCGAGCGTCGTTCGACGATCGCTGACAGGAAGAGATAGTTCATACTATCTGAGAAGCGCTGAACTCAGGTCGACGATTTCAGAAATCGTCGATCTCCGTTCGACGATCTTGGGGAAAATCGTCGAGCGCAGTTCAGAGATCAGAAAAACTCTAGACACTAAGAAAAATCAAGATGTTTGCTTATTCTTGGTCAATTTTTAAGCTTTTAAAATCTTGGATATTATTTAAGACTTCCTCCATCTAACATTCCTAACTGATTTAGGAAGAAGGTGTGTTTCTTTTCATCCAAGGGCTTGGTGAAAATATCTCCCCTTTGTAAATCAGTTGGGATATATTGTAGTTCAATTTTATTCTTTTCAACATTATCCCTTAAGAAATGATGCCTAATCTCTATGTGTTTTGTCCTACTATGGAGCACTGGATTTTGAGCTATAGAAATAGCACTGGTGTTATCACAAAAGATTTTAGACTTCTCTAAGTTGTATCCATAGTCTAGGAGTTAGTTTTGAATCCATAAGATTTGTGAAAAACAACTACCTGCAGCCATATATTCAGCTTCAGCAGTTGAAGTTGACACAGAAGTTTGTTTCTTACAAAACCAGGAGACAAGTCTGTCACCAAGGAACTGACAAGTTCCGCTGGTGCTTTTCCTGTCAATTCTGCATCCAGCATAATCAACATCAGAAAATCCAGTTAAATTAAATGCTGAATCTTTTGGATACCAGAGACCTAGATTTGGACAACTTTTAACATACCTGAGAATCCTCTTTACTAGTGTTAGGTGTGACTCTCTAGGGCTTACTTGGAACCTAGTACATATACATGTAGCAAACATTATATCTGGTCTACTAGCTGTAAGGTACAGTAAAGAGCCAATCATTGCTCTATATGTTGTCTGATCAACAGGTTTCCCATGTTCATCAGCATCCAATACAGCATTAGTAGGCATAGGTGTTTTCATACAAGATGCTTCAGACATGCCAAATTTCTTAACCAATTCATTTGCATACTTGATTTGAGAAATAAAGATGCCTTTAGCATGCTGTTTGACTTGCAATCCTAGGAAGAAGGATAGCTCACCCATGCTACTCATTTCAAATTTAGAATGCATTAGGTTGGAAAACCTTCTGCACAATTTTGAGTCAGTAGAACCAAAAATAATATCATCTACATAGATCTGTACTAGTAGGGTGTGGAACTTATGGGTTCTAATGAAAAGAGTTTGGTCTACTCTACCCCTTATAAATCCATTTTCCAAAAGAAAGCATGCTAGGGTCTCATACCATGCTCTAGGAGCTTGCTTGAGACCATATAATGCTTTGTTCAATCAAAAACATAATCAGGATAAGCTGGAGAGATAAAACCTGGAGGTTGTCTGACATATACTTCTTCTTTGATGTCTCCATTTAGGAATGCACTTTTGACATCCATCTGATATAACTTGAAGCCTTTATGTGCTGCATAAGCTAAAAATATTCTAATGGCTTCCAATCTTGCAATTGGTGCAAAAGTCTGGTCATAGTCTATTCCTTCTTTTTGAGAATATCCCTGAGCAACTAGCCTTGCTTTGTTCCTTACAATTACTCCTTGATCATCCAGTTTGTTTCTGAACACCCACTTTGTTCCAACAATGGAGTGATCCTTAGGCTTTGGCACTAGTTCCCATACTTTGTTCCTTTCAAATTGATGCAACTCTTCTTGCATTGCAATGATCCAGTATGGATCTTGCTCTGCATCTTGAATGGACTGAGGTTCAATTTGAGATAGGAAGCAGGTGTGCAACAGGTTTTGGTTGACCTGATTTCTGGTTTGCACACCAGCTGAGATGTCTCCAATTATTTGGGAAATTGGATGGTCTCTTGATGTTACTAAATCAACAGGGGGTGTTGATTGTTCACCAACCTGTGTTGTTGTTTCCTCTTATGGTACAACAACTGGCTCTTCAAGTTGTTCTTCAATATGTTGAATACTTTCTTCATCTTCACTGCTTTCATCCCTTTGAGTAACCTGTAACTTGTTCAAGTCTTCAACAAGAGAATGTTCCTGCAAAGGTTCTATGGTAGAAGGGATCTTCTCCTTGAAAGATATGTTAGATTCATCAAATGATATATGAACAGATTCCTCAATTTTTAGAGATGATTTATTATAAACCCTATAAGTCTTGCTGATCATGGAGTATCCCAGAAACACTCCTTCATTAGCTTTAGCTTGAAATTTTGCTAAATATTTCTTGTCATTATTATGTATGTAGCAAGTACAACCAAAAACTCTAAAATAATCAACTTTAGGTTTCTTCCCTTTGAGTAATTCATAGGGAGTCTTTCCCTTTAGTTTATCTATCAAACTTCTATTCAGCACATAGTTGGAGGTGTTCACTGCCTCTGCCCAAAAGGATAGAGGAAGGTGAGCATCTGACAACAATGTAGTGGCAGATTCAATAAGGGTTCTATTTTTCCTTTCAGCTACCCCATTTTGTTGAGGAGTTCTAGGAGCTGAGAAAGTATGCCTGATCCCTTCACTCTGACAGAACTCTTGCATAAGAAGAGAATCAAACTCTGTCCCATGATCACTTCTGATCAGTGTAATGTGAGTATTGAACTCAATCTGTATACATTTGAGAAACTCTGGCAGACACTTAAAGTTATCAGACTTCTTCCTTAAAAAGAACACCCAAGTGAATCTAGAGAAGTCATCTACAACTACTAAAGTGTAAGATTTCCCTCCTAGGCTTTGTACTGTGATGGGTCCAAAAAGATCCATGTGTAACAGACACAATATCCTAGGTGAATCACTCTTATTAAGTGACTTAAAGCTGTTTTTAGTTTGCTTGCCTAACTGACAAGCCCTGCAGAGTCCTTCCTTCTTGTAGGGGCCAGAAGGTAGTCCTCTAACAAGGTTGTCCTTGGATAGCCTGGCAATAGTTCTAAGGTTTAGGTGTCCTAGTCTCTTATGCCATAAAATATTTGGTCTACAAACAGAATTGAACAGGCAAATATCCATATTTGTTGAAAGAAAATCTACTAGATAGATGTTACCTTTCCTTTTACCTGTCAACACAGTTGTGTTGTCCTCTGACTTGATCTTGCATAATGCTTTGCTGAAGGTCACCTGGTAGCCTTCATCACACAGCTTACTGACGCTTATTAAGTTGTACTTCAGTCCTTCCACATAAGCTACCTTCTTGAATGTTACTGATCCAATCTGGACTGCACCATATCCTTTAGTCTGTCCAAACTTTGAATCACCAAAGATAACTTTGGGTCCAAGCTTGGCTCTAAAGGATGTGAGGTTGTCGTTGTTCCCTGTCATGTGCTTAGAGCACCCACTATCCAAGTACCATTGCTGGTTAGATGTTGGATAGGTCTTCACCTGCACATAAAATAATTCATTTGTTTTTGACCCAGTTTACCTTGGGCCTAGGTTGATAACTTTTAAATTCTGAAATGAAAGACATCCCAGGTTGACTCTTATAACCTTCAGGATGATATCTCCTTGGAGGTATAATCTATTCAGTATAAGGGTTAAATATTTGGGATGAAGGACCCTTAGGATTGAATTTTGATTTGCCCTTGAAAGACTTTCCAGAGCTCTGACCTCTGTTCGACGATCGTGGAGCTGCGTTCGACGATCTTGGGTCAGATCGTCGAGCTCCGTTCGATGGTCGACTATGGCAGAGTTCAGGAACTTGAGATCGTCGACCTGAGTTCGACGATTTTGCCTGAGATCGTCGATCTGCGTTCGGCGATCGTCGATCTCCGTTCAACGATTTCTACTGGGACTTGGTTTTCTTGGGCAGATCAGAATTTTTCCTAGCTACCTCTACAACTCCCTTTCCTTTATCAGAAATGAATTTGATTGGAGTTGTTAGAACTATGGGTTGGCTGGATGAAGCACCCAAGCCTAGTGTACTATTAAATCTGGAGTTCACTGTGCTTGTGATGTCCATCAGCTTGATACTTCTCCCATTAAGGGATTCTTCAAGCCTCTTGGCATCAGATAGCTCACTTTTCAGTGAAGCTATCTGCTCCCTACAGCACTCCAACTCCTGAGAGAGTTTGAGGTTTTCTGACTTTAAGGTATTATGTTCAGATAAATGATTTCTGAGAGAGATAATTTCTTTCTCAGATTTTAGCAGGTCTAAACATAATGCTTTAAATTCAGACTTAAAGTCCTCTAAATTAAAATCAAATGAACTAATTACCTGATCTTCTTCAGGTTGAGTCTCTGATTCTGACTCTGACTCTGACTCCTCTTCATCTGAATTGTGTTGTGAGGCATTGATTGCCATCATGCAGAACTCTTTCTCTTCTGCATCATCTTCATCATCACTGGAGCTGGATAAGGCTTCTGACTCCTCTTCAGTCTCACTCCAGGATTCAGCAACAAACCCCTTTCTTGTGTGTTTGTTTTTTCTTGATGAGGGTTTGCCATTGCCATTCCTTTTGGAGTCTTTCTCCTTTCTTCTTTCTTTCTTGTCCCTTCTGTCCTTGTTTTTATTTTCTGGACAGTCAGAAACTATGTGCCCTGGTTTCCTGCAACCAAAGCAAACAATTTCTTTATTATTAATTGACTTATCATACCTTGGCTTATCATGCTCCTTGTATGATCTCCTTCTGAACTCCTTTCTGGCCATCTTGTAAAATCTTTTGGCCAACAGACTGAGCAGTTCATCATTGCCTGTGACTTTATCTTCAGGCTGATCTTCAGTTGCCTTGAAGGCTATTATTTTCTCTTTTCTTGTGGCTGGTGAGGCAGCCTTCTGTTCTTCTTCTCTATTCTTGATGAGTAGCTCATAAGATTTGAGCTTACCCAATAGAGCTTCTGTGGTGATCTCATTCAAACTTCTGGCATCCTTGATTGGCCAGATTCTTGAATCCCAAGTGCTATGGAAGCACATTAGAATCTTGTCATTGAGTTCAGTTAGTGAGATCTCTTTATCCAATGTCCTGAGTTCACTGACTATTAGACTGAGCCTGTTGTACATATCTCCCACTAACTCAGTTTCTCCTTTCTTGAAATTCTCATATTGAGATATGAGGTGGGATCTCCTGTCTTTTCTCTCATCAGCTGAGCCTGAGACTATTTCAGAGAGTTTGTCCCAAATTTCCTTTGCTGAATTGCATTCAGCCACCTTTTGAAAGATGTCAACAGACATTGTCTGGGCTAAGATGTTCATAGCCTTGGCGTCAGCTACCTTCCATTTCTTGATGTCAGCATCTGTTCCTGATAGAGGTGGAACAGTATTTGTACTTGAGTTCTCTGGAGGTCTTGGACAAACTGTCAAAACAGAGTTGAAAATATCCTCGTCAATAGAATTCATGTATAGTCTGATACTTGCTTTCCAAAGTGCAAACTTGGATAGATTGCACACTGGAGGTCTGGTGCTAGCATAATCTTTGTTTTGGGCCATGATTTGTGAAAACAAAATCTAATACTAAATTCAAAAGAAAACAGATCTAACTAGGGATCTTTGGGTTCAGGTGTTAGCCTGTGCAACCACCAAGGTGTGGTATGTTTAACCAACATGGCTCTGATACCAATTAAAAGTGCAGCTAGATCTGATATACTCTAGAGGGGGGTGAATAGAGTATATGGTGCTTGAAAACTTTTTACAACATTTGTTATAATCTGAGTGAGCAGGGAAGCAGTTAATAAATCTAATCACAGAACTAAACTAATCATAAGCTAATCACAGAACAATCACAGCAAGAAACAAAAATAAAGACAAGCAAGCCAGAAGACACAAGGAAATATAGTGGTTCCCCTAAACTTGGGTACATCCACTCTTCTACCACCCTAGGTAGGAATCCACTGCAGGATGAGTTGATCAGGTGTCCTGGGCACCAATGAGCTTTTGATAAGGTGCTCAAAAACCAAATAAGATTTTTTGATCAGGTGTCTTGCCACCAATGAGCTTTTGACAAGGTGCTCAAAAACCAAGTTCAAACTTTTGAAGGGAGTTTGAGAAACCCCTTACAGAGATGGGGGTGAGAGAGTGATGGAAGTCTTCTCTTTCTCAAAGCAGCTGAGAAGACTATGTGGATTTGATGGTGTCAAAGCTCCCCCTGAGTCCTTGAGATGTTCAGGAAAAGAAGCTTTGTTGTAGGGTGATAGGCCTTTAGAAGTTGATCTCCAGCAAAAGATAATTTCAGCAACAGCTGAAATGTTGGGTGTCTGGAGTCTTGAAAGATGTTGGCCTTGAACACTTGAGACAAGAGAGATCAGAGGATTTCAGAAAGTTTGATCTCCTCGGATGTGTGTTCTTCAGAGAATTCTTTGAGATAGAAAATATTTTGTGCTTGTTCTTCTTGTCTGTGTTCTGAGGATTATTGATCTGTCTTAGAGATATTCAAAAAAAATTCTTATCTTTTATTCTATGGTACTGAATAGAAGAAACATCCTCTGTCAAGAATAGTCGTTGGCCTGCATTAATTGCATTCTTAATTGCAAAATGTCTTCTGGAGGAAAGTCCACAGAAATATTCCTTAAAAATCCCTTGAAACTTGGTCCAGAAATAAATGAAAACGGCTAGAAAATCTTCTGAATTAATTGCAGAATAACTCCTTAACTGATCTGAATTTGAATCTTGAAAATCCTTGAAGTCATCAGAAAACGTCGAACTGAGCTCTGCTATCGTCGAACTGAGCTTAGCGATTTGGACTTATACAGCAACACAATATCATCGATCTGAGCTCAAAGATCGTCGAACTGAGCTCAGAGATAGAAATCCAAAGCTGAGTCAAGATCGTCGAACTGAGCTCGCAGATCGTCGAATGAAGTTCGACGATTTGTGGATGTTGAGCTCAGCGATCGTCGAATGGAGTTCGACGATCTGTCGAAGTTGAGCTAGACGATCGGAGTTCGACGAATCGTCGTGCTGAGCTCGACGATATGACTTAGTCTCAAACTGAAAAAGTCTTGGTCTTGAGGGCAGCTTCCAAACTTAGACTTCTAACCCTTAGACTTAATTCTAATTGACCTTTTGAGTTATACATGAGGTCAAATACTGGTTTCCTAGAGACATAGTGATCCTGACCCAAATTAGTAATAGGGTGTTCCAACAGTCCTGTTTTTTTCTGTTGTTTGGGACAGCTTCCATCACGCCCTCTGCAGGTCTCTTACCACTTCCCAAGTGGTCCGCCTCCAATCTCTTCGCCATGTCGATTATCTCCTCCAAGCTAGATTCTGCTATAAACAAAAGGGCCTGCCTCAGGGGATCCCGCAACCCTTTGTAGAAGCGCTTGGCATATCCTCTATCATCCAAATCATATGAGTCTACGAACCTCGCGAGATGTTGGAACTCTTGCTGATATTCCGTAAATGATTTTGATCCTTTGTTCTGCAGTAGGAACCTCTCTTCGAGTTCATCTCGAGCGGTCGAGGGAATGAAGTACTCTAAGAAGACAACCGAGAACTCGCTCCAGCTTATCTTTGTGTAAACTCTCCCTTGAAAGGTGGAGCCCATGAGGGAATTCCACCAACTCTTAGCATGTAGTTCCAAGACGGACACCGCCAAAGTTACATCCATGTTGGCTGGGCAACGGATCCCCACCAATAACTCCTGCACCGTGTCAAGCCATTCCTCCATACATACGGCCGACTCCATCTCAAGGTAGGCGGGAGGGAGAGAGCCTGAAAGGTGCTCAGCCAGTTAGAGCCCGGATCCTGTTGTTACACTGGAGGTTGCTGTGCCCTAAAGGCATCCAGGATGGCAGTGAGCGTCTGTCCCAACTCGGATTGTTGGAACTGAGTGGGTATGGAAGGGGCAGGAGTGCCCCCCATCGGGTCAACGTGCACTGGAATCTACACGTAGAATACAAACGTATGGTCAGGTTGGCTAATCTTATGGTCAAAGTTGGACATACTTAGTGTGAATTACATATGGGCACACCACTGCTTCCGCTAAGTCAGTTTGTCCCCAAACTGACTAATCAAGCGGGGGTGGTACCATTGTTGAATGACTTCTTTAGTTGAGGATCGTGCCAAGCTGATACCATTTGTAAGACCCCCCCCCCCCCCGGATCCCAAAACACGGCACAAAGGGGGTCTTATGCCCAGAACAGCCGCCTTGCGGTAGCATTAGCACACGGGCTAACCTGTACCACAAGACTCCTATTCTGCCGGCTACAACCAATATCAATATATGTCAACCCAACCAGAATATAAACTAGAAGTAAAATCCACACAAAGCATAATAGTCCAAGTACATCAAAATAGAGAAGCTACAACAAGCTTCTACAAAGTATCAGAGTTCAGCTAACATATGCCCAAAAGGTCTACATCAAATTGCTCAACAAAACTTACATCAGTAACCGATGGTAGCTGATTGGCCCGCAAACAGACTCTTATTGTAGTTGGTTCGATGAGTCGATCGTCGCGGGCTTGCAAAGGGAGGCAAGTGCACCTATCGCCAGTAGTACTCGATATTCGGGAGAATACCGAGGTCATATTATTCCCGGGAACGGGTTGATTACCCCTACTGCTCCGAAAACACTATTATTTTACCGAAATAGTAGTTGAGGGTTTAAATTAAAATAGGACGAAAATAGATATAATAATATAGTCGATGAAGAGATAACTCCTGGTATCGAATTACGTTAGGATTAAAAATAGATGTGAATAACTAGAGATCTAAAGTTTCAATTTAATTAAAGCGGAAACTTGGCTGTGGAGGTTTAAAATAATGAGCTCACCTATCTCTAGGAATATCGCTCACCTGGACATTAAGGCTATTCGACCGGGCTCTCATCCGACGAAGGATTCCCCTTAATACCCGCAGTACGCTAAGAACCCTGCTATTGGGTGGGGAACCCAATCCGGTAGAGTTCGTTTGCCTCCTCTCTCGAGGGTTAGTGTGGAACTATATTTACCCAGGGGTGATCTGTCCATACGCACGGCCTCTCGGCTAGCTAGCGTATAGATAACGGAAATAGAGCCCACACATCGATATGTGGTTCCACACGTCGTTAACCCGGGGTAAACCTTAAGTTTTTTAATTAAATAGAATCATGAGACCTTTAGTTATTTAAAACATTTTTAATCCCAAAGCTCTTCGATACCAAGGGCTAAAGCAATTAGCCACTCATCGGAATGGGGACAGCTTATGAGTTTGGTTATGCGAGCGTTCTAAACTATTCGCTGAAGGGTTATAAAGAAAATAAAAAGAAAAGTAAGATAACCTAATGTTAGAAAAGATACTACAAACAAACACACCCGCATTCATCCAAACACATAATAAAGAGACAAAAATAAACCTAAGTTACAAGAAAGAGAAAATTGCATAATTGAAATTGCAAGTCCCACTTAAACGAGTGGGGGCGGGAAATAAAGGCTGAAAATTGCAAGTCCTACTCAAACGAGTAGGACTAAAATGAAAGCGAGTCCTACTCAAACGAGTAGGAGAAAATAAATGCAACACACGCACGCACTCTACTGAAATTAAAACACACACTCATAATGAAATACACACACACAGATCCCACTCAAATGAGTAGGTGAAAAATTAAAGCACGCCATTAACTCTTAACAAGTAGGCGAAAATAAATGCTGATTACAAGGCTTTCTAAAATATTTACATCAAAATAAAGTCCGGTCATTTAACTCCTAGCGAGTAGGCAGAAAATCAATACCAGTCATTTAACTCAAATGAGTAGGCGGTAACATAAAAGCTGAAAATTACAAGTCTCACTCAAATGAGTAGGACTGAAAATACAATCCAGCCATTTAACTCAAATGAGTGGCGGAAAAATAAAGAATAAAAATTACAAGTCCTACTCAAACGAGTAGGCGGGAAATGAAGTCCGGTCATTTAACTCGAGTGAGTAGGCGGAAAAATAAAAGTTACACACACTTGCTTGAATAAAATTCAGCCATTTAACCCAAATGAGTAGGCGGAAAATAAAAACAAGACACGGACTCGACATAAATAAACACACACACACACACACACACACACACACACACACACATTTGCATAAATTAAATAAGATGATAAAGATTATCTCATACACTCACGCACTCGGGCGTAAAATAAGAAAAATAAAGTTATTGAACAATTAAAATGACTGCATTTCTACTGTTGGAATGCAGTAGAAATGCATAAAAAAGCAAAATAAAAATTGTTTTAGCAAAAAGTTTTCAAATTAAAGTGAACAAAGCAAGTGCCCGAAAAATTAAATCGTTTGCATTTTTACCGTTAGATTTTGACAGAAATGAATAAAAAGTGGAAATAAAAATTGTTCGAGCAAAATTATTTTTATGTAATTAAAAAAATGAGAGTTGTTGAAAACTTTAAAGTAACGCATAATCTAGTTTTAAAGTTTTGTAAAACGGGTTAAAAAGGTGTAAAACAAAAAAAAATGAAAGTAAAACCCTAAGTCAAACCGATTCTAAAGAGTATTACAAAAAAATGACTATAATAACGGATAGAAAGGTTGATAAAAATGAAAGTAAATCAAAAGATTTTTCATTTGAAAGTATAAATTTTGCAATTTTTAAGCTCATAAACACACACACGCATTATGAAAATGAAAACAAAAGTACTTAGGATTGATGAAAAGGAGGCCTTCAGAGTTTTTTCAAAGCATTATAAGGATGAAAAGAAAAGATTTTATTAACAAAAAAAAGTTGATTACAATGCTTAAACAAACTTGAAAAGGAGGGGAAAATATCCTTACATAGCCCCAAAACTAGCTCCAACCAGCAGCCCTTAGCATCAAAACGGTTCAAAAATTTGGAACCCTGAACTCATACAGCAGCTGCCCTTTTATAGGCAAAAATTTCCAAGTACACGCACTCCGACACGGGCGTGTCAGGGGGGCGTGTCAGCATTATTTAACAGCAGAATTTGGTGATCTGACGGTGATGTGACATTGCGACTGGAAATGCGGCGGTCACGCCCCATGTCACGGGCGTGACGGTGGGCGTGTCGGGGAGGTTGAAATGGGCGTCGTCTGTGTCGAAAGTCGTCGGCGGTGGTTTGTCGGGCCAGGTGGCGGAAGTCACGCCCCAGGTCACGGCGTGACTCTAGGCGTGTCGGGGGTTCGACGATCGTCGAGCGGAAAGTCGTCGAGCGGCAAAATCGTCGAGTGGGAAAATGGGTTCGACGATCGTCGAGTGGGAAGATCGCCGAGCGCGGGTCTTTGTCAGCCAGGTGGAGGAGTCACGCCCTTGGTCACGGGCGTGACACTATGCGTGTCGGATTGTTCGACGATCGTCGAGCAGGAAAATGGGTTCGACAATCGTCCATCGTTATGGACACGGGCTTGGGTCATGCCCCGTGTCGGGTGACACGGGCGTGACGCCAGGCGTGTCAAGCTTTTCTCTTCAGAAATCGTTGATTTTGCTGGAATTTGACGGGTCACGCCCTGGTCATGGGCGTGACCAACTGTATACGGGCGTGACATGTATATTTTGGGCAGATTTTTTTGATTTTTATCTAAAAAACAAAATAAAATAAATTAGCAAAATATTTACAATAAAAAAACATTTTATTGAACAAAAGTAAGTAAAAATGACAAAAAATAAAGTAAAACGACTGATATAATATACATAAAACTAGGTATATTTACAATTCATCAGTAACGACGGCACCGTCCATTCAGGCCCTATCGTCCTGGCCTAGCTGTCCTGCTACAAAGTCTGTGGCTCCTCTACCTGTGGGGTGACCTCCTAAAAAGGAAGACGTAGCAACTGTTAGTCAAAAAGACTAAGTGGCTATCACATCCGCTCCCCCGGAGACTCCTCGGTACCGGGCGGAGAAAGGAACAAGTGTACAATATATAATAAGTAAAATAAGCAGGTACAAGCAGGTGGAATAAGTACAATATGATTAACAGCATTTAATCTAGCAGTTCTATATGAGCTATAACAACCATCAAGTATAAGTAACTACAATAGGAAAGTAACTTAACTTATAAGGATGCTCGTACAAGCTTATAAGTTAAGGATCGGTTTAACATAAAGTAACTCATCGTATAGGAGTGCCCAAACAAACTTATACGATGAGTATCTTGTTTGTGCAATGAAATGTAATGATATGTATGCAATGCAATGACTCACCCATGATCACGCACATGCAACCGCTATGTCGACACAGACTTGTAGTTCCCACTATTCAAGCAGGTAGCTAACCTCTCAGGCATCAACTGTCGTGGCCGGGTGGCGATAGTAGAGCGGGCTTCTCTACTACTAAGCGGGCATCCACATAGCTTCTCTTATGCCTCCGTATGCCTCAACACTAAGAACACAATAGCGGAGCACATGCATACTATGGCCCAGCAGGAGTCTCGGGTAGATGTGCACCGAGAACCAAGCCCCGAACTAGCCTTGTGTGACCCAGAAGGAGCCTCGGAAGCAAGCACGAGGACCAAGCCCAACCGTTCAATTAGCACAGAAGAAGCCCTGGGACATGAACACTGAGGACCAAGCCCAACCACCCAAAGCCTAAATGTCAACTCCCGTCGGTGTGACGACTGGCGAGCCCGTAGACCTGCCACACTATCCTTAACCCAGGATTACGACACCGCGTGTCGACTCACACCGCATGAAATTCCACATCATCGTGGTACGGAAGGAGCCTCAGAGAAAGCACGAGGACCAAGCCCAATCGTCCACTCGGCACGAAAGGAGCCCCGGGAAATGAGCACCGAGGACCAAGCCCAACCGTCCGACAATGTTGCTCCTCAACATTACCCGAATCATTACGGTCATTATGACTATCTACGATCTACGTTCACATAACTCTAACATAACCAATTAGCATGCTTTAACCAAGTTCAATCATTTGTGTGCACATGAATCAACAATCTAAATAGTAACGATTGGGTGCTCATAACATCACCACCGATCGGGTATACAAATTCAAGTCAATCTTATCATTAATCGTCTTACAACCGCTATCGTAGTGTACTCAATGTTACCCATAATGAAATCATTCTAATCTCATCAACACATCAAAACATTCGTTCATAATTTCCACCCCAAAGGATTGGTCCAAGTACAGTTCACTCCTCCATTTGTTTACGTGGGGTTCATTCAACAATTTCATCGCTCGTTAAATTATGATGTATAAACATAAAGGAATTCTCCATCCCCTACATCAATTAGTTACAATGCCTCCACCGAATTCAAATCCAATGTTATACCCAACCCAGAATTTAGGTACAGAACTCCATCTGCACATCAAATTCGACCGGTGATTCCCGAGCCTACAAAAATCCGATGAAGGCGTGTAACCCCTCGTTGGAAAGGTATTGACAATGGCTACACCTTTTGTGTTTTGTCGAAAGCCCAGATCTGGACATATCACACTTGAACACGGCCATGAAGATCATTGTGCGCAGAACACAGATTTATGCACGCATCTTGAGGCAGAATGAACGGCATCGGTTCATCTTCCTCCTCAAGCCGATTTTCCCCAAATCACATCAGACATTTCTCCTCCCTTATTCACCCTCATAAGGCCATTTCTCTTCACAGAACCATCTCTCATCTTCATATAGAAGGTTGGAGAGGTTTAAGACACCACTATCCTTAGAGCACAAGCCCTAGAACGGCCTTTACCTAGGGAAATCTTCATCTCGCAAATCTAGACTCTTTTGAGTCGACATCTCACCTAGATATAACTACATATCTAGCACCAAGGGAGAGGGGAGGAAGCTCACTTCATTTCCGGCGTTTCCACCATTTCCGGCTTTGGATCTTATAACTCTTTGCGGCGGCATCTTCTTCTCCTCGGCGGTGGCGGTTCTTCTCCTCTTGTACTTGCTCCAACAGCTTCTCCCTCTCTACAGTAGTTTCTCCATGAAGAAGGGTTGGAATGAGGAGTGAAAATGGCTAGGGTTTTCACATCCCTTATAAGTGAAAAGTGACACAGGTAGGGACACGCTCGTGTCCTTACCCGTGTCCTGCTCGAGCGAAGCGTCACAGGCGGTTACCTGACGTTTCGATACACAAATATGGGTAGGGACACGCCTATGTCCCTACCCATGTCCACATGACACGGCCATGTTCTATGACTGTGTCCTCCTCTGGACACGCCTCGTCGAGCTCAACTCGACACACACGGGTAGGGACACGCCCGTATCTCTACCCGTGTCCTTCTCGGGGTATACTCGTCAATCTCAACTCGACGCACACGGGTAGGGAGACGCACGTGTCTCTACCCATGTCATCTTCACACGGGTAGTGACACGCCCGTGTCACTACCCGTGTCCTTCTCTGGACATACTCGAGTCGTCGAATCGAGAGCTGGCCTCTCCCACACGGGTAGGGACACGCCCGTGTCTCTACCCGTGTCCTATTCTGTACTGATTTCTCCTCCCATTTATAAGTGCAGCCCCGCTGCCAGCACTTATCTGAGCCCAAGTTAGCTCTCCTGACTCACAAACGCATACGAGGGGCCTAGTGTGAATCGGGACGTTACAGATCAACCCCTAGAAGAATTTGCAACCCTAAATAAACTCTAACGTGTTCTACAAGAAAGTTGAGGAATGGTTATAAGGGTGAAACTACACAACATCATCAAGACAGAAAGCAATAAACAGGCCTATATAGCAATAATCAAGAACATGAAGATCATGATTAGGATTAGGCATGAGATCTCAACAGCGCTATAGTCGGCAAAATATTTAATAATCATGAAAACGAGCAGTTAGAAATTTCTGCAAATTCAGAGTAAAAAGGGAAGTGAAAAAGGAAACCATCACTTGCCTTGATTTTTACCGGAGAAAGACGCCCAAATCACTCCTTCACACAGATCGGGGATAAAGAAGACAAGAGACATTGAGATCTAACAAGAAGGGCCAAAAGTAAGAGTTAGGGCCGAAAACCCTAGCATGAAAATCTGAAGTGAGTGGGGAGATTTTACCACGACGGTGTAGATCTTGCTGAGAGCTTTTCAGATCTATATTTGGTTGAAGATTTTGAACATCGGAGCACAGTCAGTGGCCATCGGAAGAATCATGAAAAAACACACTCTCTCTCTCTCTCTCTCTCACGCCGCTCTTGTTCGGGAGATGAACAGGAAATTAGGTCCAGAGTGAAGAAGGGAAAGAAATAGGTATATATATACTAAGGGTAATCATCAGGTTAATCAGTACTTAAGCAAAACAGACCGGGTTCGGGTGAACCAGACATCTCGAGAAAAGTGGTTGCTCTCGAGAACACAGAAATTATTCTCGAAAAGGAAGTGGCTGCTCTCGAGAACACAGAAGTTGTTCTCGAGAAGAAAAATTTGCTCTCGGGAAGGACTATGTAACACCCCCTATCCGTCGCATAGCATATAGCAGTAGGTCCGGCCGGGGCCTGATGCCATATACCACAGGCAGACCGGGTGGTTACTCAATGGAAACCATCCAACCAATCCAACATCCTACACAGAGTCATTCTAGCGGAAGTAATTAAAAGTTGCATTAATAAAGAACCCAACACTAGCATGAATGTCCACTAATACGCCAAAAGTAATGAAGTACAAATACACAAGTACTGGTCTTATTGCCTTACAATTTTTTTCCTCAAATTACATGTCTTCAAACCTCGGCACGCAGGCCGGCCATACATGAATAAAAGAAAACACTCAAAATTAGGCCTTTGAGGGACAGCTCAGCAACTTGGGCTTTAGCCCGCTATTTACCGCTCGGCTCCGCAGCACCTGCAAGCACAATCCCCCGCAACGGTGGCAAACCAAAGCAATGGTCAGCAATGCTAACCAAATTATAACGATCCCGCCCCCAATTCGGGGCAGCGATGCTCCTTCCCTGCACTTTATTAGCATAACCAAGCAGTATAAAAATACATTGCATCACAGGCATTGGCATGCACGGCCACCCGCCCCGTGCTCTCAGGGCACATTCTCGGTGATCACGGGTCAAAGTCCGTCAACTCACCACCACCCCCAGGACGGCAATATCTCGTGAGCAATCTGGTCTTTCTGGCCACTTCCTAAGACCCTCCATCTATGCCAATAGTAAGTGCCAAGTAACTTTAGGTCTCTTTAACCGAACGACATACATCGGGTACGGTTCCACCTGACCCGTTGCTCACGCTACAACGTCAAATTAAGTCATCTGCGCAGGTCAAGCTTCCCCGAGTCCCGTATCTCCCATACATATCACATAACCCAGTTATGTTCAGGTTGGCTCCCAGGCCACCATGTTGGCAGAACCACGCATCTGTCCAGTTTTTCGGGTGCACCTTGGAGTTAATCCCCAAGGCTCCCTATTGCAATCTACCACGTAAAAAACCCGAAAAACAAACATTCGCACGGAGCCTTCTTCGGTCATTTATGCAATGCAACATCACCGATCCAGACCAACTTATCCGGGTAGGCTTCACACATCATGCCTATATCCATTCTCGATTACGGACTCTACATGTACGCAACGGGGACTATTCCTATCTACCCAAAGGAACGCCTCAAACTCACTGCAAACTCGCGAGAGCGGGCTTCCCTATGCAAAATAAGTAGAGCTTCACATGCTCAAGTAGAGAATCTTTACCCTAGCATTCTTCCTTGGTGCCATAGAAATGTAAGCGGGTGAAAAGCACCTCACTCTCCTTACCTCCGTAGATCCGAAGTCAGTTTGTGATTTGGAGCTCCGAAGCTCCGCCAGTGACCTGATCTAGGCTTCTTCTTCCTCCTTTGCTCTCCCCTCTCTCTAGACTTAGAAAGAGAACCACTCAATTGAAATGAGGGTTTCAAAGTCCCAATCCCGGGTATATCCCAGTAGGAACAACCCCCAACCGTCGGATCCCAAAATAAGGAAACGAACGGCTACGATACGTAGCTGAAATGTAAAACCTGGGCCGAACACGGCCTATGACACGCCCGTGTCCAGGGCCGTGTCCCTCATTCGGCGTCAAAATCGACGCGTCTCGAAAAACACATGGGCATCCAACATGCCCGTGTTTGACCTGACATGCCTGTGTCAGCCAGTACACGCCCGTGTTCTCGGGCGTGTTCCCCCATCAACACAGGACCAACACCAACCCGAGACTCACACGGGTCTTGGACACGCCCGTGTCCTATTTGACACGCCCGTGTCAAACCCGAACACGTCTGGGCTCCAGGCCGTGTTCACTGTCTCGACACTTCGTCAAGCGCAGTTCATCGACCACCCGACACAGCCTTGGACACGCCCATGTCCTAGGCCGTGTTCCTTGTCTTGACACATCGTCGAGCAAAATGTTGACTTCTCGGGCCGATCGTCGACACGAGCTCGACACGCCCCGAGACACGCCCGTGTCTCAGGCCGTGTTCGATGCTCGACGATCGTCGACTCCAAAATTCGTCGACCTCTCGGCCAAATCGTCTAATCGAGCCTAACACGCCCGTGTCCCAGGCCGTGTGCCCCCTGCTAAATTCCAAATTTGGCCAAAAATACCTCTCGTCGCTCTTTTGAGTTTCGGGGCGTTACAGACTATTCTTGAGAACACAGGAGTTGTTCTCGAGAAGAAAGATTTGCTCTCAAGAACACAAAAGCAGTTCTCGAGGAGAATTTGCTATCGAGAACACAGAAGCAGTTCTCGAGAAGAATGGGCTGATCTCGAGAAGAAAAAGGTTGTTCTCAAGAAAAAAGTTCTCCTCGGGAGAAATGAAACTATTCTTGAGAATAAGGCAGCAAAATCCCGAAAATAGAGGAGCACCACTCGAGAATGACCAGGCGAAACTCGAGTACAGAAAGGACTTCTCGAAAAATAAGCAGGAAGGACAAAAAACCGCTCGACACTTCGTCGAGCTCTGCTCGACATTCATCAAACACAAAAGAAAACTCTATTCGGCGAATTATGCAAGATTCATCGAACCCAGAATTCTAGAACCGCTTGACGTTCGTCGAGCTAAGAACAGTGTCATAAAAATATAATGTCGAACGTTTATGATTGACATAGAAAAAAATAGCCCTACAGGGGGCTAAATGAGAATCAAAAGGGCTGTCCAAAATTAGAACAAGGAACACGGCTTGTATAATATCCACAGGAATAATCAGGTTCAAATTGTTGAACAAGTAACTGAGTTCAAAACAAAGGCCCAAACGCGTTGAATTAAACGAATTCAACGACGACGACAAACCTAGAATCCGACGTACCATTCTTGAGACACTATCATCAAAAGATTACACAAGCAAAGAAAATCCTCACAAAGATCCAAACATGTGTCAAGACTCCAAAATGCTCGGAACGCAACAAAAGTGGACAAGACCAAGGCCTCAAAAACCTCATCCTTTAAATCAAGGAAAACATCCAATCCCAACAGGATTCACATAATCTGGTCAATTAGACCCAACGGACGCGAAAAACGCACAAACGGTGCAGCACGGACATTAAAACGAAAGAGAGTAACGCCCTGACGTCATAACTATGACGTTGACGAACCAAATAATGACATCAGAAAATCGAGGGCGTTACAGCCACACCCCCTAAAAAGAAGTTTCGTCCTAAAACATTAACACAACCTTAAAACCAAACATAAACAAAACCCAATTATTACTAACAACTTGATGACATACCTGAACTAAATGAAGAGATGCGGATGAGATTCTCTCATCACCGATGACAATTCCCATGTCGCGCTCTCGATGTCTTGATTTCGCTAGAGAACTTTAACCATGGGGATGGTCTTTCTCCGCAACACACAATCTTGAGAATCCAGAATACAAACAGGTTCTTCCACGTATGTATGGTTGGGCTTAATATGGGGCACCGAGTTAAGAACATGACGATCACTATGGATACACTTCCGTAACTGGATCACATGGAATACATCATGGACACCATGGAATGTAGCGGGCAACTCCAGCATATAAGCTGACACTCCGATGCGCTCAAGAATCTGAAAATGTCCCACATATCGGGGGTCTAACTTGTGGTTCCTTCCAAAACTTTTAACACTAGACATCGGAGAAACTTTCAGAAAAACCATATCCCCAACAACGAACTCCAGATCAACCCTTCATTGATTATCATATTTCTCATATCGCTCTTGTGCTACACGAAGCTTTTCTCGAATATGAGTCACGGCACAATTCATCTCTTCAAGGGTTTCCGGACCTAGCAACGGTCTCTCACTAACTTCAGCCCAAAACAAAGGAGTTCTACAATTCCTCCCATACAAGGCCTCAAACGGGGCCATCTGCAGACTCTCTTGAGAACTATTATTGTACGCAAACTCCATGAGTCTGTGACGCTCATCCCAAGCGCCACCGTGAAACAAAATATAACATCTGATCATATCTTCCACTATCTGATTTACTCTCTCCATCTGACCATTCGTCTGTGGATGATAGGCGGTTGAATACCTCAAATCGGTACCCAACCCCTCCTGTAATTTCTTCCAAAAATGAGATGTAAATCTAGAGTCTCGGTCTGATACGATACTAACAGGCACTCCATGCAATCTGATAACCTCATCAAGGTATAATTCAGCTATCTTCTTCATAGAATATCCAACCTTGGAAGGCACAAAGTGGGCACATTTAGTCAATCTATCAACTATCACCCAAACAAAGTCGTGCCCAGGGGAAGATCTTTGTAAACCAGTGATGAAATCCATCGAATTACTCTCCCACTTCCAACTTGGAATATCAAGCGGTGCCAATTTACCTCCAGGCCTCCTATGGTCAGCCTTAACATACTGACACGTATAATATCTGCCACAAACTTTGCTATATCATTCTTCATCCCTGACCACTAAACAATATGCTTTAGTTCTTTATACATTTTAGTGGGCCCAGGATGGTAGGCTACATTGGAACCGTGAGCTTCAACACAGATCTTAGCTTGAATGTCACCAAAGGCGGGGATGGAAAATCTACCACGATACTTCAAGGTATCCAACTCATCCAAGGAGAAATCAGGAAGCTCTCCCTTCACAATTCTATTACGAAGGTGTAACAAATCCGGATCATCCTTCTGATGTGCTCGGGTAAGGGAAATCCAAGAGGGCTCTTCTGCTTCTAAACTAGCAGGCACAGTACTACTCCCAACCTCAATGTCCATAAACAGAAATTCTTCCACCAAGGACAGTACAGTCAAATTGAAAATTTTGGCTGTCTTTCTACTCAAAGCATCGGCTACTACGTTAGTCTTTGCTGGATGATAGAGAATTTCCACTTCATAATCAGCCACATATTCTAACCATTGACGCTGGCGCAGATATAGTTCCCTCTGAGTGAAGACGTACTTCAAACTCTTATGATCCTTATAAATATTGCACAGCGTTCCATATAATAAGTGTCTCCAAAGTTTCAACGCATAAATCACAACAGCAAACTCCAAACCATGCGTACGATTGTTTCTTTCATGAATCTTCAATTGCTTTGATCAATACGTGATCACCTTACCATCTTGCATCAAAATACAGCCAAGTCTGATGTGTGATGCATCCACATACACAGCATACTCAAATCCTTCAATAGGTAAGGTTAAGACTGGAGCAGTACATAATCTCTTCTTCAACTCTTGGAAGGCTTCTTCACACTTATCACTCCAAATTAATGGAGTATTCTTCCGAGCAAGTCTAGTTAGAGGGGCTAACAACACTGAAAATCCTTCCACGAATCTTCTATAATAGCCGGTCAGGCCCAAGAAGTTCATAATCTCTTTAGGTGTAGAAGATCTCTCCCATTCCATCACAGCAGAAATCTTGGTCGGGTCTACGGAAATACCATCTTTGCTTATAACATGTAAGACCCCCCCCCCCCCCTTTTCCCTTTTGATTCACCGGGGGTCTTAGGCCCAGAACCGCCGTTTTGCGGTGACTCCTTCATTCCCTGAAGGGTCATCACCACAAAGCGTCGATTCTGCCGGCCAATTCGATCACAGAAAAGTAGCAAAACAATGTAAACGCAAAATAGCAGTCCACAGAGAATCACATATCATATAGATAATCTCCACGAAGCGAGTGTCCACAGAATAATATATCAGAGTACTAAAATACGGGCTTATGCCTGGTACATCATGTCCTCAGTACAAATCACTCATGCGGAAGCCAAAGCAGAAAATCTACTCAAGGCCGAGACTCACGGTCCCGGCTATATGAACTCCGGAGCTAGACTGCCCCATCTCCAAGCGCACCGATCTTGGGGGATGCTCCTCCATGCTGGGCTCCACCATCCCCTAAATGATGCGGTCCGAAAACTATTAGTCTAAAAGACTAAGCCCTATCATCCCCTCACCCCTTCCCCCATGGCTCCTAGGCACCGAGTGGGGAGGAAGAAAGGGGAGGACTTGATGGTGGAGAATAATCAAAAACAGATGGCAGCGGACCTATACTAGCAATTCTATAATAGATATTGACAATAAGATGAAATATGAAAAGTAACTTTCACTTATGTGGGAACACATAAGCCAAGGGGTCTTCTGCAAGGCTCCCATCGTATAAAAAGTCTCATACCAATTTATACGTTGGGGTGTCGGTTATTAACATCAATATATATATAAAGAATTTGACCTTAATTTATAAACTTGCCTACACAAGCTTATAGACCAAGGGGTCGTTTTGCAGGTCCTAATGTATAAGAATCCCATTCCACTTATACTTTAGGTGTTAGGGTTAAATGAATCGATTATGCTATGACATGCAAGTGGGAATGATGTAACATGCAAGTGCAACACACACACCCGACTCTGTGCACACAGACCTTTAGTTTCCCCTTTCTGGAGTCGTAACCTCCCAGGATACCTCCGTAGTGGCAGACAGAAGTGGTGGGTTGGGCCTCGCCCACCTCTAAACCAGTAAAGCACTACCGGTCAGACTTATCGTACGCCTCAACGCTACTGCACAAAGCGGAGCTCCTACGTACTTTTGTCGGCTGGCGCACCGGACTTCTATTGGCGAAGTGCTAACCACACTTGCCGAGTCAGCGTATTGGCATCGGTGCATCGACCCTCCAATACCGAAGACCCACCACCTTAATTTTATTTCCTTTCATGCACATGCAAATTTAACTTATTCAAAACCGAGCCGAAACTCCCTGGACCAAAATGTCCGTCTCAAACAATCGAGTCGAAGCTCCCCGAACCAAAACATCCGTCTCTTAACTATCTATGCCGAAGCTCCCAACTATCTTCCTGTGCTATCTGTGTTTGTGAAACGTGCAACCTTAATTACTAAGTTACTCTTTTCAGCTTGTTAATACAGTTTATGTTAACTCAGGACTGCCCCCGGTATTCCCTGTGAAGGGCTCTCAAGGGGCACTAGGAACTATGTTGGGATTACGCTCAGCGTTCCCTTTCGCAAGGTCTTTATTATTATTATTGGTTGATTCCCTTACCCATTACCTTCTCATATTAAAATAGGCTAATCCTAGGGTGATTTGACTCTACCTCACCTCGGGAAAGACGATCTTTCGTCGAACCCGAGCGCCTATAAACTCTAGCCAAACCAATCTCTCACCACTCTTCCTATTCTTCTATGGCGAACCCATCCACATCTATCCAAAGTGACTAACTCCTACACCATGACCCATCGTATCTTATTGCAATTACCCATCTTGCAAAATGCAGAACATCATAGGTTATATGTCGGACCGGACAGGAAATAATTAAAATACTCATCCAAATGGTCTACCTTATTTACTGGAGACTTATCATGACACAAATAGACTAAATCCAGGGAATTATAATTTTCCTAATTTATCTGGCATTTAATTAATTTCCTTAAAGCTTCCAAAGGCTACCAGTTTGAACATGAACTACCCTAAGTACTCATGCAATATGCCTAACAAAATTATGATAAATATTAGGTTATCTCAATATGGTAAATCCAAAGTATCTCAATTTTTCTATAATCTATAGGGCACTAAAACTATTATAGCAATATTTACTATCTTCCGTTGTTTCTGAATCAAGTATAGAAACTATCCATCCAAAAATTATAAATTAATTATACTATGCAGATACAACCTTAAAAGTAGCATTGGCCAAGTTTCATAATTTTTCAGCAAGTATTAATCTCTGAATAAATTAATTATCAAAAATTCTCATATTATGGACTTGTAAAGAAAGTACTGTAATAAACCCTCTAAAAATTATAAATAAATTTCTACAATCACATTTTGGCATGAAATCATCAGTACCTAAATCTCATGATTTTTAAACAGATATATCATCTATAAATAATTTTATACCACCAAAGCCCCTTTTGAAACTAGTGAAGGAAGTACTAAATATCTTCAATTAAAAATTGTAACAAAATTCAGGGATATTCACGTAGACCTAGATCATCTGTTGACCAAGATTCATTAGTTTCAAATGAAACAAAAATCAAATTAATTAAGACACCACTTTGGGGCCTTTTGATATTTAACAAATAAAGTACTAGAAATATAATCCATAAAATTCTAATAAAATTACTAGGGATTCTAGATGGTCTAAAACTTACTCTACCCAAGTTTCACACCCTTTAAATAAGGTTTAGTGTCTGAATTTACAAAATTGTGCTTCTACCCTAAAACTTGGGTTAGGGTTTTGAGGTGTATACCTTCCTCCAAGTCCTCTAAGATTCCTTCCAGAGAACTTAGGTTACACTACCTTCAATTCTACTGAGTTTTCAAGGTCATAAAAAGGCATTAGCCCCCATGTCCTTCACAACCCCCAAAAGTCCTTCCTTAGGGTTTGAGATTGAACCCTAGGGTAAATCAAGCCTAAATCACCCCATTTTCCTTAAGAGGGTGACATTGTCCATACTAAGTCAGTGTCCAAAACCTCAGCCTCTGTTGAGGGGAGGTGGTTACCCTAAGCCCATGGTGCACTTTTAATAAAAAACACCTCCTTAAGGCCAAACTAGGGTTTGGTGATTTCCTAACCAAACCCATCCAAATGAGTTGAAATTTTGTACAGAGCTAGGTAATGATGACAGGGACCACTCACCAAAATTTGGGAGGGTTTGGAGTTCATTAGACCACTTAATTTAAATACCCTAGCATTATTAAATAAAAGTAAAAACATTAGGCATATTGTCTCCAAAAAATCCCAATTTTGGACTGACCTTAGGTATAGTTAATACTGATCCCCTGTCCAAATGTCAGCCCATTTGGATAAGGGATGAAGGGTGGGAATCCATTTGAATCTCAGGACAGCCCTAAGTATCGGTCCCACCAAAATGGGTTCCCTGGTCCAACCAGAGGGCAAAATTGGTCCAAATAAATTTTGGAATCACCTAAACACCTAGGGCTACGAGTTTCATGTTGGTGACTTTTTCAGTAGAGGAGCCTGGGTATTTTTAAAAATTAAAAACATTAAATACCAAATCTGTGACAGAAATTTAATAAATCAGAAATGTATAAACTATAGTTTAAAATCATATAAGCAGGAATCTTAACGCAAATGGACGGAATCCCTTCATCTCCTTCCTTGAGCCTACGGCCAGGATTTGTTCTTCCTGGGCCGACTTCAAGCGGCTGCCGCCGGCCATCCAGCCCCTTCCCCGACCGGCCACCGCCACCACCACCTCCGTTGAGGTGGTGGCTGTCGCCAGGCGGCGGCACAGCCGCTGGAGATGCGGATTCCGGCGCTTCCACCAATAGGTTTTTCGGCCGAAATCCATGAAAACTAGGATTTGGATCGGGCTCAATTGAGCACGAACCTTGCACCTAATGAATTCTACGATCTACCCATGAGATAAGGAGAGGAGGAGGACCTTGCTGGTGGTCTGGAGTCGAGTCGATCTTCGGGTTGCCATGGTGGTGGTGCCGCCGGCCGGATTTCTGCAATAGTGCAGTCAAGTGGCTCGAAATCCTCAGGTAAATGGTGGGAAGGGCTCCTCTCATGTCCCTGATGGTGTTTAAAACACCAATTGGGGGAGGGGAGAGGCCAACCATCAATGGCCATTAATGGCCATTGAAAGCTTAGTTCGGCCAAAGTGGTTGTGGTCTACCCATGACTCCAAATTGAGTGAAATCAATTTTACATTAAACTAGACATCAAGGGCTACATTTTCTATGTTGACCACTTTTTTTGTTCTAGCCTCTAAGTATTTTTAAAAATTACAACCATTTAATACAAAATCTGTGACAGAAGTGAAATATCATAAAACTATATCCTATAGTTTTGATTTTGATGAAGCATGAATCTTGGCGCGCCTTGGACAGCATCACGTCATCGTCAACCTTGAGCCGACGGCCAGGATTCATTTTTCCTGGGCCAACTTCAAGCGCCTGCCGCCGGTCATCCAGCCGCTGCCCCGGCTGGCCACCGCCACCATCACCTCCATTGAGGTGGTGGCTGTCGTCAGGCGGCGGCACAGCCGCCGGAGAGGCATATTCCGGCGGTTCTACCAAGTTATTTCTTGGCCCGAAACCATGGAAATACAAAATTGGTTCGGTCTCAATTGAGTCTGAACCTTGAACCTAGACATTGCTACGATCTATCCATGAGTTAAGGGGAGGAGGAGGACCTTGACGGCGGCCTGAAGTCGAGAAGATTGCCAGGAAGCCATCTTTGAAGGCGGCAGTGCTCGGTTTCTACAACTACACAGTCGGGAGGCTCGGTTTCATCAGGTAAGGATTGGGAAATCCTCCTCTCGGCCCACTGAAGGTGTTTAAAGCCTCACATGGGGAGGGGAGAGACTGGATCATCAATGGCCATTAAGGCCATTAATGGCTACATTCGGCCATGGTAGAGGGGGCTGAACCAGGACCTTGGTGGCCAGGGAAGAGGCTGGAAAATTCTCCCCTTAAATAGGGGAGTTGAATTCAGCCATTAAAGGTGGCCTTTGGCCATCCCTTGGTCGAGCCCCTTCGTTCCCTCCTCTTTCATTTTTCTCTCTCCTCCATAACCATGGAAATGAAGCTCACCCTCTCTCCTAGTCACCAAGATGACTTGGTCAATCTAGAGGTCTATTGGCAGCCCATCCATACACATCATCTCCTAAAGAAGCCACATGAGGAGGCTTGAACTTGGGCTAGCCTATTTGGGCTAGGTTGACCCAAGGTAGGATTGGGTTGAGCTTGGTCTTTTTGACCTTTTTGGTTGCCCCCTAAAAGTCCCTGGTGACCCATTTATCTCCCCTAAGGCCTAGGTAGGGTTGGATAGGGTTGACTTCGCATCTTGGAGGTCACTTATCCCTTGGTAAGGTCACTTTGACCTCTTTAGGGCTAGAGTTGACTTGGGTCAACATGACCATTTGGGTTGACCCCAAGGAGTCCTTGGTGACCCCATGGCTTCCCCTGAGGTATAGGAAGGGTTATGTAGGGTTACCTTGCACTTTGGAGGTCACCTACCCTTAATAAGGGTACTTTGACCAGATTAGGGGCTAGAGTTGACTTGGGTCAACTTGGCCTCTAGGACTGAACCCAATGTGTCCTTAGTGACCCATTGACCTCACTTTAGGTCTAGGAAGACCTGGGCAAGGTTGGTTGGGCACATTAGAGGCCAACTGGCCTTTGCTAGGGCACCTTGCCCAATTTAGGGCTATGGTAGTCCTAGGTCAAATTGGTCACTTCGGGTTGACTCTAATGGACCCTTAAGGCTCTAGTGGACCCTCTGATAGGTTAGTGATGTTGTGGTGGGGTCATGGAGTCATGGTGAATCCCTAAGGTCAAACCCTAGGTTTTGTGATGATGTTGTGCCATAGGCAGACCAAGGTGATTCTTACCTTGACCTTCTATCACTTGGCCCTTTTTAGCTTCCTTGGGTTTTATCATGACCTAGTCATGGACAAAACCACTCTTAGGGCTCTAGTTGGAAATGGGATGTTACAAATCCCAATAAACAAACAAAGATTTCGTACCTGAAATCAAGGTTAAGCCTACAGGAATTTCTATCGAAGAAAAGGAAACTTGTAACATCCCATAAGAAGTGAAAGATTACATCTCGACGCCAAGTTTGCTAAGTGGGGTTTAAAGGGAAACCTAAATCTATGACCAATTCGCCCAATTGTCAAAGCCAAGATCCCAATAAATAAAAGATTAGCCTCTACTCTTCCTAGAGCAACCCTACTAGTTTAAAACAGGAAAGTAAATTGAACATCTTGAGAGGTTGTGAGGTATACCTCACTAAACAGCTCTGGATACTTTTGTCGCATCAGGTCCTGCGGTTCCCAGGTATGCTCCTCCTGGCCGTGGTTTCTCCACAGAACTTTGACTAACGGAACCTTCTTTCGATGCAAGATCCGTACTCCCCTGTCATCGATCCGAACCGGCACCAAGTGAACTGACCGGTTTGAAGCTACCGGTCCATCTGTGGTCGAAATCTGCTGCTTCGAGCATAGTAGAGCCCTCCTAAGGGAAGAAATATGGAACACATCATGTAAACCTATCAGTTCCGGTGCAACTCCAGCCTGTAAGCTAGGGGCCCGATCCGCTCCAGGATCCTGTAAGGGCCCATATACCTAGGGCTGAGCTTCTTCTTCTAACCACGTACTCGTGAAACTCCGTGCATGGGCCGGATCATCAAGAAAACCCGGTCTCCTACCTGAAACTCTACCTGACGGTGTCGGCATCGTAGTACTTAGCCTGTCGGCTCTGCGCTTCCAGCATTCTGTCTCGTATCAGTCTCACCTGAGCTTCGGTGTCTTCGACAAAATTCAATCCCAACGGCTTCGGATCCTCGTCCTGAATCCATGAAAGTGGAGTCTTACATCTCCTTCCATACAAGGCTTCATAAGGAGCCATCCCTATGCTGGACTGGTAGTTGTTGTTATAGGAGAACTCGACCAGTGGTAAAAGCTTCTCCCAAGGTTCGTTTCGATCTAGAATGCATAGCCTTAGGAGGTCCTCCAATGTCCGGTTGGTGCATTCTGTCTGCCCATCCGTCTCGGGTTGAATGCTGTGCTGAAGGTCAGTCGCATGCCTAAGTAAGCCTGCACGGATCTCCACTCCCTGGATGTGAACCGACCATCTCAATCTGACACGATCGTCCTGGGCACCCCGTGGTAACGAATGAACTGCTCTACAAATCTCCGCACTAGTACCCCAACTGAGTCGTCTTTTCTGATCGGAATGAATCTGGCTACCTTCGTCAGCCGATCGACGATGACCCAAATCGAATCGTTTCTCGTCATTGATCGGGGAAGGCCATGAATGAAATCCATCGCGATGTCCTCAAATTTCCACTCCGACACCGGAAGTGGCTGTAGTAATCCTGCGGGGTTTCTGCACTCCGCCTTCACTAGCTGGCATGCCTCGCAATGAGTCACGAAGTATGTAATGTCCTTCTTCATCCCCGGCCAGAACATCGTCTTCTTCAAGTCTGTAGCCATCATGGTGATCCCCGGGTGTATAGAATATCTGCTACAATGTGCTTCCGCCATGATGTCCTCCCGAATCTGACCTCCTGCGGGTATGTAGACCCTGCCTCTGAAATATAGCAATCCATCTCTCAGTGAATAATCTCCCATCGAACCCTCCTCCAAGGCTTGGAATATTGGCTTTACCCATGCATCTGCCTTCTGTCTATCCCGAATGCGGTCCCGAATATCATCTATGGCAACCATCGATGCTAGATACTCCATGTACAGCTCTGGATCATTCTCGGACAGTAGGGATATCTGCATATCTCTGAAAGACCGGACTAGCTCCATGGACATCAGTTGTGGTCCCTTCCCTAAGGTATCTCCTCTCCGGCTCAGAGAATCTGCCACCATGTTCGCCTTCCCGGGATGGTAGTGCATGGTGTACTGGTAATCCGACAGGAACTCCACCCAACGCCTCTGTCTGATGTTGAGTTCCTTTGTGTGTCCACATATTTCAAATTCTTGTGATCTGAGAAGATGTCACAGTGAACCCCGTAGAGGTAGTGTTGCCAAATCTTAGAGCAAAGATCACTGCACCCATCTCCAGATCATGCACTGGATAGTTCTTCTCATGTATCTTCGGCTGTCGGGAGGCGTAGGCTATTACATGCCCGTTCTGCATCAAAAAGGCACCAATCCCCGAGTATGAGGCGTCCGTGTACACCTGGAATCCCTCCCTTCCCGACGAAAGAGCGAGAATGGGAGTTGAGGTAAGCCGAACTTTCAACTCCACAAAGGCCGCCTCGCACTGTGGCATCCAAATAAAAGGGTATTCCTTCTTCGTCAGGGATGTAAGAGGGAGTGCAATCCGGGAGAATCCTTCGATGAACTTCCGGTAATATCCGCCAAGTCCCAGGAAGCTCCGTACATCCGTGGCTGTCTTCAACGGTGGCCAATCCTGAACTGCCCGAATCTTGGCCGGGTCTACTACCAACCCAGCACCGCTGGTGATATGACCTAAGAAGGCCACCTCCTTTAGCCAAAACTGGCATTTGCTGAACTTCGCATATAGTTGCTGTTCCCATAGCCTCTCTAGAGTCAAAGTCAGGTGTCGTGTATGCTCCTCCTCCGTCCTTGAGTAGATGAGGATGTCGTCAATAAATACGATGATGAACACATCCAAATACTGCTCGAATACCCTATTCATGAGGCTTGTAAAAGCTGACGGCGCATTAGTGAGCCCGAAGGGAATCACTATAAACTCGAATAGCCTGTACCTACTACTGAAGGCGGTCTTCGGAATGTCCTCCTCTCAAATCCGTAGTTGGTAATAACCTGACCTCAAGTCAAGTTTCGAGAAGAAATGCGCTCCTTCCAGTTGATCGAACAACTCGTCAATCCGTGGCAGCGGGTATGTATTCCGGACCGTCAGTCTGTTCAGCGCTCGATAATCAATACACAAGCGAAGACTTATGTCCTTCTTCTTGATAAATAGCACCGGGGCTCCCCACGGTGAAGAGCTTGGCCGGACAAACCCTGCCTCTACTAGTTCCTGCAACTGACTTCAGAACTCTGTCAACTCTTTCGGGGCCATCCGGTAAGGGGCCCTAGATGCAGGCTTGGCCCCCGGCACAAGTTGTATCTAGAAGTCCTGCTCTCGGTGCGGAGGTAGTCCTGACAGTTTCTCTAGAAAGACGTCAGCAAAATCTCGCACCACCGGGATGTCTGCCACAGACTCCTTGGCCTCCGCCATCTCAAATAGAATCTGATAAACCTCCTCTCCCTGCAGATGTGCCTTAACGGCCTGTACTGAAGATAAGAGTATACGAGAGGCAGGTCTTATACCTTCGATGATAATGACAGAGTCCCTGTGCCTCACGGTGATCCTCTTTGCTTGGCAATCAATCTGGGCATGGTTCCAGTGCAACCATGTCATGTCCAGGATCAGCTCGAAGACTGGAATCCTTAGGATTGTTGCCGATACCTCGAATGATTTTCCGCCAATCTCCGACTCCATGTTGCAGTGGGCAGAGCTGAATAGCTCCGATCCATCGGGTAGACGCACCCTACTCATCAGGCCTGTGAACCGCTCCACTCCTTCCAGCCCTTCCACAAAGGCCTCCGACACGAACGAGTGCAAAGCACCCGTATCGAACAGTGTATAAGCGGGCTTGCTGCTGATGAAGACTATACCTGGGGCGGTTAAATGTCTTAGTATTCTATAACGAGTTTTTTTCCTATTTATTCTACCTAGTGCAGTTCTAAAAATTTGATAACTGAGAAAGGGGATTCTATTTAAACAATTAAACATCTTGGCGTACCTGCTATGACCTGCTCTGGGTTCCGAGGCTGCGCCAGGTCCAAAGCATACACCTGCTCCCTTTCTTGTCTACGAACCCCTCCTTGGTATCCACGTCCTCGGATACGACCTCGGCCTCCAAAATATTGCGCTGGCTGGGCAGCCGGTGGTGCTGGTGGGGTGCCCCCCTTATGGGGAAGTTCCTCCTGATGTGCCCCATCTGATGGCAATTGAAGCATGCTGGCGGTGGATATACCATTCCCCCAGGTCTCTGTCCCTCCCGTGTCTGAAGAGGTGGTGTAGGCACCACCACTGGCTCCCTTGTCTCCTGTATTGCCTCCTGACGAGGCTGGTCCTCGACCCTAGTCCTATCCGTGATACGAGCTCGTCTCTGATCGTTCCTTGCTCCTCGACCCTGATCCTCCACTGGTCATTTCCGGCCCCGAGTAGCCTGCCAATCAGCCTCTATCCTTTTTGCCATCTCTAGTATCCGGGAAATGGGCCCGTCAAATATAAACAGTAGAGTCTCCCTTAGCTCCTCTCGCAGGCCCTTGTAGAACCTTTTGGTATATCCTACCTCGTCTAACTGATAAGACTCTGCAAACCGGGCTAGATGGTTGAACTCTCGGTGGTACTCAACCACTATCTTGTTCCCTTACCTCAACTGCAAAAATCTATCCTCCAGCTCGTCCCTGGCTGACTGTGGAACAAAGTGTTCCAACAGCGCGCCCCTGAAATCCTCCCAAGAAATCTCTGCTACTTCCCTATCCGCAAATGTTGTGTCCAGCGAGGTCTTCCACTATCTCTTTGCATGCGACTCCAGGCAGGAGATCACCAAGGGCACCCTCTCCTCCCAAGGGCACCGTATCCCGGTCAGCATATCATACATAATATACAGCCACTCCTCTGTCCGAACGGTCAACTCAATCCCCAAGTAGGATGGGGTAGAAAGTCTTGGGAAAATGCTCAGCCAGTTGGCCCCGGGTTTGGCTGCGGAGCCGGAACCTGTTGAGCCCTAAAAGCTTCTAAGATGGTTGTCAGAGTCTGTCCCATCTCTAATTGTAGGAATGGAGTGGGGACCGGGGGAGGTGGTGCAACATCCGGAGTCTGATGGGCTCCGCCTTGTGGAGTGGGCTAAGCTGGGGGCTGCAAAATAAACTACATTAGTAGGTAATCGACTCAAACCTAACTAAACTGGACAATTTACATGTGATCCCTCATATGGGCATATCACTGCTTCCACTACTTAGTTTGTCCCCAAACTAAACTCGCGCGGGGGTGACCCAGGGGTTATGGACTGTTACTTTTCGATCGAGGTTTCCTCTGATAAGTGGTATGGGACGCTTATACAATAGGACCTGCAAAACGACCCCTTGGTCTATAAGCTTGTGTGGGAAAGTTTATAAATTAAGGTTAAATTCTTTATATATATATTATTGTTAATAACCGACACCCCAACGTATAAACTGGTATGGGACTCTTTATACGATGGGAGCCCTGTAAAAGATCTCTTGCTTATATAATTCCGTATAAGTTAAGGTTACTTTTCATACTTTACTCTACAGCCACATGTACTATAAAATCGCTAGTATAGGTCCGCTGTCATCTGTTTCTTGATTACTCTCCACCTTCAAAACCTCCCCTTTCTTCCTCTCCGCTCGGTGCCTAGGGGCCAGGGGGAAGGGTTGGGGGATGATAGGACTTAGTCTTTTAGACTAATGATTTGCGAACCACATCATTTAGGGGATCGTGGAGCCCAGTATGGAGGAGCAGCCCCGCAGGTCGGCATGCTTGGAGATGGGGCAGTCTAACACCGGAGTTCAGACGGCGGGGACTGTGAGCCTCTGACCTTAGTTGTGTTTTATTTTACTTCTGCTTGAGTGACTATGTAGTTAGTATTTGATGTAGTGGGCTTAAGCCCTTATTTTCAGTAGATTATATTTTGTGGACTCTCCCTTCGTGGAGATTATATTACTCTGATGTGATTGTATTCTGTGGACTTTTGGTCAGAGTTTTATCACTCTTGTGCTTACTCTACTTTTGTTGCTTTTCTGTGATCGAATCGGCCGGCAGAATCGTCGTTTCGCGGTGATGACCCTTCAGGGAGTGAAGGTGTCACCGCTAAGCGGCGGTTCTGGGCCTAAGACCCCGGGTTGAAAAAAAGGGGGGGTCTTACAAGTGGTATCAAAGCGAGGTTTTGATCCTCGGACCTGTGGGTTATGGGCCCACCACGCTTCTGCTACGTATAGCTAGGGTAGACTCCCTGCCCAAATCTCAGATCATTTGGACAAGGGATGAATGGTGGGCATCCATTTGAATCTCAGGATAGACCTAGGTATAGGTCCCACCAAAATGGGTGTTGTGGTCTAACCAGGACCCCAAATTGAGTGAAATCAATTTTAAAATAAAGTAGACCCACAGAGCTACAATTTTCATGTTGGCCACTTTTTTCTGTTTCAACCACTAAGGGCCCTATTTTTCTATTTTAAAATGAGTGTAGTAAAGGGATAAAAATTCACAAAATAAATCAGATAATAAAATCAAACAATGAATGGCCAGGATTGCATCTTCAACCTCCAGCCCATGGTCACGATTTGCCCGACATTGAAGGAATTTAAACCAAATTTTGCGGCCACACGGCCACCTCCCTGGCCAGCCACCGCCACCACCACCTCCGTTGAGTTGAGGGCTGCTGTCCGACGGTGGTTTGACCGCAAGGGTCATCACCGCGCAACGCCGATTCTGCCGGCCGATTCGATCACAGAAAAGCAACAAAAGTAGAGTAAGCACTTGTAAGACCCCCTTTTTTCTTTTAAAACCCCGGGGTCTTATGCCTAGAACCGTCGTTTTGAGGTGTTCATATGGTGATTGTTAGTTAGGTCAATTGATGGGTGATTGACCATTTTGCCCTAATTAGGGTTAGGGTTGACTTTGGTCGACTTGGCCTGTTTGACTTTCCCGTAATAAGCCCTGCAAAACAACCCCCTCAAAACCCTAACCCTAGCTTAGGGCACAAACGTCTACTAGGTCTCCCTTTATAAATATGCCCGAGTTAGGTTCCACTCTAACTCGGACAGTGACTGTAATAGTTCCCCAAAAATTCTTGCACTTAACCTTCATCGAGCGACATACCTCACCGTGCATCACAAAATCCATGACGCCCTTCTTCACTCCAGGGAGATACACGTTCTGAGATACACCAAACTTCCGGTGATTAAATTTCTCATTTGTATGGGTAGCCAACGACTCTATAAAATCTCCACTTCACAATCAGATTCTTATCCCTACGAATACGCCCGAGTAGCACCGAATACGGTTTACGTCCATTTCACTATATTTACGACGCAAAGTGTTCTAGATGAGGTCTAAGGGAAACCCAAGTCAATAACTAATTTGCCCAATAAACAAAAGAAAAGCCCCCAATAAATAAAAGATAAGCCTCTACCTACCTTGGGCTGAGTATCTTTGATATTACCATGTTATATCCATCCTAGCTGGGTGCACAATCCCTAGGGCATCAATCTTTGATTTGGGGTTCCAACCTGAATCTATTGATATAATCCATACTTTAAACCCTCCGAGTCATATTTACGACAACCTTATCCGGGTCAAAATGTTCCCAATTCCAACTGGGTTTCTTCCAAACTTGAATTCCTATCCGACCTTCGGTGTTTGTCGTGGTGGTTGTCTTCTGGTAATCTTGTTACTGGTATGATGGTTTAGACTATGTGTCATCTACCATTCTGCTAATGGATTATTGGTCTCACGTCTCCTTAAAGCAGTCCTACCGGTTTGAGTAATCCTTGATAGGGACCGTAGAGCCACCTGAGTTTATGGTTTATGTAACCATTCTCGTGTTATACTCCTCCTTTATTCTCTTTAGGTATCTCCTTATCTTAACCAAGTTCATACCCAAGGTATATTTCAGACTAGGGCATATTATAAGTTATCGTGGTTAGTCATGTCTCCTAGTAGGTTGAGTCTAACTCATTAACTAGAGAATTATAAGATGGGATCTTCACAGCTGGAGGTGCTCCCTGCTGGGGGAAGGGTTTGTCGCAGGCTACAAAGAAGAATTCCAACTGTTAGCTGATGAACAAGTGGAATTAATGAAAAGGTGGACTTTACATGTGATTCCCCTTATGGGCACACCACTGCTTCCACTGCTACCACTTGTAAGACCCCCTTTTTTCTTTTTAACACCGGGGTCTTAGGCCCAGAACCTCCGCTTAGCGGTGGCACCTTCACGCCCTGAAGGATCATCACCACGAAACGCCGATTCTGTCGGCCGATTCGATCACAGAAAAGCAACAAAAGTATATTAAGCACAAGAGTGATAAAACTCTAACCAAAAGTCCACAGAATACAATCACATCAGAGTAATATAATCTCCACGAAGGGAGAGTCCATAAAATATAATGTACTGAAAAAAGGGCTTAAGACCGCTACATCAAATCCTCACTTCATAGTCACTCAAGCGGAAGCAAAATAAAACACAACTAAGGTCAGGGACTCACAGTCCCCACTGTCTGAACTGCGGTGCTAGACTGCCCCATCTCCAAGTATGCCGACCTGCGGGGCTGCTCCTCCATCATGGGCTCCACGATCCCCTAAATGATGTGGTTCGAAAACTGTTAGTCTAAAAGACTAAGTCCTATCATCCCCCACCCCTTCCCCCATGGCCCCTAGGCACCGAGCGGAGAGGAAGAAAGGGGAGGACTTGAGGGTAGAGAGTAATCAAGAAACAGATGGCAGTGGACCTATACTAGCAATTTTATAATACATGTGGTTGTAGAGTAAAGTATGAAAAGTCACCTTAACTTATACGGAAACATATAAGCAAGGGATCTTTACATGGCTCCCATCGTATAAAGAGTCCCATACCAGTTTATACGTTGGGGTGTCGGTTATTAACAGCAATATATATATAATGAATTTAACCTTAATTTATAAACTTGCCCACACAAGCTTATAGACTAAGGGGTCGTTTTGCAGGGCCTATTGTATAAGCGTCCCATACCACTTATACAATAGGTGACAGGGGTTTCATGCTATGATTATGCTATGACATGCAAGTGGGTTATGATGCGATCATGCAAGTGCAACTCACCCACCCGACTATGTGCACACAGACCTTTAGTTCTCGCTTTCTGGGGCCGAACCTCCCAAGATACCTCCGTAGTGGCAGACGGAAGCGGTGGGTTGGGCCTCGCCCACCTCTAAACCAGTAAAGTACTACCGGTCAGACCTATTGTACTCCTCAACGCTGGAGCACTAAGCGGAGCTTCTGCGTACTCTTGTCGGCTGGCGCACCGAACTTCTGTTGGCGAAGTGCTAGCCACACTTGCCGAGTCAACGTATTGGCGTCAGTGCATCGACACTCCAATACCGAAGACCCACCACCTTTACTTTATGCACATGCAACCTTATGTATCAGCACCAAGCCAAAGCTCCCCGGACCATCCCGTCTGTCACAAACATCAACCGAGCCAAAGCCCGCCGGGCCATCCTGCCCCTCACAAATATCAACCGAGTCAAACCAACTTCCCGAGACACCGGGGTGTGTGAAAGTGAACCCCTAATTATTCCGGTTGCTCTTTAAGATTTATCACCCCTACAGTTTACGTTAGCCCAGGACTACCCAAGGTATACCCCGTGAAGGGCTCTCGAAGGCAATAAGAACTACGATGGGATTACGCTCAAAGCTCCCTTTCGCAAGGCACTTACTATTATTGGTTGTTACCCGATTTCTCAACCCTTAATTAATTTTACTGAATCTAGCCCTAGTGCATTAAACACTTCCTCCCTACGGGAAGGACGATCTTTCGCCGATCCTGAGCACCACCTAACACTAGTCAACCTCTCACTCTACAAATCCTGTCTTCCAATGATGAACTCCTTTATTTACCCAAATCAGCAACCTACTGAGGATTAAACTATCCAAAATTCACTACCCACTCTAGTTCAGTTTCTGCAGTTACTATATGCAGACCACCATATAATATATAAGGTGTATAAAGGAGGTACTCCTGATTGTCTTCCAAATCTCCTATAAAATTTAACAGAGGTCTATCATAACAAATTTAGTCTAAAATCAGAGATTCATAATTTTTCTAATTGATTTGATATTTATTGAATTTTCCCAAATGTTTGTCCATGGGCAATTTTGAACATGAACTATATGATCTACTCAAGTAATGGCCACCCAAAAATTTTGAACACTAAATAACATAGGTATATTAATAGATACAAATTTTCATAATTTTTCAGAAAATATTTGACCTCTAATTAATTTATCCAAAATAATTCCCTTAATCATATGTAAAGAAGGAAATACCAAAATTATTCATCAGCAAATTATATAAAAATTACAGAATCTTAATATGGTACAGAAAGGGTCATTGTGCAAAAATCATAATTTTACAGGCTTGCTAGACATCAAAATAAATTTAATTAGTTTTCATGGGAAAACATACTTAATGAAGCAACCCTTAGCAATAATCTTCCAAAAATCTCATAAAACTTTACAGAGCTTTAAAACATAATAAAAGGTCCTTTGGCTAAATTTCATCAAATTCTAGCAAGTTGTTACTTCATAATAAATTCCTAAGTAAATAATACAAATTATTAAATTGTTAATGAAGTATCCAAAATATTAATCCTAAATTCATGATAAAATCTCCAGAGCTTGTACTATCTTTAAAAACTACTCAACCCAAATCTCATCATCAAAGAGTTATAGTGACATTTTCCTTCACCACAAGGTTTGTGCCTTAAGCTAGGGTTAGGATTTTGAGGGGGTTTAAGGCTTCCAAATTCCCTAAAACTTTAACTAGAGGACCATACTAAGCCTATGGTCCTCTCCACCAAATTTCAAGTCAATCCAAGGTCATTTGACCCCATGATCTTCAAATCCTAAAAATCCCCATTAAGGGACCTACCCTAAGGCTCTAGGGCTACCCTACTCTTAACCACTCCAAATTCCATTGGAGGGTGAGTCATACTATAGAGTGTCAGTGGCCAAATTATCAGCCTCTGTTGAGGTGATTTGACCACTCAAAACCCAAAGGGGGTGCTTGACCTAGTTAACCCAAAAAGGGATCAACCTAGGGTTGGATCAATACCTAACCAAAACATCTCCAAATGAGATGAAACGTTTACCAGAGCCCTAACATTCCCTCTAAGACCTCCCACCCAAATTTGGGGAGATTTTGAGGTGTTTATGACTCTTAATTAATTTATTCATGGATTATTAAATTTTTCTAAAAACTATAAAACATTTTCTCCAAAAATTTCCATTTTTGGACAGGCCCTAGGCATAGATAGGGTAGACTCCCTGCCCAAATCTCAGATCATTTGGACAATGGATGAAGGGTGGACATCCATTTGAATCTCAGGATAGCCCTAGGGATAGACCTCACCAAAATGAGTGTTGTGGTCTAACCAGGATCCAAATTGGGTGATATCAATTTTTAAATAAAGTAGACCCATAGATCTACAATTTTCATGTTGGCCACTTTTTCTGTTGCAGCCACTAAGGGCCCTATTTTTCTATTTTAAAATGAGTGTAGTAAAGGGATAAAAATTCAGAAAATAAATCAGATAATAAAATCAAACAATGAACGGCCAAGATTGCGTCTTCAACCTCCAGCCCATGGTCGCGATTTGCCCGACCTGGAAGGAATTTAAACCCCATTTTGCGGCCACCCAGCCACCTCCCTGGCCGGCCACTGCCACCACCACCTCCGTTGAGGTGAGGGCTGCCGTCCGGCGGTGGTTTGACCGCCGGAGGTGGTGGTTTCCGGCGAACCCGACCACCATGTTTTTTTCGAAAAACCATGGAAATGAAAACTTGGATGTGTTCATATGGTGATGGTCAGTTAGGTCAATTGATGTGGGATTGACCATTTTGCCCTAATTAGTGTTAGGGTTAACTTTGGTCGACTTGGCCTGTTTGACTGGCCCGTAATAAGCCCTGTTGGGGGAAGGGTTTGTCGCAGGCTACAAAGAAGAATTCCAATTGTTAGCTGATGAACAAGTGGAATTAATAAAAAGGTGGACTTTACATGTGATTCCCCTTATGGGCACACCACTGCTTCCCACGCTAGTTTGTCCGATTCGATCACAGAAAAGCAACAAAAGTAGAGTAACCACAAATGAGGTAAAAACTCTAACCAAATGTCCACAATAATATCACATCAGAGTAAATATATCTCCACGAAGGGAGAGTCCACAAAATATAATGTACTGAAAATAAGGGCTTAAGCCCGCTACATCAAATCCTCACTACGTAGTCACTCAAGCAGAAGTAAAATAAAACATTACTAAGGTCAGGGGCTCATAGTCCCCATCGTCTGAACTCCGGTGCTAGACTGCCCCATCTCCAAGCGTGGCGACCTGCGGGGCTGCTCCTCCATGTTGGGCTCCATGATCCCCTAAATGATGTGGTTCGGGCTCAATTGATAGAAGGCCAAGGTGAGACTCACCTTGGTCTGCCTATGGCACAGCCTCATCACAAAACCTAGGTTTTGACCTTAGGGCTTCACCATGACTCCATGACCCCACCACAATATCACTAACCTATCAGAGGGTCCACTAGAGCCTTAAGGGTCCATTAGAGTCAACCCAAAGTGGTCAATTTGACCTAGGACCACCATAGGCCTAAATTGTGCAACGTGCCCTAACAAAGAGCAGTTGGCCTCTAATGTGCCCAACCAACCTTTCCCAGGTCTTCCTAGACCTAAAGTGAGGCCAATGGGTCACTAAGGACACATTGGGTTTATTCCTAGAGGCCAAGTTGACCCAAGTCAACTCTAGCCCCTAATCTGGTCAAAGTACCCTTATTAAGGGTAGGTGACCTCCAAAGTGCAAGGTAACCATACATAACCCTTCCTAGACCTCAGAAGAAGCCATGGGGTCACCAAGGACTCCTTGGGGTCAACCCAAATGGTCATGTTGACCCAAGTCAACTTTAGCCCTAAAGAGGTCAAAGTGCCCTTACCAAGGGACAAGTGACCTCCAAGATGCCAAGTCAACCCTATCCAACCCTACCTAGGCCTTAGGGGAGATCAATGGGTCACCAGAGACTCTTAGGGGGAAACCAAAAAGGTTAAAAACACTAAGGTCAACCCAAGTCTACCTTGGGTCAACCTAGCCCAAATAGGCTAGCCCAAGTTCAAACCTCCTCATGTGGCTTCTTTAGGAGATGATGTGTATGGATGGGCTGCCAATAGACCTCCAGATTGACCAAGTCAACTTGGTGACTAGGAGAGAGGGTGAGCTTCATTTCCATGGTTATGGAGGAGAGAGAAAAATGAAAGAGGAGGGAAGGAAGGGGCTCGGCCAAGGGAAGGCCAAAGGACACCTTTAATGGCTGAATTCAACTCCCCTAAGGAAGGGGAGAAATTTCCAGCCGCTTCCCTGGCCACAAAGGGCCTGGTTCAGCCCACTCTACCATGGCCGAATGTAGCCATTAATGGCCTTAATAGCCATTGATGATCCAGCCTCTCCCCTCCCCATCTGAGGCTTTAAACACCTTCAGTGGGCCGAGAGGAGGATTTCCTAATCCTTACCTGAAGAAACTGAGCCTCCCCACTGTGTAGTTTCCGAAACTGAGCGGCGCCGCCTTCAAAGATGGCTTCCCGGCGATCTTCTCGACTTCAGTCCGCCAGCAAGGTCCTCCTCCTCCCCTTAACTCATGGATAGATCGTAGCAATGTCTAGGTCCAAGGTTCGGGCTCAATTGAGCCCGAACAAATTTGTATTTCCATGGTTTCGGGCCAAGAAATAACTCGGTAGAACCGCCGGAATATGCCTCTCTGGCGGCTGTGCCGCCACCTGATGACAGCCACCACCTCAACGGAGGTGATGGTGGCGGTGGCCAGTCGGGGCAGCGGCTGGATGGCCGGCGGCAGGCGCTTGAAGTTGGCCCAAGAAAAATGAATCCTGGCCGTCGGCTCAAGGTTGACGATGACGGGATGTCGTCCAAGGTGCGCCAAGATTCGTGCTTCATCAAAATCAAAACTATAGGATATAGTTTTATGATATTTCATTTCTGTCATAGATTTTGTATTAAATGGTTTTAATTTTTAAAAATACTTAGATGATCGAACAGAAATAGTGGTCAACATAGAAAATGTATCCCTTGATGTTTAGTTTAATTTCAAATTGATTTCACTCATTTTGGAGTCCTGGTTAGACCACAGCACCTATTTTGGTGGGACCTATACCTAGGTCTATCCTGAGGTTCAAATGGATGCCCACCATTCCTCCCTTGTCCAAATGATCTGATATTTAGGCAGGGAGTCTACCCTAGCTATACGTAGGGCCTGTCCAAAATTTAGAATTTTTGAAGAAGAGTTTTCTATAGTTTTTAGGAAAATTTAATAATACATGAATAAATTAATTAGGTGTCCTAAACACCTCAAACTCCCCCCAAATTTGGGTGGGAGGTCTTAGAGGTCATGTTAGGGCTTTGGTAAAATTTTCATCTTATTTGGAGATGTTTTGGTTATGTATTGATCCAACCATAGGTTGACCCCTTTTAGGGTTAACTAGGTCAAGCACCCCCTTTGGGGTTTGAGTGGTCAAATCACCTCAACAGAGGCTGATATTTTGGCCACTGACTCTTTATAGTATGACTCACCCTCCATTGGAATTTGGAGTGATTAACAGTAGGGTAGCCCTAGAGTCCTAGGGTAGGTCCCTTAATGGGGATTTTTAGGGTTTGAAGGTCATGGGGTCAAGTGACCTTAGAATGACTTGAACATTTGTGGAGAGGAACATATGGTTAGTATGGTCCTCTGGTTAAAATTTTAGGGAATTTTAGGCAAGAGTACGCAGGAGCTCCGCTTAGTGCACCAGCGTTGAGGTGTACGATAGGTCTAACCGGTAGTGCTTTACTGGTTTAGAGGTGGGCGAGGCCCAACCCACCGCTTCTCTCTGCCACTATGGAGGTATCCTGGGAGGTTCGGCTCCAGAAATGGGGAACTAAAGGTCTGTGTGCACAGAGTAGGGTGGGTGAGTTGCACTTGCATGATCGCATCATAACCCACTTGCATGTCATAGCATAAAACCCCTGTCACATATTGTATAAGTGGTATGGAACGCTTATACAATATGCCCTGCAAAACGACCCCTTGGTCTATAAGCTTGTGTGGGCAAGTTTATAAATTAAGGTTAAAATTCATTATATATATATTACTGATAATAACCGACACCCCAACGTATAAATTGGTATGGGACTTTTTATACGATGAGAGCCCTGTAAAAGATCCCTTGCTTATATGTTACTGTATAAGTTAAGGTTACTTTTCATACTTTACTTTACTACCACATGTACCATGAAAATTGCTAGTATAGGTCCACTGCCATCTGTTTCTTGATTACTCTCCACCTTCAAGTCATCCCCTTTCTTCATTTCCGCTCGGTGCCTGGGGGCCATGGGGGAAGGGGTGGGGGATGATAGGACTTAGTCTTTTAGACTAACGGTTTTCGAACCACATCATTTAGGGGATCGTGGAGCCTAGCATGGAGGAGCAGCCCCACAGGTCGGCACGCTTGGAGATGGGGCAGTCTAGCACCGGAGTTCAGACGACGGGGACTGTGAGCCCCTGACCTTAATAGTGTTTTATTTTACTTTCGCTTGAGTGACTATGTAGTGAGGATTTGATGTAGAGGGCTTAAGCCCTTATTTTCAGTACATTATATTTTGTGGACTCTCCCTTCGTGGAGATATATTTACTCTGATGTAATATTATTGTGGACATTTGGTTAGAGTTTTTACCTCATTTGTGTTTACTCTACTTTTATTGCTTTTCTGTAATCGAATCGGCGATTTGCGGTGATGACCCTTCAGGGCGTGAAGGTGTCACCGCAAAGCGGCGGTTCTGGACCTAAGACCCCGGTGTTTCAAAAAATGGGGGGGGGGGGTCTTACAAGTGGTATCAGAGGAAACCTCGATCGAAAAGTAACAGTCCACAGCCCCTGGGTCACCCCCGTGCGAGTTTAGTTTGGGGACAAACTAAGCAGCAGAAGCAGTGGTGTGCCCATTTGAGGGATCACATGTAAATTGTCCACTTTAGTTAGGTTTGAGTCGATTACCTACTAATGTAGTTTGTTTTGCAGCCCCCATCTCAGCCCACTCCATAAGGCAGAGCCAAGCAGATTTCGAACGTTGCACCGCCTCCCCCGGTCCCCACTCCATTCCTACAGTCAGAGATGGGAAAGACTCTGACAACCATCTTAGAAGCTTTTAGGGCTCAACAGGTTCCGGCTCTACAGCCAAGCCCGGTGGCCAACTGGCTGAGAATTTTTTTGAGGACTTGCTCCCCCATCCTACTTGGGGACTGAGTCGGCCATTCGGACAGAGGAGTGGCTAGATATTATGTATGAAATGCTGACCGGGATACGGTGCCCTTGGGAGGAGAGGGTGCCCTTGGTGATCTCCTGCCTGGAGTCGCATGCAAAGAGATGGTGGAAGACCTCACTGGACATGACATTTGCGGACAGGGAAGTAGCAGAGATTTCTTGGGAGGATTTCAGGGGCGCGCTATTGGAACACTTTGTTCCACAGTCGGCCAGGGACGAGATGGAGGATATATTTTTGCAGTTGAGGCAATGGAACAAGACAGTGGTGGAGTACCACCGAGAGTTCAACCATCTAGCCCGGTTTGCGGACTCTTATCAGTTAGACGAGGCAGGATATACCAAAAGGTTCTACAAGGGCCTGCGAGAGGAGCTGAGGGAGACTCTACTGTTTGTATCTGACGGGCCCATTTCCCGGATACTAGAGATGGCAAAAAGGATATAGGCTGATTGGCAGGCTACTCGGGGCTGGAAACGACCAGTGGAGGATCAGGATTGAGGAGCAAGGAATGATCAGAGACGAGCTCGTATTACGGACGGGAGGAGGGTCTAGGTCCAGCCTCGTCAGGAGGCAAGAAAGGAGACAAGGGATCCAGTGGTGGTGGCTCCACCACCTCTTCAGACACGGGAGGGACAGAGACCCGGGGGAATGGCATATCCCCCACCAGAATGCTTCAATTTCCATCAGGTGGGGCACATCAGCAGGAACTGCCCCATGAGGGGGGCACCTCCACCAGCACCACCGGCTGCCCAGCCAGCGTAATATTTTGGAGGTCGAGGTTGTGGCCAAGGACGTGGATACCAAGGAGGGGATCGTAGACAAGAAAGGGAGCAGGTGTATGCTTTGGACCTGGCGCAGCCTCGGAACCCAGAGCAGGTCATAGCAGGTACACCAAGATGTTTAATTGTTTAAATAGAATCCCCTTTCACAGTTGTCAAATTTGTAGAACTTCACTAGGTAGAATAAATAGGAAAGAAAACTCGTTATAGAATACTAAGACATGTAACCACCCCAGGTATAGTCTTCATTAGTGGCAAGCCCGCCTATACACTGTTCGACATGGGTGCTTCGCACTCGTTCGTGTCGGAGGCCTTCGTGGAAGGGCTGGAAGGAGTGGAGCGGTTCACCGGCCTGATGAGGAGGGTGCGTCTACCCGACGGATCGGAGCTATTCACCTCTGCCCACTACAACATGGAGGCGGATATTGGCGGAAAGTCATTCGATGTATCGGCAACGATCCTAAGGATGCCAGTCTTCGAGCTGATCCTGGGCATGACATGGTTGCACTGGAACCATGCCCAGATTGATTGCCAAGCAAAGAGGATCTCCGTGAGGCATGGGGACTCTGTCATTATCATCGAAGGTATAAGACCTATCACTCGTATGCTCTTATCTTCAGTACAGGTTGTTAAGGCCCATCTGCAGGGAGAGGAGGTTTATCAGATTCTATTTGAGATGGCGGAAGCCAAGGAGTCTGTGGCAAACATCCCGGTGGTGCGAGATTTTGCTGATGTCTTTCCAGAGAAACTGCCAGGACTACCTTCGCACCGAGAGTAGGACTTCTAGATACAGCTTGTGTCGGGGGCCAACCCAGCATCTAGGGCCCCTTACCAGATGGCCCCGAAAGAGTTGACAGAGTTCCGAAGTCAGTTGCAGGAACTAGTAGAGGCAGGGTTTGTCCGGCCAAGCTCTTTGTCGTGTGGAGCCCCGGTGCTCTTTGTCAAGAAGAAGGACGGAAGTTTTCGCTTGTGTATTGATTATCGAGCGCTGAACAGACTGACGGCCCGGAATATATACCCACTGCCACGGATTGACGAGTTGTTCAATCAACTGGAAGGAGCGTATTTCTTCTCAAAACTTGACTTGAGGTCAGGTTATTACCAGCTATGGATTCGAGAGGAGGACATTCCGAAGAGCGCCTTCAGTAGTAGGTACTGACTGTTCGAGTTCACAGTGATGCCCTTCGGGCTCACTAATGCGTCGTCAGCTTTTACAAGCCTCATGAAAAGGGTATTCGAGGAGTATTTGGAGGTGTTCGTCATCGTATTTATTGACGACATCCTCATCTACTCAAGGACAGAGGAGGAGCATACACGACACCTGAGTTTGGAGGCTACGGGAACACCAACTGTATGCGAAGTTCAGTAAATGTCAGTTTTGGCTAAAGGAGGTGGCCTTCTTAGGTCATATCATCACCGGTGCTGGGTTGGTAGTAGACCCGGCCAAGATTCGGGTAGTTCAGGATTGGCAACCGTTGAAGATAGCCACGGATGTACGGAACTTCCTGGGACTGGCCGGATATTACCGGAAGTTCGTCGAAGGATTCTCTCGGATTGCACTCCCTCTTACATCCCTGACGAAGAAGGAATCCCCTTTCATTTGGACGCCACAGTGCGAGGAGGCCTTTGTAGAGTTGAAAGGTCGACTTACCTCGGCTCCCATTCTCGCTCTTCCATCGGGAAGGGAGGGATTTTAGGTGTACGCGGACGCCTCCTACTAGGGGATAGGTGTCGTTCTGATGCAGAACAGGCACATAATAGCCTACACCTCCCGACAGCTGAAGATGCATGAGAAGAACTATCCGGTGCATGATCTGGAGATGGGTACAGTGATCTTTGCTCTGAAGATTTGGCGACACTACCTCTACGGGGTTCACTGTGACATCTTCTCAGATGACAAGAATTTGAAATATGTGGACACACAGAAGGAACTCAACATCAGACATAGGCATTGGATGAAGTTCCTGTCGGATTACCAGTACACCATGCACTACCATCCCGGGAAGGCGAACGTGGTGGCAGATGCTCTGAGCCGGAGAGGAGATACCTTAGGGAAGGGACCACAACTGATGTCCATGGAGCTAGTCCGGTCTTTCAGAGATATGCAGATATACCTAGTGTCCGAGAATGATCCAGAGCTGTACATGGAGTATCTAGCATCGATGGTTGCCATAGATGATATTCGGGACCGCATTCGGGACGGACAGAAGGCAGATGCATGGGCAGAGCCGATATTCCAAGCCTTGGAGGAGGGTTCGACGGGAGATTATTCACTGAGAGATGGATTGCTATATTTCAGAGGCATGGTCTACATACCCGCAGGAGGTCAGATTCGGGAGGACATCATGGCGGAAGCACATTATAGCAGATATTCTATACACCCGGGGATCACCAAGATGATGGCTGACTTGAAGAAGACGATGTTCTGGCCGGGGATGAAGAAGGACATTACATACTTCGTGACTCATTGCGAGGCATGCCAGCTAGTGAAGGCGGAGTGCAGAAACCCCGCAGGATTACTACAGCCACTTTCGGTACCGGAGTGGAAATTTGAGGACATCGCGATGGATTTCATTCATGGCCTTCCCTAATCACGGACGGGAAACAATTGGATTTAGGTCATCGTCGATCTACTGACGAAGGTGGCAGATTCATTCCGATCAGAAAAGATGACTCGGTTGGGGTACTAGTGCGGAGATTTGTAGAGCAGTTCATTCGTTACCACGGGGTGCCTAGGACTATCATGTCAGATCGGGATGGTCGGTTCACATCCAGGGAGTGGAGATCCATATAGGCTTACTTAGGCACGCGACTGACCTTTAGCACATCATTTGATCCCCAAACGGATGGGCAGACGGAACGCACCAACCGGACATTGGAGGCCCTCCTAAGTCTATGCATTCTGGATTGAAACGAACCTTGGGAGAAGTTTTTACCACTGGTCGAGTTCTCCTATAACAACAGCTACCAGTCCAGCATAGGGATGTCTCCTTATGAAGCCTTGTACGGAAGGAGATGTAGGACTCCACTTTCATGGATTCAGGATGAGGATCTGAAGGCGTTGGGATCGAATTTTGTTGAAGACACTGAAGCTTAGGTGAGACTGATGCGGGACAGAATGCTGGAAGTGCAGAGCTGACAGGCTAAGTACTACGACGCCCGACACCGTCAGGTAGAGTTTTAGGTGGGAGACCGGGTTTTCTTGAAGATCCGGCCCATGCACAGAGTTTCACGAGTGCGTGGTCGGAAGAAGAAGCTCAACCCTACGTATGTGGGCCCTTACAGGATCCTGGAGCGGATCGGGCCCCTAGCTTACAGGCTGGAGTTGCCACCGAAACTGACGGGTTTACACGACGTGTTCCATATTTCTTCCCTTAGGAGGGCTCTACTATGCTCGGAGCAGCAGATTTCGACCACAGATGGACCGGTAGATTCAGACCAGTCAGTTCACTTGGAGCCGGTTCGGACTGATGACAGGGGAGTACGGATCTTGCGTCACAAGAAGGTTTCGTTAGTCAAAGTTCTGTGGAGAAACCACGGTCAGGAGGATCATACCTGGGAACCGCAGGACCTGATGCGACAAAAGTATCCAGAGCTGTTCAGTCAGGTATACCTCATAACCTCTCAAGATGTTCAATTTACTTTCATGTTTTAAACTAGTAGGGCTGCCCTAGGAAGAGTAGAGGCTAATATTTTGTTTATTGGGATCTTGGCTTTGACAATTGGGCGAATTGGTCATAGATTTAGGTTTCCCTTTGAACCCCACTTAGCAAACTTGGCATCGAGATATAATCTTTCACTTCTTATGGGATGTTACAAGTTTCATTTTCTTCGATAGAAATTACCGTAGGCTTAACCTTGATTTCGGGGACGAAATATTTGTTTGTTTATTGGGATTTGTAACATCTCATTTCCAACTGGACCCCTAAGAGTGGTTTTGGCCATGACTAGGTCATGATAAAACCCAAGGAAGCTAAAAAGGGCCAAGTGATAGAAGGCCAAGGTGAGAATCACCTTGGTCTGCCTATGGCACAGCCTCATCACAAAACCTAGGGTTTGGCCTTAGGGCTTCACCATGACTCCATGACCCCACCACAACATCACTAACTTATCAGAGGGTCCACTAGAGCCTTAAGGGTCCATTAGTCTCTAATGTGCCCAACCAACCTTGCACAAGTCTTCCTAGACCTAAAGTGAGGTCAATGGGTCACTAAGGACACATTGGGTTCAGTCCTAGAGGCCAAGTTGACCCAAGTCAACTCTAGCCCCTAATCTGGTCAAAGTACCCTTATTAAGGGTAAGTGACCTCCAAAGTGCAAGGTAACCCTACATAACCCTTACTAGACCTCAGGGGAAGCCATGGGGTCACCAAGGACTCCATGGGGTCAACCCAAATGGTCATGTTGACCCAAGTCAACTCTAGCCCTAAAGATGTCAAAGTGCCCTTACCAAGGGACAAGTGACCTCCAAGATTCCAATTCAACCCTATTCAACTCAACCTAGGCCTTAGGGGAGATCCATGGGTCACCATGGACTCTTAGGGGGCAACCAAAAAGGTCAAAAAGACCAAGGTCAACCCAAGCCTACCTTGGGTCAACCTAGCCCAAATAGGCTAGCCCAAGTTCAAGACTCCTCATGTGGCTTCTTTAGGAGATGATGTGTTTGGATGGGCTGGCAATAGACCTCCAGATTGAACAAGTCAACTTGGTGACTAGAAGAGAGGGTGAGCTTCATTTCCATGATTATGGAGGAGAGAGAAAAATGAAAGAGGAGGGAAGGAAGGGGCTCGGCCAAGGGAAGGCCAAAGGCCACCTTTAATGGCTAAATTCAACTCCCCTAGGGAAGGGGAGAAATTTCCAGCCGCTTCCCTGGCCATCAAGGGCCTGGTTCAGCCCCCTCTACCATGGTCGAATGTAGCCATTAATGGCCATTGATGATCCAGCCTCTCCCCTCCCCATCTGAGGCTTTAAACACCTTCAGTGGGCCGATAGGAGGATTTCCCAATCCTTACCTAAAGAAACTGAGCCTCCCCACTGTGTAGTTGCAGAAACCGAGCGGCGGTGCCTTCAAAGATGTCTTCCCAGTGATCTTCTCGACTTCAGGACGCCGGCAAGGTCCTCCTCCTCCCCTCAACTCATGGATAGATCGTAGCAATGTCTAGGTTCAAGGTTCGGGCTCAATTGAGCGCGAACCAATTTTGTATTTCCATGGTTTCGGGCCAAGAAATAACTTGGTAGAACCGCCAGAATAAGCCTCTCCGGCGGCTGTGCCGCCGCCTGACGACAGCCACCACCTCAACGGAGGTGATGGTGGCGGTGGCCGGCAGCGGCTGGATGGCCGGCGGCAGGCCCTTGAAGTTGGCCCAGGAAAAATGAATCCTGGTCGTCGGCTCAAGGTTGACGATGACGGGATACCGTCCAAGGCACGCCAAGATTCGTACTTCATCAAAATCAAAACTATAGGATATAGTTTTATGATATTTCATTTCTGTCACAGATTTTGTATTAAATGGTTTTAATTTTTAAAAATACTTAGATGCTAGAACAGGAAAAGTGGTCAACATAGAAAATGTAGCCCGTGATGTCTAGTTTAATGTCAAATTGATTTCACTCATTTTAGAGTCCTGGTTAGAGCACCGCACCCATTTTGTTGGGACCTATACCTAGGTCTATCCTGAGGTTCAAATGGATGCCCACCATTCATCCCTTGTCCAAATGATCTGAGATTTAGGAAGGGAGTCTACCCTAGCTATACCTAGGGCCTGTCCAAAATTCAGAATTTTTGAAAAATATTTTTTTATAGTTTTTAGGAAAGTTTAATAATCCATGAATAAATTAATTAGGTGTCCTAAACACCTTAACCTCCCCCAAACTTTGGGTGGGAGGTCTTAGAGGGCATGTTAGGGCTCTGGTAAAAGTTTCATCTCATTTAGAGATGTTTTGGTTAGGTATTGATCCAACCCTAGGTTGACCCAATTTAGGGTTAACTAGGTCAAGCACCCCTTTGGGTTTTGAGTGGTCAAATCACCTCAACAGATGCTGATATTTTGGCCACTGACTCTCTATAGTATGACTCACCCTCCACTGGAATTTGGAGTGGTTAACAATAGGGTAGCCCTAGAGCCCTAGGGTAGGTCCCTTAATGGGGATTTTTAGGTTTTGAAGGTCATGGGGTCCAATGACCTTGGAATGACTTGACAATTTGTGGAGAGGACCATATGGTTAGTATGGTCCTTTGGTTAAAATTTTAGGGAATTTGGAAGCTTTAAACCCCCTCAAAACCCTAACCCTAGCTTAGGGAACAAACTTTTTGGTGAAGGAAAATGTCACTAAAATTCTTTGAAAAGTGATGAGATTTGGGTTGAGTAGTTTTTAAGGTTAGAACATACTCTGGAGATTTTATTATGAATTTAGGATTATCATTTTGGATACTTCATTAACAATCTAGTAAATTGTATTATTTACTTAGAAATTTATTATGAAGAAACTACTTACTGGAAATTGATGAAACTCAGCCAGAGGACTTATTATTATGTTTTAAGCTCTGTAAATTTTGTTGGGATTTTTGGAAGAAAATTTCTAAGGGTTGCTTCATTAAGTATTTTTTCCCATGAAAAATTAATTAAATTTATTTTGATGTCTAGAAAGCCTGTAAAATTATGATGTTCGCACAATGACCCTTTCTATACCATATTAAGATTCTGTAATTTTTGTATAATTGTTTGATGAAACATTTTGGTACTTCCTTCTTTACATATAATTAAGAGAATTATTTTAGATAAATTAATTAGAGATCAAATAATTTCTGAAAAATTATGGAAATTTGTATCTAGCAATATATCTCTGTTATTTAGTGTTCAAAATTTTTGGGTGGTCATTACTTGAGTAGATCATATAGTTCATGTTCAAAATTGTCCATGGCCAAACATTTGGGAAAATTCAATAAATTTCAAATTAATTAGAAAAATTATGAATCTCTGATTTTAGTCTAAATTTGTTATGATATACCTCTGGTAAATTTTATAAGAGATTTGGAAGACAATCCGGAGTACCTCCTTTATACGCCTCATATAGTATAGGGTGGTCTGCATATAGTAATTGCGGAAACTGAACTAGAGTGGGTAGTGAATTTCGGAGAGTTGAATCCTTAGTAGGTTGCTGGTTTGAGTAAATAAAGGAGTTTATCATTGGAAGACAGGATTTGTAGAGTGAGAGGTTGACTAGTGTTAGGTGGTGCTCGGGATCGGCGAAAGATCGTCCTTCCCGTAGGGAGGAAGTGTTTAATGCACTAGGGCTGGATTCAGTAAAATTAATTAAGGGTTGGGAAATCAGGTAGCAACTAATAATAGTAAGTGCCTTGCGAAAGGGAGCTTTGGGCGTAATCCCATCGTAGTTCCTAGTGCCTTTGAGAGCCCTTCACGGGGTATACCTTAGGAAGTCTTGGGCTAACGTAAACTGTAGGAGTGATAAATCTTAAAGAGCAACTAGAATAAGTAGGGGTTCACCTTCACACACCTCGGTGTCTCGGGAAGTTGGTTTGACTCGGTTGATATTTGTGAGGGGCAGGATGGCCCGGCGAGTGTCACGACCCGCATTTTCTCCGTATTCAAAAATACGTCAGAGTAGAGAAACTACGCGTCATGATGCCACGCCATGCAGGGGATAACTGCAGATGCTCAGGCATCCCGTCCTCACATTTACTTCAAGTAAAAGATTTATAACTTTTAGTTAAAAGAAAACAATGCGTATAAATTAATAGAGTTGATGACCGCGTCCCTCGGTCGGGTGGACTAATAGTTCATAGGTGAGAAAATATATATATGTTACGCGGCAGAAAATAATGAGTTAGCTCATTTGATATAATACGTGGGAGTGAGGGTCCAGTGTCATAAAATGATAATGTGACTTCTACATTTACTAGAGATATATAGAAATTTTTTGTACGCCTAAAAGTAGTAGATTTAGTAGTTGAAGTCATGTCATGCTAATATTCCGGAATGCAATTTTGTATACTATAAAATAACTAAATGCATCCTAACATAAATCCTTCCCAGAGAGCAAGAACAATCAGGTAAAAAGTAACAGCAGTAAGTAGTCCATCACAGAAAATTCAAAGTCTATGGGCGTCAACAACTGACACGAACCCATAGAAAAATCTGACAAGTCTAAACAAAGGCAACTACTTCAAGCTCAGAGGTGGAATCAAACGGCCGCAGACACCAGCAGCACCAGAAGCCCAACACTGTCAGCTAAACCTGCTACATCCCTGATCCTGAGGCATTCCAAAGAAGAACACCTCAGAAGCAAGTCACAAGTAGGGCAAGAGTAAAAGCAGACTACACAAACCTCAAAGTCAAGGAGAATGAAAAGTGACTGCAATAAAACGGTCAGCAGAGTAAAAGTAAGCAACAGTAAAACTAGCCGAGCAAGAAAGGCTAAACACATTAACAAGACAGAACAAGCACCAGCAACAGAAGTTCAATCTTTCATTAATAATTACTATGCCGAGGGAGAAACCCCAACGCGCACAGTCTATCTGAGCATTAAGCACTATGCCGAGGGAGGACCCCAACGCGCACAGTTCATATGAGTATTAGACACTATGCCGAGGGAGGACCCCAACGCGCACAGTTCATCTGAGTATTAAACACTATGCCGAGGGAGGACCCCAACGCGCACAATTCATCTGAGTTCTTTTAGTTACATAATTATACAAGCAGGGTTCATTTGTTTTTTATTCATCATAAACTCAAGTGATAACCAACCAAGTGGACTGCATAAGAGAATTTCAAGGGACAGCAAGTGAATTTTTAATAAGAAAAATGAACAAGATGACTCGATGGTTATAACAGCACGACAACCAATTTGTTTACCAATTCAATGGACTAGAATTTTGGGGTTAAGGCTTTAGGGACATCAAGTCACAATTCCAGGAATAGAGTGGGGGAAAAGTTAGGATTTCAGGACAAGTATCTCAACAATCGAAACATAATAAACTCAAACAAGTATAGAAAAAGGGCAAAAATTTAGAATCAAGAACAAAAGGGAGAGCAAGAACACCACTTGCCTCGATTTACCGGAAAAACTCTCCAAATCTCCACACGTCGCGATAGGAGCCGAAATCTGGACGAAAATGTCCGAAATAGCAGTTAGGGATGAAAGCCCTAATAAGAAAATCTCGAGAAATGGGGAAGAAAATACCACGAGGGCGCAGCTCTCGACGAGAGCTTTCTAGATCTACAATCGGTTGGAAATTCCGAACACCGGAGCTCCGTTGGTGGTCACCGGAAGAAGCACGGACGGACAACCTTCTCCTCACACACCGCTCTGGTACGGAAGGCAGGAGAAATACTAGGTCGGCTTAAAGATTAAGAAGAAACAGAAAGTATAAATACTCAACAGCAGAAAAGACCGGGTTCAACAAAACCGGCCCGGCGGTGTCGACACAACTGTGTCAACATCCGACGGCAGTGTCGACACAGCGGTGTTGACACCCAACAGCACAGCGGTGTCGACACAACTGTATCGACACCCGACGGCACAGCAGTGTCGACACAACTGTGTAGACAACCGACGGCACAGCGGTGTCGACACAACTGTATCGACACCCGACGGCTTAGCTCAGCGGTGTCGATACAACCGTGTCGACAACAGACGGCTCAGCTCGATGATCGTCGAATAAAAGGAAAAACTCCATTCAACGAATTCCGTTCGAAAATCGTCGAATGCGGAAAGTAGGGCCTGGTCGACGAACTTAACACCCAGAACCGCTAAACCTACATCGAGCTCCGTTCGACGCTTCGTCGAGCTCAGCACGACAATCATCGAGCTCCGCAATCGTCGACCCCCAAACAACGCCCAGAGAACTAGCAATCGTCAAGCTCCGCTCGACGATCATCGAACTCCAAGCAGCGCCCAGAAAAAAAACCAACAATCGTCGAGCTCCGCTCGACGATCGTCGAACCCAGACAGCGACCAGAAAGGAAAAGCGATCGTCGAGCTCCGCTCGACGATCGTCGAACCCAGACAACACCCAGAGAATAAAATAAAATCAAACATAATAAGGTTGGTTCGACAAAATCCCAAGCCTTAAGAAGTACTTCCCGAGAATCAAATCAATCAGTCAATAATATAGCAATTATCGTGCTCAGATAGTTGAACAAGGAACTATGAGATCAAAACAAAGGCTCAAATGCACCGAATTAAACGAAACTCACGTCGTAGGCGAAAACTGCAGCTACGAACATAACGGCCAAGTTAAAACCAAAATCCTACGAGTCATTCCCGAGACATTAACCGCCAAAACATGCGGCGAACTAAAACAAAACCCAAAACTTCGATCGTGCGCCGAGACTCCAAAAATGCTCGGGTTGCGACGAAACTGGACGAGCAAGACAAAAATCAATCAATTAAGTTTTCCAAATGTGAAATTTTCTGTTTCCGCCAAAGATTCATGAATTCAGCCTACTGGATCAAAAAGATGCGAAAACGCACTATCGGCGACGCGCCATCAACTACACGCTAAAGTAACGCCCTTACGTCATTATGACGTCAACAAGAGGAGTAAATAATGCCGAAAAAAACAGGGGCGTTACAGTCACCCCTCCAAAAAGGAAGTTTCGTCCCGAAACTTGGAACACGAACGAAATAAGAGAACAGAGAACGAGACAAGACAGAAGAATTCTTGAAACTAGAATACTAACCAGGGAAACTAGGAGAACAACTGAGGATGAGATTCTCTCATCGCGGATTCCAATTCCCAAGTTGCACCTCTTGCATCCTGATTTCGCCAGAGAACCTTAACCATTGGAATTATTTTCTTTCTTAACACACGGTCTTGTGTCTCCAGAATACGAACAGGTTCTTCAACACACGAGAGATTAGGCAGTAACTGGGGTACTGATTCAAGGACATGCCGATCACTACGGACACACTTTCGCAACTAGCTCACGTGAAACACGTCGTGAACACCAAGGAAAGAATCAGACAACTCTAGTCTATAGGCAGAAACTCCAACGCGCTACAGAATCTGAAAAGGCCCCACATACCTGGGATCTAGTTTATGGTTTCTTCCAAATCATTTAACACCCGGCATCGGAGAGACCTTGAGAAACACCATGTCCCTGACTGCAAACTCCAGATCAACTCTGCGCTGGTTTGCATACTTCTCGTATCGCTCCTGAGTAACCTCAGCTTTTCACGAATATGCATTACTGAAGTACTCATATCCTCCAGCACTTCTGGTCCGAGAAAAGGCTTCCCGCCAACTTCTGCCCAAAACAGGGGAGTTCGACAACGCCTTCCATATAAAGCTTCAAAGGGCGTCATCTGCAAACTTTCCTGATAACTATTATTGTACGCAAACTCCATCAATCTGAGGTGTTTATCCAAAGCCCCACCATGGTCCAGAATATAGCATCTAATCATATCCTCCAAGATCTGGTTCACTCTCTCCGTCTGACCATTTGTCTGAGGATGATAGGCAGTAGAATACCTAACGTCAGTACCTAGAGCTCCTTGTAAACTTTGCCAGAAACGAGACATGAATCGGGAGTCTCGGTCTGACACAATACTCATAGGTACACCATGAAGTCTGATAACTTCGTTCAGATAAAGCTCAGCTATCTTTTCCATGGAATAACTAACCTTGAAATGCACAAAGTGGGCACACTTTGTTAGTCTGTCCACGATAACCCACACTGCATCATGCCCTCGGGGAGATCTAGGCAAACCGGTTATGAAATCCATGGATAAACTCTCCCATTTCCAACTCGGTATATCTAAGGGCGTTAACTTACCACCCGGCCTTCTGTGATCAGCCTTGACACGCTGGCAAGTATAACATTCAGATACAAATCTTGTAATGTCATTCTTCATGCCTGACCACCAAACAATCTGCTTCAAATCTCTGTACAATCTCATGGAGCCAGGATGATATGCAACACTGGAACCATGCGCTTCACTACATATTTTTGATCGGATGTCCCCAACAGCGGGAATACAGTATCTGCCACGGTACTTTAGGGTACCCTCGTCGTCAATTGTAAAGTCAGGTAATTCCCTTTTCTCTATTCTACTACGGAGGTGCTGCAAGTCAGGATCGTCCTTCTGATGTAGCCTAGTGAGAGTAATCTACGAAGGCTCAACCACCTCTAGGCTAATCGGCGAAGCGCTATTCCCTACGGTTATGTCCATGAGCAAGAACTCTTCAACAAGGGATTGCACCGAGAGGTTAAAGATGTGTGCGGGCTTCCGGCTCAACGCATCTGCTACAACATTAGCCTTGCTGGGATGATAAAGGATATCGACTTCGTAGTCCGCAACATACTCTAACCATCGACGCTGGCGCAAATTCAGTTCCTTCTGAGTGAAGACATATTTCAAACTTTTGTGGTCCGAATAAATTTTGCACGACACTCCATACAGAAGATGTCTCCACAACTTCAAGGCATAAATGACGGCAGTAAATTCCAGGTCGTGCGTAGGGTAATTCTTTTCATGCACCTTCAATTGTCTTGATCCATACGCAATCACTTTGCCGTCCTGCATCAACACGCAACCGAGTCCAACTCGCGAGGCGTCTACATAAACAGAATACTCCACTCCTTCCACTGGCAATGCCAACACGGGAGCAGAACACAAAAGCCTCTTGAGCTCTTGAAAAGCTTCCTCACAGGCGTCACTCCAAACAAAAGCTGCGCTCTTTTGCGTAAGCCTGGTCAACGGTGCAGAGAGAACAGATAATCCTTCCACAAATCTTCTGTAGTAATCTGCCAACCCTAAGAAGCTTCTTATCTCCTTAGGCGATATAGGTCTCTGCCAATCCAAGACCGCAGCTATCGTTGCAGGATCCACTGAGATACCATCCTTACTTATAATTTGTCCTAGGAATGACACCTGAGATATCCAGAACTCACACTTGTTAAGCTTCGCATACAGCTTGTGCTCCCTCAGAGTAGACAAGACCAAGCGCAAGTGCAAGGCGTGCTCATCTACATTTCTAGAATATACTAGAACATCGTCAATGAATACCACCACGAACTTATCCAGAAAATCTTTGAACACCCTGTTCATCATGTCCATAAAAGATGACGGTGCATTCGTTAATCCAAATGACATTACCAGAAATTCAAAGTGACCATAATGAGAACGAAAAGCGGTTCGCGGAATATCTGACTCCCGGATTCTCAACTGATGGTAACCTGAGCGGAGGTCAATCTTCGAGAACACGGAGCTACCCCGCAACTGATCGAACAAATCATCGATCCTAGGCAACGGATATCTGTTCTTAATTGTTACCTTGTTTAGCTCTCGATAATCAATGCATAGCCTCATCGTTCCATCCTTTTTCTTCACGAAGAGCACTGGTGCACCCTAGGGGGAAGAACTGGTCTAATAAAACCGGACTGCAATAACTCATCCAGTTGAGTATGCAGCTTCTCTAACTCACGCAGCGCCATGCGGTATGGTGCCTTTGCAATAGGGCGCGTGCCTGGCTCGAGGTCTATAACAAACTCCACCTCTCTCTCAGGAGGAAGTCCAAGAAGGCTAACTGGAAAAACATCCGGAAACTCACACACCACAGAAGCATCCTCTACCCGAGGCTTAACCGGTGCAGCTCCCAGAATAGAAAGGGAGACAAGAAAAGAATCACAGCTAGACTCTAGAAATTTGCGAGCACGTACCGCAGAAATGATCGGGGATTCCTGACGCGGCAAACCATACACACTCATGGGCTGGCCATTGCTACCTTTGAAATCCAAGCACTTGTGCTTGCACTGAATGACGGCATCATAGCTGGACAAGCAGTCCATGCCCAAAATCACTTCAAAGTCTACCAGATCTAGCACCTTCAGATCCGCAAGTGCTAGAAATCCGCCTAGTGAGATGGGGCATTTTTGGATACCCTGGCTACCTTTGAAATCCAACCTCCCTCTGATACCAACTGTCACGACCCGCATTTTCTCCATATTCAAAAATACGTCAGAGTAGAGAAACTACGCGTCGTGATGCCACTCCATGCAGGGGACAACTTCAGACGCTCAGGCATCCCGTCCTCACATTTACTTCAAGTAAAAGATTTATAACTTTTAGTTAAAAGAAAACAATGCATATAAATTAATAGAGTTGATGGCCGCGTCCCTCGACCGGGTGGACTAATAGTCCATGGGTGAGAAAATATACATATTTTACGCGGCGGAAAATAATGAGTTAGCTCATTTGATATCCTACGTGGGAGTGAGGGTCCAGTGTCATAAAATGATAATGTGACTTCTACATTTACTAGAGATATATAGAAATCTTTTGTACGCTTAAAAGTAGTAGATTTAGTATTTGAAGTCATGTCATGCCAATATTCCGGAATGCAGTTTTGTATACTTTAAAATAACTAAATGCATCCTAACATAAATCCTTCCCAGAGAGCAAGAACAATCAGGTAAAAAGTAACAGCAGTAAGTAATCCATCACAGAAAAGTCAAAGTCTATGGGCGTCAACAACTGACACGAACCCATAGTAAAATCTGACCAGTCTAAACAAAGGCAACTACCTCAAGCTCAGAGGTGGAATCAAACGGCCGCAGACACCGACAGCACCAGAAGCCCAACACTGTCAGCTAAACCTGCTACAGCCTTGATCCTGAGGCATTCAAAAGAAGAACACCTCAGAAGCAAGTCACAAGTAGGTCAAGAGTAAAAGCAGACTACACAAACCTCAAAGTGAAAGAGAATGAAAAGCGACTGTAATAAAACGGTCAGCAGAGTAAAAGTAAGCAACAGTAAAACTAGCCGAGCAAGAAAGGCTAAACACATTAACAAGATGGAACAAGCACCAGCAACAGAAGTTCAATCTTTCATTAATAATTACTATGCCGAGGGAGAAAGCCCAACGCGCACAGTCTATCTGAGCATTAAGCACTATATCGAGGGAGGACCCCAACGCGCACAGTTCATCTTAGTATTAGACACTATGTCGAGGGAGGACCAACGTGCACAGTTCATCTGAGTATTAAACACTATGCCGAGGGAGGACCCCAATGCGCACAGTTCATCTGAGTTCCTTTAGTTACATAATTATACAAGCAGGTTTCATTTATTTTTTATTCATCATAAACTCAAGGGATAACCAACCAAGTGGACTGCATAAGAGCATTTCAAGGTACAGCAAGTGAAGTTTTAATAAGAAAAACGAACAAGATGACTCGATGGTTATAACAGCACGACAACCAATTTGTTTACCAATTCAATGGACTAGAATTTTCGGGTTAAGGCTTTAGGGACATCAAGTCACAATTCTAGGAATAGAGGGGAGGGGAAGTTAGGATTTCAGGACAAGTATCTCAACAATCGAAACATAATAAACTCAAACAAGTGTAGAAAAGGGAAAAAATTTAGAATCAAGAACAAGAGGGAGAGCAAGAACACCACTTGCCTCGATTTACCGGAAAAACTCTCCAAATCTCCATACGTCACGATAGGAGCCGAAATCTGGACAAAAATGTCTGAAATAACGGTTAGGGTCGAAAACCCTAACAAGAAAATCTCAAAAAACGGGGAATAAAATACTACGAGGGCGCAGCTCTCGACGAGAGCTTTCAAGATCTACGATTGGTTGGAAATTCTGAGCACCGGAGCTCCGTCGGTGGTCACCGGAAGAAGCACGGACGGACAACCTTCTCCTCACACACCGCTCTGGTATGGAAGGCAAGAGAAATTCTAGGTCGGCTTAAAGATTAAGAAGAAACAGAAAGTATAAATACTCAACAGCAGAAAAGACCTGGTTCAACAAAACTGGCCCGGCAGTGTCGACATAACTGTGTCGACACCCGACGGCAGTGTCGACACATCTGTGTCGACACCTGGCAGCACAGCGGTGATGACACAACTGTGTTGACACCCGACGGCATAGCGGTGTCGACACAACTATGTAGACACCCGACAGCACAGCGGTGTCGACACAACTGTGTCGACACCCGACGGCTCAGCTCAGCGGTGTCGACACAACCGTGTCCAAACCATACAGCTCAGCTCGACGACTGTCGAATAAAAGGAAAAACTCCATTCGACGAATTCTATTCGAAAATCATCGAACGCAGAAAGCAGGGCCTGGTCGACGAACTCAACACCCAGAACCGCTAGACCTACTGCGAGCTCTGCTCGACGCTTCGTCGAGCTCAGCATGACAATCGTCGAGCTCCGCTCGACGATCGTCAACCCCCAAACAACGCCCAGAGAACAAATAATCGTCGAGCTCCGCTCGACGATCATCGAACCCAGACAGCGACCAGAAAGGAAAAGCGATCGTCGAGTTCCGCTCGACGATCGTCGAACCCAGACAGCGACTAGAAAGGAAAAGCGATAGTCGAGCTCCGCTCGACGATCGTCGAACCCAAACAGCGACTAGAAAAGAAAAGCGATCGTCGAGCTCCGCTCGACGATCGTCGAACCCAGACAGCACCCAAAGAATAAAATAAAATAAAATCAAACATAATAAGGTTGTTTCGACGAAATCCCAAGCCTTAAGAAGGACTTCCCGAGAATCAAATCAAGCAGTCAATAATATAGCAATTATCGTGCTCAGATAGTTGAACAAGGAACTATAAGATCAAAACAAAGGCTCAAACGCGCCTAATTAAACGAAACTCACGCCGTAGGCGAAAACTGCAGCTACGGACACAACGGCGAAGTCAAAACCAAAATCCTACGAGTCATTCCCGAGACATTAACCGCCAAAACATGCGGCGAACAAAAACAAAACCCAAAAATTCGATCGCGCGCCGAGACTCCAAAAACGCTCGGGTTGCGACGAAATTGGACGAGCAAGACAAAAATCAATCAATTAAGTTTTCCAAATGTGAAATTTTTCGTTTCCGCCAAAGATTCATGAATTCAGCCGACTGGATCGAAAAAGAGCGAAAACACACTATCGGCGACGCGCCATCAACTGCACGCTAAAGTAACGCCCTTACGTCATTATGACGTCAACAAGAGGAGTAAATAATGCCGAAAAAAATAGGGACGTTTCAGCGAGCTTTGGCTTGGTTGATGTTTGGGACGGACGGGATGGTCCGGGGAGCTTCGGCTCGGTGCTGATACATAAGGTTGCATGTGCATAAAGTAAAGGTGGTGGGTCTTCGGTATTGGAGTCGCGATACACCGACGCCAATACGTTGACTCGGCAAGTGTGGCTAGCACTTCGCCAACAGAAGTACGGTGCGCCAGCCGGCAAGAGTATGCAGGAGCTCCGCTTAATGCACCAGCATTGAGGCATACGATAGGTAAGACCGGTAGTGCTTTACTGGTTTAGAGGTGGGCGAGGCCCAACCCACCGCTTCCGTCTGCCACTACGGAGATATCCTGGGAGGTTCGGCTCCAGAAAGGGGGAACTGAAGGTCTGTGTGCACAGAGTCGGGTGGGTGAATTGCACTTGCACGATCGCATCATAACCCACTTTCATGTCATAGCATAATCATAGTATAAAACCCTTGTCACCTATTGTATAAGTGGTATCGGACGCTTATACAATAGGCCCTACAAAACGACCCCTTGGTCTATAAGCTTGTGTGGTCAAGTTTATAAATTAAGGTTAAAATTCTTTATGTATATATTGCTGATAATAACCGACACCCCAACGTATAAATTGGTATGGGACTTTTTATACGATGGGAGCCCTGTAAAAGATCCCTTGCCTATATGTTTTTGTATAAGTTAAGGTTACTTTTCATACTTTACTTTACTGCCACATGTACCATGAAAATTGCTAGTATAGGTCTGCTGCCATCTATTTCTTGATTACTCTCCACCTTCAAGTCCTCCCCTCTCTTCCTCTCCGCTCAGTGCCTAGGGGCCATGGGGGAAGGGGTGGGGGATGATAGGACTTAGTCTTTTAGACTAACGGTCTTCGAACCACATCATTTAGGGGATCGTGGAGCCCAGCATGGAGGAGCAGCCCACAGGTCGGCACGCTTGGAGATGGGGCAGTCTAGCATCGGAGTTCAGACGACAGGGACTATGAGCCCCTGACCTTAGTAGTGTTTTATTTTACTTCCGCTTGAGTGACTATATAGTGAGGATTTGATGTAGCGGGTTTAAGCCCTTATTTTCAGTACATTATATTTTATGGACTCTCCCTTCGTGGAGATATATTTACTCTGATGTGATATTATTGAACCGCAATAGCTTTACTTATATGGGGGTGGTTCCTCTGATACCATTTGTAAGACCCTCCCCCCCCCCTCCCGGATCCCAAAACATGGCACGAAGGGGGGGTCTTATGCCCGAAACAGCTGCCTTGCAGTAGCATTAGCACACGGGCTAACCTGTACCACAAGACGCCTATTCCGCCGGCTAGAACCAATATCAATAGAACATACCAACCCAACCAAACAAATGTAAAAGAAATCAAATTCACACTGAGTAATAATGTCCAAATAGGAGGTACTCTGGATTGTCTTTCAAATCTCATATAAAATTTATCAGAGGTCTATCATAACAAATTTAGTCTAAAATCAGAGATTCATAATTTTTCTAATTAATTTAATATTTATTGAATTTTCCCAAATGTTTGGCCATGGGCAATTTTGAACATGAACTATATGATATACTCAAGCAATGGCCACCCAAAAATTTTGAACACTACATAACAGAGATATATTGCTAGATACAAATTTCCATAATTTTTCAGAAAATATTTGACCTCTAATTAATTTATCCAAAATGATTCTATTAATCATATGTAAAGAAGGAAGTACCAAAATTATTCATCATAAAATTATACAAAAATTAAAGAATCTTAATATGGTACAGAAAGGGTCATTGTGCAAAAATCATAATTTTACAGGCTTTCTAGACATCAAAATAAATTTAATTAGTTTTTCATGGGAAAATATACTTAATGAAGCAACCCTTAGAAATAATCTTCCCAAAATCCCAACAAACTTTACAGAACTTAAAAACATAATAAAAAGTCCTTTGGCTGAATTTCATCAATTTCCAGTAAGTAATTTCTTCATAATAAATTTCTATGTAAATACTACAATTTACTATATAGTTAATGAAGTATCCAAAATGATAATCCTAAATTCATAATAAAATTTACAGAGCATGTTCTAACCTTAAAAACTACTCAACCCAAATCTCATCACTTTTCAAAGAATTTATTGACATTTTCCTTCACCACAAGTTTTGTGACCTAAGATAGGGTTAGAGTTTTGAGGGGGTTTAAGGCTTCCAAATTCCCTAAAATTTTAACCAGAGGACCATACTAACCATATGGTCCTCTCCACAAATTTTCAAGTCATTCCAAGTTCATTTGACCTCATGACCTTCAAACCCTAAAAATCCCCATTAAGGGACCTACCCTAGGGCTCTAGGGCTACCCTACTGTTAACCACTCCAAATTCTAGTGGAGGGTGAGTTATACTATAGAGAGTCAGTGGCCAAAATATCAGCCTCTGTTGAGGTGATTTGACCACTCAAAACCCAAAGGGGGTGCTTGACCTAGTTAACTCTAAAAGGGGTCAACCTAGGGTTGGATTAATACCTAACAAAAACATCTCCAAATAAGATGAAACTTTTACCAGAGCCCTAACATGCCCTCTAAGACCTCCCACCCAATTTGGAGGGAGTTGGAGGTGTTTAGGACACCTAATTAATTTATTCATGTATTATAAAATTTTCCTAAAAACTATAGAAAAATGTTCTTCAAAAATTTTGAATTTTGGATAGGCCCTAGGTATAGCTAGGGTAGACTCCCTGCCCAAATCTCAGATCATTTGGACAAGGGATGAATGGTGGGCATCCATTTGAACTTCAGGATAGACCTAGGTATAGGTCCCACCAAAATGGGTGTTGTGGTCTAACTAGGACTCCAAAATGAGTGAAATAAATTTGAAATTAAACTAGACATCAAGGGATACATTTTCTATGTTGACCACTTTTTTTGTTATAGTTTCTAAGTATTTTTAAAAATTAAAACCATTTAATACAAAATCTGTGACAGAAATGAAATATCACAAAACTATATCCTATAGTTTTGATTTTGATGAAGCGCGAATCTTGGCGCGCCTTGGACGGCATCCCTTCATTGTCAACCTTGAGCCGATGGCCAGGATTCATTTTTCCTGGGACAACTTCAAGCGTCTGCCGCCGGCCATCCAGTCGCTGCCCCGGCCGGCCACCGCCACCATCACCTCTGTTGAGGTGGTGGCTGTCGTCAGGCGGCGGCACAGCCGCCGGAGAGGCATATTCTGGCGGTTCTACCAATTTATTTCTTAGCCCGAAACCATGGAAATACAAAATTGGTTCGGGCTCAATTGAGCCCGAACCTTGAACCTAGACTGTACTACGATCTATCCATGAGTTGAGGGGAGGAGGAGGACCTTGCCGAGCTTGTCGGCGAGTGTGGTGGTTGTGTGTCATGGCTAGTGGTGGAGCTTTCTGATGCTTTGCAACTCCACTACAAACAGCCTGGTTTCTTTAGGTGAAGGGTGGAAACGATTTCTCTTGGCCCAGGGAAGCTTTTAAAAGCATCAAATGGGGGAGAGGGAGGCTCATGGCTTCAAAGCCATTTATGGACATGAAGGATAATTTTGGTCATGCCTTGGGTTCATTGTTTCCAGCCTTGACTTGTAAGACCCCCTTTTTTTTCTTTTTAACACCGGGGCCTTAGGCCCAGAACCGCCGCTTTGTGGTGACACCTTCACTCCCTGAAGGGTCATCACCTCGAAACGCTGATTCTGTCGGCCGATTCGATCACAGAAAAGCAACAAAAGTAGAGTAAACACAAGTGAGGTAAAACTCTAACCAAATGTCCACAATAAAATCACAACGGAGTAATAATATCTCCACAAAGGGAGAATCCACAAAATATATAAATGTACTGAAAATAAGGGCTTAAGCCCAATACACCAAATCCTCACTACATAGTCACTCAAGCGGAAGCAAAATAAAACACTACTAAGGTCAGGGCCTCACAGTCCCCGCCATCTGAACTCCTGTGCTAGACTGCCCCATCTCCAAGCATAGCGACCTGTGGGGCTACTCCTCCATGCTGGGCTCCACGATCCCCTAAATGATGTGGTTCGAAAACCGTTAGTCTATAAGACAGTCCTATCATCCCCCAAAGTGCACTATTTGACCTAAATAGCCTTATATTGGCAAGGCTAGGGTTGCATGATTTCAAATCAAACCATCTCCAAATGATATGAAATTCTAACCAGAGCCTTATGAAGACCCCAAGAACCACTCACCAAAATTTGGGAGGGTTTTGAGGTCATTAGACCTTTTAAATAATTCCTACATTATTTATTAAATTTCTACAAAACCTTTAGGACATTTTTTCCAAAAATTCCCATTTTTTATATGTTCTAGTCATAGGTAAGAGTGACCCCCATCCAAAATTTCAAGTCATTTGGATGGCTGGATTGATGGGGGCACTCAACATAGTCTCTGGTCTAGCCTAGGTATAGTCCTCACCAAAACGGGTGCTTTGGTCCCACCACTTACCCAAATTGGTTCAAACCAATTTTAAATTAAACTAGACTTCCAGGTCTATAATCTTAATGTTGGTCATTTTTCTTGTAGGTGGCCCTACGTATTTTTAATATTTAACTTAACAAAACCCAGTAAACAGTTAGAAATTGATAAAACAGGAATTAAATAAATTCAGATCAGCACGAATCTTAAAGCATATCCAGTGGCTCCTGGTCATCTTCTTCCTCCAGCCAAGGGCCATGATTGGCCAAACCTGGAGCCTATTCCAAGAGCATTTCCCGGCCATACGGCCACCTCCCTGGCCGGCCACCACCGCCACCACCTTCGTTGAGGTGGGGGCTATCGACGGGCGGCGGCACGGCCGCCGGAGGGGCAGTTTCCGGCGAACTCACGAGGTATAAAAAGCCATGAAAAACTGAAATTTTCCTCACCCGATCCGGCTCAATTGAGCCCGATTTCTCTCCTAATTGATCTAGGATTTTAGCCCACGAAGAGAGGAGTAGAGGAGGACCTTTAAGCGAGCTTGCGGACGAGTATGGTGGTGGTGCGCCATGGCCAGTGGTGGAGCTTTTCGGTGCTCTGCAACTACACAGCCAACTTGCTCAGTTTCTTCAGGTAAGGGGTGGAAATATCTCCTCTAACCTTGGTGAAGCTTTAAAAGAGCCAAAATGGGGATTGGGAGGGTCATAGCTTGAATCCCCATTTCCACCATTAAAGGGAAATTTTGGGAAACTGAAATCTCAATAAATTCAGCCCCTTGGTGACCTGAAGAATGCTGGAAACTCCTCCCCTACTCCTGAGGAGTTGAATCCAGCCATCAATGGGGGGATTTGTGGGGGCTTCACCTTCCATGCAATTATTGACCACTCTTTCTCTCTCCTCCTTATTGAAGAAATTGATTTCAGCCACCTTGGGTGGCCAGCCATGGCTATTAAACTCCTCAAAACTGATGAGGGGGAATGTATTCGGCCTGTGGAATCAATTGGAGAGGCTCTTGGTCTCCCTTGGCCATGAATGGCCTTTTTTCTCACTTTCTCTCTCCTCCATTAAAGGGAAAAATGGAGCTTTCTCTCTCCTACTCACCATGGCCGAATTTTGATCTCTCCTACAGCCTATTGGCACCCCACTAACCCATATGAATAATAAAAATGAGGTTAACTCAAGTGGGGGAAATGGGTTTGAGCTTGGGTTAACCCATTTGGGCTAATTTCACTTAACACTAGAATAGAGTTGACCTTGGTCAACATAACCATTTGGGTTGACTCCAATGGGTCCTTGGTGACCCATTGGCCTCCCCTAAGGTCTAGGAAGGCTTGGGGAGGGTTGGTTGGGCACCTTGGTGGTCACTTGACCCTTAGTTAGGGCACTTTGACAAATTAAGGGGTTAGAGTTGACTTTGGTCAACATAGACTCTTGAGTTTCCCCCAATGGGTCCTTGGTGACCCATTGACCTCACTTTAGGGTTAGGATGGCATGGGTGGGGTCCACTTGGCTAGGAGAAGGTCAATTGACCCTAAGTAGGCTAGTTTGACCCATTTAGGGTTAGGGTTGACTTGGGTCAACTTAGTCTCTTTGATTGACCCCAATGTGTCCTTGTGGCTCTAATGGGCCTCCCAAAGTGTTTGAGGGTGTTGTGGTAGGGTCCTGGGGTCAAGTTGTAGCCCTATGGTCATCCTAAACTATTGTTTAGAATTCTACTATTTGCAGATCATGATGATTTCCAACTTCATGCCTAAGCTCACTTGATCTTCTTGAGCTTCCTAGGGTTTTGTCATGACTTAGTCATGACAAAAACACTCTTAGGGGTCTAGTTAGAAATGGGATGTTACAAATGGTATCAGAGGAAACATAATGTACGATTGCGAAAATCCCATCTTATAATTCTCTAGTCAACGAGTTAGACTCAACCCACTAGGAGACATGACTAACCACGATAACTTATAGTATGCCCTAGTCTAAAATAGACTTTGGGTATGAACTTGGTTAAGCTAAGGAGATACCTAAAGAGAATTAAGGAGGAGTATAACACAAGAATGGCTACCTAAGCCATAAACTCAGGTGGCCTTACGGTCCCTATCAAGGATTACTCAAACTGGAATGACTGCTTTAAGGAGAATTGAGACCAATAATCCATTAGCAGAATGGTAGAAGACACATAGTCTCAACCCTCATACCAGTAACAAGATTACCTAGAGACCACCACCACGACAAATACCGAAGTTCGGATAGGAATTCAAGTTCGGAAGAGACCTAGTTGGGATTGGGAACATTTTGACTCGGATAAGGTTATCGTAAATATGACTCGGAGGGTTTAAAGTATGGAGTATATCAATAGATTCAGGTTGGAACCCCAAGTCAAAGATTGATGCCCGAGGGATTGTGCACCCAGCTAGGATGGATATAATATGGTAATATCAAAGATACTCAGCCCAAGGCAGGTAGAGGCTTATCTTTTGTTTATTGGAGGCTTATCTTTTGTTTATTGGGGGCGTGTCTTTTGTTTATTTGGCAAATTAGTTACTGACTTGGGTTTCCCTTAGATCTCATCTAGAAAAATTTGCATCATAAATATAGTGAAATGGACGTAAACTGTATTCGGTGCTACTCGGGCGTATTCGTAGGGATAAGAATCTGATTGCGAAGTGGAGATTTTATAGAGTCATTGTCTACCCGTACAAATGAGAAATTTAATCATCGGAAGTTTGGTGTATCTCGGAATGTGTATCTCCCTGGAGTGAAGAAGGGTGTCATGGATTTTGTGATGCACGGTGAGGTTCGTCACCCGATGAAGGTTAAGTGCAAGAACTTTTGGGAAACTATTACAGTCACTGCCCGGTTAGAGTGGCAGTTCGAGGATATAATTAAGGATTTTCATACACACGATTCCTCATCCGCACTCCGGGCATAATTATAATTGGAACATCAATGATAGACTGGCTGAGATATCTAGGGTCACCCTGACCCGAAAGAAAACACTCGTAGGTGTTTCATAAGTTTTGTGAGTAGTTGTTCATTATCATGGTGTGTTCAAGATGATCGTGTTGAATCAGGATGGATAATGTATGTCCAAGGAGAGAAGATCAGTCCAGGCTTATCTGGGCTCTCGGTCGACATTCAACACAACTATCCACCCTTGTACATAAGGAGATGTAGTACTCCACTTTCATGGATTCAGGACAAGGATCCGAAGGCATTGGGGTCGGATTTTGTCGGACACACCGAGGCTCAGGTGAGACTGATATGGGACAGAATGCTGGAAGCGCAGAGCCGATAGGCTAAGTACTACGATGCCCGACACCATCAGGTAGAGTTTCAGGTGAGAGACCGGGTCTTCTTGAAGATCCGACCCATGCACGGTGTTTCACGGGTGCGTGGTCAGAAGAAGAAGCTCGGCCCTAAGTATATGGGCCCTTATAGGATCCTGGAGCGGATCGGGCCCCTAGCTTACAAGCTAGAGTTGCCACCGGAACTGATAGGTTTACACAACATGTTCCATATATCTTCGCTTAGGAGGGCTCTACTACGCCCGGAGCAGCAGATTTCGACCATAGATGGACCGGTAGCTTCAGACCGGTCAGTTCACTTGGAGCCGATTCGGATCGATGACAGAGGAGTACGGATCTTGCGTCACGAGAAGGTTCCGTTAGTCAAAGTTCTGTGAAGAAACCACATCCAGGAGGAGCATACCTGGGAACCGCAGGACCTGATACGACAAAAGTATCCAGAGCTGTTCAGTCAGGTATACCTCACAACCTCTCAAGATGTTCAATTTACTTTCCTATTTTAAACTAGTAGGGCTGCTCTAGAGGCTAATCTTTTGTTTATTGGGATCTTGGCTTTGCCAATTGGGCGAATTAGTCATAGATTTAGGTTTCCTTTTAAACCCCACTTAGCAAACATGGCGTCGAGATGTAATCTTTCACTTCTTATGGGATGTTACAAGAATCCTTTTCTTCGATAGAAATTCTCGTAGGCTTAACCTTGATTTCGGGGACGAAATCTTTGTTTTGTTTATTGGGATTTGTAACATCACATTTCCAACTAGACCCCTAAGAGTGGTTTTGACCATTACTAGGTCATAACAAAACCCTAGGAAGCTAAAAAGCGCCAAGTGATCGAAGGCCAAGGTGAGAATCACCTTGGTCTGCCTATGGCACAACCTCATCACAAAACCTAGGGTTTGACCTTAGAGCTTCACCATGACTCCATGACCCCACCACAACATCACTAACCTATTAGATGTGCCCACTAGAGCCTTAAGGGTCCTTTAGAGTCAACCCAAGGTGGCCAATTTGAGCTAGGACCACTATAGGCCTAAATTGGGCAAGGTGCCCTAACAGAGGGCAGTTGGTCTCTAATGTACCCAACCAACCTTGCCTAGGTCTTCCTAGACCTAAAGTGGTGTCAATAGGTCACCAAGGACACATTGGGTTCAGTCCTAGAGGGCAAGTTGACCGAAGTCAGCTCTAGCCCTAATCTGGTCAAAGTACCCTTACTAAGGATAGGTGACCTCCAAAGTGCAAGGTAACCCTACATAACCCTACATGGACCTTAGGGGAGGCCAATGGGTCACCAAGGACACATTGGGTTCAGTCCTAGAGGCCAAGTTGACCCAAGTCAACTCTAGCCCTAATGTGGTCAAAGTACCCTTACTAAGGGTAGGTGACCTCCAAGGTGCCAAGTCAACCCTACCCAAACCTACATAGACCTTAGGGGAGGCCATTGGTCCACCAGGGACCCATTGGGGTCAACCCAAATGGTCATGTTGACCAAGGTCAACTCTACCTTAAGGTTAAGTTAAATTAACCCAAATGGGCTAACCCAAGCTCAAGCCCATTTCCCCCCACTTGGGCTAACTTTATTTTAATTAATAATAATGATTTTATGGGCTGCCAATAGGCTAGGGAGATGAACAAATTCGTTCATGATGACTAGGAGAGAGAAAGCTCCATTTGCCCTTTAATGGAGGAGAGAGAAAGTGAGAAAACGAGCCATTCATGGCCAAGGGAGGCCAAGGGACTTCTCCCTTCATTTCCAAAGAATGGATTCATCCCCCTTGCTGAAATAGGAGAAGTTCAAGGGGTTTTCAAGGGTGTTCAAGGCTAGAAACAATGAACCTAAGGCATGGCCGAAATTATCCTTCATGGCCATAAATGGCTTTGAAGCCATGACCCTCCCTCTCCCCCATTTGATGCTTTTAAAAGCTTCCCTGGGCCAAGAGAAATCGTTTCCACCCTTCACCTAAAGAAACTGGGTTGTTTGGTAGTGGAGTTGCAAAGCATCAGAAAGCTCCACCACCGGCCATGGCGCACCACCACCACACTCGCCAACAAGCTCGGTTAAAGGTCCTCCTCTACTCCTTCTTCCGTGGGTTGATCGTAGGAATCATTTAGGACAAGAATCGGACTCAATTGAGCCGATCCAAGTTTCCATTTCCATGGGTTTTCCAAAAAAAACATGGTGGTCGGGTTCGCCGGAAACCACCACCTCCGGCGGTCAAACAACCGCCGGACGGCAGCCCTCACCTCAATGGAGGTGGTGGTGGCGGTGGCCGGCCAGGGTGGTGGCCGGGTGGTCGCAAAATGGGGTTTAAATTCCTTCCAGGTCGGGCAAATCGCGACCATGGGCTGGAGGTTGAAGACGCAATCCTGGCCGTTCATTGTTTGATTTTATTATCTGATTTATTTTTTGAATTTTTATCCCTTTACTACACTTATTTTAAAATAGAAAGAAAGGGCCCTTAGTTGCTGAAACAGAATGTGTGGCCAACATGTAAATTATAGCTCTATGGGTATACTTTATTTTAAAATTGATTTCACCCAATTTCGAGTCCTGGTTAGACCACGGAACTCATTTTGGTGAGGTCTATCCCTAGGGATATTCTGAGATTCAAATGGATGCCCAGCCTTCATCCCTTGTTAAAATGATCTGAGATTTGGGCACGGAGTCTACCCTAGCTATACCTAAGGCCTGTCCAAAAATGGAAATTTTTGGAGAATATTTTTCTATAGTTTTTAGAAAAATTTAATAATCCATGAATAAATTAATTAGGAGTCATAAACGCCTCCAAATCCCCCCAATTTGGGTGGGAGGTCTTAGAGGGAATGTTAGGGCTCTGGTAAAAGTTTCATCTCGTTTGGAGATGTTTTTGTTAGGTATTGATCCAACCCTAGGTTGACCCCTTTTTGGGTTAACTAGGTCAAGCACCCCCTTTGGATTTTGAATGGTCAAATCACCTCAACAGAGGATGATAATTTGGCCACTGACTCTCTATAGTATGACTCACCATCCAATGGAATTTGGAGTGGTTAAGAGTAGGGTAGCCCTAGAGCCCTAGGGTAGGTCCCTTAATGGGGATTTTTAGGGTTTGAAGATCATGGGGTCAACTGACCTTGGATTGACTTGAAAAATTGGTGGAGAGGACCATAGGCTTAGTATGGTCCTCTGGTTAAAGTTTTAGGGAATTTGGAAGCCTTAAACCCCCTCAAAACCCTAACCCTAGCTTAGGGCAAAAACCTTGTGGTGAAGGAAAATGTCACTAAAACTCTTTGAAAAGTGATGAGATTTGGGTTGAGTAGTGTTTAAAGATAGTACAAGCTCTGGATATTTGATCATGAATTTAGGATTAATATTTTGGATACTTCATTAACAATTTAATAATTTGTATTATTTACTTAGGAATTTATTATGAAGTAACTACTTCCTGGAAATTGAGGCAATTTAGCCAGAGGACCTTTTATTATGTTTTAAAGCTCTGTAAATATTTATGGGATTTTTGGAAGATTATTTCTATGGGTTGCGTCATTAAGTATGTTTCCCATGAAAAACTAATTAAATTTATTTTGATGTCTCGCTAACCTGTAAAATTATGATTTTTGCACAATGACGCTTTCTATACCATATTAAGATTCTATAATTTTTATATAATTTTCTGATGAATAATTTTGGTACTTCCTTCTTTACATATGATTAAGGGAATTATTTTGGATAAATTAATTAGAGGTCAAATTTTTTCTGAAAAATTATGGAAATTTGTATCTAGTAATATACCTCTGTTATTTAGTGTTCATAATTTTTGGGTGGCCATTACTTGAGTAGATCATATAGTTCATGTTCAAAATTGCCCATGGCCAAACATTTTGGAAAATTCAATAAATATCAAATCAATTAGAAAAATTATGAATCTCGAATTTTAGACTAAATTTGTTATGATAGACCTCTGGTAAATTTTATAGGAGATTTGGAAGACAATCCGGAGTACCTCCTTTATACATCTCATATAGTATAGGGTGGTATACATAAATTAACTGCAGAAACTGAACTAGAGTGGGTAGTGAATTTTGGAGAGTTGAATCCTCAGTAGGTTGCTGGTTTGGGTAAATAAAGGAGTTCATCATTGGAAGATAGGATTTGTAGAGTGAGAGGTTGACTAGTGTTAGGTGGTGTTCGGGATCGGCGAAAGATCGTCCTTTTCGTAGGGAGGAAGTGTTTAATGCAATAGGGCTAGATTCAGTAAAATTAATTAAGGGTTGAGTAATCGGGTAGCAACCAATAATAGTAAGTGCCTTGCGAAAGAGAGCTTTGGGCGTAATCCCGTCGTAGTTCATAGTGCCTTCGAGAGCCCTTCATGGGGTATACCTTGGGCAGTTTTGGGCTAACATAAACTTTAGGAGTGATAAATCTTAAAGCGCAACTAGAATAATTGGGGGTTCACTTTCACATACATTGGTGTCTCGGGAAGTTGGTTTGACTTGGTTGATATTTGTGAGGGGCAGGATGGCCCAGCGAGTTTTGGCTCGGTTGATGTTTGTGACGGACGGGATGGTCCAGGGAGCTTCAGCTCGGTGCTGATACATAAGGTTGCATGTGCATAAAGTAAAGGTGGTGGGCCTTCGGTATTGGAGTGTCGATGCACCGATGCCAATACGCTGACTCGGCAAGTGTGGCTAGCACTTCACCAATAGAAGTCCGGTGCGCCAGCCAGCAAGAGTACGCAGGAGCTCCGCTTAGTGCACCAGCATTGAGGCATACGATAGGTCTGACCGGTAGTGCTTTACTGGTTTAGAGATGGGTGAGGCCCAACCCACCGCTTCCGTCTGCCACTACGGAGGTATCCTGGTAGGTTCGGCTCCAAAAAGGGGGAACTAAAGGTCTGTGTACACAGAGTCGGGTGGGTGAGTTACACTTGCATGATCGCATCATAACCCACTTGCATGTCATAGCATAATCATAGCATAAAACCCCTGTCACCTATTGTATAAGTAGTATGGGACGCTTATACAATAGGCCCTACAAAACGACCTCTTGGTCTATAAGCTTGTGTTGGCAAGTTTATAAATTAAGGTTAAATTCTTTATATATATATTGTTGTTAATAACCGACACCCCAACGTATAAATTGGTATGGGACTTTTTATACGATGGGAGCCCTATAAAAGATCCCTTGTTTATATGTTTCCGTATAAGTTAAGGTTACTTTTCATACGTTACTTTACTGCCACATGTATTGTAAAAATTGCTAGTATAGGTCCGCTGCCATCTGTTTCTTGATTACTCTCCACCTTCAAGTCCTCCCCTTTCTTCCTCTCCGCTCAGTGACTAGGGGCCATGGGGGAAGGGGTGGGGGATGATAGGACTTAGTCTTTTAGACTAACGGTTTTTGAACCACATCATTTAGGAGATTGTGGAGCCCAGCATAGAGGAGCAGCCCCGCAGGTCGGCATGCTTAGAGATGGGGCAGTCTAGCACCGGAGTTCAGACGGCGGGGACTGTGAGCCCCTGACCTTAGTTGTGTTTTATTTTGCTTCCGCTTGAGTGACTATGTAGTGAGGATTTGATGTAGCGGGCTTAAGCCCTTATTTTCAGTACATTATATTTTGTGGACTCTCCCTTCGTGGAGATTATATTACTCTGATGTGATTGTATTTTGTGGACTTTTGGTTAGAGTTTTACCACTCTCTTGCTTACTCTACTTTTGTTGCTTTTTGTCATCGAATCGGCCAGCAGAATCGACGTTGCGCGGTGATGACCCTTCAGGGCATGAAGGTGGTGTGCCCACAAAGGAAATCACATGTAAAGTTCACCTTTTCATTAATTCCACTTGTTCATCAGCTAGCAATTGGATCGTTTTTTTGTAGCCTGTGGCAAACCCTGCCCCCAGCAGGGAGCACCTCCGGCTGCGAAAATCCCATCTTATAATTCTCTAGTCAACGAGTTAGACTCAACCCACTAGGAGACATGACTAACCACGATAACTTATAGTATGCCCTAGTCTGAAATAGACTTTGGGTATGAACTTGTTTAAGCTAAGGAGATACCTAAAGAGAATAAAGGAGGAGTATAACACGAGAATGGCTACCTAAGCCATAAACTCAGGTGGCCCTATGGTCCCTATCAAGGATTACTCAAGCCGGAAGGACTGATTTAAGGAGAATTGAGACCAATAATCCGTTAGCAGAATGGAAGAAGGCACATAGTCTCAACCCTCATACCAGTAACAAGATTACCTCTAGACCATCACCACGACAAACACCAAAAGTCGGATAGGAATTCAAGTTCGGAAGAGACCCAGTTGGGATTGGGAACATTTTGACCCGGATAAGGTTGTCGTAAATATGACTCGGAGGGTTTAAAGTATGGGGTATATCAACAGATTCAGGTTGGAACCCCAAGTCAAAGATTGATGCCCGAGGGATTGTGCACCCAGCTAGGATGGATATAACATGGTAATATCAAAGATACTCAGCCCAAGACAGGTAGAGGCTTATCTTTTGTTTATTGGGGGCTTATCTTTTGTTTATTGGGAGCATGTATTTTGTTTATTGTGCAAATTAGTTACTAACTTGGGTTTCCCTTAGATCTCATCTAGAAAAGTTTGCGTCATAAATATAGTGAAATGGACGTAAACTGTATTCGGTGCTACTCGGGCGTATTCGTAGGGATAAGAATCTGATTGCGAAGTGGAGATTTTATAGAGTCGTTGTCTACCCGTACAAACGAGAAATTTAATCATCGGAAGTTTGGTGTATCTCGGAATGTGTATCTCCCTGGAGTGAAGAAGGGCATCATGGATTTTGTGATGCACGGTGAGGTCCATCGCTCGATGAAGGTTAAGTGCAAGAACTTTTGGGAAACTATTACAGTCACTGCCCGGTTAGAGTGGAAGTTCGAGGATATAATTAGGGATTTTCATACACACGATTCCTCATCCGCACTCCGGGCATAATTATAATTGGAACATCAACGATAGACCGGCTGAGATATCTAGGGTCACCCTGACCCGAAAGAAAACTCCCGTAGGTGTTTCATAAGTTTTGTGAGTAGTTGTTCATTATCATGGTGTGCTCAAGATGATCGTGTTGAATCAGGATGGATAGTGTACGTCCAAGGAGAGAAGATTAGTCCAGGCTTATCTAGGCTCTTAGTCGACATTCAACACAACTCTCCACCCTTGTACGGAAGGAGATGTAGGACTCCGCTTTCATGGATTCAAGACGAGGATTCAAAGGTGTTGGGGTCGGATTTTGTCGAAGACACCGAGGCTCAGGTGAGACTAATACGGGACAGAATGTTGGAAGCGCAGAGCCAATAGGCTAAGTACTACGATGCCCGACACCATCAGGTAGAGTTTTAAGTGGGAGACCGGGTCTTCTTGAAGATCCGGCCCATGCACGGTGTTTCACGGGTGCGTGGTCGGAAGAAGAAGCTCAGCCCTAAGTATATGGGCCCTTACAGGATCCTGGAGCGGATCGGGCCCCTAGCTTACAGGCTGGAGTTGCCACCGGAACTGACAGGTTTACACGATGTGTTTCATATATCTTCACTTAGGAGGGCTCTACTACGCCCGGAGCAGCAGATTTCGACCATAGATGGACCGGTAGCTTCAAACCGGTCAGTTCACTTGGAGTCGGTTCGGATCGATGATAGAGGAGTACGGATCTTGCGTCGCAAGAAGGTTCCGTTAGTCAAAGTTCTGTGGAGAAACCACGACCAGGAGGAGCATACCTAGGAACCGCAGGACCTGATGCGACAAAAGTATCCAAAGCGGTTCATTCAGGTATACCTCACAACCTCTCAAGATGTTCAATTTACTTTCCTGTTTTAAACTACTAGGGCTGCTCTAGGAAGAGTAGAGGCTAATCTTTTGTTTATTGGGATCTTGGCTTCGCCAATTGGGCAAATTGGTCATAGATTTAGGTTTCCCTTTAAACCCCACTTAGCAAACATGGCATCGACATGTAATCTTTCACTTCTTATGGGATGTTACAAGCTTCCTTTTCTTCAATAGAAATTCCCGTAGGCTTAACCTTGATTTCAGGGACGAAATCTTTGTTTTGTTTATTGGGATTTGTAACATCTCATTTCCAACTAGACCCCTAAGAGTGGTTTTGGTCATGACTAGGTCATAACAAAACCCTAGGAAGCTAAAAAGGGCCAAGTGATAGAAGGCCAAGGTGAGAATCACCTTGGTCGGCCTATGGCACAACCTCATCACAAAACCTAGGGTTTGACCTTAGGGCTTCACCATGACTCCATGACTCCATGGCCCTAATCTGGTCAAAGTACCCTTACTAAGGGTAGGTGACCTTCAAAGTGCAAGGTAACCCTACATAACTCTACATGGACCTTAGGGGATGCCAATGGGTCACCAAGGACACATTGGGTTTAGTCCTAGAGGCCAAGTTGACCCAAGTCAACTCTAGCCCTAATCTGGTCAAAGTACCCTTACTAAGGGTAGGTGACCTCCAAGGTGCCAAGTCAACCCTACCCAACCCTACATAGACCTTAGGGGAGGCCAATGGGTCACCAGGGACCCATTGGGGTCAACCCAAATGGTCATGTTGACCAAGGTCAACTCTACCTTAAGGTTAAGTCAAATTTGCCCAAATGGGCTAACCAAAGCTCAAGCTCATTTCCCCCCACTTGGGATAACTTTATTTTAATTAATAATAATGATTTTATGGGCTGCCAATAGGCTAGGGAGATGAACAAATTCGTTCATGATGACTAGGAGAGAGAAAGCTCCATTTGCCCTTTAATGGAGGAGAGAGAAAGTGAGAAAGAGAGCCATTCATGGCCAAGGGAGGCCAAGGGACTTCTCCCTTCATTTCCAAAGAATGGATTCATCTCCCTTGCTGAAATAGGAGAAGTTCAAGGGGTTTTCAAGGCTGTTCAAGGCTGGAAACAATGAACCCAAGGCATGGCCGAAATTATCCTTCATGGCCATAAATGGCTTTGAGGCCATGACCCTCCCTCTCCCCCATTTGATGCTTTTAAAAGCTTCCCTGGGCCAAGAGAAATCGTTTCCACCCTTCATCTAAAGAAACCGGGCTGTTTGGTAGTGGAGTTGCAAAGCATCGGAAAGCTCCACCACCGGCCATGGCGCACCACCACCGCACTCGCCGACAAGCTCGGTTAAAGGTCCTCCTCTACTCCTTCCGTGGGTAGATCGTAGGAATCATTTAGGACAAGAATCGGACTCAATTGAGCCGATCCAAGTTTTCATTTCCATGGTTTTTCCAAAAATACATGGTGGTCGGGTTCGCCGGAAACCACCACCTCCGGCGGTCAAACCACCGCCGGACAGCAGCCCACACCTCAACGGAGGTGGTGGTGGCGGTGGCCGGCTAGGTAGGTTGCCGAGTGGCTGCAAAATGGGGTTTAAATTCCTTCTAGGTCGGGCAAATCGCGACCATGGGCTGGAGGTTGAAGACGCAATCCTGGCCGTTCATTGTTTGATTTTATTATCTGATTTATTTTGTGAATTTTTATCCCTTTACTACACTCATTTTAAAATAGGAAAATAGGGCCCTTAGTTGCTGAACCAGAAAGTGTGGCCAACATGAAAATTGTATCTCTATGGGTCTACTTTATTTAAAATTGATTTCACCTAATGTGGAGTCCTGGTTAGACCACGGCACTCATTTTGGTGAGGTCTATCCCTAGGGCTATCCTGAGATTCAAATGGATGCCCACCTTTCATCCCTTGTCCAAATGATCTGGGATTTAGGCAGGGAGTCTACCCTAGCTATACTTAGTGCCTGTACAAAAATGGAAATTTTTGGAGAAAATTTTTCTATAGTTTTTAGAAAAACTTAATAATCCATGAATAAATTAATTAGGAGTCATAAACACCTCAACATCCCCCCACATTTGGGTGGGAGGTCTTAGAGGGCATGATAGGGCTCTGGTAAAAGTTTCATCTCATTTGGAGATGTTTTGGATAGGTATTGATCCTACCCTAGGTTGACCCCTTTTTGGGTTAACTAGGTCAAGCACCCCCTTTGGGTTTTGAGTGGTCAAATCACCTCAACAGAGGCTGATAATTTGGCCACTGACTCTCTATAGTATGAATCACCCTCCAATGGAATTTTGAGTGGTTAAGAGTAGGGTAGCCCTAGAGCCCTAGGGTAAGTCCCTTAATGGGGATTTTTAGGGTTTGAAGATCATGGGGTCAAATGACCTTGGATTTACTTGAAAAATTGGTGGAGAGGACCATAGGCTTAGTATGGTCCTCTGGTTAAAGTTTTAGGGAATTTGGAAGCCTTAAACCCCCCTCAAAACCCTAACCCTAGCTTAGGGCACAAACATTATGGTGAAGGAAAATATCACTAAAACTCTTTGAAAAGTTATGAGATTTGGCTTGAGTAGTTTTTAAAGATAGTATAAGCTCTGGAGATTTGATCATGAATTTAGGATTAATATTTTGGATACTTCATTAACAATTTAATAATTTATATTATTTACTTAGGAATTTATTATGAAGTAACTACTTGCTGGAAATTGATGAACTTTAGCCAGAGTATCTTTTATTATATTCTAAAACTCTGTAAATGTTTATGGGAATTTTGGAAGAATATTTCTAAGGGTTGCTTCATTAAGTATGTTTTCTCATGAAAACCTAATTAAATTTATTTTGATGTCTAGCAAGCCTGTAAAATTATGCTTTTTGCACAATGACCCTTTCTACACCATATTAAGATTTTATAATTTTTGTATAATTTTCTGATGAATAATTTTGGTACTTCCTTCTTTACATATGATTAAGGGAATTATTTTGGATAAATTAATTAGAGGTCAAATACTTTCTGAAAAATTATGGAAATTTGTATCTAGTAATATACCTCTGTTATTTAGTATTCAAAATTTTTGAGTGGCCATTACTTGAGTAGATCATATAGTTCATGTTCAAAATTGCCCATGGCCAAACATTTGGGAAAATTCAATAAATATCAAATCAATTAGAAAATTTATGAATCTATGATTTTAGACTAAATTTGTTATGATAGACCTCTGGTAAATTTTATAGGAGATTTGGAAGATAATTCGGAGTACCTTCTTTATACACCTTATATAGTATAGGGTGGTCTGCATATAGTAACTACAGAAACTGAACTAGAGTGGGTAGTGAATTTTGGAGAGTTGAATCCTCAGTAGGTTGTTGGTATGGGTAAATAAAGGAGTTCATCATTGGAAGACAGGATTTGTAGAGTGAGAGGTTGAATAGTGTTTGGTGGTGCTCGGGATCGGCAAAAGATCGTCCTTCCCGTAGGGAGGAAGTGTTTAATACACTAGGGCTAGATTCAGTAAAATTTATTAAGGGTTGAGCAATCGGGTAGAAACCAATAATAATAAGTGCCTTGCGAAAGGAAGCTTTGGGCGTAATCCCATCGTAGTTCCTAGTGCCTTCGAGAGCCCTTCATGGGGTATACCTTGGGCAGTCATGGGCTAACGTAAACTGTAGGAGTGATAAATCTTAAAGTGCAACTAGAATAATTAGGGGTTCACTTTCACACATATTGGTGTCTCGGGAAGTTGGTTTGACTCGGTTGATATTTGTGATGGGCAGGATGGCCCGGCGAGTTTTGGCTCGATTAATGTTTGTGATGGACGGGATGGTCCGGGGAGCTTTGGCAAGGTGCTGATACATAAGGTTGCATGTGCATAAAGTAAAGGTGGTGGGTCTTCGGTATTTGAGTGTCGATGCACCGACGCCAATACGTTGACTCGGCAAGTGTGGCTAGCACTTCGCCAATAGAAGTCTGGTGCGCCAGCCGACAAGAGTACGCAGGAGCTCCGCTTAGTGCACCAGCATTGAGGCGTATGATAGGTCTGACCGGTAGTGCTTTACTGGTTTAGAGGTGGGCGAGGCCCAACCCACCGATTTCGTCTGCCACTACGGAGGTATCCTGGGAGGTTCGGCTCCAGAAAGGGGGAACTAAAGGTCTATGTGCACAGAGTCGGGTGGGTGAGTTGCACTTGCATGGTCGCATCATAACCCACTTGTATATCATAGCATAATCATAGCATAAAACCCCTGTCACCTATTGTATAAGTGGTATGGGACGCTTATACAATAGGCCCTGCAAAACGACCCCTTGGTCTATAAGCTTGTGTGGGCAAGTTTATAAATTAAGGTTAAATTCTTTATATATATTGTTGTTAATAACCGACACCCCAACGTATAAATTGGTATGGGACTTTTTATACGATGGGAGCCCTATAAAAGATCCCTTGCTTATATGTTTCCGTATAAGTTAAGGTTACTTTTCATACTTTACTTTACTGCCACATGTACTATAAAAATTGCTAGTATAGGTCCACTGCCATCTGTTTCTTGATTACTCTCCACCTTCAAGTCCTCCCTTTTCTTCCTCTCCGTTCGGTGCCTAGGGTCCATGGGGGAAGGGCTGGGGGATGATAGGACTGAGTCTTTTAGACTAACAGTTTTCGAACCACATCATTTAGGGGATCATGGAGCCCAGCATGGAGGAGCAGCCCCGCAGGTCGGCACACTTGGAGATGGGGCAGTCTAGCACCGGAGTTCAGACGGCGGGGAATGTGAGCCCCTGACCTTAGTTGTGTTTTATTTTGCTTCTTCTTGAGTGAATATGTAGTGAGGATTTGATGTAGCGGGCTTAAGCCCTTATTTTTCAGTACATTATATTTTGTGGGCTCTCCCTTCGTGGAGATTATATTACTCTGATGTGATTGTATTTTGTGGACTTTTGGTTAGAGTTTTACCACTCTTGTGCTTACTCTACTTTTGTTTCTTTTCTGTGATCGAATCGGCCCTGCAGAATCGGCTTTGCGCGGTGATGACCCTTCAGGGCGTGAAGGTGTCACCGCTAAGTGGCGGTTTTGGGCCTAAGACCCCGGTGTTAAAAAAAGGGGGGGTCTTACACTTCTAAGGAAGAACACCCAAGTAAACCTGGAATAGTCATTAACCACCACAAGTGTGTAGACCTTCCTGCCTAGACTATAAACAGGCATAGGACCAAACAAGTCCATATGCAGGAGATACAAGTATCTCACTGAGTCCTTGGCCTCAATGCTCTTGAAAGAGGTCTTATTCTACTTACCCTTTGGCAAGCAGCACAGATACCCTCCTTAGAGCATTTTATTTTGTGACCATTCCTAACAAGCTCATCACTGAAGAGCTGACCAATGGTCGTATAATTCAAATGAGCCAGTCTTTTGTGCCATTGGACACAACATGAGACTTTGTCATTTGCAACTAGGTATATAAGGGAACTAATATCTAAGCAAGAAAAGTTTAAGCAATAGACATTCCCACTCCTAGTTCCTGTTAAGATGATACTTTGGTCACTTAACCTCTTGATGTGGCACTTATCCTTGTGGAAGGAAATGTCATAACCAAGATCATATAGTTGGCTTATGCTTATGAGGTTGTGTTGCAACCCTTCCACATAAGCCACCTTTGTGATGGTGATTATGCCATTTGAGATATTACCATAGACTCTGGTTATCCCCTTGTTAGTGCCTCCAAAGATGACCTTGGGTCCTGATGTAGGTTACGGTGTTTGACGCTATAACGGCAAAGGGAGTAACACGTACGCCTCTCTATTTCCACTATTACGCTCACACAATAACTAAACGCAGCACACCCACGAACAATATTATTGTAACACCCTAGTTTTTGCAAGAGGTTCAGTCTGCAGTTCTGAAAATTTTTGGGTTTCTGGCAAGAGGAACACGGCCTGCGACACGGGCGTGTCGCAGGGCGTGTCGAGGCCGTGTCGACACTCGGCCCAAGTGTCGACACTTTCGCTCGACAAAGTGTCGAGAGTGGGGCACACGGCCTGCGACACGGGCGTGTCGCATGGCGTGTCGAGGCCGTGTCGACACTCGGCCCAAGTGTCGACACTTTCGCTCGACAAAGTGTCGAGAGTGGGGCACACGGCCTGCGACACGGGCGTGTCGCAGGGCGTGTCGAGGCCGTGTCGACACTCGGGCCGAGTGTCTACACTTTCGCTCGACAAAGTGTCGAGACTGGGGCACACGGCCTGTGACACGGGCGTGTCACAGGGCGTGTCCCGCTTGGTCGACGATCTTCGTTTTGGTTTCTCGACGTGGGACACGGGCGTTTTCCGCGGTGTCGACACAAAGCCTGCGACACGGGCGTCGACGGGTGTCGAGACTTTATTCTCGGCACACGTCGACACGGGCGTTGGGACACGGGCGTGTCCCAGGCCGTGTCAAGGCCGTCTCTCGGGTTGGTACACGGCCTGGGGGCCCAGGCGTCGGGGCCGTGTTGTTGGAGGGGGAAAAATCACACGGCCGGCCACACGGCCGTGTCACTGGGGACACGGGCGTGTCAAGTTGAACACGGGCGTGTCGGATGCCCGTGTGCGGTTCCAGGCGCGTCGATTTGAGACGGCGAATGAGGCACACGGCCCTGGACACGGGCGTGTGCCAGGCCGTCTTCGGCCCAGGTCTTGGGCTATTTTCCAGGCGAATCAAAGTGGCCATTCTTTCCCAGATTAGGTTGGGATCTGACGGCTCAGGACTGGTTCTTGGGCAGTTAAGTCCGATTCTAGGGTGGAAAAATCCCTCATTTATTTTCCAAGTCTTGATCTCTTTCTCCAAGTTCCCTTGAGAAAATCTAGAGCAAGGAGGAAGAAGAGCTAGAAGGTCCGCCATTGGGCTGTAGGAAGGGTTTCGGAGCTCCAAATCGCGAGCCGAGTCCGGATCCACGTGAAGCTTAGAGCGTTGCGAAGTGACTTTCATTCGGCTATTTTGCCATGGCAAGGAAGAGGAGTCGGAAGGTAACGACATCTCTCCTCTCGGTCCTTAGGATGCATGTATTAGCATCATTTAGTTTTCTTTCTCTCTAATTTTTGGGCAAGCCGAACTCTCAAATGAGAGGGGTTTTGGTTTGCCAAGTTTGAAGAGGAACTTCCTTCGGGTTGATTGAAAGTCCGTCCCCGGCATATTTTGCATTAGAGATCCGCTTCGCTAGTGGATTATGCATGGTGGGTGAAGCCGTAGTCGCGACCGGACATTAGTCCGACTCAGTGATGTTGCATACGAACTTAGGGATTCGTAGAGTTTTCCATTGCGGCAAGATGCCGTTTGTGTTGTGGTGGTGATTGTCCCGTTTGCTTGAAAAGGTACGTGTAGTCGAACCCGGGCAAGGTTAGCTCCTCGTGGCGGTAGATGGTTTCCTTGAGGGACAAGGTTAGCTCCGTATGAGTTGGAGATGGTTTCCTTGGTGGACAAGGTTAGCTCTGCACGAGTTGGAGATGGTTTCCTTGGTGCGCGGGAACGCTGCAGTACAAAGAGGGATTTCGATGTTTTAGTCTTGGTTTGTGTTGTGCCAAGGCGTGGCTATGTCTCCGTGAAAGTTTGACGGCTGGCTATCCCGTGACATGTGCGTCATGTGTGGAGAGTGTCCCGGCGAGACTAGCCGTACCCGCTTTATGTCTGTGAGACTGACAAGAATGCCAAGCTTGGGGCAAGCCCGGGCAAAGAGGCCATGAGCGGGTGGGGTCCAGCAAGGCTTCTTAGAATCGGTCGGTCTGTGGTTGTTGGAATCCTGACATGAGACATCAGAGCTTGCAGGCAAGCCCGGGGCTAAGCCCACGAGCGGGTGGGGCCTTGGCAAGAATTCCTTGTGGCGGCCTGTGCGCCGTCTGAGGGAGAGGTGTCTCCCTTAGTGTTTGCGGCTTTATGCCAATTGGAGAAATGTGAGTACACAAATGTTGTGATGTTGTGCTAGATGCATTCGCGTGTAGGGTACCTTGGGTGAAGCCCGGGTGTTGCATTCATGTTGCATAGTAGGCCCTTTCTTTATATGCTCAAACAATAGAGAACATGTTTGATGATTGAGACATCCAAGCCTGTTTTAATGTTCTTCTGTTTATAGCTATTTTTATTGCATATGAAATGCTGACTTGCAGGTTGGAGGGTTCCCCGGGGTCCGTTAGGGGCGGCCGGGAGGGGATGTGTTGTTACACAGTTTGAGGTCAGCCTTTGCTGACCCACGTTACTAATAATTTTTACAGGGCAAGGATCGCATGCAGGAGCTAGCACGCCGGCCAAAAAGGCCTAAGCCCATGAAGTGTTTTCTCTCTTTTGTAGCACTACAGTTATGATGATGTTTGTTTGAGACTGTCTTGTCCGGCTTCCATGCCGAGGTAGACTAGGAGTGCTGAGCACATTCATGATTGTTGTACTATTTATTTTTTGGACACTTGTTGTAGGCCTTATGGCCATATGTTTTACTCTTTAGTGGTGGATAACTTCTAGTCCTGTTCTGTTTTCCGCTGTGTTGTGCAAAGTGTTTTGAGTTTGGGTAGCTATATCAACTTATAATACTAAAGCTGTGGCGCTCGTATGTTGTGGGGCCCCGGCCGGACCCATATTATACGTTCACTACAGGGGAGGTCTTACAATTTGGTATCAGACTACTGGTTTTGGTCGAGGTTAGATTCAAGGGGTGGTGAGCACATTGTGCGTAGAGAAGTTATCCACATAAAAGTAACGCGGGACCATGAGTGTCCTTATGTTTTAGTCTTGAGATTGGAGACTAATCCCTTATTTCTTGTCTTCCTGAAGAGTGCAAGCAACGAGGCGGGCACTTCAAGAGCAAGGGATGATCTCTCGGCGAGCAGAGCTACTGCTGCTCCAGGTCTTTTGGGCACGGGTGTAGACCTGGCCGACTTCTGTCGCATGCTTGCAGAAGCAACGGTGGCAGCTCAAGCTGCAGCAGCGGCTCAGCTCCTGTGATGGAGCAAGTACCCCTGCCACACCAGACACGGCGACGGCCGTGCCGGGCAGAGATGGAGCCAGGCGAGTGGAGCCTTTGGCAGAAAGGGTGGTGCCAAGTAGGGCATGGAGACTGACAGGCATGAAGTATTTCCTGAGTTTCCATCCCCCGTCTTTCAAGGGTGTTGGAACGCCATCTCACGGACGCGGAGGATTGGTCTCTAGGGTTCATATTCAAGAACTGTTAAGGGCGACAGAGACGCCAGAGGAGTGGCAGAAAGCTGAGTATGCGGCGTTCATGTTGGAAGGAGACGCCAAGTTGTGGTGGGAAGGCTGAGCCATAGCGGCCGCCAGTTTCCGGGACGCACCCCGTCAGTGGAGGAGTTTGGGGATGCGCTTTTCTTAAGAGGTATACCTCCCTCCAGAGGATTTCAACACGGTTGGCCCTGCAGAGGCAGTTTCTACATCTAATGGTGCAGCGAGACAAGACAGTGGATGAGTACGTGCAAGAGTTCACCCGTTTGGGTCGTTATGCGGGAGCTCTACGACAATGGCGGATGATGTAGAGAGGCAAGATAACCTCTTCTACCAAGGTTTGAGGGAGAATCTGAGACAACCCCTCATCTCGGGGCATGAAGAGGGCGGGATTTAATGAGCTAGTTGAAGCCGCCAGGAGTTTGGAGAATGATTTGAAGAGTGAACCCAACGCCGTAAGGGTTTTACTCCCAAGCAAGGGGAAGGGAAGCCTTCCCAATCACATGGAAAGTCTGATGGGAGTAGGTGGAGGACTTTCAGAAGCCTCACACTTCGGGTCAGATCTGGTGAGAGGAGCAACTGGACGCCTGGGGGTTCCCACTCCAGGGGACCGCCGATGTGTTACAACTGCGGGAAGGTTGGGCATATAGCCCGTGCTTGTCAGCAAGGGGGAGTGGGGCCTAAGTCCGAGGCAAAGCAGGAGCAGACTGTGCGCTCCGGCCCCAGTGTTGCAGAGAAGGGAAAGATGGCGGAGTCGAGCGCTTCTCGGTTCCAACCGGTGCAACCAAGGGCCTACAACCTTGGACAGCAAGAAGCGATCCGCCATTAAACAAGACTGATGTGGTGACAGGTATGAAGAAAATTTAAGTTTAAGCATTTTGTGCTTCATCCTTTTAGACTTTTGTGTGATGTTACCTACCACTGTTGTAGGATTCGTGTTAGTTTCCGGAAAATACCCCGCTAGGGTATTGTTTGATACGAGAGCATCGCACTCCTTTCTTGCGGAGAGCTTCATCCGGAGAATAGGAGTTGAGTCTTTCTCGGCGGATGCGGAGTTGAGAGTTCGCATGCCCAATGGGTCATCCATGACCACCGGGGTCTGCGATGTTAAGGGCGCATCTGTTGGGAGCTAGACGGAGTTGGCTTTGTGTTGGTGGCGGCGGTTTTGCCATTGGTGGAGTTCGATGTCATCTTGGGCATGGACTGGCTCGCAGAGCAGCGCGCCAGTATTGATTGCCTTTCTAAGGTGGTGACCTTAAAGAGAAAAGGGCAAGCTGGGAGAAGTCGTGAAATTTGAGGGCCTTGGTGGAGTGGCAAGACTGTTCCCTGATATCGGCCATGCAGTTGGTGCGGGCGGTTAACCAGGGTGGTGTAGCGCTTGTAGCGTTACACTTGGAGGTTCGTCTCTCCCAATTGTCTATTGAGGAAGTGCTTGTGGTGGCAGAGTTCAAGGATGTGTTTCCGGATGAACTTCCTGGAGCCCCGCCTCCTCGGCGGGAGATCGACTTCTCGATCGAGTTAGTGCCGGAGGCTAGACCGGTGTCGCGTCCCCCATTTAGGATGGCACCAAAGGAGTTAGCGGAACTTAAGGTACAGCTACAGGAACTGTTGGAGCAAGGGTATATTAGACCCAGTTCTTCACCGTGGAGCGCACCGGTGTTATTTGTAAAAAGAAAGATGGTAGCATGCGCCTATGCATAGACTACCGAGAGCTAAATAAGCTGATTGACCGTCAAGAATAAGTATCCGATCCCTCGGATAGACGATTTGTTCGACCAATTGGTGGGGTCAGTGGTATATTCGAAATTGGACTTGAAGTCAGGCTACTATCAGCTGCGAATTCGGGACGAGGACATACCCAAGACTGCCTTTGGTACAAGGTATGGACACTTTGAGTTTACGGTGATGCCGTTCGGGTTGACGAACGCACCATCGGTGTTCATGGACCTTATGAATCGGGTATTTCGGGAATACTTGGATTCGTTTGTGGTTGTCTTCATTGATGACATTTTGGTGTATTCCAAATCGCAAGTGGAGCATGAGACCCACTTGAGGATCTCCAGTTTTGCAAGTGTTAAGGGAGAATGAGAAACCAGTTGTATGCAAAATTCTCCAAATGCGAGTTCTGGCTGGAGAAGGTGGCATTTTTGGGCCACGTGATTAGTGGTGATGGGGTGGCAGTGGATCCGGCGAAAGTGGAGGCCATCAGAGATTGGCTGGTGTTGAGGACCGTGGCGGAAGTCCGAAGTTTTCTTGGACTAGCCGGGTACTATAGGAGATTCGTGGAGAATTTCTCGAAGTTGGCTCTACCCCTCACCTCACTCACTCGTAAAGACCATAAGTTTGTGTGGACCCAAGAGTGCAGTCAAGCATTCGAGGCACTGAAGGAGAGGCTTATGTTGGCTCTGATCTTGAGTTTACCATAAGGGACCGATGGATTTCAGATTTTCAGTGACGCATCGGGATGCGGTTTGGGTTGCGTGTTGGTGCAACATGGCAAGGTAATAGCTTTCGGGTCTAGACAGTTGAAGCCTCATGAGAGGAATTACCCCGTCCACGACTTGGAGTTGGCGGCGGTAATCTTTGCGTTGAAAATATGGCGGCATTATGTTTATGGTGCAAAGGTGGAGATCTTCACGGATCACAAAAGTCTGAAGTACCTTCTAGATCAAAAGGACTTGAACATGCGGCAACGCAGATGGGTTGAGTTTCTTGGAGACTACGAAGTGGCGATTCAGTATACACCGGGTAAGGCCAATGTGGTGGCGGATGCGTTGAGTAGAAAGTACTCGGGGCAAGGAAATTGGATCGAAGCTCATAATGAGCGGTTGGTACGGGAATGGGAGACCCTTGGATTGGAATGTGTTGCGAGAGGCGAGTCTAGCGTGGCTCGGTTGAACTGGATTGAAGTGCAAAACGACTTGTCCGATCGTATTCGGGAAGCGACTCGATTGGATGTCGAGTTTCAACCTTTTGTGTTGGAGGCTCAAAAGGGCGAGAGCAGCGCCTGGGAGATGATTGGGGGAATCTTGAAAAAGGATGGAAGGGTTTGTGTACCGCAGTTTGGCAATCTCCGTGAGGAGTTGATGTTTGAGGCTCACTTCTCAAAGTACTCCATTCACCCGGGCAGTACAAAGATGTACTTGGATATGAAGAAATCCTTTTGGTGGCCGGGGTTGAAGCGAGATGTAGCTTTGTATGTGAGTCGTTGCCAAACATGTGCCTTGGTGAAGGCCGAATGTCAGAAACCGGGCGGGTTCCTGAAGCCCCTTCCAATTCCTGAGTGGAAATTTGAGGACATCTCCATGGACTTTGTGCATGGGTTGCCTAGATCGCAGCATGGTAATGATGTTATTTGGGTGATCGTGGATCGCCTAACCAAGGTGGCTCACTTCATCCCAAATCGGAAAGAGGACAGCGTGGAGAAGCTGGTGGAGTTGTATGTTCGCAACATTGTGCGACTGCACGGAGTTCCTAAGAGCATAGTCAGTGATCGAGATGGACGGTTTACGTCCAAGGACTGGAGATTGGTTCAGAAGAGCTTGGGCACGAAGCTAAAGTTTAGTACGGCGTTTCATCCTCAAACTGATGGGCAAACGGAGAGAACGAACCGTACCATGGAGGACATGTTAAGGATGTGCGTTCTTGATTTTGGCAAGAGGTGGGAGGATCACCTCTTCATGGTAGAATTTGCGTACAACAACAGTTTTCAAGCTAGTATAAAGATGGCGCCATACGAAGCTTTGTATGGGAGGCGGTGTCGAACGCCAATGTCTTGGGCAGAGGCGGGAGACACCAAACTTTTGGGAAAGGACGCGGTGGTTGACGCGTGTGAGTTGGTGCGGACCATCCAAGAGCGTATGAAGGTGGCGCAAGACAGGCAAGCAAAATATTTTAATGCTCGTCATCGGAAGTTGGAATTTGCAGTTGGTGATTGGGTTTATCTGAAGGTCAAACCGTTCAAAGGCATCTCACGGATTCGCCGACTCAAGAAGCTGAGTCCAAGGTTTTTGGGGCCTTTTGAAATTGTTGAGCGGGTAGGAGAAGCAGCCTATCGGTTGGCGTTGTCCGTAGATTTGAGTGGATTACATGACGTCTTCCACATCTCCGTTTTGCGAAAGGCCTTGGTAGAGGCTAGCGTAGTGATTGAGCCGGCATCGGTGCCGATTGAGGAAGACTTGAGGACGCGAGTACTTCCAATTGCTATAGAGGATTCGGAGACTCGGCAGTTGCGGAATAAAGAAGTTAAACTTGTGAAAGTTCGTTGGGACAACTGCGGTCGTGAGGAGTTCTCTTGGGAGCGAGAACAGGCCATACTAGAAGACTATCCAGAACTATTTTTGTCAGGTACAATTTAAGTTTTGTACTCTTTTGTTTTGAAATTTCGGGACGAAATTTTGTTAAGTGGGGGAGAGTTGTAGCACCCCAGTTTTTGCAAGAGGTTCAGTCTGCAGTTCTGAAAATTTTTGGGTTTCTGGCAAGAGGCACACGGCCTGCGACACGGGCGTGTCGCAGGGCGTGTCGAGGCCGTGTCGACACTCGGCCCAAGTGTCGACACTTTCGCTCGACAAAGTGTCGAGAGTGGGGCACACGGCCTGCGACACGGGCGTGTCGCAGGGCGTGTCGAGGCCGTGTCGACACTCGGCCCAAGTGTCGACACTTTCGCTCGACAAAGTGTCGAGAGTGGGGCACACGGCCTGCGACACGGGCGTGTCGCAGGGCGTGTCGAGGCCGTGTCGACACTCGGGCCGAGTGTCGACACTTTCGCTCGACAAAGTGTCGAGACTGGGGCACACGGCCTGTGACACGGGCGTGTCACAGGGCGTGTCCCGCTTGGTCGACGATCTTCGCTCGACGTTTTTCCGCGGTGTCGACACAAAGCCTGTCGACGGGTGTCGAGACTTGGCACACGACTTGGTACACGGGCGTGTCCCTGGCCGTGTCATCTCTCGGGTTGGTTTCGGGGCCGTGTTGTTGGAGGCACACGGGCGGCCACACGGCCGTGTCACTGGGGACACGGGCGTGTCAAGTTGAACACGGGCGTGTCGTTGAACACGGGCGTGTCGGATGTCGTGTGCGGTTCCAGGCGCGTCGATTTGAGACGGCGAATGAGGCACACGGCCCTGGACACGGGCATGTGCCAGGCCGTGTTCGGCCCAGGTCTTTTATTTTCCAGGCGAATCGTGGCCATTCTTTCCCAGATTTTGGGATCTGACGCCTCAGGACTGTTCTTGGGCAGTTAAGTCCGATTCTAGGGTGGAAACCCTCATTTGTTTTTCAAGTCTTCTCTTTCTAAGTTCTTGAGAAAATCTAGAGCAAGGAGGAAGAAGAAGGTCTTGGGCTGTAGGAAGGGTTTCGGAGCTCCAAATCGCGAGCCGAGTCCGGATTCGTGAAGCTTAGAGCGTTGCGAAGACTTTCATCCGGCTATTTTGCCATGGCAAGGAAGAGGAGTCGGATGGTAACGACATCTCTCCTCTCGGTCCTTAGGATGCATGTATTAGCATCATTTAGTTTTCTTTCTCTCTAATTTTTGGGCACCGAACTCTCAAATGAGAGGGGTTTTGGTTTGCCAAGTTTCAAGAGTAACTTCCGGGTTGATTGAGTCCGTCCCCGGCATATTTTGCATTAGAGATCCGCTTCGCTAGTGGATTAGGCATGGTGGGTGAAGCCGTAGTCGCGACCGTTAGTCCGACTCGGTGATGTTGCATACGAACTTAGGGATTCGTAGAGTTTTCCATTGCGGCAAGATGTCGTTTGTGTTGTGGTGGTGATTGTCCCGTTTGCTTGAAAAGGTACGTGTAGTCGAACCCGGGCAAGGTTAGCTCCTCGTGGCGGTAGATGGTTTTCTTGAGGGACAAGGTTAGCTCCGTATGAGTTGGAGATGGTTTCCTTGGTGGACAAGGTTAGCTCCGCACGAGTTGGAGATGGTTTCCTTGGTGCGCGGGAACGCTGCAGTACAAAGAGTGATTTCGATGTTTTAGTCTTGGTTTGTGTTGTGCCAAGGCGTGGCTATGTCTCCGTGGTCGGCTGGCTATCCCGTGACATGTGCGTCATGTGTGGAGAGTGTCCCGGCGAGACTAGCCCCCTTCTGTGAGACTGACAAGAATGCCAAGCTTGGGGCAAGCCCGGGCAAAGAGGCCATGAGCGGGTGGGGTCCAGCAAGGCTTCTTAGAATCGGTCGGTCTGTGGTTGTTGGAATCCTGACATGAGACGTCAGAGCTTGCAGGCAAGCCCGGGGCTAAGCCCACGAGCGGGTGGGGCCTTGGCAAGAATTCCTTGTGGCGGCCTGTGCGCCGTCTGAGGGAGAGGTGTCTCCCTTAGTGTTTGCGGCTTTATGCCAATTGGGGAAATGTGAGTACCCAAATGTTGTGATGTTGTGCTAGATGCATTCGCGGTAGGGTACCTTGGGTGAAGCCCGGGTGTTGCATTCATGTTGCATAGTAGGCCCTTTCTTTATATGCTCAACCAATAGAGAACATGTTTGATGATTGAGACATCCAAGCCTGTTTTAATGTTCTTCTGTTTATAGCTATTTTTATTGCATATGAAGTGCTGACTTGCAGGTTGGAGGGTTCCCCGGGGTCCGTTAGGGGCGGCCGGGAGGAGATGTGTTGTTACACAGTTTGAGGTCAGCCTTTGCTGACCCACGTTACTAATAATTTTTACAGGGCAAGGATCGCATGCAGGAGCTAGCACGCCGGCCAAAAAGGCCTAAGCCCATGAAGTGTTTTCTCTCTTTTGTAGCACTACAGTTATGATGATGTTTGTTTGAGACTGTCTTGTCCGGCTTGCATGCCGAGGTAGACTAGGAGTGCTGAGCACATTCATGATTGTTGTACTATTTATTTTTTGGACACTTGTTGTAGGCCTTATGGCCATATGTTTTACTCTTTAGTGGTGGATAACTTCTAGTCCTGTTCTGTTTTCCGATGTGTTGTGCAAAGTGTTTTGAGTTTGGGTAGCTATATCAACTTATAATACTAAAGCTGTGGCGCTCGTATGTTGTGGGGCCCCGGCCGGACCCATATTATACGTTCACTACAGGGGAGGTCTTACAATTATCAACTATCGCTAACGTACGGTAGCCACGCCGATTAAAGATCGAACAAATGACTAGAGGCCGATGTTCTCTCAAGCTAAAAAGACCAATCTTGGGTCCGACCGAGCGATGGTTGTACCAAAAGAGATCTATCGAAAGGTTCGATTTGGAAATGGTAGATCTCTCCCAACAAAACGAAAGTGAGGCTCGCCAAACCTCTCGGAAAATTAAACAACTAGAAAGAACAACACATGCGATCGGAAAGATAAACCTGTTGAAATTTGTGAAGTGGAAGTGGTTGACGGGACAGGTCGGGCGGCCTGGGCGGACAGCGTTGGCGGACTAGGAGGACTGGGCGGACTATTGTGTGCGGCCTGGTGGAAAGTCTAGTGGAAGCCGGATGTTCTTCTGAGCGGGTTATATGCAAGTAGTCTGCGGACTGTGCGGCTGGTATCTGCGGATAGGGCGTTGGCTGATTGGTTTAGCCAAGGAGCGGCCTGAGCGGATAGAGGCTTGCGGACTGGTGCATTGCTCAGTGGTCGTGGTGCAAGCTTGTGCTGATTGGCGGTTTGGCTCATGTCTGCGGGAAGCTTGCGGACTAGTCTGTCCGCGGTATGGGCTGTTGCGGACTGGGCTTAGAGCTTGGTTGAGGCCTTGTCGAGCTCTGGTGTTACAGCAGGTGCTTTGCTGTGGAGGTCGTTGGCGGACTGGTGTGTGGAGTCCGGGAGATGGCTGCTGCGTTGGGCAGGTGTGCGAGTAGCCTGCGGACTGCTGGCGGTCTGTGTGCTAGGGTATTTGGCGGACGGGAGTTTATGTTCGCCATGCTCGCATTGGTCTTTGATGGTTTTGAACTTAGTCACACTCTGTGCCAAGAACATGGTGTATGCAGTATCCGCCAAGTCCGCTGTTGACCGGGCGGACTTGCTTTCTGCCTTTGGTCGTGGACTTGTGGCGGATTGAGGCTTGAGTCTTGCGGACTGCCTCGGGTTTGTGCGGACAACCATTGAAGGTGGTTGCTGTCCTGCAGTGGTCGGAGGCTTTGCGGGTTGGTGCCTTGTCCGCATAGCTTAGGCGGACTGAAGTGGGTTCGCCAATGTTGTCTTACTCCTGGCGGTTTTCCTTGGTATCCGGCTAAGTCCTTGCGGACTCAGCGGACGGTGTTTTGCTATCGTGCGGGCTAGGGCGGTGTCGCTATCTCTAGGGCGGTGACCACACTCCTCACCTCGCCTATAAATAGGACCCCCCCCCCCTGGCAGGTCTACAGTAACTGAGTGAACAGTAAGTTGGGTTGGGCAAGGAGCTGCGGTCTCAGTTTGTCTGTCCGCGCGGATTGATTCAGGGCTGACGGTTTGCTGTGTGCAGGTCGTGCGGGTAGCTTCAAGGATCCAGGAGTTTGGCTTTGACTTTGGTCAAGTACTTGGAAGTTGTGCGGTCTCTGCGGATTCAGCAGGAGGTCGCTCTGCGGCTTGTCAACTCTGTTTCAACTTTGCCAGCTTCAATAACCTGTCTGCCGGCTTCAGGAGGGTAGGCGGTGTGTTCCTCAGTTCAGCCTCAGCAGGAGACGAATAACGGTGTGTCCGCGCGGCCTCGCGGCTTCGGCGGACTCCGTGGCTATTCGGCGGATTGCAGCTTAGTTCGGGCGATCTCAGCGGACTCGGCGACCTCGGCAGTCTCGGCGGACTCCGGTGTTGTCCGCCCGGCTTGGTTTTTGGTGTTTTCTGTTTACAACTGTTTATACTAGCGAAATCATGTCTCGCTATGTATACCTCATTTTGTAAAGAAGTGAATGTATAAAAGATCTGCGTGTGCTTCCATTATTTGTTGGGATTAGCCTTGTTCCTTGGTTTTCCGCTGGTTCAACGTGAGAACTGGGTAGTGCCAAAGATATTAATTTGGCGTTTGGGCTACCTTGCTGACCACGCTGAGAAAATTTAACAAAACCACGAACGAAAAACGATTTCAAAGTAACACAAAGGTATTCCACCAAATAAAAATCTAAAGGGATAAGACACACAAGAGGTAGAAGATCTCGTTACCCAACCGGAATAGATGATTTCGGTTCACTTTCAAGGAGCGTTCCTCCACGGTTCCGCCGGAGCCGCGCCGGATGGAGAGAAATTTGTCTGCTTTTGTCGCTTCATGCCGGAGTGAAATCTCACAAGGAAGAAGTCTTGCTCGTGGCCGAAATCTTCACCACTATTAAGGTGGGTGGTCGGTTTTTGGTAGGGGATGAGAGGAGGTCGGGTTTTGACTTGGGGAAAAGGTGGCTCGGGTTGTAGGAGGAGGAAGAAAGGGAGAGGCCGAGCAAGGGGAGAGGGAGAAGGAGAGGTGGTCGAGACTAGCACAAGAAGAAAAGGGGAGGAGGGTGGCCGGCGGCCAAGGAGGAGGAGGAGGAGGAAGTGAATTTTCCAAGAGGGGAAGAGTGAGGAGGGGGGAATTCAAATTTTGAATCCTTGGTTTACAATTTTTTTCATTCTCTAAGTAAAATGAAACAAGGTTTGCCTTATATAGGCTTTACATCATGCATTAGCTATTTGCAGCCCACCTAATTAAAAATAAAACAATACTCAAATGTTTAAACATTACATGATAAAAATAAATGCAAATAGAAACAACTAAATATTATTTGGTAGTCTTCATCTTCATCACGTAGCTCCATATCATGTAGCTCCACAAGGTCACCGTCTCCGTCATGTTGGGGTCGTCGTAGTCATCTTCAATATGTAGGAAATCGTCGTCTTCAACTTTAACACGTTGGGGGTTGCCGCCATCGTCGTCTTCAATTTTAACACATTGGGGTTGCCGCTATCGCCGTCTTCAATTTTAACACGTTGGGGGTTTCCGCCATCGCCGTCTTCAATTTTAACACGTTGGGGGTTGCCGCCATCTTCGTCTTTAATTTTCACACGTTGGGGGTTGTCGCCATCAATCCTCCCCCGCTCAAAATAACTCATCACCGATGAGTTGGCATGGCGGTGCTGGCGCCGAAGAACATCATCCAAAAGAACCATCGCCGAGTCCGAAATCCAAGGGTCACCAAAGACCGGGCGAGCACACCATTGTATCACATAACGCTGAATAGCACCGCTTGGATAGGAGAGCAAAACACCAAATATGAACTTGTCTAGCAAAAAGATTGTCCTGGGGAAACTGGGAAAAGCATTAGGCAAATAAAGAGGAAAAATTTCTTCATCAACAGTCAACGTACCTCCGTTGGAGACCAATGGAGAGAACGATCCAAGAATAAACTCACCCCCCAACCCAAATGAAAATATAGTGGCACCAAACGTAGAGTTCGATATTTTAAAAGGTGGAAAAACACAATGCGTGAAATTGGAAACATTTAAACTAGGGGAATTACCTCATTCAGTGGTTAACTTCAACAGACATGTTGTTTCTCCTAATTGATTAAAAATCCGAAAAGTTCTAACTCGCCGACTCGCCAACGTTTCTATAGTGCCCGTGGGCATCCGTTCACTGACGAGTCGCACCAAGAGGAAACTAAAAACCTTATAGGGAGATGTCCTCTTATGTAAGTTAGCGATATATTGATAAGAAGACATGTGTGTGACTAGCGCTTCCTTACTGTGCTTATGTAAAATGAAAGCGTGAGAGGCAAATACTATTGCAGGCAGACTTGACATGTAAAATGGCGGTAACGGAACTACTTGAGATGGAACCAAGGGAACTAAATATGGTGGTGCCAACGGAAAGTAATAGGGTGGCACTAGCAGAACTACATATGGTGGCACCAACCCAACGAGATCCGGTGGTACCAACAGAATGCGATACGGTGGCACAAAAGATGACCACATCATTAACGTACTCTCAGAGATTTGGTTAGTTTTAGAAAGTCGAGTGGATACCAAATTAATGAGACATTCATCATGACCAAACACGAAATCTATTATCACACTACGAGACATGTCCCAAGGAGGGTCCAGCATGGATGGTAAAATAACATGACTCAAATCAGGCAAAATAAATTCATGTTTGAAAGGATCCGCTGGTCGGGTCAACATATCAGGAGGGAGAGTGAGTAAAGCTAAAACCGGGAGAGAGTTAAGATCGCATTTAAATTCACGCAATGGAGTTAGCATCAGGGGACGCTCATCCGGGTCTACTTCTATGTCGTCTTCCAAAAATATAACTCTCTCGCTAGGACATTCTTCCAACTCATAAATCACGACATCAGTAGCACTACAGATCTCAGGAATGGGAGCATCGATAGATTCCAGAGGAGGGGCTAAGTCATGCCCAATGTCAAAATACGGATTTATCGTCCAAGTAAAATCCTCCGGGTGCAAGCCATCAAATTCAAACAGAAAATCAAACAGAAGATTTTCCCTCACAGAAAACTTAATTGGCTCGTCATCACCTAATTCACGATCAGAGAAACATTCGCCATAGGGTGACTCTATCACCTCACTAGAAACTTCACTCAAATCAGGCTCAGTAATGGTTTCAGAAACATCGACGAAGGGAAGTGGAGATGATTCCTTGGGGGAGAAATCATCATCCAGGTCACTAGGGTAACCAATCTCTTCAATGTCAATACAATCGTCAGTAATATCAGCCTCGCCCTCAATGACGGGCACAGTCCTAGGCACGAACTTAGACTCATCAGGGGAGTCTACAACTAAATCAGGAAACTCAGGGGGAGACTCAAAATGGTCTACGGGCGTAATTAGGGTAGGATGCACAATAGATCCAAGACCAGATTCGCCACTAGACTCACATATAGTAATCGTCTGACATGAGGGAACTTTACTCCTAGGAATCTGATGCTTCTCAATTTCTAATGTCGTGGTAAAAGTGGAGTCTAGATCTGTGTACCAATAACGCAGTAATTTACCCTAGATGTAGGGGTTTAATCCCCTATGAAACCTAGAAAGGGTGACCTCAGGCGATTCCTGCACACCGCTCCTAACCGTCAAATCCTTAAAGAGTTCTATATAATCTGAGACTGACTTATTCCCTTATTTAAGGGTGGCCAAATCATCAGTTATTTGTCGTTTGGCCTGGGCGTTTGGTTTATCTTCATTCCTAATGGAACCTAATGATTTTCCTCGGGAAACATTGACGTCGTAGGTCATATTGTGAGAACCGGAGAGAAAACTCGAACCAGAATTTCTGCACATACAATGAGAAACGCTTCTGGCCCAATTAAAATAGGTTTGTCGGAATTGTTCCCGCTTAACCACTAGGGTAATATTAATATAAAATAGATTTTCTTGCAGAATAAAATATGAAGATTATTAATTAATTTTTTTTATTATTTTTTGCTGAAAAATAATAAATTTAAGCCGCTATTGGCAGACCAGAAAAAAATTTTTGTTGTTAGATTTTCAAATAAACAAACTAGAAGCGTACGTGCCGACGTGCAAATAAAAGGGGGAGGGTGCCAATTAAGAAATTGACGTAAACCTCCCTCTGATACTAAATTGATGTAGGCTACGGTGTTTGACGCTATAACGGCAAAGGGAGTAACACGTACGCCTCTCTATTTCCACTATTACGCTCACACAATAACTAAACGCAGCACACCCACGAACAATGTTATCAACTATCGCTAACGTACGGTAGCCACGCCGATTAAAGATCGAACAAACGACTAGAGGCTGATGTTCTCTCAAGCTAAAAAGACCAATCTTGGGTCCGACCGAGCGATGGTTGTACCAAAAGAGATCTACCGAAAGGTTCGGTTCAGAAATGGTAGATCTCTCCCAACAAAACGAAAGCGAGGCTCACCAAACCTCTCGGAAAATTAAACAACTAGAAAGAACAACACATGCGATCGGAAAGATAAACCACGAATGAAAAATGATTCCAAAGTAACACAAAGGTATTCCACCAAATAAAAATCTAAAGGGATAATACACACAAGAGGTAGAAGATCTCGTTACCCAACTGGAATAGATGATTCCGGTTCACTTTCAAGGATCGTTCTTCCATGGTTCCGCCGGAGCCGCGCCGGATGGAGAGAAATTTGTCTACTTTCGTCGCTTCACGCCGGAGTGAAATCTCACAAGGAAGGAGTCTTGCTCGTGGCCGAAATCTTCACCACTATTAAGGGGGGTGGTCGGTTTTTGGTAGGGGATGAGAGGAGGTTGGGTTTTGACTTCGGGAAAGGGTGGCTCGGGTTGTAGGAGTAGGAAGAAATGGAGAGGCCGAGCAAGGGGAGAGGGAGAAGGAGAGGTGGTCGAGACTAGCACAAGAAGAAAAGGGGAGGAGGGTGGTCGGCGGTCAAGGAGAAGGAGGGGGAGGAAGTGCATTTTCCAAGAGGGGAAGAGTGAGGACGGGGGGATTCAAATTTTGAATCATTGGTTTTCAATTTTTTTCATTCTCTAAGTAAAATGAAACAAGGTTAGCCTTATATAGGCTTTACATCATGCATTGGCTATTTGCAGCCCACCTTATTAAAAATAAAACAATACTCAAATTTTTAAACATTACATGATAAAAATAAATGCAAATAGAAATAACTAAATATTATTTGGTAGTCTTCATCTTCATCACGTAGCTCCATATCATGTAGCTCCACAAGGTCACCGTCTCTGTCATGTTGGGGTCGTCTTCATCATCTTCAATATGTAGGAAATCGTCGTCTTCAACTTTAACACGTTGGGGGTTGCCGCCATCACCATCTTCAATTTTAACACGTTGGGGGTTGCCGCCATCGTCGTCTTCAATTTTAACACGTTGGGGGTTGCCGCCATCGTCGTCTTCAATTTTAACACGTTGGGGGTTGCCGCCATCACCGTCTTCAATTTTAACACATTGGGGGTTGCCGACATCAGGTCCATTCTTTGTTGGAGTGAACTCCTTCAATAGCTCCTTTGTTCTAGTCACGTGCCCGGAACATCCACTGTCCAAGTACCATTTAGGGGAACTGGTACTTGAACTAACCTGAAATGAACACAAATCACCTTACCTTAGGACCCCAATTTCTGTTGGGTCCTAGGTTCACATTAGTCTGAAAATAACCATGTCTTCCTACAAAATTCCTGACAGTTTGGCAACCTCTGGACACAGAAGGATTGTGCCACCAATCTATAGCATAGTGGCCCACTTTGCCACAACACTAGCACTCATAGATATTGTATCTCCTTTTCTATTTGGGACCAGCATTAGGTTGTACTGTTTCCTGAACAGTGGGGAGATGTGCTTCTCTATGCTTCTGTCTTCTTTCAGCAGCCGTTTGACTGAAGGACAGTCTTTCAGCAGGCTGTTTTGAACTTTTCTGAGAATCACTAGCTGCATGTCTCTTTTCAGCAAACATGCATCTAATAGCATCTGAGAATGCCATTCCAGCCATGCGTGAAGACTCTCCTTGAGTCACTACTTTTGCTAGATGATTTAGATTCACTGCAGCAGCATTATCTTTGAGTTTTGGGGCTGGGGCACCAAAAATAAATGTTCTAGGATGGGCCATTTGAATTTCCTCATGGACAGCCTTAAAGGCTCTCACATTGTTGTACCTACCACCTTGGCTAGGGCCACATTGGTCCATAGCAGTGGATCTGCCATTCTCCCAGTAACCATAATAGCTTTCATGGTCATACCTATTAGAAGGCAACAACACTCTCTGAAAAGAAATATGAGGCAATGAGGTTAGAGGCACAACTGGTGCCTCCCTTTTCTCTTTCCTTTTGGATTGGAAGGTCTAGCAGGTCCCTTATATCCCAACCCTTTCTTACCAGCTTGGGTAAGGTGGTTGTCAATTAAGGGCAGCATAGTGTTTGGCTTAGAAAATTTGGTCACTAGCAATTTCTCATTTAAGAGATCATTTTCAAATTTTTGGATAAGTTACTCATTTGAGACTCTTACCACAAACTCACTGTCAATGATCTCCTTGAGCTGGGCTGCTTGAGCAGCCATGTCAGTGAGGGTTTTTTCTTGGTCTTCACACTTTCTTTTAAAACTTAGAAGTTCTTTTGTCTGTCTCTTGGCAAGTAGCTTGCACTTCTTGAATGCCTCAAGAAGTTCTCCATACTTAGCAATTATGGAGTTGACATCATCCTCGAAATCTGAATGCCCTTCATCTCTTAATGATTGAGCTTCAGAGTCTGAGTTATCCTCATGACTTGAAATAAAAGAATGTGATTTACCATTTACCTGAGTCTGACCAGGCAGATCCTGGTTGCTTTCTTCATCAATCATTGTCATCAATCCATGGCATGGAGCATCTTCTTCTTCATCTTCATCCCCCTCTGAGTCACTATTTGAGTGAGACAGAGGGGCACTGATCCCTATTCTAGTAGCGGGGTATTCTTCAGGTTCTTCTTTAGCAACAGCTATAAGCCCAATGTAGGCTTCTTCTTCACTGTCTGACCTAGAGGAAGAGTTAGTTCAGGTCTTTTCGTTCTTGGCCACAAGGGACTTCTCTTTCTTCTTTCCCTTATGGTTTTTCTTCATTACTTATTCTTTCCTCTTAACTGGGCATTCAGCAACTACATGCTCAGGTTTGCTGCAGCAGAAATAAATAATATTAGAGGAAGATTGTTTGTTAGAGTTTGGAGCATACCTATCCTCCTTAGAGGATTTCCTTCTGTACTGTGAGGAGGAGCATGGCCTTCTATTCTTCTAATGCCCCTTCTTCATGAATTTCTGAAATTGCTTGGAGATGGCAGCAAGGTCCTCATCAGATGTATGGCTGTCAGAGGAGCTGGACCTTGAGCTCTCAGATTCTGCCTCAGCAGTTCTCCTGACTAGAGAGATCTTCCTTCTACTCCTGGTTGAAGCATCAGCTCTGAAGGCCACAGATTTCTCCTTGCTCTGTGACTTACTGCTCTTCTCTTCTTTTTCCTTCCCTGCTGCAAGCTATATCCCATAAGACAGTAGCTTTCCAAACAGGGTTGGAGGTGGAGTGTCAGCTAGCTTGCCCATCTCCCTGATGGCACAAATCTTGGTATCCCAATCTTTTGTGAGGGACCTGATAAATTTGTCATTTAGCTTATAGGTGCTGAAGACCCTTCTATATGTTCTCAGTTCATTAACAGTTCTGAAAAATCTTTCAAAACTTTCAACAATTCCCTCAGACTTTCCTTGTCTGAAGGCCTCATACTCTTGGTTGAGCATGGATTTTTTGTCATCCCTCACCTCTTCTGAACCCTCCATGAACTTGACTAGGGTGTCCCACATATCCTTGGAGGTCATGCAGTGCACCAGATTCTATAATGTAGAATCATTTACTGCACTGGCAATGATATTTTGAGCTCTCTTATCCATGGAGGCAAGAAGGAGCTCATCTTTGTTCATTTCTTCATTAGACTTAGGAGTCTGGATATTAGCATCCAGAACTGAGATCTTCATAGCGATGAAAGGTCCCTCTTTGACTGTGATGTATATCCTAGGGTCAACAGCTTCCATGAATAGCTTGACCCTTTCTTTCCAGAGCCCAAACCCTTCCTTTCTGCAGATTGGTAACTTCATGGCTCCCAATTCCTTGTAGTTTACACCAGACCCCATTCTTTATCTTATATCTAACCTTGGAGGTATACTTAGATTGTTAAATCCTTTTTGAGGAACCTCCCTCTGACACCACTTGAAAGTTGCTTAACTAAATGTTAGCTAATCACCTAGAGGGGGGTGAATAGGTCTTTGAAGTTTTTTTAATTCTTTTGTTGTTTTCAATTTAAAATATCTAGTGCTTGTCCTTAGATCCTGCAATAAGAAAGAAAACAAGCAACACAGCAAACACAAAGATTTATAGTGATTCTCCAATTGGGTACATCCACTTTCCCTCCCACCTATCCAACTGATTTGTTGGACTAGGCACAAACTCCTCCAATATGCTCCTCAGAGCCTACACCTCAGACCCTCAGACTTTTACACGGATTCTTCACAGAATTCAAACACAGAACCATAAAGGTTCCTACCTTAGAGCTCTGCAGAGCTCCTACAGCTCAGTGATCCACTTATTACCTACCTCAGCCTTATTTTTAAGGCCTACAACTCAGTCTCTTCAGCCCTACAGCTTCAGGCACACAGCCCTACTCTCAGAGTGCTGCAGCACTCCTACAACTTAGTACCATTCCAGGTACCTACAGCTCAGCCTCCTCCAAGGCCTACAACTCAGTGACACACTTGCCACCTACAGCTCAGTGACTCTCCAATCACCTACCTCAGGCATAAGGCCCTACACTCACGTTGGGAGGATAGCCCTACCTCAAATCCACACTTGGATCCTACCTCAGAGAGAAGCACTCTCCTACCTCAGGCAATAAAGCCCTACTGCTCAGATCCACACTTGTATCCTACCTCAATACCCCAACAGGGCACCAACCTCAGTGACTAATTAGTCACCTACCTCAGGCACAAAGTGCCCTACACTCAGATTCAGATAAACTGAATCCTACAAGAAGAGAGTACAAAATTTTTAAGGAAAAATAAAACAATTGACTCAGAGATAAGTCTCTGAGTCTGCCTTGCTGGACTGAGCAGATATCAGTCCAGCACTCTTGCATCTTGTTGAGCTTGAAGAGCTTCAGCTAACTTCCTTTGCCTCTCAAGCTATCTCTGCTGGACTTGAGCTTTCAAGCTTGATGGAGAAGGAGAAGTCCAGTCGCCTCTAGATTTTCTTCTGTATTTTCTGCATTTGTTCCTTTTTCCGTTCAATCTTTTTCGTTGGTTGCCCTAATCCCTTTTCTTTTTTCCTTTTTATATGTATTGATTTGAATCAACGACACAATTATATATGGGCCCAACCAAGGATTGGTGAGCGCAACCTCCATCAGAAAAGGACAAATCAGCTTTCGGCGCCAGTGCAGCTTTCCCGTAAAGGCTATATGTAAGTTGTCTTTGATGATGTCAGCAATGGTCATCACCATCTGGACTTAGAAAATATTCTAGAAATCCATAAAGCATTGAGTTATGTTAAGTCACTCAATGTCATCTATCTTGGCTCTCAGCACTTCTGGACTTCTGAATATTCTTTGGATTTGTCTCAGCGGTTCTTTATCAGCGGTCTCAGCAGTTTCTTCATAATAGTTGTGACAGGCCTTTGTCTCAATGCTTTATTCTTGTCAGCTGAGACAAGTTTCTTTCTCAGCAGTTCCTTCACAGCAGTCTCAGCAGTTTTTGCTTCGCAGCTGATACTGTCTTCTATCTCAGTGGTTTTCCTCTCAACTTTCTCAGCGCTTCCTTATTCATTAGAAGTGTTGAGTGAACCTGCTTCACTCAACGCTTCTGGACTTAGAGAAATCTAGCTAGTTATGTCTCAATGGTTAAGCTGAGTCTTTATTCTCAGTTGTCTCAGCTGTCTCAGTTATCTCAGCGGTCACAACGCTTTCTTCTCAGCTGTCTCAACGCCTTCTTCTTAGCTGTCTTAACTGTCTCAACACTTTCTTCTCAGTTGTCTCAGCGATCTCAATGCCTTCTTCTCAGCTGTCTCAGTGCTTTTTGCCTTAGTCGATTTTTTTATCATTAGCTTGACAAGTGTTGAGCTGAGCTTGACAATCAGCTAACTGAGCTCGACGAATTTTGAGTTTACTACCAAACTCATTTTTCTTCACCTATCCAACCATGGACTACATGCATGCATGAACTAACGCACACATCAAATACATTATGTGTGTATGTCATTGACCTGTTTGACTTCTTACAAATCTGGGATATTAGGATCAATAGATCCAACACCTATCACCAAAGGTTTTTGATCAGGACTCTTGTCACCACAAGATCTATTTTCTAAGGGAGATCTAGCAGCCCTTTGAGCTATTGATCAGGTGCCTAAAAACCAAACCAAGTCTTTTGATCATGAGACTTGACAAGCAAAGGATTAACTTTTGAAGGGAGTTATAACCCTGTACATAGTGAAGGAAAATAAAATTGATATTGTCTTCTCTATCTCAATCCTCTGAGAAGTCTAGTGGATTTTGTGATGTTGTCAAAACTCCCCCTGAGTTATAGATCTGACCAGGAGAGGAGAATTTGCTTCAGGGTGTATGCCTTCAAATTGAAAACTTTTTCTTCTTCCAGTAAATGATTCTGAGTGATTAAACTTTTGGTCTCAGATTGAATGTTGTGTTGCTGGAAGAAAGGCTTGAAGAAGAAGAATGAAGATGAACAAAATGTTTTGTATCTCTGTTTCTTATTCTCTAGTTGCAGATATTTTCTTTCTTCTACTTCCTGACTCAGTAAATCTTCTACGACTATTAGGTTTGTTCACTGTATTAAGCAATCTTCTAAAAATCTCTTTTATATATTGATTGCTGATTTGAAATTCAAAATCCTTGAAGTCCTCTGCGTATTTTTTGGGAAATGGAACGACTGATTTTTGTCTTCAATGTATTTCCCCAATAGTCCTAGTAAATATGTTAAGTAATAACTCTGTAAAATCAATAATTAATGCTGCCAGGAAATGACTATATTCTTGAGAATATTGAGCATTAATTAACAGAGTATTACTTTCTTAATTACTGAAATTAAACTGCCATAGTCGATCAAAGAAACTGTAGACAAATTTAGTTGAACAGAACCCGGATGGATTTAGTCAAACTCAGTAATGTTTTCATCGACCTGAGCTCCAAGTTTGTCGAGCTAATAATTCTCCTTCATCGAGCTGAGCTCCAAGATCATCGAACAGGAAATTTACTTGCCAATCTGAGCACCAAGTTCGTCGAGCTGAGAAGGCACTTCGTGTAACATCCCATGTTACTTCTAGACCCACTTAACTTAGATTGGGTTAGGCAAGGGGTGGGTGATAGGGAATTTAGCTAGGTTTGACCCTAGGGAGTGCGTTGTAGCCATGTGAGGCCCACTAAAGGGCACAAGTCAAAGTAGGTCAAACTAGCATAAATATGAACCCTAGCCACACCATGACCCCCACCACATTGCCCTAACCCTAAAATAATCTAAGTGGACCCTAGGACATGTCATTAGGTCAAACCTTTGACCCTAGTTGACCAAAGTCAACCATAGCCCTAAGTTGGTCAAACTTATACCTATAGGCCCAATTAGCCCAAGTAGGGCACCACATTGACCCAACCCGAGTTGGGTGGTGCCATTAGACCCATGACCACCAAGTGGGGTCAGCCCACTCATCATGGTTGACTAGGTCAACTCAAAAGTCAACTTAGTCAACATAATTGACCTAAAGAAGAAAATGAGGGCTAAGCCCACTCTCCTTGGGCCAAGCCCACCAAACATGGCCCACTATCAGCCCAAGGTGTTGAAGACCAGCCCTACCCCTCTGGTTTTGGAGAGAGAGTGCATGCATGGGGGCATTTTGGAGAATTCACCTAAAAGAGGAGAGAGAAGGTAGGATTAAGAGGAGGAGGCCACTTGGCCTTGGCTTCTTCTGCCCCCAAAAAGGTGCTGGCCGGCCTCCTCAGAAAATTTCAGCAGGATTTGGCAGCATGGTGGCCACTTGGCACCATGGGTGAAGCCTCCAAACCTCCTGTTGGATCCCTAGTTTGATTTGGGCTAGGTTCACTATCTTAGGATCTTATGACCCACAATGTATAGCAAGGGTCATAGTTGTGTCCTAGAGTCTAGGCCAAGTCCTTAGAATCAGCATCACATGGACTAGCCTTCAACTGAATGCCAGAGACTCAAGCCAGATTGTGTTGACACTTCAGCAAGGCTGTGTCGACACCAGACCGCAAATCTGTCGACACCAAGTGTGTCGACACCAGAAGCAAGATTATGTCGACTCACAGAAAACTTGTGTCGACACACAGAATATCTGTCAACACCAACATCAACTGTGTTGACACACAGGATCTATGTCGACACAGTCCAGATTTCTGTCAACACAACATCTATGTCGAGACAATAAGTAATTGTGTCGACACCCAGGATTTGTGTCGACACATTCCCCAGAAGTTCTGTCAACAAGTTATCAGCTCGACGAACTTCATTCTCAGCTCGATGATTTTTTTGCACAGAAAAGGCAAAGTTTCTAGAGAATATAGTTCTGCTCTCTGCTCGACGATCTTGGAACTCAGCTCGACGAACAGAAGTCATCTGGTCGACGAACTCAGCTTGACGAACTGTGAACTCAGCTCGACGATTTTTGTTATTGTTCGAAGAATCCAGACTGGGCTATTTTCCTTCCTTCTGTCCCACTCATACTGCAATAATTCCTGAGTAATTAATTCTCAAATATTCTCTGGAATATAACCATTAGACAGAGCATTGATTATGGTCTTTTCCAGGATTATTGCTTGTCATTTTTCTATGGGACAGTTGGAGAAATAATTCAATGACGTTTATTCTTAAGGCTGTCAGCATTGATTGCAGAGGTTTTCAAATTTTTAAAGAGAATTTTTGACAGGAAATATAAAAGAAGTTTTCTCTCCTTTTCCTGATAATAATATACAGCAGACAAGAGATAGACAGACAACATACATACAATCAGTCTGCAACAAGAAACTCTCTGCTCTCACTCTTTCTGAATTCTGATACAGCAACTCTAGAAGCCCTAGACCTGAAGATCATCAGCTATTTGAAGAAGAAGAACACCTAATCAAAATCAAGAGTCTTCTGTCTTCAACACTCCAGGACACTTCAAAGGACAACTACATCACTATCTATCAAAGAAGTTCCTGAACAGTTGATGATCATGGCTGAACTACTGAAGGCCTATCACCCTGCAGCAAGGCTCCATCTTTCTGAACCATTCTCTACCTTATGGGGAGCCTTTGCTACAATCAATATCCACAAGTCTTCTCAGTTGTATATTGAGAAAGAGAAGACAATATCATCCCTCACCCCCTCTGTACAAAGGGTTATAACTCCCTTCAAAAGTTATTCCTAGTTGCAAGTGTAACGCCCCCACGCGTCACGTGTCATATAACGATGGGTCCGGTCGGGGCCCCACGCCATATGTCACAGATAAGCGGCGGAATTACTTGTGGAAATCAAAATCTACTCACATCCTACCACAATACATTCTTGCGCAGCATTTTAAGTTAAATGAACTCAGCTCAGAGAATGTCCACTACTATATAAACTCCACATTTATATATCAAAACAAGGAATGTATACAACCCACACACACTGGCCTTAAGGCCTTACAAGTTTCTCTTTTCATAAATACATTTTCGTACATCGGCACGCGGGCCGGCCATATATGAAATCCAACCACATTTCTCTCGGCCTTCAAGGGCCTTCACCAGCAAGCCTCCATTTCGCTCATTTCAATTCAAGCAGCAGCACCTGCAATGAGCCATCCAATCCAAACAGAAAATAAAGTAACGGTCAGCATTAGCTGACCACTTATAATGACCCTACCCCTTACCTGGGGCAGTGGTTCTTTCCCTGTATGCATAGCCATCATCATTTCTATCAATCTATCAATCACAGTCCATATCACAAACGCAGGTCTCCACGGACGCTCCGTGCACTCAGGGCACCTTCTGGATGTACGGATATACCAGTCATACACCGCCGATCGAGGCTCTTCACTTGTTGGTTGGGCGGTTCAATCCTAGTCCACTAATCTCACTATTGGCGACATCCCGTCCATACCACTCAGAGGTACTACCTCGCAGCATTCACAAACAACCAGAGCAGATCGACCCACACCATGTGGTGTAGCAAGCCGGGTTTACCAATGCTCCCCAGGCATTACCACCCATCGACCCCTCACCTATTCCTGATCGACCCACCCTTGTGGTAAAGCAAGCCAGGTTTAACTCGGCTCCACAGGCATTACCGTCAATCTATCCCTCATCTATCCAGATCAACCCACCCTAGTGGTGTAACAGGCCGGGTTTATCTCGCGCTCCCCAGGCGTGCTACTAATTGATCTCTCATCATAACCAGGAGCTTACTCAAAGCCTCCATAGATCCATAACCAACATTCATTCATCCATACAATCATTCACTCAAAACATAAACCTTTCATAGCACCAAATCCACAGAGTCTTCTCCGGATTACCCATGATCATCACTAATCCAGACTACCCGTCCAGATGGGCTTCACATAGCATGCCTATGTTGTACTCCACACTTCCAGCTCTAGATGCAAACTCAACCACGGAATCACTTACAAAATCCACCTCTTGGTGGAGGATTCCACGCACATGCATAAAGAGAGGACATCGATATCCAAGAAGGAGATCGTTACCCTTGAAGATCGCTTCGGCACCATGAAGTTGTCGGATGGAAGTCACCGCCTTGGCTTTGCCTTCATGAATCCATTCTCAGATCTTCAATCCGCACTCCGCAGCTCCTCCAGCAGCTGTCTTGCTTTCTCCTTTTCTTCCCTTTCTCTCCCTTTCTCTTTCTTTCTCTTGAAATGAGATGGAGAAGAAGATGATGAAGATAAAGGGGAATTCTCTCAGAACTCAGCCATATAAGCACTTGGACAGAGCCCATCCCTTGGATTCAGGATAGGGAAATAAATGGCCACAAAATCTCTGAAAAATCATCTTTCGGCCTCGACACGCCCTGTGACACGCTCGTGTCACAGGGCATGTACCTTAAGCGGCACACAAACCTACTCATTCTAACTTATCCACGACAAGGTGACACGCCCTTGTCACGCCCATGTCAGCCTAGTCACGCTCGTGATAGGGGCGTGTAACCTACTCGAGACCTACTCGAGAGGACTTACTCGAGAGAAAACCAACTACTCGAGTACCCAGACAGGACACGCCCATGTCACAGGGATGACACGCTCGTATCACCCCCCCCCCCCCTCTTACTCGAGTACTTTTCCACCTACTTGAGTATATTTTGACCTACACGAGAGCTACTCGAGTATGAGCGGGACACGCCCTGTGACATGCCTGTATCACAGGCCATGTACCCTCTTTCTCGAGTATTCGTCGACCTCAACTACTCGATAGAAAATCGTCGACCAGGGGAGGACACGCCCTAGGTCACGCCCCCTGACACGCCCATGTCACGGGTGTGTACCTCCCAAAAATTCATCGAACGAATTTCATCGACCACGCGCCTAGCTGCGCAACACGAGCAGGACACGCCCGTGTCCCAGACTGTGTCACCAAATATTTTCCCGTTTCTCGAATTTAGGCTGTTACAGCAAGTCACCTGATCAAAATACTTGAGGATTGGTTTTTGAGCACCTGATCAAAAGCTCATTGGTGTCAGGCACCTGATCACAAATCCGAGTGGATTCCTACCAGGGTGGTAGAAGAGTGGATGTACCCAAGTTTAGGGGAACCACTATAAATTTCTTGTGTTGTCTGGTTGCACCCTTTTCCTTTTTGTTCTTGCTGTGTTTGTGGTTTTAAGACTGTTGTGCTTATGTTTATTTAGTTTTATTTCTGCACTTATTTAATTACAGCAAAAGCTGTAAAAGATTTTATGGATTTTTGAATACTCTATTCACCCCCCTCTAAAGTATTTCAGATCTAACACATCACTTTCAATTGGTATCAGAGTGAGGTTGGTTAATGGGTTGTACAAGCTAACACTTGAACCAAAAAGATCCCTTGTTAGATCTGATACCTTATCTTTCCTTATTTTTAGTTACACAGCATGGCACAGAACAAGGACTATGCAAGCACCAGACCTCCAGTGTGCAATCTGAATAAGTTTGCCATCTGGAAGGCAAGAATTAAGTTGTACATGAATTCTATTGATGAAGATATCTACAACTCCATCTTGACAGGTCCCCAACAGCCATCTACCTCTACCGCAACATCTTCAAGCACAACTGCAGTTCCACTACTTGAGTGGACTGAGGCCCAGAAGAAAGCAAAGATTGCTGATGCCAAGACAATGAACATACTGACACAAACAATGTCTGATGACATTTTTCAAAAGTTTGCTGAATGTACTTCAGCCAAAGCCATCTGGGATTCCCTAAACCAAATGGTGGCTGGATCAGCAGATGAAAAAAAGTATAGGAGATCCAACCTTATATCCTTATATGAGAATTTCAAGAAAGAGGAAATTGAGTTAGTAGCTGAAATGTATAATAGGTTAAGCTCAATCATCAATGAGCTAAAAATCTTGGACAAGGACATCACCCTCACTGAGGTGAATGATAAAATCCTAATGTGCTTCCCAATCTCATGGGATTCAAGGATCTGGCCTATCAAGGAAGCTAGAAGCCTGAATGAGATTTCCACTAAATCTCTTTTAGGCAAGTTAAAGTCCTATGAACAACCGATCAAGTCCAGGGAGGCAGCTGAGCAAAGAACACCTCCTCCAGCTAGAAAAGAATAAAGCATAGCATTCAAAGCTGCAGATGAGACAGAGACTCCCTCAACAAATGAAGAACTGATGAGTCTATTTGCCAAAAGATTCTACAAAATGGCAAGAAAAGATTTCAGGAGGAAGTCATCAAGGCAGGATGACAAGCCTAGATATGATAAGACACCAACCAAAGAAGTTGTGTGTTTTGGATGCAGGAAGCCTGGGCACTTCATCTATGAGTGTCCAGAGAATCAGAAGAAAGACAAGAGAAGAGAGAGAGAGATACCAGGAGATAGCACAACAGCAGACCTTCTTCCAGCAAATACAAGAAGAAGGAGAAGGGTTTTGTGGCTGAAACCTAGAGTGAGACTGAAGAAGAATCAACATCTTCTAGCTCAAGTGAAGATGAGGAAGAGGCAAGGGCCAAGGAGGTTTGCCTCATGGCAATTGATGCTTCCAGGAGCCATTCAGAAGAAGAGGACTCAGACAATGAAGCAGTTTCAGATTCTAAAGCTGATAAGGTATTGTCTTCTTTTGATTACAGTTCTGATTCTTTTAAATTTGAATTTAAAACAATGTGTATAGATTTGATTAATTAAGAAAAGGAGATTAAAACTCTTAGGGAGAAACTAGGAATTTTAGAAAATGTAAACTCTGAAAATAATAGATTAAAAGATGAACTGTGTTTAGCCAATGAACAAATCATAATGTTGAAGACTGAGCTTAGTGAGGCTAAACAACTTGAGGAAACTCTTAATGGAAGAAGCCTCAAGCTGATGGACATCACAAGCACTGTAAATGCCAGACTCAGTGGCAAACTAAGCTTGGGTGCCTCGTCAAGTTTGCCCCCTATTCTCAAGAAAAATATTTTGACAACCCCAATAAAATTTGTCTCTGCTAAAGGGAAAGAGAAAATAAACAATAAACCAACCTTAGATCAAATTCCAAAATCAATAAGTCAGAACAACAAAAATCAGAAAACCATTAAAAACAAGGTTCAGCAGAATTCGTCAAACTCAGATTGACGAAATGTTGCCAGTTCGTCGAACCCCACTGGATGAATGCTGAACACAAACTATAGCTATATTTATTCATCTAATTGTGATCGACGAACTCTGTATGGTTCGTTGAGTAGAGGTCGATGAACGTGGGGCACATAAAATGAATATGTTCATTCTCTGGGCAGAGATCGACGATCTCATCCCTATTCGTCGAACTCTGGTCAATGAACTCATAGAAATTTGTCAAACCCAGAAAGACTTAACCAAAACTTTAATTATAACAGAAACTCAAATAATTCTAGGAAACCTTTTAATATTGTAGCTGATTGGGTTATACCACCTAGGAGATATCACCCTCTAGGATATAAATCTCAACCAGAATATTCTGTTATTTCCAGCTTTTCATACCAGCAAAATAAAGGACCCAAGGTAACCCGGGTCAAGAACAACTAATTGTTTTTCATTGCAGGTGAAGAGCTGTCTAGTAAATAATCAAACATGGTACCTGGACAGTGGATGCTCCAAATATATGACAGGCAGCAAGGACATCTTAACCAAATACAAGTCCAAGTTGGGGCCAAAGGTTATTTTTGGTGATTCCAAATGTAGCCAGTCAGAAGGTTTTGGAGAAGTGAAGATTGGAGCTGTTACTTTCAAAAAAGTAACTTATGTTAGAGGACTCAAGCATAACCTCATCTTCATAAGTCAGTTATGTGATGAAGGTTATCAGGTACATTTCAATTCATCTTCTTGTATTATTTCTAATAAGGAAAATCAAACTGTTTTAATTGGAAATAGACAATGCAACATATATTTAGTTGATTTTCTATCTGTCAATTCTGATATCTGCTTACTTAATATTATTAGTAACCAGAATGATTTATGGCATAAAAGACTAGGTTATGTAAACTTGAAAAACTTTTCTAGGCTATCAAAAGACAACCTTGTAGAGGTTTACCTTCTGGTCCCTACAAGAAGGAAGGCCTTTGCAGGGCTTGTCAATTAGGCAAGCAAACTAAATCTAGTTTTAAATCTGTTAATAAAAGTGATTCACCTAGGATTTTGTATTTGCTACATATGGATCTCTTTGGACCCATTGTTGTACAAAGCCTAGGAGGGAAATCATACACCTTAGTTATTGTGGATGACTTCTCCAGGTTCACTTGAGTATCCTTTCTGAGATCTAAGTCAGATACCTTCAAGGTTCTTACAGATTTTCACAGGACCATATAGATTGAGTTCTCTACTCATGTTGCATTGATCAGAAGTGATCATGGCATAGAGTTTGAATCTCTTCTTATGCATGAGTTCTGTGAGAAGGTATCAGGCATTACTTCTCCGCTCCTAGAACTCCTCAACAAAATGGGGTAGCTGAAAGGAAAAAAATAAGACACTCATTGAAGATGTAGGTACATTGCTTGCAGATGCTTACATGCCCCTAACCTTTTGGGCAGAGGCTGTGAGCACAGCAAATTATGTCCTGAATAGGATTTTAATTCACAAACTAAAAAATAGGACTCCATATGAATTACTTAAAGGGAAGAAACCTAAAATCAACTATTTTAAAGTATTTCGATGTATATGTTATATTCACAATAACAACAAAAGATATATTAGAAAGTTTGAGGCTAAGGCTGAAGAGGGAATCTTTCTAGGATATTCTCAAGTAAGCAAAGCCTATAAGGTTTTAAACAAATCATCTCTAAAAATTGAAGAATCTATTCATGTTACATTTGATGAAGCTAACATGTCTTGCAAGGAGAAAGAGATTTCTACCAATAGCACTTTGCAGGTACCTCACTTGTGTGAGAGCTTGAATGGACTAAACCTCACCCAAGAGGCTCCAACACATCCTTCTCCATAGGTCATTGAAGAAAGTGAAGATAAAGGCACTGAAGGAATTGATCTTCCCCCAACAGTAAACATATTTTCACAAGAGGAATTAGTTCGTAATGCTGTTGCAGAACCAACTCCACCCACTGATCTTGTCACACTTAGGGATCACCCTAGATCTCAAGTGATTGGAGACATATCAGCAGGTGTACAGACAAGGCATCAACTCAACCAAGAAGTGATGCAGGCATGTTTTCTCTCTCAGGTTGAACCTCTATCCATCCATGATGTAGAGCAAGATCCCTACTGGATTATTGTAATGCAGGAGGAACTAAACCAATTTGAGAGATATAGAGTTTGGGAACAAGACCCCAAAACTACCTAGTAATTGGAACCAAATGGGTATACAGAAATAAATTGGATGCCCAAGGTACAATAGTGAGGAACAATGCTAGGCTTGTTGCTCAAGGCTATAGGCAAGAGGAAGGAATTGATTATGACCAGACATTTGCACCTCTTGCAAGGTTAGAGGCAATCAGAATATTCCCTGCCTATGCAGCCCACAAGAGATTCAAGGTCTATCAAATGGATGTGAAGAGTGCATTTCTCAATGGTGTACTTCAAGAAGAGGTTTATGTTGAACAACCTCCAGGTTTTGTCTCTCCAACTCACCCCTCTTATGTTCTCAAATTACATAAAGCTCTTTATGGTCTAAAGCAAACTCCAAGAGCTTGGTATGAGACCCTTGCTAGCTTTCTATTAGAGTATAAATTTACAAGAGGAATAGTAGATAAAACCTTATTCACTAGACATCATAAGGACCAAATTTTATTAGTACAAATTTATGTGGATGACATCATCTTTGGGTCTACTGATTCCAAATTGTGCAAGAGGTTCTCTGATCTCATGCATTCTAAATTTGAAATGAGTAGTATGGGTGAGCTTTCCTACTTCCTTGGTCTCCAAGTGAAGCTGCTCCCTGATGGCATTTTCATCTCCCAAGCTAAGTATGCTAAAGAGCTTCTAAAGAAGTTTGGGATGGTTGATGCCTCAGCAATTAAAACACCCATGGCTACAAATGTTGTAGTAGACTCTGATGCATCAGGGAAACCTGTGGATCAGAAACTATATAGGGGCATTGTTGGGTCCCTATTATACCTTACAGCAAGTAGACTTGATATCATGTTTGTCACATACCTTTGTGCTAGGTTCCAAGTGAACCCAAAATAATCTCATCTAATTTTCTTAAAAAGGATTTAGAGATATATAAAGAGTTGTCCTAGTCTAGCCTATGGTATCCCACTGAATCAGAATTTGAGTTAACTGGATACTCAGATGCTGATTTTGCTGGATGTAGGGTAGACAGGAAAAGTACTTCAGGAACCTGCCAGTTCCTGCGTATGAGATTAGTGTCCTGGTTTTTTAAGAAATAGTCATCTGTGTCTACCTCAACTACTGAGGCAGAATTTATTGCAGCTGGCAGCTGTTCTTCCCAGATGTTGTGGATTCAAAATCAATTACTAGACTATGGTCTCAACTTAAATAATTCAACTCTATATTGTGATAATACTAGTGCTATAGCCATAGCATAAAATCCAGTCCATCATAGTAGGACTAAGCATATAGATATAAGACATCATTTCATTAGAGAGTGTGTGGACAAAAACAAAATCAATCTTATCTATATCCCCACTGATTTGCAAAGAGCTGATATTTTCACCAAACCCTTGGATGAAAGAAATCATTTGTTCTTTATAAATCAGCTTGGAATGATCAATGGAGAAGACTTAGTTTAGTTTTTGTCTACACTCGACGAATTTTCCAGAGTTCGTCGAACGGAGCTCGACGAACTAGGGAAAGTTCGGGAGATATTCGTCGAACAAAGGTCGACGAACTCTTTGTGAGTGAAGTTGTTTTCGTCAAACGGAGGTCGACGAATCCACTTCAGAAAACTTTCGTCGAACGGAGCTCGACGAAATGTCTTCAAATCTTTAGACTGAGCTCGATGAATTGTTTAACTCTAAATTATTTCGTCGAACCCAGATCGAAGATTGTTTTAATTTTCGTGGAACGGAGTTTGTCGATTCATATTCCTGAAAACCCTATATTTAGGTTTTCTTTGACCTCCGTCCCGCGCTTTTTGTTCCCTTTACACTTGATCGTTGTTTTTCTCTTTTGCAGGTGATTTCATGGTGATTCAAGCAGGAGCCCTAGCCGCTATGAAGTTTGACACAAGATGTGATGTCGACTTCGACTCTTTTCAACACTCTGATCCAATTTTTCTAAACATTATGACTCTACTGGAAGAACAGAACTTGAAAAACATGATGACAATAAGAATAAAGCTGGCTGGAACAGAATTTAGAGAATGGGTCTATACTTCATCTACATCCGAGGAAAACACCATGACAGGAACAATCGCGGGTAATGCCGTTTCTTTAACTCCCGCAGTTTTGACTAAAATTTTTGGCTTGATAAATGGAGAAGAAGAACTGGATATAGATACTGAAGAATATGATATGATGTTAAGTCTGATGGGTTATGCTGGAGATAATCCAAATAAGCTGTTTAATAAGCACCTATCTGCAGAATATAAATTTCTGGCAGATATTGTTGGAAAAGTCTTGCTGGGCAAGCACACTGCCCATGACTACATCACCAGGCATCAATTTTTGGTCATGTGTGCATTGGTCAGTAAGAAGAAAGTGGATTGGGCACAGATCATCTTTGATCTGATAAGGAAAAAGTGTAATAAGAAAGAAGTTTGCTTTGGAAGGATCCTGGGGATCTTCCTGAAGGAGAAGGCTGTTGAATCCCTGGTCTCACAGACCATATTCATAAATGCTAGCAAAAGGCTCACATGTGCCTTGTTTGGCAGGTGGGAGAGAACCATATCTAAGCCATCCAAGACTTCTACCTCTTCCACCCCAGCTTCTGAAAGCACCAGGGCTGTTAGGGCCACTTCCCACCCTACTAAAGATATCATCCCCACACCTCCATCCCTTCCAGCAACTCAACAACAATCACCCTACACAGTTCATACTCCCTCTCTTCAACCACATCCACAACTCCAACAACAACAACCCCAACAATAAATTGTACCCCAACCACAACCATATGTTCATGTTCCATCTCCTTCCCATTTTTCATCCCTAGATCTCACTAATATCCCCTCATCCCCTACTCAGGAGTATCATCAACCCTCACCTTCCCCAACACCATCATCATCTCCTCTTCCACCACACTTATCCTCCATACCATCCTTCAATCTGCTGTCATCTCCACCCTCTACTCCTTCCCCTCAACATCAATCCGCACCAGATGTACAAATGCCAGATGCTCCTCCTCCATCCTCACCAACATCTACCATCCCCCCACATGTTTTAATCTCCACACCATCTGCCATTCCATCACTGGATCCCTCCACCATCTCATTTGTCATTGCTCTCATCACCCCCCCTCCTCAAAACTCTAATAGCAGAGGCCATTACACCTCTTGCTACTTCCATTTCCTCTTTAACTGCCCAGATTTCTGCCTTTTCTGCTGCCCCCTCTTCATTTAGGGGCCTAGCTCCAGTTATTACTGAACCCAGGCAGGGGGAGATGCTTTTTAACACCTCCCCTGTAATGACCATATAATATGGGTCCGTCTGGGGCCCCACAACATACAGACGTCACAGCTTCAGTATTATAAGATGATATAACTACCCGATCTCAAAACTCATAACCACATCACAGCAGAAAAAGCAAACAGACTAGAAGTTATCCACAACATATAGGAGTATCGAAGCGGCCTTAAGGCCTTACAACAAAAGTGAGTCCAACGCTCAAATAATAACACCAGTCATAAATGTGCATAAGCACTCCTATACTACCCCGACATGCAAGCCGGAAAACAAGAGCATCAAACATGCAATGTCATAAAAGTAAAGCTACAGCAAAACGGTAACACTTCATAATGCTTAGGCCCTTTTGGTTGGCGAGCTAGCTCCTGCTTGCGATCCTTGCCCTGTAAAAATTTGACTGTAACGTGGGTCAGCAAAGGCTGACCTCAAACTGTGTAACAAACACATCTCCTCTCGGCCGCCCCTAACGAACCCCGGGGAAACCCTCCAAACTGCAAGTCAACACTTCGTATATAATATATATATAAACAAGTAATGCACTAAGAACATGCTTGGATGTCTCAAACAACATACACGTTCTCTATTATTGAGCATATAATGAAAGGGCCTACTTATGCAGCATGTATGCAAAACTCCAGGCTTCACCCAAGCCACCCTATCGCGTATGCATCTAGCACATCATCACATCATATGGGTACTCATCATTTCCCCATTGGCATAAAGCCACAAACAAAGTGGGGTTACCAACATTCCCCCAACGGCATACAAGCCGCCACACGAAAATCTTGCCAAGGCCCCACCCGCTCAAGGTCTTAGACCCGGGCTTGCCTGCAAGCTCTGACTTCTCATGTTAGGATTCCAACAAACACACTGAACGATTCTAAAAAGCCATGCTGGACCCCACCCACTCATGGCCTCATTGTCCGTGCTTGCCCCATGCTTGGCATTCTCGTCAGTCTCACATAAGGGGACTAGTCTCGCCGGGACACTCTCCACACATGACGTGCACGTCACGGGATATCTAGCCGACCACAGAGACACAGCCACGCCTTGGCACATCACAATCCAAGACAAATCCACCCTAGTCCCTCATTCGTACTGCGGTGTTCTCGCGCACCAAGGAAACTATCTACCACTAATGCGGAGCTAACCTCATCCACCAAGGAAACCATCTACCGCCATTAAGGAGCTAACCTTATACGGTTCTGACTACACGTACTCACTCGAGAAAAGGGGGAAAACATCACAAACGGCATCTTGCCGCAACGGATCTCTACGAATCCTTAAAGCTCGCATACAACATCACCGAGTCGGACTAACGGTCGCGACTACGGCTTCACCCACCATGCCTAATCCACTAACGGAGCGAATCTCTAATACAAAAACATGTCGGGGATGGACTCAATCGACCCGGAGGTTCCTCTTGGACCTTAGCGACTCAAACCCCTCTCATTTGAGAGTTTGGTGCCCAAAAACTAGAAAGTAAAAGATGCTAAACATGAATCCTAAAACCAAGAGGAGAAGTGTCGTTACCTTCCGACCCCTCTTCCTAGCCATGGAAACTTAGCTGGATGAAAACCTTCGCAACGATCTTGCCTCCATGGATCTGGACTCGGCTCGCGATTTGGAGCACCGGAGATTCTCCGGCAGCCGAATTTCTCCTAGACCTCCTTCCTTGCTATCCCTTCTCTCTAGATCTTAGAAAGAGAGTGCTTGAAGAAGAATGAGGGTTTCTAAACCCTATTCCCGGACTTAACTCAAAAAGGGTAACCCTGGACCATCAAATCCCGAAAGAAGGGAAAGAACGGCCATGATCTGAACTGAAAATCAAAACATGTGGGCTGAACACAGCTTGTGACACACCCGTATCCAAGGCCGTGTTCCCCAATCGACGCCGAAACCGTTGCACCCAAACCAGGATACGGGTCCAGGACATGCCCGTGTCACATTTGATACGGCCGTGTCCAACCCGAAAATGCCTGGGCTCCAGGCCGTGTCCAACCCCTCACAAGTCCCGGCTCACAACCCGAGAAGGACACGGCCTGGGGCACGCCCATGTCTCAGGTCGTGTTCGAAGTCTCGACGATCGTCGACTGCCTCTTCATCGAACTCGCAGAAATTTGTCGAACACGCTCGACACGGCCCTGGATACGCCCGTATCCAGAACCATGTTCACTGCCTCCACACTTTGTCGAGCGAAAAAAATGCCGACACCACAGGTGCTCGACGAACCTGGTAAGACAGGGCCATGGACATGCCCGTGTCCTAGGCCGTGTTCCCTGCCTGTGTCGACACCTCCTCTGTGTCGACACCATTGTGTAGACACCACTATGTCGACACCTCTGTGTCGCACCTCCTCTGTATCAACACCATTGTGTCGACACCACTATGTAGACACCTCTATGTCGACACTCGAGAGAACTCGCCTGCGACACGGGCGTGTACCTCAGACACGGGCGTGTCGGAGGGCGTGTCCCCCACTAGTTGACGAAATGAGAGAAAAATATTCGACTTCCCGGGCTCTCGATGAACCAAGTACGACACGGCCATGGACACGCCCGTGTCCTAGGCCGTGTGACCCTCACCAAGGCCCAAACTTGGCTCTCAATGTTGCTCGTCCTTCTTTCGAATTTTGGGGCGTTACAACTCTCTCCCCCTTAAAAGAATTTCGTCCCGAAATTACCAAAGAGCAAAAAAAGCGGTACACAAAACTTAAATGATACCTGAACAGAAAAACTCTGGATATTCCTCCAGCATGGTTTGTTCTCGCTCCCAAGAGAGCTCCTCACGGCCGCAGTTGTCCCATCGGACTTTTACGAGTTTGACCTCTTTGTTCCGCAACTGCCGAATTTCTGAATCCTCTATAGCAATTGGACGGACTCGCGTCCTCAAGTCTTCCTCTATCGGCACTGATGCCGATTCGATCACCACACTAGCCTCTACCAAGGCTTTCCTCAAGACGGAGACATGGAAGACGTCATGCAATCCACTCAACTCTGCAGACAACGCCAACCGGTACGCTGCTTCTCCCACCCGTTCAACAACTTCAAAAGGTCCCAAAAACCTTGGACTCAATTTCTTGAGTCGGCGAATCCGTGAAACGCCTTTGAACGGCTTGATCTTCAAATAGACCCAATCGCCTACCGCGAACTCCAACTTCCTGTGTCGCGCATTAAAATATTTTGCTTGCCGATCTTGAGCCACCTTCATGCACTCTTGAATGGTTCGTACCAACTCACAAGCATCCGCCACCACTTCCTTTCCCAATAGTTTTGTGTCTCCCGCCTTTATCCATGACATCGGTGTTCGACACTGCCTCCCATACAGAGCTTCGTATGGCGCCATCTTTATACTTGCTTGGTAACTATTGTTATATGCGAACTCCACCATGAAGAGGTGATCCTCCCATTTCTTGTCGAAGTCAAGAACACACATCCTCAGCATATCCTTCATAGTACGGTTCGTCCTTTTAGTTTGCCCGTCAGTTTGAGGATGGAAAGTCGTACTGAACTTTAGCTTCGTGCCCAGACTCTTCTGAATCAACCTCCAGTCCTTGGACGTGAAACGTCCGTCACGATCGCTAACTATACTTTTAGGAATCCCATATAGTCGCACAATGTTGCGAACATACAACTCCACCAGCTTCTCCACGCTGTCCTCCTTCCGGTTTGGGATGAAGTGAGCCACTTTGGTTAAGCGATCCACAATCACCCAAATCGCATCGTTGCACTGTTGTGATCTAGGTAACCAATGCACAAAATCCATGGAGATGTCATCAAATTTCCACTCGGGGATTAGAAGAGGCTTCAGGAACCCGCCCGGCTTCTGACACTCGGCCTTCACCAAGGCACAAATTTGACATCGATTCACATACAAAGCTACGTCCTGCTTCAGTCCAGGCCACCAAAAGGATCTCTTCATATCCAAGTACATCTTTGTACTGCCCGGATGAATGGAGTACTTTGTGAAGTGAGCCTCAAACATCAACTCCTCATAGAGCTTGCCGAACTGTAGTACACAAATCCTTCCGTCCTTCCTCAGAATCCCGTCAATCATCTCTCAGGCGCTGCTCTTGCCTTTTTGAGCTTCCACCACGAATGGCTGAAACTGCACATCCAAACGCGTCGCTTCCCATATACGATCGGACAAGTCGTTCTGCATTTCAATCCAGTTTAACCGAGCCATGCTAGACTCGCCTCTTGTTACACACTCCATGTCAAGGGACTCCCAGTCCTGCACTAACCGCTCATCATGAGCTTCTAACCAATTCCCTTGCCCAGAGTATTTTCTACTCAATTCATCGGCCACCACATTGGCCTTGCCTAGTGTATACTGAATCGCCACCTCATAGTCTCCAAGGAACTCGACCCACATATGTTGCCGCATATTCAAGTCCTTCTGATCTAAGAGATACTTCAGGCTTTTATGATCCGTGAAGATCTCTACCTTCGCACCATAGACATAGTGTCGCCATATTTACAATGCAAAAATTACCACCGCCAACTCCAAGTCATGAAAGGGGTAATTCCTCTCATGAGGCTTCAGCTGCCTAGACCCAAAAGCTATCACCTTGCCATGTTGCACCAAAACGCAACCCAAACAGCATCCCGATGCGTCACTGAAGATCTAAAATCCTTCGGTAACTTTCGGTAGACTTAAGATTGGAGCCGTCATCAGTCTTTCCTTCAGCATCTCGAATGCCTGACTGCACTCTTGAGTCCACACAAACTTCTGGCCTTTACGAGTGAGTGAGGTGAGGGGTAGAGCTATCTGCGAAAAGTTTTCCACAAATCTACTATAGTACCCGGCTAGTACACGAAAACTTCGGACTTCCGCTACGGTTATCAAAATTGGCCAATCTCTGATGGCTTCCACCTTTGTTGGATCTACCGCCACCCCATCCACACTAATCATGTGGCCCAAAAATGCCACCTTCTCTAACTAGACCTCGCACTTTGAGAACTTTGCATACAACTGGTTCTCCCTCAACACTTGCAAGACCATTCTCAAGTGAGTCTCATGCTCCACTTACGATTTGGAATACACCAAGATGTCGTCAATAAAGACAACTACAAAAGAGTCCAAGTATTTTTGAAATACTCGATGCATCAAATCCATGAATATAGATGGTGCGTTCGTCAGCCCGAATGGCATCACCGAGAACTCGAAGTGTCCATACCTTATACCAAATGCTGTCTTGGGTATGTCCTCATCCCGAATCTACAATTGATAGTATCCTGACTTCAAGTCAAACTTTGAATACACTACCGACCCCACCAACTGGTCGAACAGGTCGTCTATCCGAGGAATCGGATATTTATTCTTGACGGTCAATATATTCAGCTCTCGGTAGTCTATGCACAGTCGCATACTACCGTCTTTCTTCTTTACAAACAACACTGGCATGCTCCACGGTGAAGAACTGGGTCCGACATACCCTTGCTCCAACAGTTCCTGCAACTGTACCTTGAGTTCAGCCAACTCCTTTGGTGCCATCCTAAACGGAGGACGCGACACTGGCCTAGCCTCCAGTACTAACTCAATCGAGAAATCGATCTCCCGTCGAGGAGGCGCTGCAGAAAGTTCATCCGGGAATACATCCTCAAACTCTGCCACCACTGGCACTTCCCCAAGTGATAACCTGGAAAGGCGAACCTTCAATAACGCTACAAGCGCTACTCCACCCTGGCTAAATGCCCGCGCCAACTGTAAGGCCAAAATCAGAGAACAGGCCACTCCATTAAGGCCCTCAAATTTGACCTCCGTCTGCCCTTCACTTCTTAGGGTCACCACCTTGGATAAGCAATCAATACTAGCACGCTGCTCCGCTAGCCAGTCCATTCCCAAAATCACATCAAACTCGACTAACGGTAGGACCTCCGCTATCAACATGAAGTCAATTCCGCTTAGTTCCCAACAAATGCGCCCTTTCTTCCCGGTGGTCATGAATGACTCATTGGGCATGCGCACCTTCAGTTCCGCATCCACCGAAAATGATTCAACCCCAATCCTCCGGATGAAGCTTTCCGCAAGAAAGGAGTGTGACGCTCCCGTATCAAACAATACCCTAGCAGGGTATCCGGAAACTAACACAAAGCCTAAAAAATAGACATCAATCATAAAGGTCTAAAAGCATGAAGCACAAGGTTAAACTTAAACTTCCTCATACCTGTCACCACATCGGGTTGGCGGATCGCTTCCTGCTGTCCAAGGTTGTAGGCCCTTGGTTGCACTGGTTGGAATCGAGAAGCGCTAGACTCTGTCATCTTCCCTTTCTCTGCGGCACTGGGGCCGGAGCGCACAGTTTGCTCCTGCCTTGCCTCCTGCATCGCACATCCTTGGTTACACAAACGAGCAATATGCCCCACCTTACCACAGTTGAAGCACGTTGGTGGTCCCTTAAAGTGAGACCCTCTGGTCGTACACTTACCTTTCTCACCGGACTTGTATGGGTAAGGCTTCCTCATCCATCTATTCCCTTCCGACTTTCCTTAGGATTGAGAAGGCTTCCCTTCTCCTTGCTTGGGCGCAAAACCTTTACGACATTGGCTCCACTCCAGATCACTCTCCAACGTCCTGGCCGCCTAAACCAACTCATTGAAACCTGCTTTCTTCATGGCGATGAGGAGTTGCCTTAGATTCTCCCTCAGCCCCTGATAGAAGAGGTTATCCCTCTCTTCATCGTCCTCCATGGTCGTCCCCGCGTAACGACCCAAACGAGTGAACTCCTGAACATACTCGTCCACCGTCTTATCTCGCTGCATCAAGTGCAGAAATTGCCTCTGAAGGGCCAAGCTTGTCGAAACAGGTATGTATTTCTTTAGGAAGGCATCCCCAAATTCTTCCATGGACGGGGTGCGTTCAGGAAACTGGCGACCGCTATGGCTCACCCACCACAACTTTGCGTCTCCCTCACACATGAAGGCCGCAAACTCAGATTTCTTCTCTTTCAGCGTCTTTGCCGCCCTCAAAAGCTCTTGAATCCGTGCCCACCAATCCTTTGCATCAGTCGGAGTACCGACACCCTTGAATGTTGGGGGATGGAAGCTCAAAAAGTACTTCATCTGCCGGTCTCCATGCCCGACAACCACCCTTTTTTCCAAAAACTCTACTCGCCTGGCTTCTCCGCCCGGCACAGCCATCACCGTATCCGGTGTAGCAGGGGTTGCTACCTGAGCTATTGCTGTAGCTTGGGTTGCCACCATTGCTTCTACAAGCATGCGATAGAAGTCAGTCGGGTTTACACCCATGCCCAAAGGACCCTGAGCTGTGGCGCTGCTCGCCGAAAGCTCTTCTCTTAGTCTCGACGTACCCGCCTCATTGCTTGCACTCTTCAAGGAAGCAAGAAAATAAGGAATTAGTCTCTAATCGCAAGACTCAAACATAAGGACACTCATGGTCCTGCATTACTCCTATGTTGATAACTTCTATAAGCAATGACCTTGAACCTAACCTTCCTCTGATACCAAATTGTAACACCTCCCCTGTAATGACTGTATAATATGGGTCCGGCCGGGGCCCCACAACATACAGACGCTACAGCTTCAGTATTATAAGATGATATAACTACCCGATCTCAAAACTTATAACCACAGCACAGCGGAAAAAGCAAACAGACTAAAAGTTATCCACAACATATAGGAGTATCGAAGCGGCCTTAAGGCCTTACAACAAAAGTGAGTCCAACGCTCAAATAATAACACCGGTCATAAATGTGCATAAGCACTCCTAGACTACCTCGGCATGCAAGCCGGAAAACAAGAGCATCAAACATACAATGTCATAAAAGTAGAGCTATAACAAAATGGTAACGCTTCATGAGGCTTAGGCCCTTTTGGCCGGCGAGCTAGCTCCTGCTTGCGATCCTTACCCTGTAAAAATTTGATTGTAACGTGGGTCAGCAAAGGCTGACCTCAAACTATGTAACAAACACATCTCCTCCCGGCCGCCCCTACCGGACCCCGGGGAACCCCTCCAACCTGCAAGTCAACACTTCGTATACAATATATATATATATATATAAAAACAAGTAATGCACTAAGAACAGGCTTAGATGTCTCAAACAACATACACGTTCTCTATTGTTGAGCATATAATGAAAGGGCCTACTTATGCAGCATGTATGCAAAAACCCGGGCTTCACCCAAGGTACCTTATCGCGTATGCATCTAGCACATCATCACATCATATGGGTACTCATCATTTCCCCATTGGCATAAAGCCGCAAACAAATGGGGGAGGGTTACCAACATTCCTCCAACGGCATACAAGCCGTCACACGGAACTCTTACCAAGGCCCCACCCGCTCAAGGTCTTAGACCCGGGCTTGCCTGCAAGCTCTGACTTCTCATGTCAGGATTCCAACAAACACACTGACTGATTCTAAGAAGCCCTGCAGGACCCGACCAACTCATGGCCTCATTGCCCGGGCTTGCCCCATGCTTGGCATTCTCGTCAGTCTCACGTAAGGGGACTAGTCTCATCGGGACACTCTCCACACATGACATGCACGTCATAGGATAGCCAGCCGACCACGGAGACACAACCATGCCTTGGCACATCACAATCCAAGACAAATCCACTGTAGTCCATCATTCATACTGCAGCGTTCCCGCGCACCAAGGAAACCATCTACCACCAATGCGGAGCTAACCTTGTCCACCAAGGAAACCATCTACCACTATTGAGGAGCTAACCTTGTCCGGTTCCAACTACACGTACTCACTCGAGAAAAGGGGGAAAACATCACAAACATCACAAACGGCATCTTGCCGCAACAGATCTTTACAAATCCTTAAATCTCGCATGAAACATCACCGAGTAGGACTAAAGGTCGCGACTACGGCTTCACTCACCATGTCTAATCCACTAACACAGCGGATCTCTAATGAAAAACATGTCGGCGACGGACTCAATCGACCCGGAGGTTCCTCTTGAACCTTGGCGACCCAAACCCCTCTCATTTGAGAGTTTGGTGCCCAAAAACTAGAAAGTAAAAGATGCTAAACATGCATCCTAAAACCAAGAGGAGAAGTGTCGTTACCTTCCGACCCCTCTTCCTAGCCATGGAAACTTAGCCGGATGAAAACCTTTGCAACGATCATGCCTCCACGGATCTGGACTCGGCTTGCGATTTGGAGTAGAACTATGTTTCTCTTATACTTGATAGATAGATTCTTGTCACCTGCTTCCTTTTGATACCCCTTGATAGTCCTCCGCTTCGTCCCCACGCACGGTGCCTAGGAGTTACGGGGCGAGGTGCGGAGGAAACAACTTAGTCTTTTGACTAATGGTCGGTGACCATACTATTTTTAGGAGCTCGAGGTGATGGAGCACCAGCACAACCGGCAGGATGAGGTGACAGGGCGTGAGGAGTTGATACCACCTACTACTACTACAGCGCTACCTCAGGTGTGACGAGATTAGTTCACTAGCTTCCGTTGTTTTGATGTTTTGTGAGGAGAGTTATTCATATGATGTACTGGGCATAAGCCCTTATTACTCTTCATATTTTCGTACTCATTGTGTACTGTGTACTCTTTCATTCATATATATGAGTTGTACTGTGACTGTGGACTAGCTGTGTTGTACTCTGTTATGTATTACTTCTATTTCTCATATTCTCCTACAAGTTATATGATCGTATTAGCCGGCAGAATTGGCGTGTTGTGGTGTCGACTAACCTGTGCGTTATTGCCACCGTAAGATGGTGGTTCTGGGCATAAGACCGGGAGCCTCCTTGGTAAGGGGGAGGGGTCTTACAAACTGGTATCACTTGACTGAACGATCATATGAGAAAGAAGTCCACAACACTGGACCACCCTGCGCGAGCATTAGTTTGCGGACAAACTATGCAGCGGAAGCTGTGGTGTGCCCATGTGTAAAAAGTCACATAAAACAGTCCATTAAATACAATGAGTTAGGTCAGTTCTGTTTTAACCTTACATTTATACAACCTCCATAGGTCATTGCGTCGCAAAATGTGGTTCCTCCCCCTCCAGCTGCCACACCATTTCTACAGACAGAGATGGGGCAAACTTTGACGGCTATCCTGGAAGCCTTCAAAGCCCAGCAGGTCCCGGCCCCGCAGCCAAATCCAGGGTCAAGCTGGTTGAGTGCCTTCAAGAGCCTGTCCCCACCAATGTACCGTGGGACAGAGGATTCTGTGAAGACTGAGGAATGGCTGGAGGCCATACATGAGATATTGGCAGGCATCAGCTGCCCGGTCGGCCAGGCAGTTCCTCTAGCCACTTATGTAGAGAGATGGTGGAAGTCTGTGCGAGAGTCCACTTATGCTGACTGTGAGCTGTCAGACATATCTTGGGAGGAGTTCGGTGAAGTATTCTTGGATCACTTCGTGTCCACCACAGACAGAGATGCACTGGAAGAGAGGTTTCTGAACCTCAAGCAGGGGACCAGATCTGTGATCGAGTATCAAAGAGAGTTCTCCCATTTGGCTAGATTTGCGGGGATCCAGGACACAGATGATAGGAGGTACGCCAAGAGATTCTACCGAGGCCTCACGGACGATTTGAGGCAGGCTTTGCTATTCATTTTTCATGGCACATCAGGCCAGATTATTGAGATGGCTAAGAAGCTGGAGGCAGACCAGCTAATGGTGCAAGGCAGAGGGAAGAGACTGTACGATGGGTCGACATCAGGAGAGAGCAGCAAGGGCTCTTAGAAAGGCAGGACTATTGGATATAAGAGGGGAGGGGGACGTCGTCGTCCCAACTTCAGGTAGGAGCAGGGGCCTCCTACAGTGCTGGCTCCCCCACCTCTGCAGGTGCATGTTCCGAGGAGGGAAGATGACAGTGGCCACCGGTCGGTAGTTTGTTATGGATGCCACCAGCCCGGACATATTAGATCGGAGTGTCTGCATCAGTTCCGTCCACCTCCTCCTCCACCTCCAATGGCCCACGAGGACGAGGTTGAGGCCGAGGTCGGGGACATCACGGCCGAGGGAGAGAACAGCAGCAAATATATGCACTAGACCTCGCCAAACCGAGGAACCCAAAGGAGGTCATCACAGGTACTTAGATTATTTAATTTAAAGATTCAATTATGTAATACCTGATTTTCATAAATAACAGTTTATTTAAACCCAAAACAAACTCAGGTATAGTCATGATCAGCGGCAAGCCCGCTCGTACCTTGTTTGACACGGCTGCCTCCCACTCATTTGTTTCAGAGGCCTTTATAGAAGGTCTGGAGGGTGTGGAAAGATTTCCAGGCTTGGAGATGAGGGTGCGTCTACCCGATGGGTCAGAGCTATGGACCTCTGGCCATTGCAACATGGAGGCCGAGATTGGTGGCAAGGAATTTGAGGGTCCAGCAACGATCCTGGGACTGCCAGATTTCGACTTGATCTTGGGCACGATGTGGTTACACCGGAACTATGCCCAAATTGATTTCTCGTCAAAGAGGATCACTCTGAGGCACGGCGACTCCTACGTCATCGTCGAAGGTATCAGACCTATCTCCCATATATTATTATCATTTGTACAGGCTGTCAAGGCCTACGAGCAGGGGGAAGAGGTGTACCTTCTCTGCTTTAAGATGGTGGCAGCAGAGAGTTTTATAGCTGATATCCCAGTGGTTCGGGATTTCTCCGATGTATTCCTGGTGAAATTGCCCGGACTACCACCAGCTTGGGACTTGGATTTCAGGATTCAGTTGGTGTCGGGGGCGAGGCCAGTGTCCCGGGCACCTTATAGGATGGCTCCCATAGAGTTGGCAGAATTCAGGACTCAGCTTCAGGAGCTTGTGGACTCAGGATTTGTGCGGCCGAGCTCGTCGCCGTGGGGAGCACCAGTTTTTTTTGTGAAGAAGAAAGACGGATCATTGCGGCTGTGCATAGATTACAGGGAGCTGAACCGGTTGACGGTCCGGAATACCTATCCACTGTGTCAGATAGACGAGTTGTTTGATCAGCTTCAGGGGGCCTTCTGGTTCTCTAAGCTGGATTTGAGATCTGGTTACTATCAGTTGCGCATCTGAGAGGAAGACATCCCGAAGACGGATTTCAGCTCACGATACAGGTTATACGAGTTCACGGTGATGCCTTTTGGGCTCACGAATTCCCCTGCCGCATTCATGAGTCTAATGAACCGTGTATTCGAGCCCTTATTGGACCGCTTCATCATTGCATTCATCGACGATATTCTGATCTGTTCCCGGACTCAGGAGGAGCACGCAGAGCATTTGACACAAGTTTTGCAGAGGCTGAGGGAGTCCCAGATGTATGCGAAGTTTTCTAAGTGCCAGTTCTGGCTACACGAGGTGGCCTTCTTCGGGCATACGATCAGTGGAGCTGGATTGGCGGTGGATCCCGCCAAGATAGAGGCAGTAAGAGATTAGCCACGGCCGAAGACAGCGTGAGACATTCGCAGCTTCTTGGGATTAGCAGGTTATTATCGTAAGTTCGTGGAGGGGTTTTCGAGGATAGCACTCCCCCTCGCGTCCTTGACAAGGAAGGATGTAGAGTTTGCTTGGACAGAGCAGTGCGAGACAGCCTTTCAGGAGTTGAAGGACCGACTCACCTCATCCCCTATCCTTGCACTCCCATCTGGTAATGAGGGATTTCATATTTACACGGATGCCTCTTATCACGGGATGGGTGTTGTACTGATGCAGCACAGACATGTTATTGCTTATGCTTCAAGACAATTGAAGAAGCATGAGCATAACTACCTAGTGCATGACTTGGAGCTCGGGGTGGTCGTGTTCGCACTGAAGATATGGAGACATTACTTATATGGGGTTCATTGTGGTATCTACTCGAATCACAAGAACCTCAAATACGTCGACACGCAGAAAGATTTGAACCTTCGGCAGAGGAGATAGCTGGAATTTCTTTGTGCTTATGATTACAAATTGCAATATCACCTGGGGAAAGCGAACACTATGGCAGATACGTTAAGCAGGAGAGCTGACACTACTATACCGGATCCCCTGGTGCTGTATATAGGATTGATGCAGATGATGGATGATATGCATATCACCATGGTTTCAGAGGACGAGCCAGCAGTCTACCGGGAATATCTGAACTCCTTGATCGGGGAGAAAGATCTTTGGGAGAGCATTGTGGCGCATCAGAGGCTGGATGCTGCATTGGAGCCGATTTTCAGTGCCCTGGAAAGGGGAAAGGTTGAGGATTACATGCTGCAGGATGATCTCCTTCGATTCAGTGGACACGTTTATATACCAGCAGGGGACGGTATCCGGGATGATATACTTAGAGAGACACATTGCTCCAGATATTCAGTGCATCCTGGCATCACCAAAATGTGGGCAGATTTACGGAAGACTATGTACTGGCCTGGGATGAAGAGGGAGATCACCCACTTTGTGACACATTGCGAGATGTTCCAGCGCGTAAAGGCAGAATGCAAGAGCCCGGGAGGTTTATTACAGCCACTGCCTGTTCCAGAGTGGAAGTTTGAGGACATTGTTATGGATTTTGTGCACGGACTGCCATGCTCCCACTCTGGGCACGATTCCATATGGGTCATAGTCGACAGGCTGACCAAGGTAGCGTGGTTTATTCCAGTCAGGAAGGATGCTCCAGTTGTTGTTCTGGTGAGATTGTTCGTGGAGCAGTTCGTCATGTACCATGGCATCCCCAAAATGATCGTCTTAGACCGTGATGGTGGGTTCACATCAGGGGACTGGAGGGATGTGCATGCTTACTTGGATTCTCGGCTCACTTTTAGTAGCGCCTTCCATCTGCAGACCGACGGCCAGACCGAGCAGACTATCCGGACCATGGAGGATCTGCTTCGTCTATGCATATTGGATACAGGGAAGCCTTGGGAGAGGCTGCTACAATTGATTGGGTTCTCTTATAATAACAGTCACCAGGCAAGCATCGGGATGCGCCTTACGAGGCTTTATAAGGAAGGAAGTGTCGGACGCCTCTATCTTGGGTTCAGGATGTGGACACGAGGACTCTTGGTTCTGATTATGTGAAGGATACGGAGGCTCGGGTTCGTTTGATCAAGGATTGGCTGCTAGAGGCCCAGAGTAGGCAGGCGAAGTATTACGATGCTCGGTACCGGAAGGTGGAATTCCAGGTTGGAGACATAGTTTTCTTTAAGATACGTCCGGTACACGGTGTCTCTCGGGTGCGGAGGCACAAAAAGCTCAGTCCTCAATACATGGGGCCATACTTGATCCGGGAGCGGATCAGCCCCTTAGCTTACCAACTGCAGCTGCCACCGGAGTTGGGTACCCTACACGACGTATTCCATGTATCTTCCTTGCGAAGAGCTATTTTACGGTCGGAGCAGCACGTTACTACTATAGCCGGTCCGATATTGCCGGACAGATCCGTTAGATTGGAGCCGATCCGGATTGATGATACAGATGTCCGAGTGTTGCGAAAGAAGAAGGTCCCTCTCATGAAGGTGTTGTGGTCCAACCATGGATGGGAGGAGCACACCTGGGAGCTGAGGGATCTAATGATGGAGCAACACGCGGAGCTGTTTACTTCAGGTATACTTTAGTTTATGCGTTTAAATTTCTTATAATTTTTGCAAGTAGAACCCCGTAGACCCAAACTTAAATTTCGGGGACGAAATTATTTTTTTTTTGTTTATAGGATTTGTAACATCCCATGTTACTTCTAGACCCCCTTAACTTAGATTGGGTTAGGCAAGGGGTGGGTGATAGGGAATTTAGCTAGGTTTGACCCTAGAGAGTGGGTTGTAGCCATGTGGGGCCCACTAAAGGGCACAAGTCAAACTAGGTCAAACTAGCCTAAATATGAACCCTAGCCACACCATGACCCCCACCATATTTCCCTAACCCTAAAATAATCTAAGTGGACCCTAGGACATGTCATTAGGTCAACCCTTTTACCCTAGTTGACCAAAGTCAACCATAGCCCTAAGTTGGTCAAACATATATATATAGGCCCAATTAGCCCAAGTAGGGCACCACATTGGCCCAACCCAAGTTGGGTGGTGTCATTAGACCCATGACAACCAAGTGGGGTCAGCCCACTCATCATGGTTGACCAGGTCAACTCAAAAGTCAACTTAGTCAACATAATTGACCTAAAGAAGAAAATGAGGGTTAAGCCCACTCTCCTTGGGCCAAGCCCACCAAACATGGCCCACTATCAGCCCAAGGTGTCAAAGACCAGCCCTACCCTCTGGTTTTGGAGAGAGAGTGCATGTATGGGGGCATTTTGGAGAATTCACCTAAAAGAGGAGAGAGAAGGTGGGATTCAGAGGAGGAAGCCACTTGGCCTTGGCTTCTTCTACCCCAAAAAGATGTTGGCCAGCCTCCTCAAAAAATTCCAGCAGGATTTTGCAGCATGGTGGCCACTTGGTACCATGGGTGAAGCCTCCAAAGCTCCAAACCGAGCTCACCTTGGAGTTATCTCCACATACAGTCCTCCCCAGCCTAAATCACCCCCACCATCAGCTTCAGTGAGTGGAAATGAGTGGAGAACGAGTCCTGGAGCAGAGCTTTTGGTGAAGAAATGAGTTTTTGAGAAGGATATCACTAGAGCAGCTCAACCATGGCCAATCGCCGCCGCACTCGCCGCCAAGGCTTGATTCAGGTCTGTTTCGTCGTCTCTCTACCCGTACTAGCTTTCTAGATCCTCTAGGAGAGACATCGGGCTCAATTGAGCCCGATACCATGTGAGGAAAAGGAGAGTTTTCTGAGCTTTTCTTCTTACTCGGGTTCGCCGGAGAAGCCAACTCCGGCGGCCTCATCGCCGGGAATCGCTAGCCACCACGTCAGTGAAGCTGGTGGCGACATCCGCCGGCGGTGGTTGTGGCCCTGCTGGCCGGAAACAGCCAGCAAAGGTGGCCCAGCCAGAATCAATCCCAGCCGTCGGCTGGAGGTAGAAGAAGACCAGATCCCGTCCATTTTGCGTTAAGATTCGTGCAACCCGATTTTAAATTAAATAAAATAAAACTATGGTATATATGTATATCTCTCACATAATTTCAGTCATTTTGCATGTCTATTTTAGGCCTCTTAGAGGCATGTTTAGAGCTGGTGATTAAGATGAAAGTTGTATCCCTTCCTCTTACTTTAATTTGCCACCTTAATCTTATAATGTGGTGTAGTATACTGTCTTGTAGGTCAGTTTTGCTAAGACTGGTCCTTGACTAGGGTAGACTTTCAAATTGATGCCCAAGCCAATCCAATAATCAAAATGACCCCAAATTTTGGGTGCATGCATGATTAGGGCATACTTAGCCTCTGACCAAAATTAGGAATTTTTGGGAATACATTTTCTATAGTTTTTTCTTAAATATCAAAAAGTAAATAAATGAAATGTTTGGAGTGTTATGGCTCCCAATGGCCCCAAATTTTGGTGGCATGTCCTTGGGGACTATACATGTTCATGGTAAACATTTCAGCACATTTGGACCACTGCATGTTGGGTAAACTCACTTGCATGTGTTGGTTATACATAAGCATGGGGTGCAAATAGCCAATTTTGAAATATTGTGTATTACGCCTATTTGGAACATCCAAAAATCATGGAATTTATTTCAGAGGCTCATTAGGGTGACGTATACCTCACATTGTAATAATGGGATTTTTGAAAGCAAAAATCCTATTATTTGGAATTTTTGAAATAATAGGACTTTTGAAAAATAAATGTAAAAATAGGATCATCATTGAGATAAAATCCCCAATTTTTTTCAAGGTCAATATAATGTTAGGTTTAACTCCTGAAAATTTTTATGTCTCTATTTGAAGAAAGTTGGTAGGAGTTATGTGGAAATTACCTTTTTACTCTCATTATACTTAATTAGAAAATTGATAAAAATACTCAGTAGAAAATTTTGGAAAAATTTCTTAGTGATATATCTAAGTAAGAATAACCTTAAATAATTCTCTCAGCATTTTTGGATGAATCAGTAATTTTAAAAACCTCATAGTGGCATTTTGGTAATATATTTTGAAATGAAATTTTGTAGCCCTTGTATAATGGAAGTTCATGAAATTCTGTCTTTAGCATTATTTTACCAATATATGTATGCTGTAATTTTCTTAGAATTTTTAGTAATGAACTCCTTATACTTCCTTTGAAAATGGCTATTATGTGAGTTTTGTACTAATTAAGGAATAAATAGAAATATTCAAAGGAAAATTATGAATTTTGGTAGACAGCTATATTTTACTAGGATGCAACTCAGGAAAAAATTCCTTAGCTCAGTGGATTAAAATTTATAATACTTCATGTACTAAATGACCTATGGGATTAATTAAATGATTTAATTAGAGGCTTTAATGACTTAAGAAAATTATGAAAATCAACATGCTCACTTCATTAGTCCATACCATTCTAGGATAAATAGTTAGGGGCAGGTGGCCCAAGGAATTGGAAGTTCTATTTCGGGGTGGTATTAGGTCATGAGTTGCGCTAGTGTAAGTAGGTTCTACTATAAGTACCATCGGGGGATAGATCGACGGATGAGCTAGAGATTACAATTGGAATATAACCCTGGTGGGTAAAGTTGTCTTAGTGACGAGAGTAAAAGTGTAATCCCTTGATAGCAACTGGAGTGGAGGCCGGTGGAAGACCGTCGCCCTTTTGAGAACATCTTAAGTCATTAAGATCACTCAAGAGTAATAACGAGAGCTGGGGGTGAATTATGGGTAGTCATCAATTAAAGTAAATATCCTTGAGAAAGGGAGCTTTGGGTGTAATCCCATCGTAGTTCCTAGTGCCCCCAAGAGCCCTTCATCGGGTATACCCTGGGCAGTCTTAGGATTAACCTTAAATCACTAAGTATAATAACCCGTAGACAAGAGTAGCTTAATAGGTTAAGACATTATGGTTCATTCTCTCCCATGATGGGTTTGAGGGATTTCTAAGTAAAGGCACTATTGTGCATTCTCACCCGCTATGGGTTGGAGGGATATATGTTGCAGGTTCACCCGTGAAGGGTTTGAGGGAATCAGGACAGGTTGCTCCCGCGAGCTAAAGGCTCGAGATAAAATACTTGTATGTGCATAAATTTAGTGGCGGGTCATGCGGTACTGGCTGATCGTCACACCGATGGCAATACGGTGAACCAGGCGGGTGTGAGGGTTTGAGGGGCCAGTAGGTTATTTATACTGAGGTATGGAGGACGATCCCCGATAACGCACACCCGACCCAACAAGACTGACGGGTGAGCAAAGTGTGTACGCTTGGTCCTAGAGTGCACCATAGACGTGTAGAGGCACGTATGAGAGGGGTTTAGGTTTGGTAGTGTGCATACCTGCCTAGAAGTGGAGATGTCCGCTCCGTTGCTGCCGTAGCCACGACGGTGGTACCCGAGAGTGAAGATAGCTCTCAAAAAGTGGGAACTAAAGGTCTGTGATCACAGAGTCGTTGTGTGTAATTTGCACTTGCATATTGCATAAATTGTATCATAAACATTCATTCATATTAGGTCATACGCTTCATAGAACCTTATCGTATAAATTAGTATGGTCTCTTTTATATGATAAGTTAAATTTCCTAGAAACCTTAACTTATAAATTTGTATGGGCATTTTTATGTTAAGGTACGTTTTGTGATGGTACTGTAGTGGTAGCATAGCTTTACTTTTTTTCTCTTACTTTCAGTTCTTTACTTACTTGTACAGTACATGCTTTTACTTTTGTAGTATATACTTTGAACTGCTAGAGTAGAACTATGTTGCTCTTATACTTGATAGATAACTTCTTGTCACCTGCTTCCTTTTGATACCCCTTGATAGTCCTCCGCTTCGTCCTCCCGCACGGTGCCTAGGAGTTGCGGGGCGAGGTGCGGAGGAAATGACTTAGTCTTTTTGACTAATGGTCGGTGACCAAACTATTTTTAGGAGCTCGAGGAGATGGAGCATCAGCATGACCGGCAGGACGAGGTGACAGGGCGTGAGGAGTTGATACCACCTACTACTACTACAGCGCTACCTCAGGTGGGACGAGATTAGTTGATTAGCTTCCGTTATTTTGATGTTTTGTGAGGAGAGTTATTCATATGATGTACTGGGCATAAGCCCTTATTACTCTTCATATTTTTGTACTCATTGTGGACGGCGTCCTCTTTCATTCATATACATGAGTTGTACTGTGACTGTGGACTAGCTGTGTTGTACTCTATTATGTACTACTTCTATTTCTTATATTGGCCTATAGGTTATATGATCGTATTAGCCGGCAGAATCGGCGTGTTGCGATGTCGACTAACCCGTGCGTTAGTGCCACCGTAAGACGGCAGTTCTGGGCATAAGACCGGGAGCCTCCTTGGTAAGGGGGAGGGTTCTTACACTTTGTCGAGCTGAGATTCTGATATAAGCTCATAGTTCGTTGACCTGAGCTAAACTTTCGTCAAGTTCAACTCAGGGAAGGAACTCTGAGTTTGTCGATCTGCGATCGACGATCGTCGAGCTGAGTTCAGCTATAATCGAACGACTTTTTCTGCAATCTTCAAAACTGCCTTGTCTCTTAAGTCTTAAGTCTTTGAAGTCATCTGAAGGTAGGTTTCAGTAATCTAACTTAATGTGATAGACCTTAACCCTGGAACTAACATATGACCCTAGACTATACATGGTGGGTATTCAATCCTAATAATGAACCTAGCCCAAATCACAAGTAGGGTTCCAACAGGCTCCTACAATGGCAAGAGGGAAGAAAAATATCAAAATCCACCCTAAGGCCCAAACTCAACGAAAGGCTCAATTTGGCAAAAAATTAAATTCATACTGATTCGTCGAGTATACTCGACGAATACAGTAGACATTCGACGAATTATACTTAGCAAAATTAGTTAATTTACTGATACTTGACAATTCGGCTAACATAACCTTGATACTCGATGAATCGGCGAAATTAACGAAGTCCACTGAAAATTCGTCGAGTATACTCGACGAATCTGAATTTCATTCAACGCTCTCAACGCCAAAGCAGTCTCACTTGACGCTTGAACTTAACTCAGCAAAATTTACTTCACTCAATGCTTTCACTCGATGCCTCACTGAGTCCACTCAGCGCACTCGATGCCAAAATCAGTAACACTCAAACCACTCAATGCCATTTGGTTCAATCGACGATATCGACGCCAAATTGACAATACTTGATGAATTTGTCGAGATTACACAACACTTTTGACTTAGTCTCACAGACTACTCGATGCTCTCAATGACAAGCCAACTTCACTTAACGCCAAGGCTGATATTCAACGAATTCGTCGTGAATACTCAACGAATTTGCCTTAGACACCAGGATCACTCGACACTAAGACTGATTTAGTCAACACACTCAACGCTAAAGGGTAATACTCAGCGAATTCGTTGTGATTACTCGACGAATCAGACCTCACTCAACGACTACACTATTCGACGAATTAGACTTAATCTAAAGACCCATACTTGACAAATTTCATTTGGGTTGACCCCACCATACCCGACGAATTATAAACCTAAGATAAAGGTCATATTCAACGAATTTATCTTTACTAAGACTGTCATATACTACTAAATTAACGTAGTCTAATTGCCCTAATTGTCATACATTTGACTGGTTAACCTAGACTAACAGTGTTAGACCCCCCCCTCTCCCGGAACACAAAACACGACATGAAGGGAGTCTTATGCCCAGAACAGCCACCTTGCAGTAGCATTAGCACACGGTCTAACCTGTACTACAAGACGCCTTTCCTGCCGGCTAAACATATCATCCATGCCAACCCAACATAAAGAAGAAATAGAATTCAAATGCACACTAGTATATAATTCCAAACAATACATCAAATAAAAAAGCAACTAAGGCTTCTACAATGTCAGAGTATAACATGCCAAAAAGGCTACAATATGACTCTTTCATGGACTCACACCAGTCACTGACGGCAATGAAGGCACTGTCACATCAGACCCAGTCGCCCTAGCATGGATGTCCACCTGCATAACCTGATGCTGCTCTATTTGCGGGGTTTACTCCTAAAACGGAAGACCTAGCAACCGTTAGTCAGAAGACTAAGTGGCTATCACATCCGCTCCCTCGGTGAGTCCTCGGCACCGGGCGGAGAAAAGGACAAAGTACATTATACATGTATAGAGTAGCGCAAGCATGTGGTATAGAGTTAATCAATATTAGTGAATATCAGAATAAGTACAACAAATGAGTAAATAATCTACTCTAACATTCCTACCATCAACAGCAGTATATAACATGAAACTACAAAAGGAAGTAACTTAACTTATATGAATGCCCATACAAACATATAAGTTAAAGATCGGCTCAACAGTAAAGTAACTCATCGTATAAGAGTGCTCATACAAACTTATACGATAAGGATCTTGTGTATGTAATGTAATGTGATGATATGAATGCAATGCAATGACTCACCCATGCTCATGCACATGCAACTGCTATGTCGATACAGACTTGTAGTTCCCACTTTTCGAACAGGTGGCTAACCTCTCAGACATCAACCGTCGTGGCCAGACGGTGACAGTGGAACGGGCTTTCAACTACTAGGTGGGTATCCACACTACCTGGCCTAGTCCTCCATACGCCTCAATGCTAAGAACACAACAGCGGAGCTCACATGCGTACTATGGCCCGGAAGGAGCCTCGGGTAGATGTGCACCGTAGACCAAGCCCAACTAGCCTATGTCGTGGCACGGAAGGAGCCTATGAGAGCGTATCACCACAGGACCAATCCCAACCGTCCACTTGGCATGGAAGGAGCCCTGGGAATAAGCACCGAGGACTAATCCCAACCGCCCAATGTCTATCTGTCAACTTCAGTCAGTGTGACGACTGGCAAGCCCGTAGACCTGCCACAATATCCTTAACCCAGGATTATGACATTGCGTGTCGACTCACACCGCATGTAGTTTCATATCATTATGGTACGGAAGGAGTCTATGGGATCGTATCACCAAATGACCAAGTCCAACCATCCACTTGACACGGAAGGAACCTCGGGAAGTAAACACTGAGGATCAAGCCCAACCGTCCAAAGTCTCTTTTCATCCTTACCAAATCAGTGCGGTCAAACACCTGCACTTACACTCTTTCACATTCTCGTGCTCCAAGGAACTTAAGGGTCCATCATCAACACATGTGGCAAGCCACCTCATACGACACACAATTCATACTGCTACCCGTAAGGAAACACGACTCTAAGCAGTGGGCCACTTTACACCTTCCCTTATTAACGCTTTTCATGGTCACGAATCAAGCTCTTCTGATTTATTTTAAAGATCGAGCATCCATCTACCATTATGCTTCCATCATGGTAATCCCATTAGCATAATATAGTTCACCCCTTTCATTAACATGAATTCACGGTTTACTCGTTCGATTACCAAGCGTCAGACCTTCTTCCAAACCTGTTCCATTGCACAAATTATAACCACGTCCAATTATGTTTCCCAACCATTTGTTTATCACATTCTCATAGGGCCAATTTCACTCAAAACCCCAACAACTATTCTTACCATTTCTTTACTCAAACCAAGCCCAATACTTTACTAACCCGAGAGTATTAAATACAAGGACTTAACTGTACAGCCACTTAGATCAGTATTCCTGAGTCTACAGGACTCGTATGAAGTCGTGTAACCATCCGTTGAAAGATACTTCCAAGGACTACAACTTTTGCATTCAGTCCATCACACAGATCAGAGCGTAACATGCTTGAAATCAATCTCGAACTCTACTGCGTTTAGAAAATATTTTTCTGCATGTTTACAGCCACCAAGTTCGATCAGACTTTTCTGAGGCCACATACATCGTATGAGAACGTGTAACTATGCGTTGGAAAGGTATTTCTAAGGTCTACGACTCTCATGTTTATCTGAAAACCCAGATCTGGCCGCATCATGTCTGAAAACGGCCTTGACATTTGCTACGTGCGGAAAATAGATTTCTGCGCGCATCTTAAAGAGAAATGAACTACACTGGTTCGTCTTTCTCCTCCATCCGATATTCCCAAATTACATCCAGAAATCCTTCTCCCTTATTCACCCTCAAAAGGCCAACTTTTTTCACGAAACCAAGTCCTCATCTTCACATAGAAGGAAGGAGTGGTCGAAGACGTCTTATCTCTAGGACTCGAGTCCTAGCTTGGCCTCTTCCTAGGAAACTTCTTCTCACGAATCAAGATTATTTTGAATCGATATCTCTCCTAGGAATAACTAGAGATCTAGCACCAAGGGAGATGGTGGAAGCTCAACATATTTCTGGCAGTTCCGACATTTTCGGCCATGGATCTAGTCATCCTCCTCGGCGGCATGGATCGTCTCCTCGTTGGCAGCGTACTTCCACGAAAACGGTGGAGCTTTTCCTACAGAATTCGGCTATGGCAACCCGCGATATCCTTCTCTTCTACTACCGTTAGTTTCGCACAGCAAGGGATCGGCATGATAGGTAAGTGCGACTAGGGTTCGGCTTTCATTTCTTTTTATATTAAGTATTAGGTTAAGTCACTTCCACCATGTGTCATCTCCCCATTGCACCGCCTATATTAAGTCTCTTTGAAGTAACCAGTCCAAGGAAAGTCAAGTCGCGCGCATCCCGAGCCCGGTTCAACCCGCGTGTACCCGCTAGTGAACCTGCCTGGGCCGAAAACATACAAGTCAAATTCGGCGAGTATCAAGTTTCATACTCAATGAATCGACAGATATAGCTAGGTATACTCGACAAATTCTTCATTGTTTTCGCCAAAATCGACTAAGCGATATTCGCCGAATTCGTCGAATATCCTTAGTGATATTCGACGAATTCTCCTTGGCCGAAATTCCAACCTCAACGATATACGACAAATTTGTCGAATATCCTTAGTGATATTTGACGAATTCCACTTAGTTATTTCTCCAAATCCTTGCGTCGAGTGCATTGAGTATCAGCCAGCGATACTCGACGAATAGTCATCATACTTGACGAATTCGTCGGATATCCTCAGCGACATCTGACGAATTTCCCTTGAACTTTTCCTCCAGTGATGTTCAACGAATTCGTCGGATATCCCTGATGATATCCGACGAATTTCACTTGGCCAATTTCTCTTAGGCCATTCCCCTTCGATCAGTTGGGTATCACCCCACCAAACACTTCACCCAATGCACTCAGCACCTATTGTCAGTGCACCCCGAGCCTGAGTCAAGTCTCTTGACTCAAAACTCGTGCGAGGGGCCTAGCGCGAAACGAGACATTACAAGCAGTCATATATGATGAAATTTCTTTTACTTGGCTGGAAATCTTACACTACTCAGCAGGTCGAACTTGGTCGAGTATCGCCACGGAAAAATAAAAACACACGAAAAAAGACTTGGCAAGAGGAAGAAATCACCACTTGCCTCTAACTTCAGAAATTCGGCCACACAAGCGTCCTTCCTCAGGGATCTGGCCGCAAGAACACCTTGGCTGCACTTCCTGAAATTTTTCGAGAAAAAAGGGGGTCAAAACCGAATAAGCTAACGTCAAAATTTCAAGAAACAGGAAAACCTCACAGCACACATGCAGATCTCGGCGAGAGCAATCTGAATCTACCTTTTGATGACGATTTCGAGCACCATAGCTCGTTCAATCGAAGGTCGGAAGCCTAGTAATGTTCGTCATTTCTCTCTTTCGCAAAATAGTCTGACGGCTAAGGAAGAAGACGATCAATATGGTTTCATCTAAATCAGAAGTGTATTTATACTTATAATATTTAAATAAAATAATAGAATATATCATTATTACACTAAACGTCCAAATGACCGGAAATTCCAAACTAACCTGGATCTCCATGAAAATCGCATCGAAGCTGAATAACGCGTTGGATCCCTAGTTGATTTGGGCTAGGTTCACTGACTTAGGATGTGACCCATCATGTATAGTCTGGGTCAAGTTTTTGTCTTAGAGTCTAGGACAGTCCTCTATCTCAACTTCAGATGGACCAGCCTTCTTCAAGACCATTAGGAACTCCAGATCTATCTGTTTTTCAGAATAAGTGAAATGAGTTCAACGTTCGTCGAACTAAGCTCGACGAAGGAAGTTCTACGCTCGACGATCGTGAGACAATTCGCAGTGTTGAGCTCGACGAACTTCGTTCTGTGCTCGACGAACAACGGATTCTACTTCAAGCATTCTCAGGACTACTTCAAATTTCTCTAAGTCCAGCTTCATGCTTCGGTCGAAGAATTATATTCTGAGCTCGATGAACTTGGACCTCAAGTTCACAGCTTCTCAGGTCGACGAATGCTAATCTCTACTCGACGATTTTTGTGCTCAGAGAATCTGTGTCGACACTTAAGGCTTGTGTCGACACCAGGAGATTTGTGTCGACACCCAGGATTTCAGTCGACACCAGCTTTTGTCGACACCAGAGGATTTGTGTCGACACCAAGATCAATCTGTCGACACCAAGATCAATCTGTCGACACCAAGATCAATCTGTCGACACCATTTTGTGTCGACACAGCAATTCAGCAGATGCAGAGTATTTCGTCCAAGTCCAGAACTTTTCTCAGGTCGACGAAGTTTATTCTCAGCTCGACGAATTTAGTTCTCTACTCAACGAATAATGTTTGTCTGATATTGAAGATTGTCTATTCAACGAATGAGGACTGTCAGCTCGACGAACTCAGCTCAGCTCGACGAACTCAGCTCAGCTCGACGAACTCTGCTTAGCTCGACGAACTCTTAACTCAGCTCGATGAATTATGTTCTTCGGTCGACGATTCCAGACTAGGTCTTCTTCCGTTCCCGTCTCATTTCATGGCGCTGATTCCTAGACAATTAATGGCAGTTCTTCACAGTATACTACCGTTAGGATGCGCAGTTAATTCTGGATTATTACATGTCTTTTTCCCATGGAAACAGTTGGGGAAATAATTAATTGCTGCTTCCTTTCAGGCCGTCTGCCATTAATGCTCGACCTTCAAAAATTCGAAGGTGTTCTTATGAGAAATAGACAGATATATAGAAACAGTCAGTAACACAGAGAGACACAATAGACAACAACAAGAAAAGCATACACAGCGATTCAGACAACACAAGAAAAGGAATTCATTTTTGGCCCAGAGAGAAATTGATCTAGAAGAAGAAGAAGAACACTACATCAATATCAAGAGTCTTCTTCATCTGCTTTCACTCAGGATAACTTCAAGAAATAATACATTCATATCAGTTGCAAGAAGTTCCTGAAGACTTTCTCTGGACCTGGAATTCTAGGTCTTTGAAGATCTATCACCCTGAAGCAGTGCTCCAGCATTCTTCCTGATCCATTCTACATCTCAGGGGGAGCAAAGCTGCTAAACAACATTCCACAAGTCTTCTCATTTGTCTTGAGAAAGAGAAGACCTCATCACCCTCTCACTCCACCTCTGTACAAGGTTTTAATTCCCTTCAAAATTATTCTGGTTGCAAGTCTCCCACCAAAAGACTTGGGGGTTTGGTTTTTGGGAACCTGATCAAAACCCCATTGGTGCCAGGACACCTGATCAACCCCTTCCTGCAGTGGATTCCTACCAGGGTGGTAGAAGAGTGGACTACCCAGATTTGGGGAACCACTATAAATTTCTTGTGTCGTCTGATTGCTTTCTTTTCCTTTTGTTTTCTGGTCTTGCTCTGTGAATGTGCTGTGATTAGTCCATTGCTGTTTTCTTTTTGATTTATTGTATTTGCTTCCCTGCACACACACACACACCTAAAATACAACAGGAGTTGTAAAAGTTTTAAAATCACCATATACTCTATTCACCCCCCCCCCCCCTCTAAATTATATCAGATCTAGCTGCACTTTCAATTGGTATCAAAGCGATGTTGGTTAATAACACTACATCTGTTTGGTTGTACAGGCTAACACCTGAACCCCAAGATCCCCTAGTTAGATCTGTTTGTTTCTATTCTGTTATTGGACTTATCCTTCTCACAGACATGGCCCAAAACAAGGACTATACAAGCATCAGACCTCCAGTGTACAATCTTAATAAGTTTTCCATCTGGAAGGCAAGAATTAGATTATATATGAACTCCATTGATGAGGATATTTTTTCTGTCATTTCAACAGGTGTTCCTCCAGCTCCTACAACTTTTGCCAGCACATCAACTAATCTGAGTGCAGTACCATCTCCAGACAATACTGAAGCCTATAAGAAAGCCAAGATGGCTGATGCAAAGGCTATGAATATTCTGGCCCAAACAATGTCAGATGACATATTTCAGAAGGTGGCTGAGTGCACCTCAGCCAAGGCCATTTGGGACTCTCTCAATCAAATGGTAGCAGGCTCAGCTGATGAAATAATGGATAGGAGATCCAGTCTCATTTCTCTCTATGAGAATTTCAAAAAGGATGAGACGGAATCAGTGGGTGAGATGTACAATAGATTAAGTTCAATCATTAGTGAACTCAAGACTCTTAACAAGGACATCACCTCAGCTGAGGTGAATGACAAGATACTGATGTGTTTCCCCAGTTCATGGGACTCCAGAATCTAGCCAATCAAAGAAGCCAGAAGCCTCAATGAGATCTCAACAGAATCTCTGCTAGGAAATCTGAAGTCATATGAGCAGCTTGTCAAATCAAGAGAGGCAGCAGAACAGAAGGCAACTACCCCAGTTAGGAAGGAGCACAGCTTGGCCCTTAAAGCTTCTGAAGACAATGAAACATCTACATCCAATGAGGAGTTAATGAGTCTTTTTGCCAAAAGATTCTACAAAATGGCAAGAAAGGACTTTAGAAGAAAATCATCCAGGCAGGATGATAAGCCCAAATATGACAAGACACCAACTAAGGAGGTTGTGTGTTTTGGATGTAGGAAGCCAGGGCACTATATTTCAGAATGCCCAGAGAATCAGAAAAAGTACAAGGGCAGGGACAAGGATTCCAGAAGAAAACAAAGCAGCAGACCCTCCTCCATCAAGTATAAAAGGAAGGACAAAGGATTTGTTGCTGAGTCCTGGAGTGACACAGAAGAGGAAACATCCTCCTCCAGCTCCAGTGAAGAAGAGGAAGAAGCCAGATCCAAGGAGGTGTGCCTAATGGCAATAGATGCCTCCAGAAGCAACTGTGGATCAGAAGAGGATTCTGAAGATGAAGGTGCCTCAGACTCAGAGGCTGATCAGGTGATTTCTAGTTTTGATTTCAATTCTGACTTGTTTAAAGTAGAGTTTAAAACTATGTGCATGGATCTAATAAAATCAGAGAAAGAAATAAAAACCTTGAGGACTAGAATAGAAAACTTTGAATCTGTCAGCACAGAAAATAGAAAACTAACTGACCAATTGACACTAGCTAATGAACAGATAATCAAGTTAAAATCTGAATTATGTGAGGCAAAACAACTTGAGCAATCTCTCAATGGGAGAAGCCTCAAGGTGATGGATATCACAAGCACAGTAAATGCCAGATTAAATGGCAGGCTGGGCTTGGGTGCTTCATCAGGTTTACCCCCCATAATAAAGAAGAATATACTTTCTACTCCCATAAAGTTTATCACTGCTAAGGGTAAAGAGAAACTAACTGAAAAACCCAGATCAGAAAACAAGTCAAATCCCCTAGACAATAGAAACAGAAAACAGAAGAAAGCTGTTAAAAACCAAGTTCAGCAGAATTCGTCGAACTTAGATCGACGAAATCCTGCAAGATCGTCGAACCTCGATCGACGAACGCTGAACGCAAACTTCAGAAATAATTATTCATCCTACTGTGATCGACGAACTGTGTATGGTTCGTCGAGCAGAGGTCGACGAACGTGGGACGCAGAAAATGACCATGGTCATTCTCTGAGTGGAGGTCGACGATCTCATCCCCATTCGTCGAACTCTGGTTGACGAACTTACAATAATTCGTCGATCCCAGAACGACCAAATATAAATAATTTCTCCTATAGAAATTTTAAAACAGCTAACAAGACATTTAATCCAGTAGCTGATTGGATAATCCCACCTAGGAGATATCACCCTCTAGGGTATAAGTCTCAACCTACATTATCAGTCATTTCTAGTTTTACTTTTCAGCCAAACCAAGGACCCAAGGTAACCTGGGTCAAGAACAATTGAGCTTTATTTTTGATGCAGGTACAGGTGAAGAACTGTCCAAGGCTAAGTCAGACATGGTACCTGGACAGTGGCTGCTCCAAGCACATGACTGGCAACAAAGCAAATCTCTCCAACTATAAATCCAAGCTAGGACCAAAGGTGATATTTGGAGACTCAAAGAGTGGTCAATCAGAAGGGTGTGGAAGAGTAAGCATTGGAGCAGTGACCTTCAAAAAGGTGACATATGTAAGAGGACTTAAACATAACCTTATATCCATAAGTCAGTTATGTGATGAAGGTTATCAGGTACATTTCAACTCTACCTCTTATTCTATCATAAATGATAAAAACCAAACTGTTTTAATTGGACTTAGACAAGGAAACATATATTTAGTAGATTTCATTTCTACCACAACAGATATTTGTTTACTCAATATCACTAGTAACCAAAATGAGCTATGGCACAAAAGGCTAGGACATGTAAACCTTAAGAACATATCTAGGTTATCTAAAGACAACCTTGTTAGAGGTTTACCTTCTGGTCCCTACAAGAAGGAAAGCCTATGCAGGGCTTGTCAACTAGGCAAGCAAACTAAAACTAGCTTCAAATCCATTAACAAAAGTGATTCACCTAGGATATTATATCTGCTTCATGTGGATCTTTTTGGACCCATTGCAGTACAAAGCCTAGGAGGGAAGTCTTACACCTTAGTTATTGTTGATGATTTCTCCAGATTCAGTTGGGCAGCCTTCCTGAGAGCTAAGTCAGATACATTCAAAGTTCTTACAGATTTTCTCAGGACCATATAGATTGAGTTCTCTACTCATGTTGCATTGATCAGAAGTGATCATGGCACAGAGTTTGAGTCTCTTCTTATGCATGAGTTCTGTGAGAAGGAAGGTATCAGGCAGTGCTTCTCAGCTCCTAGAACTCCCCAACAAAATGGGGTAGCTGAAAGAAAAAATAGGACACTCATTGAAGCTGCAGGTACATTGTTAGCAGATGCTTACATGCCTATATCCTTTTGGGCAGAAGCTGTAAACACAGCTAACTATGTCCTGAACAGATATCTTATACATAAACTAAAACACAAGACCCCCTATGAATTACTTAAAGAAAAGACACCTAAAATCACTTACTTTAAAGTTTTTGGTTGCATATGTTACATCCACACTAATAACAAAAGATACATTAAAAAATTTGAGACTAAGGCTGAAGAAGGGATTTTTCTAGGATATTCCCAAGTAAGCAAGGCCTATAGGGTTTTCAACAAAACATCCCTTAAAATTGAAGAATCTGTCCATGTGTCTTTTGATGAAGCTAACATGTCTTATAAGGAGAAAGACATTTCTACCAATAGTCTTTTGCAGGTTTCACCAATGTGTGAGTCTATGGATGGACTAAACCTTACCCAAGAGGTTCCAACTCATCCCACTCCACAGGCTGCTGAAGATAGTGAAGAAGAAATCCAAGAGCAAGTAACTGAACTTCCATCAACAGCCAGTACCATTCCTCAAGAGGAATTATTTACAGAGGCTGTTGCTCAACCAACTCCACAAACTGATCTTGTCACACTTAGAGATCACCCCAGATCTCAAGTGATTGGGGACATTTCAGTTGGTGTACAGACAAGACATCAGCTCAATCAAGACTTGATGCATGCCTGTTTTCTCTCCCAAATTGAGCCTCTCACCATCCATGAAGCTGAGCAAGATCCCCACTGGATTCTTGCAATGCAAGAGGAACTAAATCAGTTTGAGAGATGTAGAGTTTGGGATTTGGTTCCAAGACCCCATAACTACCCAGTTATTGGAACCAAATGGGTCTGTAGGAACAAATTAAATGCACAAGGGAACATAGTAAGGAACAAGGCTAGACTGGTTGCCCAAGGCTATAGACAAGAAGAAGGAATAGACTATGACCAAACCTTTGCCCCTGTTGCAAGGTTGGAGGCCATTAGAATATTCCTAGCCTATGCAGCATACAAAAAGTTCAAGGTATTCCAGATGGATGTTAAGAGTGCCTTTTTGAATGGTGTACTTCAAGAAGAGGTTTATGTAGAACAACCTCCAGGTTTTATCTCTCTAACTCAACCCTCTTATGTTTACAAACTGCATAAAGCTCTCTATGGTTTAAAGCAAACTCCAAGAGCTTGGTATGAGACCCTAGCTAGCTTTCTTTTAGAGCATAAATTTACAAGAGGAACCATAGATAAAACCCTTTTCACTAGACATCATAAGGACCAAATCTTATTGGTACAAATATATGTGGATGATATTATTTTTGGGTCTACTGATCCCAAATTGTGCCAGAGGTTTGCTGACCTCATGCATTCCAAATTTGAGATGAGTAGTATGGGTAAGCTTTCCTACTTCCTTGGTCTCCAAGTGAAGCAGCTCACTGATGGTATCTTCCTCACCCAATCTAAGTATGCTAAAGAGCTTATTAAAAAGTTTGGGATGGGTGATGCCTCGGGAATGAAAACACCTATGGCTACCAATGCTGTTGTGGATTTTGATGCAGTAGGGAAACCTGTAGATCAGAAACATTATAGGGCAATTGTTGGATCCCTATTATACTTAACAGCTAGCAGGCCTGACATAATGTTTGCCACATGCCTTTGTGCTAGATTCTAAGTGAATCCTAAAGAATCTCATCTTATTTTTCTAAAAAGGATTTTGAGATATATAAAGAGTTGTCCTAGTTTAGGACTCTGGTATGCTGCAGAGTCAGAATTTGAGTTAACTGGATACTCAGATGTTGACTATGTTGGATGTAGAGTGGATAGGAAAAGTACCTCTGGAACTTGCCAGTTCCTAGGTATGAGACTTGTCTCTTGGTTTTGCAAAAAGCAGACATCTGTGTCTACATCAACTGCTGAGGCAGAGTATATGGCTGCTGGCAGCTGCTGTTCACAGATGCTATGGATACAAAACCAACTCCTAGATTATGGTATCAACTTAAATAATTCAACCTTATTTTGTGATAATACTAGTGCTATTGCTATAGCTCAGAATCCAGTTCATCATTCTAGGACTAAACATATTGAAATAAGACATCATTTCATTAGAGATAATGTGGACAAAAAGAAAATTAACTTGATCCACATTCCTACTGATCTACAGAGAACAGATATCTTCACCAAGCCTTTGGATGAGAAAACACATCTGTTCTTTATAAATCAACTGGGAATGATTGATGGAGAAGAATTAAATTAATGTCTGTCTGCATTCGACGAATTTTCCAGAGTTCGTCGAACGGAGTTCGACGAATTAGGGAAAGTTTGAGAGATTCTCGTCGAACGGAGATCGACAAATTCTCTGTGTGGAAACAATTTTCGTCGACCGGAGATCGACGAACCTTGCTTCAGAAACCATTTCGTCGAACGGAGTTCGACGAACTGTTTTCAATTCTTCTGAATGGGTTCGACGAACTACTCTCCTGTAACTTATTTTGTCGATCTCAGTTCGAAGATCTGTCTCTTTTCGTGGAACGGAGCTTGTCGATTCATATTCTGAAAATCTTATATCTAGGTTTTCTTCGACCTCCGTCCCGCGCTTTCAGTTCCTTTGCTCTTGATCGCCGCTTTCTCTGTGATTTTCTTTGCAGGTCATCAATGGCGATTCCTCCAGGAGCACTTGCAGCGATGAAGTTTGATGCAGCATTCTCCATGGACTTTGAGTCCTTCCAACATTCCGATCCAATTTTTCTGTACATCCTTGAATTACTTGAAGAATTGCATCTCAAGGATTTCATGACACGCAGCATCAAGCTACACTCAATCGAGATAAGAGAATGGGTGTACACCGCCACAGTTTCTGAAGATGGAAATCTGACAGGAAATATTGGAAACAATGTCGTTTCACTGTCCTTAGCAGTACTCTCTGAAATTTTTGGACTGATCAATGGGGAAGACAACTTGGAAATGGACGCTGAGGAATATGCTGATATGTTGAAAGTCATGGGTTTCTCCGGCAACAACCCTAATAAGCTTCTGAAGAAACAACTGTCAGCCGTCTATCAATTTTTGGCCGACATTGTAGGGAAAATTCTGATGGGCAAACACTCGGCACATGACTATATCACTCGCCATCAATTCCTGATCATGTGCACAGTGCTCAACAAGCGTCAGGTCGATTGGGGCATGGTTTTCTTTGACCTAATCAAGAAGAGAACTAGCAAGAAGGAAGTCTGCTACGGCAGAATCCTGGGGATTTTCCTCCAGGAAAAGGTCAGTGAATGTTTGGTCTCCCCGACCACATTCATCAACGCCAGCAATCGCCTCACCTGTGCCTTATTTGGCTGATGGGAGAGGACAATCACCAAACCCTCCAAGGGTTCCTCCTCCTCCATCAATGCTTCTGAGAGCACCAGGACCGTCAAGGTCACTCCCCACCCTGACACTGAAGAGGCCATTCCACCTACCAAATCTCTTCCCACTCCTCCTGCACCTCAATTGACTCCACATCAACATCAATCTCCCCCGCCTGATCTTACACATATCCCTACACCTCCAGTTTCCCCCACTGAAACACATATTCCCTCACCTCCTCCATCCCCTCTTCCACCACACCTATCCACTATTCCATCCTACACCATACCCACTGAATCACAACCTGTTCTCCCTCCCTTATCTCCTCCACATATTCTTCCTTCCTCCTCTACTATTCTTTCTCCACTTATGGATTCTTCCACCATTCCCTCCATCATCTCTCTTCTGACTCCTCTTATTAAATCACTCAACACAGAGGCCATTACACCTCTGGTGAATTCCATTGATTCTTTATCTGCCCAAATCTCAGCCCTCTCTGCTGCCCCCTCTTCATTCAGGGGCCTGGCTCCAGGTTCTCCTGAACCCAGGCAGGGGGAGATGCTCCATAATGAAGCTGGTGCAGCAGCTGCAGAAGTGGATACAGTAGATACAGATACAGATACTACAGATATAGTTAATACAGCGCTTGATAATGTAGTTACAGATACAGCAATTGATTTTATTCAATTCATGGACACTGACAGTAGCTTTGATGAGTCAGTAGATTCAATAACAACTATTGGTGATTTCATTTTAAATCCCACAGTTAATTTATTTGAGATACTTCAGATCTTTGATCCTGTATATATGAAGCTTCCTTCAGTAGAGGTTGCAAAGCCATATTTGGCTATTGTCCAGTATATCTCTCCAGCAAGTCCAGCAGTTGCCAGGCAACTTTGTGACACCTTTGCTGCTCCTACTGTTGTTCCAACTCCTGTGTCTACTCCAGAAATCTGCCATGTCCCAGATTTTGTCATGGATGATTCTCCCATGCCTGATCTGGATGAGCTCATTCTGGCAGACATTGAAGAAGAGAACAAGGCAGCAGCTGCAAGCTCTGTCTCTACTGCTGTTGAACCCTCACCCTCTGAACCTTTTATCCCCCCTCAAGAAAAACCTCTTATCATTCCTGATGCCACTCTGAGGAAGTTGAATGCTCTGTATGATAACCCTCAAAGTTCAGATTCTGATGATGATGATGATGAATCAGATGAGGAGGCTGCTAAAAATAAAAAGAAGTTGCTCTCTAAGAAAAGGAAGGCTCCTCCTCCTCCTGCTCCCAAGCCTAATCCCACTGCAGACACTCCATACTATATTTTGCACAATGTTGCTCCTTACAAAGGGATGCATGCATGGATGTGGCTATCAAAGAACCAGCAAAAAGAAAGGAAGAGGAGTAGAAGATACTCTCCTCCCCCAGTGCATAGATACAGAAAGGATCCTCCTCCTCCTCCTCCAGCAGCAGGTGCCTCTGGCTCTAGCTCTCAGAGATCTGCTCCTATTCAAACTTATCAGAGACAAACAGGGAGATCCTCTGATGGCAGTCAGCCAAGGACACCATCCTCAGGCAGACAACAACACCCTCAACAATAACAGCAGCATCACCAGGAATCTAAGGAACATGAAGCTGAAAGGCCCTATTCCCCTCCTGAAGATCCAGAAACAGCCAACACAGCCAGAATGGCAAGGTTCCAAGAGATCATTGGCTTATCTCTAATAAACAAGGCTAAAGCTGAAGGCAAGGACACAACAGGCTTAACTACTATGTCTCAGTACAGGAGAGATGAGCTAAAGAGATTTGGGAAAGCAAACAAGCTACTCAATGTTGATGAGTACATGCATCTTCACCGAGAAGCAGTTGTCCCCAGAGCCACTTCACTGAACATCATAGGGGCAGCTGATATGACTATGACCAAGGCTCAAGCTTTAGATCCCAATAGGGAAATCATTTTCAAGAAGCCAGGAGATAAAGCAACAGAAGTCAAGCCAAAACAGAAGAAATCAGAGTAGTTTTGTGTTTTCTTTTCATTTCTGCTTCTGTTTCAGTCTATATCTTGCATTAAAACAAAGCCAGTATGTATATATATATCTGTTGCATGTGTTGTAAATTCTCTGCCAGATATATCTCTTAATTTTGCTTTGTTTTTCTGTTTGCTCTTTGCTTGGAGTTTCTGTTAGTGATCTCACCCAAATAGGGGGAGATTGTTGGATCCCTAGTTGATTTGGGCTAGGTTCACTGACTTAGGATGTGACCCATCATGTATAGTCTGGGTCAAGTTTTTGTCTTAGAGTCTAGGACAGTCCTCTATCTCAACTTCAGATGGACCAGCTTTCTTCAAGACCATCAGGAACTCCAGATCTATCTGTTTTTCAGACTAAGTGAAATGAGTTCGACATTCGTCGAACTAAGCTCGACGAAGGAAGTTCTGCGCTCGACGATCGTGAGACAATTCGTAGTGCTGAGCTCGACGAACTTCGTTCTGTGCTCGACGAACAACAGATTCTACTTCAAGCATTCTCAGGACTACTTCAAATTTCTCTAAGTCCAGCTTCATGCTTCGGTCGACAAATTATATTCTGAGCTCGACGAACTTGGATCTCAAGTTCATAGCTTCTCAGGTCGACGAATGCTAATCTCTACTCGACGATTTTTGTGCTCAGAGAATCTGTGTCGACACTTAAGGATTGTGTCGACACCAGGCGATTTGTGTCGACACCCAGGATTTCAGTCGACACCAGATTTTGTCGACACCAAAGGATTTATGTCGACACCAAGATCAATCTGTCGACACCAAGATCAATCTGTCGACACCAAGATCAATCTGTCGACACCAAGATCAATCTGTCGACACCATTTTGTGTCGACACAGCAATTCAGCAGATGCAGAGTATTTCGTCCAAGTCCAGAACTTTCCTCAGGTCGACGAAGTTTATTCTCAGCTCGACGAATTTAGTTCTCTGCTCAATGAATAATGTTTGTCTGATATTGAAGATTGTCTATTCAACGAATGAGGACTGTCAGCTTGATGAACTCAGCTCAGCTCGACGAACTCTGCTCAGCTCGACGAACTCTGCTTAGCTCGACGAACTCTTGACTCAGCTCGATGAATTATGTTCTTCGGTCGACGATTCCAGACTAGGTCTTCTTCCGTTCCCGTCTCATTCCATGGCGCTGATTCCTGGAAAATTAATGGCAGTTCTTCACAGTATACTACTGTTAGGATGCGCAGTTAATTCTGGATTATTACATGCCTTTTTCTCATGGAAACAGTTGGGGAAATAATTAATTGCTGCTTCCTTTCAGGCCGTCTGCCATTACTGCTCGACATTCAAAAATTCGAAGGTGTTCTTATGAGAAATAGACAGATATACAGAAACAGTCAGTAACACAGAGAGACATAACAGACAACAACAAGAAAAGCATACACAGCGATTCAGACAACACAAGAAAAGGAATTCATTCTTGGCCCAGAGAGAAATTGATCTAGAAGAAGAAGAAGAACACTACATCAATATCAAGAGTCTTCTTCATCTGCTTTCACTCAGGATAACTTCAAGAAACAATACATTCATATCAGTTGCAAGAAGTTCCTGAAGACTTTCTCTGGACCTGGAATTCTAGGTCTTTGAAGACCTATCACCCTGAAGCAGTGCTCCAGCATTCTTCCTGATCCATTCTACATCTCAGGGGGAGCAAAGCTGCTAAACAACATTCCACAAGTATTCTCATTTGTCTTGAGAAAGAGAAGACCTCATCACCCTCTCACTCCACCTCTGTACAGGGTTTTAATTCCCTTCAAAATTATTCTAAAAGACTTGAGGGTTTGGTTTTTGGGAACCTGATCAAAACCCCATTGGTGTCAGGACACCTGATCAACCCCTTCCTGCAGTGGATTCCTACCAGGGTGGTAGAAAAGTGGACTACCCAGATTTGGGGAACCACTATAAAATTCTTGTGTCGTCTGGTTGCTTTCTTTTCCTTTTATTTTCTGGTCTTGCTCTGTGAATGTGCTGTGATTAGTCCATTGTTGTTTTCTTTTTGATTTATTGTATTTGCTTCCCTGCACAGACACGCACACACCTAAAATACAATAGCAGTTGTAAAAGTTTTAAAATCACCATATACTTTATTCACCCCCCCCCCCTCTAGAGTATATTAGATCTAGCTGCACTTTCATAACGATCCTACGAACCCAACGGTGGAGTCGAAATCAAAATCTGACAAACCAAACTCGGGTAAAAACACCCCGAAGTTAAAACACCAAATATCCCAAAAGACTCCACCGAGTTCCAAAACAAACTCGGCTCGTGTGTGAAATCTCAAAAATACCAAATAAGCAAAAGCTAATATTCTAAGTCAAAACCACGGATACCAAATGAGCAAAATTCACACTCCAATAACGGTACTCGTCAACTATGCGTCAACATAACGCTCTGACGTCAAAAATACATCACTAAAGGAAGTAAAATAAACATCGGAAAAATCAGGGGCGTTATAAAAAACTCCCTCGGGTCCTGAGCGTTGAAGAGTCTGGAAAATCCTTGCGCAGATCGCCGGAGATGAGAAAAACAAACGGTCCCATGTTCGCTCTTAAGATTTCACAAACACTTAGGAAGTTTTCTAGATCCACTAAGTTACTTGGTTGGAGATGCACGAAATCAAGGCTCCTGAAGGTATATAACAACAAATTCCCGAAGTTTAGCCCATTTATAGTTTTCCACTATCGAGCGGAGGTAGCGTGATATCGCCTGCGATAACTCCAATGGTTGACACGTGTCCCACTCTATATTAACCACGTCGAGATGCTTGAGATCGTGTACAGTCATGGGATTATCGCGTCGTGATAACACGATATCACCGGGCGGTATCTCCGATAATGCGCATCATGCCAATCATTCTGAATTGTGACCTACGTCATGGCTGACGTCATCATGCTAACGCGGGGCGGTAGTGACTATCTTCTATGATAGCTCAACTTTGTAAAAACAAATGTACGTTTCCCATCCAAAATTATCAGAGTGTTATACATGTTATATCTGCACACTACAAACACACTATGATCAAATACATTTGGGATTTGTTATTTTCAAACCAAGGAGTGTGGAACGCATACTCCAACAGATTGCCGGTGGTAGGTATCCATATACTTGCATTTTTGGAGGGTCGAAGGCCATTATGGAGGCGAGTAGCCCTTGTCTTCTTATGTCTTAGGAGAAATAAGTATCGTCCGAGCAGAAGTGACAAAGCATTTTTGTCTACACATTAGGAGAATTGAGGTTCGTCCGAGTGTAGGAGGCAAAGAACCCTTGATTGTTTTGCATTTTAAGAGGACCCAGGTCCGTTAGAGTGATGGTGGCGAAGTTCCTTTATTTATTTGCACTTCTAAAGGATCAGGGTCTGTCTGAAGAATCTTTGTTCGTTCGTACCTCAGGAGGACCAGGGTCCATCCTGGTGGAAGTGGCGAAAAACCTTTGCTCGATCGTTCTTTGGAAGTATCGGGGTTCATCCGAGTTAGGGTAGTGAGGAAATTTAGTTCGATCGCGCTTTAGGAAGAATAGGGGTTCATCCGAGTAAAGGTGACGAGGAACCTTTATTCGATCGTGCTTTGGAAGAACCGGGGTTTTCCGAGTGAAGGTACAGTGAAAGTGAGGGTTAGACCTGATTTACTCTAGAGGGGGTAAATAGAGTAATAAAAAATCTTTTTACTGTTTAAGAAATAATATCATAGTAATGGAATAATATCAGAGTAATGGATTAAGAGATATCAGAATAGCAGTAAGCTAAAAGTTATCCTAAGTTAAGCTATTCTAACACAGCACATATAATCTAATCTATCATAGGCACAGCAAGAACAAAATGAAAAGGGCAACCAGACAACACAGGAATTTTTATAGTGGCTCCCCAACCTGGGTATATCCACTCTTCTACCACCCTGGTAGGAATCCACTACAGGTTCTGATCAGGTGACTGCCACCAATGAGCTTTTGATCAGGTGCTCAAAAATTAACTCAAGTCTTTTGATCATGAGACTTGCAAACAAGGAATAACGTTTGAAGGGACTTAAAGAACCCTTTGTATAGAGGGGGGTGGGAGATTTATGGTGTCTTCTCTTTCTCAAAACAACTGAGAAGACTAGTGGATCTTGATGTTGTCAAAGATTCTCCAAAAACCAATTGAATCCTTGCTCAGGGTGTAGGTCTTCTATAAAAGATCTCCAGGAAGCTGTAGACAAATAGAAGTTGATTGTCTCTCTTTAGCTTGCTGGAGGAAGAACACTTGATGAAGACAGTTAGAGCCTTTTTCTTGAATGATTTTTGGTGCCTGTCTTCTTCTCTGTGTGTTCTGCTATGCTTGTACTATTCTTGCTATCGACTGAAGAAAATAACTTTTTAATATCTCTGTCTTATTCTGCTTTGGATTTGGATTCCTTTTCATTAAATGCTGACTGCCTGGAGAATGGAAATCCGGCTGGAGAGAATATTAGCATTAATGAATTTCCCCAACTGTCCTATCCCCAACTGTCCTATTAAAAATGGCAAGTAATATTCCTAAAGAAGACCATAATCAATTCTGCTTCTAACGGTTATATTCAGAGAATATAAGCATTGATTATTCAGGAATTACTGTAGGAGAATAAGGATAAAATGAGGGAAAAACTAAGTCTGGAACTACACAGAATTCGTCGAGCAGAGAACAGATTTTGTCGACCTGAGTCCAAAGTTCGTCGACCAGTGACATCGTGTTCATCGACCAGATAATTCTTATTCATCGACCTGAGATCCAAGTTCGTCGTCCTAGGTTCAGAGAACTACTTTCTGTGAAAATTTTCCAATTCTGTGCTCCAAGTTCGTCGAGCTGATAACATAACTTCGTCGACCTGAGTTCAGAGAAAGTATTCTGGACTTAAGGAGTTGAAGTTGATCTTCTAGCATTCATCGACCTAATCTCAAATATCGTCGAGCTCAACTCAGAGAATTTACTCTGAGTTCGTCGAGCTGAGTTCGACGAACGTCGAACTCATTTCCCTGAACTTGATTTTCTTCTAAGCCTTTGAGTCTTCTGCTGTCTTCTATTGGCTGGTCCATGTGTGGTTGTTTCTAAGGACTTAGCCTAAACTCTAAGACACAGACATGACTCTGGCTATACATGTTGGGTCAATTATTCTAGATAGTGAACCTAGCCCAAATCAAACTAGGGATCCAACAATCTCCCCCTATTTGGGTGAGGTCACTAATACACATGAAAATAAAAACATTCACAAAGCAAAAGAAAAATATATCTGGCAGAAAGATTTAAAACATGCAGCAGATATATATACAATGTAGCTTTGTGTCAGTAAATAAATAAACAGTTTAAGACACAGAAAATTGAACAGCATGAATATCACTTCTTTTTCTTCTTTTTCTCTTTTTGCTTATCCTCCTTATCTTTATCAACAGGCTGGGTAAATTTGATCTCTCTATTAGGATTTGTTGCTTCCTTATTGGACATGGTCATGTCAGCAGCTCCAATGATGTTGAGAGATGTGGCTCTAGGCACAACAGCCTCTAGATGTAATTGCATATAATCATCTACATTAAAGAACTTATTTGCTTTTGCATACCTGTTTAATTCCGCTTTCCTGTATTTGGACATAGTAGAATATTGTGAGGGGTCCTTTCCTTCAGCTTTAGCCTTATTTATCATTGATAAGCCAACCAATTCCTGGAACCTAGCCATTCTAGCAGTGGTTGCTGTTTCAGGATCCTCAAATGGGATAGGAGGAGATTTAGGCCTCTTTGGACTATCAGCTTTTTGATGTTCAGGAGATTTTTGTAGATGTTGTTGAGGTTGTTGATGTTGATGCTGTTGATGTTGTCTGCTTGAGGAGTACCTCTGGTGGATGCTTCCAGAATGTGAAGAGGATTTACCTTATTGTCTATGATACGTTTGACTGTATTGGGTAGACCTCTGAGAAGAGGTGCCTGAAGCACCAGCATCAGGTGGAGGAGGAGGAGGTGGGTCTTTTTTGTATCTATGAGAAGGTGGAGGAGGAGAGTATCTCCTACTTTTCTTCTTAGCCTTTTGTTCATTTTTGGATAGCCACATCCAAGCTGGCATACCCCTACAAGGAGTGATATTTTGCAGAAAATAATATGGGGTATCATGAGTGGGATTAGGTTCTAGTGTAGCTTTAGGAACAGCCTTTCTTTTCTTAGAAGCTTTCTTCTTAGTCTTTGGCTCATCATCAAAATCATCTGCATCATCAGAAGATCCTTGAGGATTATCAAATAAGGCATTAATTTCCTTTAGAGCTTCTGTAGATATCAGCAAATTTTCAGCCTTAAGAGGAGCTAGAGGTGGAGGTTCTGGAATAGTTGTGTCAGCATTGCTTTCAGCAACTATTTCAGGGATATTTTCAGCAATTAACAACTTCTCTTCTTCAATATCAGCCATGATGACTTCATCCAAATCTAGCATTGGGCTGTCACCCATCTTATAAGTTGGAGATGAGATGGTTTATGGAGTAGACATTTTCTTGGAGGGGGATTATACAGCTGGTAGCTTTGTTACAAAGATAGCCTTGAGTTGCTTGGCAACTGTGGGGCTGATGGGTGAGGTGTATGGTACAATGGCCAAAGAATTTTGAGAAGATGAGGTGGGTAGAATATCTCTGTGCAGAAAACTGAAAGAATCCAATAAAGAATGCAAATTAACTATGGGGTTTAGAATGTAATCCCCAACAGTTTCAATCTCAGCCATAACAGGCTCATCCATTTCTGTATCTGAATCAATTAAATCTACTATATCAGAAGGAGTAGCTGCATCTTCTGAAGAGTCTGACATTAAAGAATCTATTGATACTGCTACTCCTTTTACTGCTACATCTGTTGGAGCTTCTTCATCATTGAACATCTCCCCCTGACTGGTTGCAGAGGGTTCTGGAGCCAGTCCCCCAGAAGAAGGGACAGGGGATAGTGCAGTAATTTTGGCAGAAAGAGTATGGATAGAAGCAGTGAGAGGAGCTAGAGCATCATCTGTAAGCTTTTGAAGAGTGGGAGAGATAAATGCTAATAAATCTTTAGCAATGTCAGAAAAATTTAGATAGAGGGATTCTGGAGCAGTGGAGGAGTAGGGATTGTGATGACCACAATTTGAACAAATAGAAAATGCACTGGACATATCTATGTGTGTGTAGTCAGGTATAGTGGATGGAAGGTTAGTTTGGATGAGTAGAGGGAAGGGAACAGAGGGAGTTGTAGTTGTGGAAAGGGGACCTGTGGTTGTGGAAATGGGTTCCTGAGATGGAGATGGTGGAGGAAACAACAGATTGAATGTGTGGGAGGAGATAAATGTGTCAGGGTTTATTGTAGTTAAATGAAGTGGAAGTGGAGATTGAGGTGGAGATGGTAAAGGATATTGATGTGGGGAGTGTTGTGGTGATTGATGTTGTGAAGACAGTAGGTTGAAGGAGGGTTCCTGGATGGAGGAGGATGGTATTTCTGAGACATTTCTTTGGGGATAAGATGGAGGTGGAGATGGTGGTGGTGGAGAATGTGCAGGAGATGGAACTGTTGTTGGGATTTGAATTTGTTGTAGTTGTTGTTGTTGTGGTTGAGATTGAGGGAAAGAAGGAATGGTGGAGGTGGAGGGAACTTCCTCTGGTGGTGGAGGAGCGGCTATGACTGCCCTTGTGCTCTCTGAAGATCTTGTAGAGGAAGAAGCCTTAGTTGTCTTTGTTATCTTCCTCTCTAATCTGCCAAAGAGGGCAGAGGTGAGCCTCTTAGAGGCATTGATGAACACGTGTGTAGAGACTGGATGTTCTTGTGCTTTCTCTTGCATAAATATCCCCAGAATTCTGCCAAAGCAGACCTCTTTCTTGTTATTTTTCTTTTTAATTAGATCAAACAGCAGCTTTCCCCAATTTGCTATTTTCTTCTCGACCAGAGCACTCATCACCGTGAACTAGTGCCTGGTCATGTAGTCGTGGGCGGTGTGTTTGCCCAGCAGCACCTTGCCGACTAGGTCAGCTAAGAACGTGTACTCAGGAGACAAGTTCTTCTTGAGTAGTTTTTTAGGGTTGTCGCCAGAATGACCCATCTTGGTCAGCATATTTTCATACTCCTCAGAGTCCATTTCAATTTCTTCTTCACCATTTAAGAGACCGAAAATGTCGGTTAGTACGGAAGGGGAGAGGGTAACTAGATTACTAGAAACTAATCGAGTCATATTATCTTCTTCTGGAGCTGTAGATGTATACACCCATTCTTTGACCTCTATCGTGGCTATCTTGATTCTCATTATCATGAACTGTTTTAGATGTTGTTCTTCGAATAACTTCAGGATTTAGACAAAGATGGCGTCAGAGAACTGGAATGAATCAAAATCTATATCAAAGCTCATGTCTAACTTCATGGTGGAAAGAGCAGTCGTCGGAGTCGCCATGACTTCCCCTGCAACAAAAAAACAAAGAGATCAAGTGCATGAGAACTGAAAGCGTGGGACGGAGGTCAAAGAAAACCTAGATATAAAGTTTTTCAGAATATAAATCGACAAACTTCATTTGACGAAAAATAGAAATTCTTCGATCTGAGGTCGATGAAATATTTTATAGTCAAAAGAATTTGTTGATCTCTGTAAGAAGATGTGAAAACATTTCGTCGAGCTCAGTTCGACGAAAGTTTTCTGAAGTAAATTCGTCGATCTCCGATCGACGAAAATAACTTCACTCACAGAGACTTCGTCGATCTCCGTTCAACGAAGTTCTCTAGAACTTTTCTCTGTTTGTCGATCTCCGTTTGACGAACTTTGAAAAATTCATCGACCATAGACAGAAATAAAATTAAGGCTTCTCCATTTATCATACCAAGCTGATTTATGAAGAACAGATGATTCCTCTCATCCAAAGGTTTGGTGAAGATATCTGCCTTTTGTAAATTAGTGTAGATATAGACAAGATTAATTTTATTTTTATCTACACACACTCTAATAAAATGGTGTCTAATGTCTATATGCTTAGTCCTACTGTGATGTACTAGATTTTATGATATGGATATAGCACTTGTGTTGTCACCTAGTAGAGTTGAATTATTTAAGTTGAACCCATAGTATAGAAGTTGGTTCTGAATCCACAGCATCTGGGAACAGCAACTGTCAGTTGCTATATATTCTGCTTCAGCAGTTGATGTAGATACAGATGACTACTTCTTGCTAAACCAAGAGACTAATCTCAAACCAAGGAACTGGCATGTTCCTAAGGTACTTTTTCTGTCTACTCTGCATCCAGCAAAGTCAGCATCTGAGTATCCAGTTAACTCAAACTCTGACTCAGTAGGATACCAAAGTCTTAGACTAGGACAACTCTTTATATATCTCAAAATCCTTTTTAAGAAAATTAGGTGAGATTCTTTAGGCTTCACTTGGAACCTAGCACAAAGACATGTAGCAAACATTATGTCAAGTCTGTTTGCTGTAAGGTATAGTAGGGACCCAACAATGCCCCTATATAATTTTGATCAACAGGTTTCCCGTGTTCATCAGAGTCTATTACAGCATTAGTGGCCATTGGCATTTTCTTTGCTGAGGCATCAGCTATCCCAAACTTTTTGAGAAGCTCCATAGCATACTTAGCCTGGGATATGAAGATGCCATCAGGTAGCTGCTTCACTTGGAGACCAAGGAAGTAGGAGAGCTCACCAATGCTACTCATTTCAAACTTTGAATGCATGAGGTCAGAGAACCTTTTGCATAGTTTGGAATCTGTAGACCCAAATATAATACCATCTACATAAATTTGTACTAACAGAATTTGATCCTTATGGTTCCTAGTGAATAATGTACTATCTACAATGCCTCTAGAAAATTTATGCTCTATCAAGAAGCTATCAAAGGTCACATACCAAGCTCTTGGAGCTTGCTTTAAACCATATAGAGCTTTATGCAATCTAAAGACATATGAGGGATGATTTGGAGAGATCAAACCTTGAGGTTGTTCAACATAAACCTCTTCTTTAATTCTCCATTCAGAAAGGCACTCTTGACATCCATTTGATAGACTTTGAATTTCTTGTAGGCAGCATATGCAAGGAAAATCCTGATTGCTTCCAGCCTTGCAACTGGTGCAAAAATTTGGTCATAGTCAATTCCTTCCTCTTGCATATAACCTTGAGCAACCAGCCCTGCTTTATTCCTGATTATAACACCTTGGGCATCTAGCTTATTTTTATATACCCATTTAGTTCCAATGACTGGGTAGTCTTTGGGTCTTGGAACTAAATCCCACACTCTGCATCTCTCAAATTGGTTGAGCTCCTCTTGCATTAAAATAATCCAGTGTGGATCTTGTTCAGCATCTTTGATGGATTGGGGCTCAATTTGAGATATGAAGCAGGCATGCATCAAGTCTTGGTTGAGTTGATGCCTTGTCTGCACACCAACTGAAATGTCTCCAATCACTTGAGATACTAGGTGATCTCTAAGTATGACAAATTCAGTGGGAGGAGTTGGTTGTTCAACAGCTTTGGGAGTTAATTCCTCTTGTGGAATTATATTGACTGTTGTTGGCTCTCCACTGATCTAATTGTCTTCATCTTCACTTTCTTCAGCAATGTATGGAGAAGGATGGCTAACTGCCTCATTGGTGAGGGTCGGTTCATTAAGCTTCTCACACAAATTATGTTCCTACAAAGATTCATTGGTAGAAGAAGTCTTCTCCTTGAAAAGCATGTTAGTCTCATCAAAAGAAACATAGATAGATTCTTTAATTTTTAAGGTAGATTTGTTATACACCCTATAGGCCTTGCTTACTTGGGAATATCCAAGAAAAATTCCCATATCAGACTTGGCTTCAAACTTTCTAATATGTTTCTTATTGTTGTTGTGTATATAACATAAACATCCAAAGATTTTAAAGTAGTCTACTTTAGGTTTCTTCCGTTTTAGTAGCTCATAAGGAGTCTTATTCTTAAGCTTGTGTATAAGACTTCTATTCAGTATATAATTTGCTTTGCTTACAGCCTCGACACAAAAGGATAGGGGCATATAAACATCTACAAGTAATGTGCATGCTGGTTCAATTAGTGTTTTATTCTTCCTTTCAGCAACCTCATTTGTTGAGGTGTTCTAGGAGCTGAGAAGCAATGTCTGATGCCTTCCTTCCTACAGAACTCTTGTATAAGAAGAGACTCAAACTCAGTACCATGATCACTTCTGATCAATGCAACTGGAGTAGAGTACTCAATCTGTATGTTCTTGAGAAAATCTTTAAGAACTTTGAAGTTATCAGACTTTGATCTCAGAAAGAAAACCCAAGTGAATCTAGTGAAATCATCTACAATCACTAAAGTATAAGATTTAACTCTTAGACTTTATACTGCTATAGGACCAAAAAGGTCCATATGTACTAAGTACAATATCCCAGGTGAGTCACTTTTGTTTAATGATTTGAAACTACTTTTGGTTTGCTTGCCTAATTGACAAGCCCTGCAAAGGCTTTCCTTCTTATAGGGGTAAGAAGGCAAACCTCTGACAAGGTTGTCCCTAGATAATTTGGCAATGTTTTTCAGGTTAACATGACGTAATCTCCTATGTCAAAGGTCATTGTTATTACTAGTTAAATTAAATAGACAAATTTCAGATTTTGTTGACTGGAAGTTAACTAAGTAAATGTTTACTACGCTAGTGTCAGTCAATACTACATTATTATCCAAAGAAGTAATAATACAAGAGGTTTTAGTAAATGATACCTGAAACCTTTCATCACATAATTGACTTATGGAGATAAGGTTGTGCTTCAGTCCACTTACATTTGCAACATTCCTGAAGGTGACATCTCCAACTTTAACTTTTCCATAGCCCTCAGTCTGGCCACAGTTGGAGTCACCAAATATTACTTTTGGTCCTAGATTTGCCTTGTAATGTGTTAAGTTGGTCTTATTTCCAGTCATGTGCTTAGAGCAGCCACTGTCCAGATACCACTTTTGCTCTATGGTACAATAGTCTTTTACCTGCAATGAAACAGATTAGTCATTCCTGACTCAGGTTACCTTGGGTCCATCTTTCTTTACATAACTGAAACTGGAAATAAATGAACATTCAGGTTGGCTTTTATATCCTAAGGGGTGATATTTCATAGGTGGGATAATCCACTGATTAAACTGATTATAGAATGTTCTTGGTTGGTTATAAGTTTTGGAAGAATTTAAAATTTTGTTATATTGAACTTTGTTCAACGAATTCTGGTGAGTTCGTCGACTTGAGCTCGACGAATTGGGTTGAGTTCGTCGAACTCCACTCAGAGAATGATAGAAGTCATTTTCTGAGCCCTAAAATCGTCGATCATAGTTCAACGAATAATTATGATAAAAATCTGCGTTCAGAGTTCGTCGACTGGAGTTCGACGAACTGTACATATTTCGTCGATCTGCATTCGATGAAATCTGCTGAACATTGTTTTTATTTAGATTTTTCTTATTTTATTTTATTTTCTTATTCTTTAATTTCGATTCAGTTTGTTCAACATTTTCATTATTTTCTATTTTCTCCTCTCCCTTTTCAGACACAAATTTTTTTGGAGTTGTTAATATATTTTTCTGAATGAGTGAGGGTTGGTTTGATGATGCACCTAAGCCCAGCTTGTCATTTAACCTGGCATTAACTGTGCTTGTAATGTGCATCAGCTTGATACTTCTCCCATTTAGGGATTCTTCAAGTTTCCCAGCCTCAGCTAATTCAGATTTTAGCAGAATTATTTGCTCATTTGCTAAAACTAAATCATCCTTTAATTTAACATTTTCAGAAATCAAATTGTCTTGATTAGACAATCTTTCTCTAAGCATTTTTATTTCCTTTTCAGAGTTAATTAGATCTATACACATGGTTTTTGAAAGTCCACCTAGTGTCAACTATCTTCACCTATGGGGGGGAATAGGTGACGTGCAGCGTTTTTTGCGGAATTTAAATTGTACCTGCACACGAAAATAAAACAACACAGCACTACAGAGTACACAAGCTATTTATAGTGGTTCCCTGACTTGGGTACATCCACTTTCCCCCTTCGACCTATCTCCCAACCAGGGATGACTCGGTCACTTCTTCAACAGGATTGAAATCCAATCCTTGCACTATCGGAAGGAACCTTTCCTCACGTAGGAGTCAACACTCCCACAACCCGGGTTGCACCCAACCCTTACAACTAGGAACCACCGTACCTTTACAACAAAAGTAAAACTAGAATGTACAAGAGATACAAACTACGTTTGGAGACTTAGGTGTCCCTCTTCGTTGACGACGTGTTTTTGAAGTCCACGAAGAGTCCACTACCCAAGATCTCACTTGGAGAGAATCTCCCCGGAACCGGCGGCGGCAAGATGGGCGGCGGCTAGGTTCACGGGATCGGCGGCAACAACGATGTGCGGCTGCTGTTCTTTAGAGATCCAAACTTCGTAGCGAAGCTAGCTAGGTCTACCAACGGTCACACTAGGATCAATCGTCTCGATCGATTCGGATGGGGAAGATTTTCCCGATCTACAAATCGAGAGACAAGAGATCTCCGGTTAGACACGTGAGACTCTAAGCTTGGCTAGGCTTCTGTCACAGGAGGATCTGTGCGAAACCACGATCAAACGGCGAACTACTCGGCGCGAGCGGCGGCGGTGGCGGAGCGGAACCAGCGATCTAGGTCATGTCGCGGCTCGTGTATTTCTTTTCTTCTTCGCTGCCTCTCCTGTTCAAAAATACCCGTGTATTTATACACACGTAAACTCCTAAATGACCGTTGTGGGTCCCACCTGAAGGAAACCCTAGTTCCGGTTCAACATAGTCCCAGCGGCAGAATCCGTTCCAGCAGCTTCCAGAGAAATTGCTAAGTCAAAATCTGCGAGAATCGCAGGTGATTCTCGACGAATCGGCGAGAATCAGTTAGTGATTCTCGACGATTCGTCGATAATCACTAGTGATTCTCGACGAATCACTTGTTGATTCTCAACGAATATTACTTGGCCATGATCTGCTCGACGATGGGTTCGGCGAGAATCACTAGTGATTCTCGTCGAATTATACTTAGACGAATTTTCGTCTTTCTACCCAAGAGCTGCTCCTTGACCCATCCTTGCTCCTTGTCTGCTCTTGTATAAACACGGCCCTGTACTTGAAAGTAAGTGCACTCCAATAGAGAGAGTACACGTAGGCCAACACACTGATCTGCTCAACGAGGGATTACGTCGTGCAGACCCGTGTATATTGACCTACTGCACCCTGACATTGGTTTGCACTCAGCGTGGAATAACTGCAAGCACAACTTAAGAGATTTCATCAAATACATTGTGAATTCATCTTAGCTTGACAGGTGGCTTCCTCAAATCCAGGTAATTGTGGATACAATACCCAACAATCTCCCCCTATTTGATGAAGCCAAAACCCTACTAGCTAAGATGAATAACACCAACCAGATAATATAAACAACATTCAGAATTTAAATATGTAGCACAAGAGAATATAGGCAGACAAATCAAGACTTGAGTCATTCATAAATTCAAATGCATATATATATATATATATATATATATATATAAGTATATATACATAATCTCAAGATTGTTCATATAATAACAATAACCATTAATTGTTCTTAAGAGAGAATGACAAGCTATCAATTTTTGACTATTTTTCTTTGGCTAAGTCATCCTTGAGTTTTTGCGCCAAATACTTCTTTCTTTGCCTCTCCATATACTCTTTGGGCTTCGGATAATATCTGGAAGGAGGAGCTTTATCTGCCGCAGTATTGGTTCTGAAAAAGATGTTCCTTTTGGCTTCATATGTCTTATGCATCTCCCATTCATACTGGCTGTATACATCGTTTCGATTGATTTCCCCTTGTTCCTGTAGCCAGAATGTGTCCAGTATGATACTCTTGGATACTGGACTCCACTTTTCATTTCTTACTTCCTCCTCCTTCAGTCTGATTCTCTTCTCAGCTTGTGTTTCCTTTGACGTCCCTTCTTGAGACCTTCTCTTGTCCCTAGCTTTGGCTAGGGCCTCTTGGTCAAACATGGCCATACGTTTTGCTTTGGAAATAGCCCTAGCATCAGCTTCACTCATGGGAACTTCTGCAGTACTTACTCCCTCAGCAACCGTAGAAGTCTCAGGAGCATGAATACCCGCAGGATTTTCAGGCAAAACGACGCCTAACGCCTGTTGGAGCATCCACCAGCAACTGTCATAGACATATTTGTTTGACTGTTCAAAGTTGTTGATCATGACTTCCCGAAGCTCAGCCATCTTAGCGATATATTCTTTCTCCCCCTTTTTAGCTTCGACTGCGATGGAGTTTGCATAGGAGTGCAGGGAGTCATCAATATGCTTTGTCATCCTGGAGAATTCAGTGACCAATGCTTGTTGATTAGCGTTGAGAGTTACCATATTACCGTCAAACTTTTGAATGTTGTTTGCTACAACATGAGCATTCTGATTTACTACGACGAGAGTGTCGGTGTTCTTTTTCAACCCGTCCATAAGAAGAGTGACCGCTTGGCCGGCCGCTATATACTTTTCTTCAAATTTCTTTTCCATCATGTCAAGTTTATGATTGATCTCCACCATGTTCTTGAGCATGAGATTTTCAGATGTCTTAATCCTTTTCAACATTTTATTCTGAGCTGTCTCAAAAGATGCTTTAAGCTCATCCACTATGCCCTGAATGATATTCACGGTGTGAGTGGCTATATCATCTCGTAGGGGAAGATTCTGAGGCACTTCTTGGTCGTGCACTTCATCAGATGCACCTGTAGAGCTGGACAGGAGCACAGCCTCTAAGGGAGGAATACTTGCAGCATCTGCAGATTTCTCGGACTCCCCCTCCACTCGTGCACCAATGTTCTCAGGAACGCTCTCAGGTGCGTGCTTGTCAGATGAAGCTTCAATGATATCCTGAGTTTCCAATGCTTCCTGTCCCTCATTGCCTTCTTCTTCACTTTCATCATCCATGAAATCATGCGCATCAGCATCATCGTTGTCAGCAGTCTCCTCTACATTAGCTTCGGCTCCTTGATCGTTCAGGTTCAGAGCCTCCTCATTTTCCAGCACAGTTTCACTTGCTTCTTGTATATTTGCCACTACATCTCTGGCTATCTGGGAGATGTCAGATACGATATGAGCATCAGTGGGTAGAGGCTCCCCCTCAATTCCTGCAGTCAAATCATCAGGAATTTCACTGGGGATTACGATGGAATCAGCCACAGTGCCGTCCTCGGCTGGAGATTCTTCTTGGCGTTCTACTACGGCAGCCTGCCCAATGTGCCTCTCCCATCTGTCAAACACACTTGAGTCCATTTTCTTTAAGTAATGTATAGGAACACCTTTACTCATGTCATATTTATCTCCATTCAGCTGATTGAGATACAGACTGATGATACGGCCAAAGCTAGGAGATCTCAGGGTGTCATTTATCTTCTCAAACAGCAATGCCCCCCAGTTGAATCGTTTCCTGCAGACAATTGCCACCAGGATCTTGAACATGTCCCCAGAGATGTGGTCATGAGATCCCGGCTTGCATATGAGTACCTTCCCAATTATGTCTGACAGAAGTTTCCCTTCTTCATTCATATCCTTGCGCTTTATCGACCGAGTTCCTCGTAGGAGACCATAGAATAAGAGAGTCCTGGTTTTGTCTTCTTCCTCAAGATAGTCCTCGTGCTCCGAGCTAGAGAGCTGTAGGAAGCGGGTCAGCTTGCTGGCAGACATCTTGATCTTTGCCCCAGCCACCTTGCTCTTGATAAGAGAATCTTCATTTCGGAGTTTGGCGGTAGCAAAGAACTCCAGCACCTCTTTGTCCAAGATTTTACACGGGTGCTCTAGTACGAATGAAAGCCCAGCCTCTTCCAACATGAGAATGATGTTTCTGAATTCGTCAGAGGCATGAGAGAACCCTGTGCGAACCAGCTCGCATCCAGTGACCATCCCAGCGGTTGTCCTTGGAGCCATTGCACACCTAGGGAGAGAATCCCTACTCTACGCTTAATTAGCAGTCAACAGGGAATCGACACTAGTGACAACGTCCAAGTACGGGTGAGGAAGAGGTTACCTAAAAGCGTAGACGGGAGTTAGTTGGTTGAAGATGATGGACACCGGATGAGTGCACACTGAGAAATTCCTGGACGGAAGAATCGAAAACGGGAGAGAACGTCGGTGAGCTTCCTGCGAGAGATCTTCGGTGAGCGTCCTGCGGGATGTCGACGGAAGCCTTCACGATTCGGCGAGAGATCTTCGGGAAGAAGCTTCCGGCGAGAGAGAGAGCTTCGGTGAGCTTCGGCGAGAGACCTTCGTATCTTCGGCGAGGGGGAATCGGTGGGAGACCTGCGGGAATCTTGCGGAAGGGGAAGATGAGGGTGACCTTCGTTGAATCGGCGAGACTTCTGCGGGTTTCGGCGAGTTTCCTGCGGAGAAGATCCTTCGGCGGGATTCCTACGGAATGTGAAGAGTCGGCGGGAATAAGAAGGATCGACTGGTAAAGGGGATTTTAACGGGTTTCCGGCTTTTCCATATAAGTTAATTTAAACATCTTATAAATATGTAAATACTTCGTAAGGCCAATCTACGCTAGTTTTCAGTGAACTAATTTAAGCCTGTAGAAGTTAGATCTCGAGTCTACCAGGGGAATTTCCGATAAGTCTTCATTATTGTATCTATGGTTTAAGTTTACCATGTTAACTTATCCTTAGATGCACACACATAAAAGTGTAAATATAGGTATAAATATATATACATATATATATGTAAATGTGGATACAATATGACTCAAGTCCTGGAACAGATCAAAAGTACCTGGGATTATTAGAGTTATCATTTAGTCCCTCAGGTAAAACATATTAGGAGCTCAATGTGAGTATGCCCATGTAGATATCACATCTGTTATTTCAGACGCTTATTCCAATTTAGTCTTGAGCCATCAACTGTCTAGTTCCCATCATATTTACGGGAACCTAGACCACCCTGCAAGAAAGAATTACTTTACCTTAGGAACCCAAATCATATTGGGTCCTAGGTTCCTGTTAGCATAAGCACTCGACTGCCTTCCTTCAGAAAACCTGTCAGGAAGACTACCTCTGCCCCGAAAATATGGATAGGCCCTTGCCCTTAACACAGAGGGGTTGTGCCAACAGTCTATGGCAAAGTGTCCCACTTTGCCACAGCACCAACATGGGTGAATGTTGTATCGCCGTTTCTGACCTGATCTAGTGACTGAGGTAGTCACGGTCCTAGGTCTAAACAGGATAGGGCATGATCTCCTCACAAAATTTCCTCTTCCACCATGACACGTAGAAGGGTGGAAGGAATGCATGTTGCGAGCGTCATGAGGCCGGGGAAGTGGTGCCTTCCTTTCAGGCGTCCCCCTTCCTGAGGCCCCATGAAAACTTACACCATGACTTCTAACCTCCTTGTCCTGTGTCCTCGGGTGGTGAGAAGTGTTCTGAGAGCTGGGACATGCAGATTCACACCGAGTTGAGGCAGTGGCAGTGAATACAAAGGGCTCAGAATGAGCCTTAGGTATTCTCTCATGGGTGGCCACGACGGCCCTTGCACTACGGGTGTCTCCACATGAGGACAGATCACCCTTGCAGTGACCACGATTATTCCTGTGGTCATACCTGAAGGCATGATGAGTTGCCTTCCTGCTTGGAGTGGGGGGTCGGAATACCGTTTCCCCATTTCTCCACGAATTGATAATCCGGGAGATCCACCCATTTTCTTGCTCTCTTTATAGCATCAACCTTGGAAAAGTTTGATACTATTCTTTTCTCATTCTCTAGACTACTCTCTAGAGCTGAGATTTTAGAGTCCTTGACCTTGTTGGATGCCAATTGGAGAACCAACAAGATCTTCAGTCGAGCAATCTCTTGAGCTTGCTCCTCAGCAAGTAGGTTGCTTGACTGAAGGGCTCTCTTCAGATAATCAGAATTTTCTGAAGGAAAATAGTTCCTGTCTTCAGAAACTTCAAGAGATACGGGGCAGGATGAAGAAGTTACCTGCTCTTCAGTGATATTGTCATTAGAGCCAGTGACCATTGTGTCATCCTCATCAGAGCTGCTTTCCTCACTGGCCTCTTCAGTCTCTGACACGGACACTGGAGCTCTGATGCCGTCCGAGATATCCTTGCCTTCATCTTCAGAGACGAGGACCCCCACATAGGCTTCATCCTCTGGTTGACAGCAGATTCCAGCTTTCTCTGACCCCCCCATCAGCTCTGAGATCATCACCCACATAGATTTAGCCGTCCTACATTTTTCCAATCTAGAGCGAGAAGGTCCAGACCAGATATCCATGATAATTTGACGAATCCTCTTGTCCAAATTGAATAATGAAAGTTCTGTCTCTGACATCTCAGCAATGCACTTGGGCACTTGGATATTCTTTCCAGAGGCGGAGGTCTTCATGGGAATAAAAGGACCCTCTTCCAGGATGAAGGATGCCCGAGGATCGATAGCATCCAAGTGATACGACACTCTCATCCTCCAGACGGGATAAAACTCCTTTGTGCATGTGGGGAGTCTTAGTGGTGATATCTCATGATCCAGCTTCATGCTTCTGACACTGGTGGCAGGATTCTACTCAAGGTGTAAACCTTTTTGATGAGCAACCTCCCTCTGATACCACTTGAAAGTCCACCTAGTGTCAACTATCTTCACCTATGGGGGGGAATAGGTGACGTGCAGCGTTTTTGCGGAATTTAAATTGTACCTGCACACGAAAATAAAACAACACAGCACTACAGAGTACACAAGCTATTTATAGTGGTTCCCCGACTTGGGTACATCCACTTTCCCCCTTCGACCTATCTCCCAACCAGGGACGACTCGGTCACTTCTCCAACAGGATTGAAATCCAATCCTTGCACTATCGGAAGGAACCCTTCCTCACGTAGGAGTCAACACTCCCACAACCCAGGTTGCACCCAACCCTTACAACTAGGAACCACCGTTCCTTTACAACAAAAGTAAAACTAGAATGTACAAGAGATACAAACTACGTTTGGAGACTTAGGTGTCCCTCTTCGTTGACGACGTGTTTTTGAAGTCCACGAAGAGTCCACTACCCAAGATCTCACTTGGAGAGAATCTCCCCGGAACCGGCGGCGGCAAGATGGGCGGCGGCTAGGTTCACGGGATCGGCGGCAACAACGATATGCGGCTGCTGTTCTTTAGAGATCCAAACTTCGTAGCGAAGCTAGCTAGGTCTACCAACGGTCACACTAGGATCAATCGTCTCGATCGATTCGGATGGGGAAGATTTTCCCGATCTACAAATCGAGAGACAAGAGATCTCCGGTTAGACACGTGAGACTCTAAGCTTGGCTAGGCTTCTGTCGCAGGAGGATCTGGGCGAAACCACGATCAAACGGCGAACTACTCGGCGCGAGCGGCGACGGCGGTGGAGCGGAACCAGCGATCTAGGTCACGTCGCGGCTCGTGTATTTCTTTTCTTCTTCGCTGCCTCTCCTGTTCAAAAATACCCGTGTATTTATACACACGTATACTCCTAAATGACCGTTGTGGGTCCCACCTGAAGGAAACCCTAGTTCCGGTTCAACATAGTCCCAGCGGCAGAATCCGGTCCAGCAGCTTCCAGAGAAATTGCTAAGTCAAAATCGGCGAGAATCGCAGGTGATTCTCGACGAATCGGCGAGAATCAGTTAGTGATTCTCGACGATTCGTCGAGAATCACTAGTGATTCTCGACGAATCACTTGTTGATTCTCAACGAATATTACTTGGCCATGATCTGCTCGACGATGGGTTCGGCGAGAATCACTAGTGATTCTCGCCGAATCTTACTTGGCACCGTTTTGAGGTAGCCGGATAGAGTCGGCGAGAATCACTAGTGATTCTCGACGATTCGGCGAGAATCACTAGTGATTCTCGCCGAATCGGCGAGAATCACTTGGTGATTCTCGTCGAATTATACTTAGACGAATTTTCGTCTTTCCACCCAAGAGCTGCTCCTTGACCCATCCTTGCTCCTTGTCTGCTCTTGTATAAACACGGCCATGTACTTGAAAGTAAGTGCATTCCAATAGAGAGAGTACACGTAGGCCAACACACTGATCTGCTCAACGAGGGATTACGTCGTGCAGACCCGTGTATATTGACCTACTGCACCCTGACATTGGTGTGCACTCAGCGTGGAATAACTGCAAGAACAACTTAAGAGGTTTCATCAAATACATCTTGAATTCATCTTAGCTTGATAGGTGGCTTCCTCAAATCCAGGTAATTGTGGATACAATACCCAACAGTTTTAAATTCAATTTTAAAACAATCAGAACTATAATCAAATGATTATAGTACCTAATCAGCTTCTGATTCTGAAGCTTCTTCATTTTCAGATTCTTCTTCAACATCTGATAGGCTGCAAGAGGCATTGATTGCCATGCGGCAGACTTCCCTTGCCTTTGCCTCTTCTTCCTCTTCACTAGAGCTGGAAGATGTGGATTCATCTTCTGTGTCACTCCATGTTTCAGCAACAAAGCTCTTCTCCTTCTTTTTGTGTTTGTTAGAGGAAGGCTTGCTGTAGTGCTTGCTCCTGGAGTCATTTTCTCCTCTTCTCCTCTCCTTCTTCTGATTCTCAGGGCATTCAGAAATGAAGTGTCCTGGTTTCCTGCATCCAAAACACAATATTTCTTTAGTAGGAGTTTTGTTATACCTGGGCTTGCCATCATTTCTGGATGACTTTCTCCTGAAGTCATTTCTTGCCATCTTGTAGAATCTCTTGGCAAAGAGACTCATTAGTTCTTCATTAACTGTTGAAGCTTCAGTCTCTTCAACAGCTTTGAATGCTATATTTTTTTCCTTTCTTGCTGGTGGTGGAGTCCTTTATTCTACGGCTTCTCTAAACTTTATCAGCTGCTCATAAGATTTGAGCTTTCCCAATAGAGATTCTGTGGAAATCTCATTTAAACTCCTGACATCTTTGATTGGCCAGATCCTGGAATCTCATGGGCTTGGGAAGCACATGAGGATCTTATCATTCACTTCTGTAAGAGTGATGTTCTTGTCTAAAGTCTTCAGTTCATTGATTATTGAGCTCAATCTGTTGTATATGTCAGCAATAGACTCTGACTCATCCTTCTTGAAGTTCTCATACTGGGAGATGAGAGTTGATCTTCTATCTTTCCTCTCATTAGCAGAACCAGCTACGATCTGATTAAGAGAGTCCCAAATAGCCTTAGCTGATGTGCATTCGGCCACCTTCTGGAAGATGTCATCAGACATAGTCTGAGCCAGAATATTCATGGCCTTTGTATCAACAATTTTAGCTTTCTTTTGTGCATCAGTCCACTCAGGTGGTGGAACTGCATGAATGATGGTAGTTGATGTGGATGTTGAAGTAGTTGGTTGAGGAGGACCTATCAAAATGGAATTATAGATGTCCTCATCAATGGAATTCATATACAATCTGATTTTTGCCTTACATATTGCAAACTTATTTAAATTGCAATCAGGAGGTCTGGTGCTTGCATAATCCTTGTTCTGTGTCATGCTATGAAAATAATCCTAAGATAAATAAAGGATCGGATCTAACACAGGATCTTTTGGTTCAATGGTTAGCTTGTACAACCAAAGGAAACTGCTCTAATACTAATTGAAATTGAGGGTTAGACCTGATTTAATCTAGAGGGGGTGAATAGAGTAATAAAAAATCTTTTTACTATTTAAGAAATAATATCAGAGTAATGGAATAATATTAGAGTAATGGATTATGAGATATTAGAATAGTAGTAAGCTAAAAATTATCCTAAGTTAAGCTATTCTAACACAGTACATATAATCTAATCTATCATAGGCACAGCAAGAACAAAAAAAAGGGCAACCAGATAACACAAGAATTTTTATATTGGTTCCCCAACCTGGGTATATCCACTCTTCTACCACCCTGGTAGGAATCAACTACAGGTTTTGATCAGGTGACTGCCACCAATGAGCTTTTGACCAGGTGCACAGAAACCAACTCAAGTCTTTTGATCAGGAGACTTTCAACCAAGGAATAACTTTTGAAGGGAGTTAAAGAACCCTCTGTACAGAGAGAGGGTGAGAGATTTATGGTGTCTTCTCTTTCTCAAAACAACTGAGAAAACTAGTGGATCTTGATGTTGTCAAAGCTTCTCCAAAAATTAATTGAAGCCTTGCTCAGGGTGTAGGTCTTCTATAAAAGATCTCTAGGAAGTTGTAGACAGATAGAAGTTGATTGTCTCTCTTTAGCTTGCTGGAGGAAGAACACTTGATGAAGGCAGTCAGAGCCTTTTCTTGAATGATTTTTGGTGCATGTCTTCTTCTCTGTGTGTTCTGCTATGCTTATACTATTCTTGATGTCGACTAAAGAAAATAACTTTTTAATATCTCTGTTTTATTCTGCTTTGGATTTGAATTCCTTTTCATTAAATGTTGACTGCCTGGAGAATGGAAATTCGGCTGGAGAGAATATTAGCATTAATGAATTTCCCCAACTATCCTATTAAAAACGGCAAGTAATATTTCTGAAGAAGACCACAATCAATGTTGCTTCTAACGGTTATATTCGGAGAATATAAGCATTGATTATTCAGGAATTACTGCCGGAGAATAAAGACAAAATGAGGGAAAAACTAAGTCTGGAGCTGCACAGAATTCGTCGAGCAGAGAACAGATTTTGTCGACCTGAGTCCAAAGTTCGTCGACCTGAGACATCGTGTACGTCGACCAAATAATTCTTGTTCGTCGACCTGAGATCCAAGTTCGTCGACCTGGGTTCAGAGAACTGCTTTCTGTGAAAACTTTCCAATTCTGTGCTCCAAGTTTGTCGAGCTGATAACATAACTTCGTCGACCTGAGTTCAGAGAAAGTATTCTGGACTTAATGAGTTTAAGTTGATCTTCCAGCATTCGTCGACCTGAGCTCAAATATCGTCGAGCTCAACTCAGAGAATTTACTCTGAGTTCATCGAGCTGAGCACGACTTTCGTCGAGCTGAGTTCGACGAACGTCGAACTCATTTCCCTGAACTTGATTTTCTTCTAAGTCTTTGAGTCTTTTGCTGTCTTTTGTTGGCTGGTCCATGTATGGTTGTTTCTAAGGAATTAGCCTAAACTCTAGGACACGGACATGACCCTGGCTATACATGTTGGGTCAATTATCCTAGATAGTGAACCTAGACCAAATCAAACTAGGGATCCAACATACAGACAGACTTTTGTCCATCTCACCTTTGGGGGATTTATCTTATTGAGATGCCCTGTAATGTGTGGGCAAGATGTCTGGCAGCATGGGAGTGAGATGCCCAACATTCCTGATAGCGTGGCAGCGAGATGTCATGTAATACAGAGGAGAGATACCCGACAACATGGGTGTGTGATGCCCTGCAACTCGATGGAAATATTCCCCATGTCGTGGGAGAGAGATGCTCTGAAACGCAAGGGCAAGATGCCTGACAACATAGTAGCGATATGCCCTGTAACACGAGGGCGAGATGTCTGACAGCATGGGAACAAGATGCCCTACAATGCGGGGGCAAGATGTCCGACAACGTGGGACCAAAATGCTCTGCAACGCGGGGGTGACATGCCTGACATCGTGGGAGCGGTACGCTTTATAATGCGGGGGTGATATACTCGACATCGCGGAATGAGATGCTTTACAACATGGGGGTAAAATGCTTGGAAGCATTGGAGCGGTATGTCCTACAACGTGAGGGCAAAATGGACGTTAGCGCGGGAGTAGGACACTCTACAATGCGGGGGCGAGATGCCCGACTTCATAGATGTGCTACATTTCATGTCACTTGCTTGTGGTATTCACATCAGAGTCTCGCTTTGGGGAGACATGTATGGCTGCCAGAAGTTAGAAAGTAGTTGCATTGGTGGGGAAAGGTGGAACACGTGTGTGCACACAAGTTCCACTTTGTGGCTTATCATGTCAAAAGAAAAATGCATAAAGTCGACGAGCGGGCTTTGCACGCGTTATTTGGGGTAGGGCCTCCTGCTCATGCCCCTTAGTTTATCCATGTATAGCAGCTGCTCTATTTTTAGTTGGATTGCCGCTCTGCAATGGGGACTTGTTTGGGGTAGAGTTTGTACAAATCTTCCAAGGAGACCTTGTTGGATGAGGCGCTAAATCTAGTCCTTCAACCAATTGCATCCCTCGATCTTGTGGCCATATCCTTGATGGAATTCATTCGGCGCAGGCGACTTGAGCATGCGGAGCTCGTCGTTGTATCGGGTGTCAAGGAGCACATTGGTTTGGGTGGGGTTTTGGGAGTGTAGTCTTGATGCAGACAAGCTCCTCGGCCCCAATGAGTATTGTCGTGATGCTCGTTGTTTCCCTTGGGACCTCGGGTTTGCTCTAGATTCCTCTTCATCTTCGATCTCCCTTCGAATTGCAGCTGATGTGCTTTGATCTCTTCGTCCGCTGTGATTTGAGCCCTGACTCGGTTGATGAGGTTGTGGTAGCTGAGCACTGTTTCGTTCATTATCATGGAGTAGAATTTTCCTGATCGAAGTACTCCAAGGAAAGTTTTGTGCATGAACTTGGGGTTGGCTCCCAGAGCCCGTCGTGCCTCTGTGTTAAAGCTACGAAATAAATCCTTAGAGATTTCCTCTCGGTCTCTCGGATCCCCGAGAGATGCGAGGGGTCTCGAACAATTTACTGGTTTGCGATAAACTGCTCCGTGTAAAATTGAGTTAGCTCTACAATGTTCTTGATTTTCCCTCTCCTTTAGGGAGCCAAAATAGGGGTGAGCCTCTCCTTTCAGATTTATTAGGAACACTAGATATAGGAACGGGTTGGGGGCATTGCACATGCGTATGATGGTTACAAAGTTCTTGATGTGCTCCAAAGGATCGTTTGTCCTGTTAAAAGTCTCGAAGTCACAGAGCTTGATCCCGAGCGGAACAGGGAAGCTAGGACCAGTGGAGCTAACTGGGAGATGAGGTGGACAAGGCATTTATCGGGTATTGTATCCACAATAACCCAAATTTGAAGAAGGGCCCGTTAAGCTAAGATGAATTGTGATTGTATTTTTTTATTGCTTTTGAGGTACGTACTTGCAGGTTTTCATTGCTAAGGACACACCAATGTCAGGTTACAGTGAGGCAGTGATGAGTTATAAATATACGTATTTTTACGTACATTAAATAAGTCGTTTTAGTTCGTTTTCGTTGTTTTTAGTTAATTTTCATAATAAAATGTTTCCTTTTTTGTAAAAATTGTTCTAACTTACCTTTATTTTGTTTCCTGAAAATTTGCAGGAAAATTGCCAAAAATTGCAAGTACACGCCCGTGAACTTTGGGTCACGGCCGTGACATGGGCGTGACACTTCAAATCCCGTGAAATCAACCGCAAAGTGAAGGAAAAAAGCGTGACACGCCCTAGGTCATGCTCGTGTCATTCGACATGCCCCATGACCTTGGCTCGAGTCACGCCCGCTCGACGAAAACGCGCATGACGATCGTCGACCAACCCGACACGCCCAGCGACACGCCCGTAACCGAGGGCGTGACTCCTCCACCTGGCCCGACAAGACATCGCGATGACTTTCGACGCGACCCGCGCCCAGATCGACCTCCCCGACATGCCCTACTACACGCTCGTGACCAGGGGAGTGACCGCCACGTGTATAGCCAGAAGTCAACTTAGCCGTCAAATCTCAGCACCGCCATATGTATAGTAGTGACACGTCCCCTGACACGCCCGTGTAGGAGGGCGTGTACTCCGAAATTTTTCCCTATAAATAGTCATGTTCTGTATGAGCTGCTGTTCCTTCTTTTGAACCATTTTGCTAAGGTGTTATTCTGCCTAGATGGATTCCAAGTTTATGTAAGGGATATTTCTCCCCCTCTCCTTAGCTTTTATTTTAGTGTCTTTGTAACTCATTATTTTACTTAATAAAATGTGTTTTTCTTCTCTTTATATGATTTTCGAATGGATCTAAGCAACTCTCCCTTTAGCAATCTTATTTTTCAATTGATTTTCTTGTTTTTTTTTTCTATGGGTGCGTGTGTGTATGAGTATAGTTTGGTAAAATTGTGTTTTTCTCCCTTCATTTTACTTATCTATTTAGAATTTATGCTTATTTTATAGCTTTCATTTCATCCTTATAAATCAGTAAAAGCATTTTCAAAGTGGTTTCCATTATTTTCTAACTTAGATTTTCATGTTTAGGATGTAAAACTTTTTCATTTTTTTGACTTTATTTTCACTTTTTAACCACTTTTACGGAGTTATAGGAATGAATATATAGTTGTTTTAATTTTTTGAGCACTTTGATTTTTCGCTCAAAACCGTTTTGCTTATTTAATTTTTCTGACTTCATTTTATTCATTTCTACCGCATTCTAGCGGTAAAAATGTATTTGTTTTAATTTTTTGAGCACTTGCATTTTGTGTTTATTTGCAAAACTTTTTGCTCCGTTAATTTTAATTTCTTCTTTTTATGCATTTCTATCACATTCTAGCGGTAGAAATGCCGTTGTTTTATTTTTTTAGAACACTTTGTTTTTCGCATTTGTGTGCGTGTACGTGCATGTATGAGATCGATTTTTTAGCTTTCTTTCCTTCCTGTAGAGTGCGTGAATGAGTTTTAATTTTATGTTGTGTGTGTGCATTTTATTTTTGTAGAGTGGAGTGTTTAACTCAAGTTGTGTGTGAGAGTTTTACTTTATGTCGAGTGAGTGCGAGTATTTTAATTTTTACTGTGTGTGTGCGTTTTCATTTTATGTCGAGTGTTTGTGTGTGTGTGTGCATTTATTTTCTCCACTCGTTTGAGTAGGACTCGCTTTAATTTTTCGCCTACTCATTTGAGTAGGACTTGTGTGTGTGAGTTTTTCCTTTCAGTAGAGTGTGTGGAGTATTTCATTTCCGTAGAGTGCATGTGTAAGTGCACTTACTTCCTCCTACTCGTTTGAGTAGGACCCGCTTTAACTTTCCTCCTACTCATTTGAGTGGGACTTGTGTGTGAGATTTTTCATTTTCAGTAGAGTGTGTGTGTGTGTGTGTGTGTGTGTGTGTGTGTGTGTGTGTGTGTGTGTGTGTGTGTGTGTGTGTGTGTGTGTGTGTGTGTGTGTGTGTGTGTGTGTGTGTGTGTGTGTGTGTTTATTTCATGTCGAGTGCGTGTGTTTTAATTTCAAGTAGAGTGCGTGTGTGGGTGCATTTATTTTCTCCTACTCGTTTGAGTAGGACTAGCTTTCATTTCAGTCCTACTCGTTTGACTAGGACTTGTCTTTTCCTGCTTTCATTTCCTGCCCACTCGTTTGAGTGGGACATGCAATTTACTGCTTTTCTTTACAGCCTTCCTTTACTGCTTTCCTTTTCAGCTTTTATTTTCTGCTTTATATTATCGCTTTCTATCGCAAGCCATCCCCATTCCGATGAGAGGCTAACCGCTCTTAGCCCTCAGTATCGAAGAGCATTGGGACAAATAAAATAGTTTTAAATAATTAAAGGTCTTGTTTTTCTAATTAATTAAATTACTTAAGATTTGCCTCGGGTTTAGGTAGCGTAGAACCACATAGTCGATATGTGGGCTCTATTTAAGTAGTCTATATGCTAGCTAGCCGAAAGGTCATGCTTATGGACCAATTGCCCCTTGGTAAATGGAGTTCCGCACTAACCCTCGAGAGAGGAGGCGCGCAAACTCTACCGGATTGGGTTCCCCACCCAATAGCGGTGTTCTTAGCGTAATGCGGGCATTAAGAGGAATCTTTCGTCGGATGAGAGCCCGGTAGAATAGTCTTAATGTTCAGGTGAGCGATAGTCCTAGAGATAGGTGTGCTCATTTTAGTGTAACCTCCACGGCCAAGTCTCCGCCTTAATTAATTTGAAACTTAGGATCTCTTTTTATTAAAAGTTTATTTTAGTTCAAATTTTTATTCGATGCGGTTGCGCAAAGCTGGTCATCGGCTCCATCTTTTTAACACTTTTATTTTTAATGTCTTTTGTTTATATATTAAAAAAATAACCTGACAAGTTAAAATTATCGGTAAAATAATAGTCCCCTCCAGGGAAGAGTAGAAATAATCAACCCGACCCCGAGAGCAATATGACCTCGATATTCCACACCGGAATATCCTGTACTACACACGATAGGTGCACTTGCCTCCTTTCGTTAAAACTCGATCTCATCTGTTTTATATCCAAATAAATAAATCTGTGAGCCTCGTTTTCTAAATAAAACCAAATCTACTTTTCCAATAAAACCGCCCGGGGCGCCGCGTGCTCGAATAATTTTTGGAGTTTTAACCCGCATCAAGTTTTTGGCGCCGTTGCCGGAGACTTGATACAAAATATCAATCAAGTTTTTGGCGCCGTTGCCGGGGAACATTTCGAGTCGTTATTTTGAACTCTGAAGAACTATTACTTTTACCTATATATATATATATATGTTTAAAAAAAATTGGCCAACAAAAAATACTCCAACTAATAATAATCATCATCATAATAATAATCATAATCATAAAACTACTTTAAAAAAACTTACAAAAAAGGAGTTTATTTTGTAAAAAAAACATACAAAATTAAAAATTTGAAAAAACTCTAAAACCAAAAAATCTAGAAAATTCAAAAACTTAAAAACAATTAACAATACAAACCAAAAAAATCTACAAAAAAACATCTAAATAAAAAATTAAAAATCTAAAAATCAAAAAACTAAAAAACTTATAAAAATCTAAAAAAATATAAAAACCTAAAAACCAAAACACTAAAAAAATTCTAAAAACTCTAAAAACCAAAAATCTAAAAAACCTAAAAACTAAAAAACACACAAAAACACTAAAAACAACAAAACCTACTAAAAAACGCAAAACAATTACGTATATATGTTTTGATTTAACTTGTTATATTTCTTTTCAAAAACCAAAAAAAATTTGAAATAAATAAAATTTTTCTATTATTAAAATTTTATATATTTATTTTGTCACTTCGGCGTACGTCACACTCTTGTGCGCGTTAGGGAAACGCCTTTTTGTACACGCTCATAAGCTAAGACGTTAGCTTGTGAGTCACACCCACTTGTCCCCTACCACCCGCATACTTTTGGCCGAATTTATCTTTTTCGCTTTTCTGTTATCTTTTTGCTTCTTTCTTTCTTCTAAATAATGCAGGGTTATTAATAAAGGACCTCCCCGACCTCGTCTCGGGGAAGTTCCCACCCCCTTCCTCTTTATTTTTGTATATACCTGCATTCTATTTTGTTATCGTTCCTCATGCTTATCTTGCAACATTGGAGACAATGTTGGAACTAAGTATGGGGGTGTTTTCGTTCCTCACATATTTCTTTTTTCACACATATATTTTATGTACTCATCCAAAATACAAAAAAATGCAAAAAAATTAAAAACAAAAAAAAAACAATTTTCCTTATTTTTTCAAAAATACAAAAAAAAATTCAAAAACACAAAAATAAAAAAAAAACTTATTATACAAAAACAAAAAAAAATCATAAAACACAAAAAAAGACACAAAAAAAACTTATAAAACAAAAAATTCAAGAAAAATTTTTTTTACTTTGCATTGTAAATCTTTTGTAAAAATTCTTTCTCTTTCCCCTCTCTTGTTCTTTGTAAAAAATCTTTCTTTTCTCCCCCTCTTCTTCGTAAATAACACTTATTTCTCATCTCTTTCTTATAAATAACTTGATAAAAATTGTTAAAAAAACAAAAAATTTAGAAAAACCAAAACTTCTAAAAAGAGAATAACTTTAAAAAATCAAAAAATAATAATCAAAAAAAAATAAAAAAGAGAATAACCTTAAAATAATTCAAAAAAAGAATATAATCAAAATTCCAAAAAATGAAAAAAAATCCTAAAATTTCAAAAAAATGAAATTATGTAACGAATAAATCGAATATCTCATTTTTAACCCTTTTTGCTCTCCAAAAATTTAGTTGCGAGTTAATTTATAAGCGAATTTTATTTATTCTTTATTTACTATTCGTTTAGTAATTGAAGATCGATAGATTTAGATATCTGGGGTTAAGATTTAAAGAGTTTTATATGCTTTTTTTATTTAGATAAGGTACATGTTTTCAGCACCACTTCTAACTCTTCTAAATAGTTGCACATTTATTTTGTTAAGAAAATAACAACCTTAGATTTCAATTATGTTTACTTCAAGCTTTTTTTGAAATATAGGAACGTTTAATTTATAAAGGTTGCTCTCAAAAGTTTTTTATTGAACCTAGTTTTATTTTTGAACAAAACAAACCTATCACATTTTATTCATGTCTTACTTGACATGATTTTGATCCTTAAAAGATCATATGTCAATGGGAATAAGATTTCGTTCTGTAAACATAGACATCCAATTTTTTATTAGATTATATGTTATAAAGTAAGAGGATAAAATTCATTACTCATATACATATACATTAGATTATTATGAAGTTGTTAAAAAATATTATATGTTATGGAAAATAAGATTTCGTTTTCCTAACATCCCTTTTCGAACCAAAAAATTCATTAGAGGTTTGAGCGAAAAAATATACCCTCGCCTCTAAACCAAAGCCTTCTTCATATACCACGATATCCCCCCTCCGCCAATTTTAAGTGATTCTAGATTTAATTTTAAAAACTTTTCGAGAGCATAATTTGTAAATTACATTATTTCCTCTATTTCTTATAAGCTAAAGTTTTCATAAATCCAATCTATTTTTGTTAACCTAATAAATAAAATTTTTTGCTATCAATTTGATTTTATCGTGAAGTCTTTAGCTGAAACTCTTCCTTTATGTAAATTTTTATCATAATTTAGGATTTAACTCTTATACCCCGGATATTTATTTAGATCTTTCTTTCAATTAATTCAAGCGGTAGCTAAACTTACGATTTTTTTAATTCCTTATAAGTTCATCTCCAACTTTTGCTCTGGAATAGCAAAAGCTTAAGTATGGGGGTATTTGATGAGTTATGAATATACGTATTTTTACGTACATTAAATAAGTCGTTTTAGTTCGTTTTTGTTATTTTTATTTAATTTTCATAATAAAATGTTTCCTTTTTTTGTAAAAATTATTCTACCTTATCTTTATTTTATTTCCTGAAAATTTGCAGGAAAATTGTCAAAAAATGCAAGTACATGCCCGTGTACTTTGGGTCATGCCCGTGACATGGGCGTGACACTTCAAATCCCATGAAATCAATCGCGAAGTGAAGAAAAAAAGAGTGACACGCCCTAGGTCACGCCCGTGTCATTCGACACGCCCCGTGACCTTGGCCTGTGTCACTCCCGCTCGACAAAAACACGTACGACGATCGTCGACCAACCCGACACGCCCAGCAACACGCCCGTGACCGAGGGAGTGACTCCTCCACCTGGCCTGACAAGACAGCGAGGCGACTTTTGACGCGACCCGCGTCCAGATCGACCTCCCTGGCACGCCCTACTACACGCTCGTGACGAGGGCGTGACTGTCACGTGTACAGCTAGAAGTCAACTTAGCCGTCAAATCTCAGTACCGTCATATGTACAGTAGTGACACGCCCGTGTAGGAGGGCGTGTACTTTGAAATTTTTCCCTATAAATAACCATGTTCTTATGAGCTGCTGTTCCTTCTTTTGAACTATTTTGCTAAGGTGTTATGCTACCTAGATGGATTCCAAGTTTATCTAAGGGAGATTTCTCCCCCCTCTCCTTAGCTTTTATTTTAGTGTCTTTGTAACTCATTCTTTTACTTAATAAAATGTGTTTTTCTTCTCTTTATATGATTTTGGAATGGATCTAAGCAATTCTCCCTTTAGCAATCTTATTTTTCTTTTGATTTTCTTGTTTTATTTTTCTATGGGTGGGTGTGTGTATGAGTATAGTTTGGTAAAATTGTGTTTTTCTCCCTTCATTTTACTTATCTCTTTAGAATTTATGCTTATTTTATAGCTTTCATTTCATCCTTATAAATCCGTAAAAACATTTTCAAAGTGGTTTTCATTTTTTCTAACTTAGATTTTCGTGTTTAGGATGTAAAATGTTTTCGTTTTTTTGACTTTATTTTCACTTTTTAACCACTTTTACGGAGTTATAGAAATGAATATATAGTTGTTTTAATTTTTCGAGCACTTTGATTTTCGCTCAAAACAGTTTTGCTTATTTAATTTTTCTGACTTCATTATATTCATTTCTACCGCATTCTAGCGGCAGAAATGTATTTGTTTTCATTTTTCGAGCACTTGCATTTTGCATTTATTTGCAAAATTTTTGCTCTGTTGATTTTAATTTCTTCTTTTTATGCATTTCTGCCGCATTTTGGCGGTAGAAATGCAGTTGTTTTATTTTTTAGAACACTTTGTTTTTCGTATTTTTGTATGTGTGCGTGCGTGTATGAGATAGATTTTTTAGCTTTCTTTCCTTCTTGTAGAGTGTGTGAGTGAGTTTTAATTTTATGTTGTGTGTGTGCGTTTTATTTCTGTAGAGTGGAGTGTTTAACTCAAGTTGTGTGTGTGAGTTTTACTTTATGTCGAGTGAGTGCGAGTATTTTAATTTTTGTTGTGTGTGTGTGTTTTCATTTTATGTCGAGTGTGTGGGTGTGTGCATTTATTTTCTCCTACTCGTTTGAGTAGGACTCGCTTTAATTTTTCACCTACTCATTTGAGTAGGACTTGTGTGTTAGAGTTTTTCCTTTCAATAGAATGTGTGGAGTATTTCATTTCCGTAAAGTGCGTGCGTGAGGGTATTTATTTCCATCAACTCGTTTGAGTAGGACCCGCTTTAATTTTCCTCCTACTCATTTGAGTGGGACTTGTGTGTGTGAGTTTTCATTTTCAGTAGGGTGAGTGTGTGTGTGTGTGTGTTTATTTCATGTCGAGTGCATGTATTTTAATTTCAAGTAGAGTGCGTGTGTGGGTGCATTTATTTTCTCCTACTCGTTTGAGTAGGACTCGCTTTCATTTCAGTCCTACTCATTTGAGTAGGACTTGTCTTTTCCTGCTTTCATTTCCCGTCCACTTGTTTGAGTGGGACTTGCAATTTACTGCTTTTGTTTACAGCCTTCCTTTACTATTTTCCTTTTCAGCTTTCATTTTCTGCTTTATTTTATCGCTTTATATCGCATGCCATCCTCATTCCGATGAGTGGCTAACCGCACTTAGCCCTCAGTATCGAACAGCATTGGGACAGATAAAATAGCTTTAAATAATTAAAGATCCGATTTTTCAAATTAATTAAATTACTTAAGGTTTGCCTCCGGTTTACGTAGCGTAAAACCACATAATCGATGTGTGGGCTCTATTTCAGTAGTCTATATGCTAGCTAGCCGAGAGGCCGTGCATATGGACCGATGGCCCCTTGGTAAATGGAGTTCCGCACTAACCCTCGAGAGAGGAGGCGCGCAAACTCTATCGGATTGGGTTCCCCACCCAATAGCGGGGGTTTTAGCGTAATGCGGGCATTAAGAGGAATCCTTCATCGGACGAGAGCCCGGTCGAATAGTCTTAATGTTCAGGTGAGCGATAGTCCTAGATATAGGTGAGCTCATTTTAGTGGAACCTCCACGGCCAATTCTCCGCCTTAATTAATTTGAAACTTAGGATCTCTTTTTATTAAAATTTTATTTTAGTTCAAATTTTTATTCGATGTGTTTGCGCTAAGCTCGTCATCGGCTCCATCTTTTTAACGCTTTTATTTTTAATGCCTTTTGTTTATATATTAAAAAAATAAGCTGACAAGTTAAAATTATCGGTAAAATAACAGTCCCCTCCAGGGAAGAGTAGAAATAATCAACCCGACCACGAGAACAATACGACCTCGATATTCCACATCGGAATATCATGTACTATACATGATAGGTGCACTTGCCTCCTTTCGTTAAAACTCGATCTCATCTGTTTTATATCCAAATAAATAAATCTGCACGCCCCGTTTTCTAACTAAAACCAAATCCGCTTTTCCAATAAAACCGTCCGGGGCGCCGAGTGCTCGAATAATTTTTGGAGTTTTAACCCGCATCAAGTTTTTGGCACCGTTGCCGGGGACTTGATGCAAAATATCAATCAGTTAGTAAACACAGGACTACACAATATAATTCCTCATTGTGTAGGGCAAAGTATTGGCTCACGTGAAATCTCTATACTGGGGTGTACTTCTATCCCAAGTACAAGAGAAGGCTCAAGGATGGTCAAGGCTTAGTTTCAGGATGAGGAATTTATCCTAAGTAAAATTCGTCGAGTATGGTTTGGAATACTCGTCAAATTTGTCGAGTATCATCTTGATACTCGTCGAATTCGTCGTGTATTCCTATCCATACCCGTCGAATCCATCGCTTATACTTTGGAAAAATTCGCTGAAGAATTGAAAAATCTGTAAAGTAAAATTCGTCGAGTATCGTCGTGCATACTCGTCGAATTCGTCGAATGTATCTAACAATACTCGCTAAATTCGTCGAAAATGCTAAGTGATACACGCCAAATTCATTGAGTCCAGTCAACACTACTTCTCTAGATTTTTCCAAGTATAATTCGACGAGTATAAAAGCATTAAGTTAACTCCATGATATTTGACGAATGCAGCCTATGGCGTTGAGTGAGCAAAAAACTTTGAGGGTAATGGTGTTGAGTGCGTTGACTATTTCAGTCGATACTCGACGAATTCATTGAGTATACCTGCAGATAATCGATGAATTCGTTGAGTATGACTCCTCGTCATGGTGTTGAGTGACCAGTCGGCCTGGGATGATTTGGTTAAGTCATTTTCATCATATATCAAGATGTAATCGATGAGTATCATTATGATACTTGACGATACTAGACAAATTTGACTTAGGTCATTTTTCCGATAGTTTCTTCTTCCAGTCACGGGTTCGGCCGGCCATGCACAGTACCATTTTGCATTCATTTTTGGAAACATTCTTTATACTGTTACATGATATATCTCTATAAATACCTAAGGATATTTCTCTTATTATTAATCTTGTTATTGTGTTAATTTGCTCTCCAATTCAAAACTATAAAAAAGTTTCCAAATCAACGATCGTCGGCTTCCTGTGTGTACATGGATTTCTGGTCGGCCGACAACCGCAAGCACTGCAAGATCTGATATTCCTCGGTCTATACTTCTGGATTACTGCCTTCTAAAGACTCATATTCCATCATATCTAAACAAGTGAAGATTCAAGTTTCAAGATCTTAAAGATTTCAAGTTTCTGATTTCTCCAAGTTCAAGATCCATTATTTTCGAAGAACGTCGAAATGAAGTTTTCAGATCTAGTGTAATATTGTTGTAACATTTATTTTCTCTTATAGGAGAATTTTTCTCTGAGTTTGTAAATTCGTTTGTGGATCGAGTGAGTAGATCCGTTTGTGGATCGAGTGTGTAGATCCGGTTATGGATCGAGTTGTAGGAGAGGTTGTTCTCTGAGTGGTAGGAGCGTCGTCTCCGAGTTGTAGGAGTTGCGGCTCCGAGGTGTAAGATTTGACGAAATCTAAGTTTGGTGAAGTAGCCTAATCTAGCCCTTTATGGTAGATAGGCGAGGCGAGATAGTGGACGTACCCAACTCGGGGAACCAATATAAATCTCTGTGTTTTTGTGTTTTTTTAAGTAATTTTTATTCCACGAAAAGACACAAACATCACTTATTCACCCCCATCTACGTGATTTAGGTAGACGCTAGATACTTTTAATTGGTATCAGACAGAGGTTTTGTTCGATATGGCTAACACCTTGAACAAGATCTCTGATCTAGTGTTTAGAGATTCCGCATATTCACCATGGATAGAAGCAAAGACATGTCATCTATGAAGCTCCATGTATGCATGAAAGAGAACTTTCCCTTGTGGAAAGAAAGTGTCAGGTTCTTCATGGAAGTTGCGGATCCCAGAATATTCCAGATGGTGGAAGAAGGACCGCATGTTCCTACACAACCATCAGCTCTGAACCCAGCTATTTGGATTCCCAAGAAGATGATGTATTTAATGAAGGATGAAATTGCTTTGGTCTCCTTGTATAAGAAAGCGAATAACATCATTGCAAGCGCAGTGGACGACTCTATGCTCCAAAACTTATTCCACTGCAAGTCTGTCAAGGAAATGTGGGATTGCTTAGTAGTTCTGATGGAAGGGACTGAAGAAGTTTGAGACGATTGAAGATCTTTACTGAATCAAGAGTATGAAGCATTTAAGTAAGGATCAAGTGACACTATTGCTGACAGCTTCAAAAAAATTCAAGATCGTCAATAGCCTCAGAAACTATGGTGGAACATTCACTAATGGCGTGCTTAACGATAAATTTCTAAGATCCCTGACAAAGGACTGGGATACCAAAGTTTTTGCTATTAGGGAATTTGTGAAGTTTCCAGAAATCGACCCTCTGAACCTGTTCGGGAAGCTGTTCTCCTACAGGCTTCAAATGAACACCTAAAAGAAGGAGTAACAGACCAGCAAAACTTCAAGAAGAGACAAGTCAGTTGCTTTGAAGTCTGAAGGTTCTAGAAAATCTAGAGTTGTGTCACACGTAAGGACACGAGCTCCAGATACTCCTAAATACTCTAAGCTAAGCACGTCAGGCTCCGAGCTATCTGACGGAGAGTTCTCCCTCATTTATAAATAGTTCAAGAAACTACTGAGCAAGAGGAGAAAAATGAAAAGTCAGTCATCCTCTTCTGATTTCAGGAGATCACGTCGTGACGGTGATCGAACGAAGAAAAGCTACAACAAGGAGGACAAGTATAAATCAAAACCGAACAAATAGTTTTCCTCCGACATTGTTTGCTACTGTTGTAATAAGCCGGGACATGTGATTGTGGAGTGTCCCTATAAGAAGGTAGATGGTTCCAAGAAGGAAGAAAAGAGATCCTTCAAGGGAAAGAGAAAAGAAGAAAAGAGCTTCATTGCCAAGAAGTTGAAGACTCTCAGTGATAGTGACTCGAGTGAGTCGAGCTCAGAAAATGAGGAAGCCTACTTCAAGATTATGGCACAATCAAATGAGGAAGTGGGTGACTCCGAGTACCACGGGAAGGTAAATTCGCACACAATACTCTTTGAGTCTAAAACGTCCACTAATGGTCATGAAGGCTATTCTTCTGATGAGGACGAATCAGAATTGATGGCTCAGCATGAGTACCTATTAAAGGCTTTCGACAAATATCCTAAGGTTGTTCGAAAGTAGTTAAAAGAGATTGTCTCCCTCAAGGCAGTGAAAACTAATCTGAAGGAAGAAATTGCAAAATTACTTCCTCTCAGAGATGAAGTCTACTCCTTGAAAGAGGAACTCAAGGGATTTGCTGAGATATTGAGTTTGAAAGAAAAATATCTTGATGAGCTGGAAGAAAAGCTCGTGGTGGAGAGAAAACTCGTTGAGAGTTTCTCCAAGCCGAAGACTATTCTCCCTCTTATTGATGAGTTCTCAACTCCAAAGAAGGGTAGTGGTCTTGGCCACATAGCTGGAAAGGGTAAGGCTGCCAAGAAAACAAGTTCCAAAGAAAAGGGGAAGGCACCCATGGATCAACCCTCGTTTAGGAAGGCAATCTTCCCGCCGAATAAGTTTGACCATGAGTCGCCCTATGGTCATCATGCTATGCCTACTTATGTAGAGCACAAGAACAGATACCAGGGATGGACCCGTCCCCGTAACTATGGTGACAGTATTTTCAAAGCACCATTTGAAGAAATTTAGATGAAGAGTTATGGTCCATATGTCCATGGACTCAATATTAAGAAGGCATTAAAAGGCAAAAATGTTGTACCTAAGGCTAAGAAGATGGGGAGCTCCTGTGTATGCTGCAACCAAGAGGCCTCCACCTTAAAGAATGATGCCCCTGCTAGATCTCGGCTCCAAAAGGTAAAGCAGGAGTACAAGAGAAGGCACAACAGGTTTGATTGTTGTTGCTGCGGCAAAATTGGTCATTTTGGCGTAGATTATTGGTATAACACTGCTAATTATATAACCCCACAAGTTAATAATGTGAGACTGACCACTCACAAGGTTAATGTTCCTAGTGGTGTTAAGCTGACCAGAAACCAAGGACCCAAATATGTTTGGGTTCCTAAGGTAAAGTGAATTGCTTTTGAAGGAATGTTCAAAGGCCAACAAAAATCTGATCTGGTATTTGGACAATAGATGCTCTCGACACATGACCGGGATAAGAAGCCTTTTACTTGAGTATACCCCAGTCAAAGACAGACCAAAAGTGATCTTTGGATGGTCAGATAGGGGAACAACAAAAGGCTATGATATGATTTCCAACGGCATAGTCTCTTTCACATACGTAGCTTATGTTGAAGGATTACATCATAATCTTGTAAGCATAAGTCAGCTATTCGATAATGGCTACATCGTTGAGTTCTGCAATGACAAGTGCTTGATAAAATCATCTGCAAATTTGGAGACGGTCTTAACAGGCACTCGGAGTAGAAATATTTTTTGTTTGAATTTTCTTTGCCTAGGAAATTCTACCCCAGTTTGTCTTATGGATAAAAGTAGTGCATCTCTCTGTGACCAATGACACAAAAGATTAGCACATATTAATTTCAAAATAATAAATATGTTATTTTCTTACAACTTAGTGTGTGACGCCCCCATCATTAAGTGTCTTAAAGAGAGTCCATGTCACTCCTATCAAACGGGTAAGCAAACAATGGCTACCTTCAAGGGCATTGCTGAGAAGGATTATTCAAGAAGTTTATACTTACTTCATATGGACTTATTCGGTCCTATGCCTATTCACAGCTTAGGAGGTAAGGTCTATATGTTAGTAATTGTTGATGACTATTCGCATTTTACTTGGGTGTTCTTTCTGAAACACAAGTCAGACACCTTTGACTCTTTCACTAATTTTGTCCGGCAAATTCAGAGCGAATTGAACTGTTCGGTGGTCAAAATCAGAAGTGACCACGAAACAGAATTTGAGTCTGCTGCCATGACAGAATTTTTTGGAAGTCAAGGTATCTTTCATGGGTTTTCCACCCCGCGCACTCCACAGCAAAATGGAGTTGTTGAGAGAAAGAATAGAACCCTAATTGAAGCATGTATAACTATGTTGAATGACGCTTCACTTCCGGAGTACTTTTGGGCTGAAGCAGTCAACACAGCTTGTCACGTGCAAAACAGAGCACTTATCAACAAAATTTATCGTAAGACCCCCTATGAGCTATTGAAGGGAAGAAAACTGACTGTGTCCTATTTTAGAATCTTTGGAAGTAAATATTTTGTACTTAATAATGGGAAGTATTACCACACAAAGTTTAGTGAAAAATATTTTGAAGGTATTTTTGTAGGTTATAGTAGGCATAGTAAGGCATATAGGATTTTTAATAAGAAAAATCTGGTGGTAGAATAGTCAATAAAGGTTGTATTTAATTAGACAAGCCTGCTCCAAAGCACCTCGTCTAGTGTTATTGGTGCAGATGCAAGTACCATGTTCAAGGAGCTAAGCTTGGATGAAACTGTCAAGGAAGAAGCTCCAAGCTCAGTCAAGATCATCAATCCAGGCTTGGTCGATGAAGAACCGCTATAGGAAGAATCGCTTCAACCTTCATAGGATGCACCAAATATTGCAGAGCATGCTGGTGGAAGAGCTAGAAATCTAGGGTTCAGACACCTAAGAGATAACCCAGCTGATTAGATAATTGGAGAGACAGGCGACGGTGTGAGAACCAGAAGACGTACTGCTAATGAAATTATGCATCTTAGTTTTCTATCTCAAGTTGAGCCGAAGAAGTTCAAAGAGGCAAACAAGGATGCTTCTTGGATACTAGCAATGCAAGAGGAGCTCAATCATTTTGAACGTTGCAAAGTTTGGGAGTTGGTACGCAGGCCCAAGGGACAGAACGTGATCGACACTAAGTGGATCTTCAGAAACAAGCTGGACGAGAATGGAGTCATCATCAAGAACAAAGCCAGACTTGTAGTGCAAGGATATCGACAAGAAGAAGGGATTGACTTCGACTAGACCTTTGCTCCAGTGGTTAGGCTCGAGGCGATCAGGTTGTTTCTTGCGTATGCTGCCATCAAAGGCTTCACCGTCAACCAAATGGATGTGAAGTTTACATTCCTCAATGGGAATCTGAAATAGAAAGTATACGTAGTGCAACCCTCAGGTCTTGTTAATTGTAATTTTTTTGATTATGTTTATTCGTTAAATAAAGCCCTGTATGGCCTGAAACAAGCTCCAAGATCTTGGTATGGAACGTTGTTTAGCTTTCTTCTTGAGAACAAGTTCACAAGGTGAAAGATAGATTCTAGTAGTGCAAATCTATGTCGATGATATTATCTTTGGCTCTACGGAAGACAACCTTTACAAAAAGTTTTCCAAACTTATGCAAGGGAAGTTTGAAATGAGAAGTGTGAGAGAGCTTAAGTATTTCTTAGGACTTCAGGTGAAGCAATCTGAAGATGGAATTTTCATCTCTCAGATGAAGTTCACCAAGGAGATTCTTAAGAAATTCGGAATGAAGAATGCAACCTCTATGAGGACTCCAATGGGTTCAACTGTGTCTCTAGACAAGGATGAGAAAGGGAAACCTTTTGATGAAACCAAGTACAGAAACATAATTGGATCATTGCTCTACCTCACTGTTAGTATACCAGATATAATTTTTTCAACATGTGTCTGCTCTAGATTTCAGGTGAACTCAAAGGAATCTCATTACGTCGCAGCAAAGTGAATTTTAAGACACCTTAAGGGTACACCCAATCTTGGCTTATGGTACCCGAGAAATAATGATGTCAAGCTAATTGTTTTTTCAGATGCCGATTTTTTAGGAAGCAGGGATGACGGGAAAAGCACTTCCAGGACGTGCCAATTCCCCGGAAGATGGCTTATCTCATGGAGCAATATGAAGCAGAATTGTGTTGCAACTTCTACCGCTTAGTCAGAGTATATCTCTGCGGGTAGTTGTTGCGCAAAGCTGCTATGGATCTGGAATCAACCAGAAGACTATAATTTGAAGTTAAGAGAGATTCCAATGTATTGTGACTCATCCAGCACAATAGCGATCGCAAATGATCCAGTCTCCCACATCCGGACAAAGTACATCGAGGTGTGCTATCACTTCATCCAGGAGTATGTAGAGAATAAGGACATAGCCCTCAGCTATGTCCCGACGGACAAGGAGGTCACAAATATTTTCACGAAGCCGCTGGATAAAGCCAAGTTCTCGTTTTTTAAAACGAAACTAGGTATGTTGAATAGTGACTCCTGAAGAAGTCCAAGAAAGCAGAAGATCTCTCTGGAACTACTCCAAAATGCAAAAAATTCTCCAAAGGAAAATTCGACGAATATCGGACGGGAATCTCGTTGATTCGTTGGATATTAATGGATACTCGCCGATTCAAATTTTGCATCTGGTGAATCTCTCTGAATTTAACTTGTAAAGAATTTCCTTCTTACTATATTGGATCTGAAGAACCAATGACAAATAAGGTACACGCCTTCTAGGCAAATCTGAAGATTATATATATATATATATATATATATATATATATAGGACAAGGGGTGGTAACCGTACAGTATATTCGACGAAACCGTCGCCAAAAACAGAAACCCAACGATTCGTCTCCTGCGTAACTAGATCTTCTTACCCCCATGGTCAAGGATTCGTTCTTCTTCGATTGGGGTTCTGAACTTCTTCCATTCCCTAGCCGACAGTAGCATCAAGGTTCCCCCGCCGATTTCGCACAGTGGTGGATTCACGAAAGCCGACAGTCGTTGATTCCGACAAGTCCAAAATTCCAGTGGTATCAAACTTTAGTTTTCCAAGTCCAGATTTCAGTTTTCTTCATGGCTCCTAGAAGCACCAGTGGCTTGCTAGGGGGAGGTGAGTTGGTATGCACAGGCTTTGTTGATGCATCTGATGAGTTCAGAAATGTTATACTAATGTTGGAGACCGCTAGACTCTCCTTCGTCTTAGAACACCCATGCAAAGTTCTGGACAAGGAAGTTCTTGAATTTTTCCAGAATGCGAAGCTCCGACACAAAGATACGGTAATCAAGAGCAAAGTTTATGGAACTGCCATTAAGGTGAAGACCTCTCATCTCACCTATCTCTTGAGGCTCCCAGCTTGTGGAGAAGCAGATCACCTCGCTAAGGAGGACTTCATAAGGGCTATGTTATTTTGTGGTTTGTCGAGAGGTACAAAAGCGCAAAAGAAAAGGAATGAACAACGAAGGAAAGCTACTGTCAGATATCATCGAAAAAGTGCAGCTATGCAAGACCGGTTCACACGATTATCTATCTTTAGAAATGTTCAAGATTCTAGTAACAATCATCTGCAAAAAGAGAATGGACTGGGGTGCAATGATGTTTGAGAAAATAAAGGACAGTCTCCGCACACCAAACTTTGGAAGGATTATCAGCTTGTACCTGAATCAAATGGATGGTGACAAGTTCGATATGACCAAAGGAGTGCTTATCCATCACCTGAAGAAGATTGACTCATCTATCTTCTCAAGGTGGGATAGGAGGATCTTGAGGCAATGGGGAGCCCCAGATGTGGCTGTGGAGGAGGAAGATCAAGCTCTTAAGGATAGGATTCCTACTCCACACCCCAATGAAGCCCCTAATAGATTGTGTGCAGGAGATGAGGGGGAGCGAGTTGTTACTTCAGTTACAGAAAGTCCAGTTCTATTTCCAAAGCCACAGAATCTTCTGACAGAGGTTGCTCAGACCGCTGTTGAGGAGTTAGTGTCTGATGTGGGTGAGGATGATACTACTGATGATGATGATTTGATCGTGGATGACTATAAGATAGATGTTGATGCGGAAATGATTGTTAATAATGAGCCCAAAGATACTGATAATGCTACTGATGGGTCTGAGCTAGTTCCAACATAGAATCTGATTGTCCCTCTCCCAGGGATTGTTCCTGCTTCATCTTCTGATGGGGAGGTGACTAGGCCCTCGATATCAGTTGTTACTGATGTTAACAGGTTTATCCGCAACCTTGAGATGTGAGTTGCAAAGGTAACAAGTACACCTCTAATTATTCCTGAGGAGGTAATGGAGATTTGTGATGAGGAAGGAGATGCAGAGGAGCATACTCCTTTCCTAGCTGTTGTAATGCCTTTGCTGAGGTCTAAAGTACTTTTACCTCCAATCTATGAGTCTCTCAGTGAAGATCCGTCTTCTCTCCCCCATATTGCTTCTGAGACAGTTGCCACTTCCAGTGCTGATAGTTTAATTCTAAAGACAATAGAGGTCATGTTGGCAAGACAACAAGCACAGTTTGAAGCAACAATGAAAAAAGTTTTGGACAAGGTGCAAGAGACTGAGCAAGACATTAATAGAGGTCTTGCTGAAGTTAAGATTCAAATTGAAGCTCTTCACACAAAGCTTGATCTACTATTTGTTGAGGGAGGAAAAGCTATAAAGCTGAACATGGATGGCCTCAAATATACCAAGGAAACTGTGGATAATGTTGATACTAATGCAAAAACTAGGATTGAAGCACACAATAATTCAATGGCTCATTATGACGATAAATGCAAAAGTATGCAAATGCTCTGGCTATAGAAGTCAGAAAGTAGGAGGATTCCTTGGAAGCTAAGGTGGCAGCTAAGGTCAATGCACTTAAAGCAGCAATGTTATCAAATTTCAAAAGTGCAAATGACTACAGTTATAATAATTGTTTGTGGTCGCATAGTCAGTTGATAGGACCTCAAGTACATGTTGTGCCTATTGAAGCCAGGAAAAATCCCAACCTCAGAATTCGGATCAAAGCCGCCTAAGGTTACCGGTTTAGGGGTAAGACCAGACGGCTAGGATGACTAGGATGAAGAACGATGGCAAATAGGATCCCAGATGTTGCGGCAGGAAGGTCCCACCACGTACCCGGATGCTCGAAAGGAGCAGCCCCTTCTCAGCCAAAAGTGGTCGAACTAGATACGATGGAGACTAACTGATGACTAAGTCATAAGGCCACGACCAAGTCTCTTAGGAAAAGGAATCCAAAGGCTGGGCTAGTATCTGGAAAGGAGAGCTCGCGAGTATCCTGTAGAGGATTTTCAGTGTCTCACCTCGTACCCCTTGGGTCCTATTTATAGGGAAATCCAAGGAGGGGGCCATATTTATACCCCACCCCCTGGAGACTAGGAGACTTCCAAGAGGAACTCGCACGGGCTGGGCGAGTATCTCCCCTAGTCGCCTACCTGGCGAGTATGTGAGGGGAGCTCGTCATACTGGCCCAGGCCTTCTACGGCCTTGTGTGTGGACTCTGACTTCTATCTTGACTTGTTGATCTTGACTTCTACTGACCTGGCTGTGGTAGGACCCATCCTCGACGAATACGGGTTATACACAATCCCCGCTCTTTTCGAGCGAGGTAGGAACTCAGAAAGAATCATCTAACACATATTCGACGAGCTGCTATACCGAGTATCTGAGTTACTCATTTTGATGATTGCCTGTCGAACTCTATAAATAGGGGGCCTGGTTTTTTGAGGTGGATCTCCTGAGCTCGCACAATATGTCGAACGCCAACGAGAAACTTCTTTAGGACAGCCTCGTCGCGTTGTCCGGCTTTCTCAGCAATGCCAAGCCCAAAAGGCCACGGGAAGAGGATGTTGTCGCCGACTTACCTCCCCACAAAAGGAATAAAACCAAGAAGTCGAAGAAGATACCCACCTCCAAGGCGGCCGACCCACTTCCTCTCCCTTAACAGGTCGCCGCTTTAACGGGCAAACCCGCGCGTTCCGCCAGCACCCAAAAGCTCCTCAGCGACCTTGGGCTAGACGATATCCTCAACAACGCCGCTCTTGACTCAAGACTTCTCAGCCCGCTGAAAACTCCTAAAGTCGCCAACTCGCCGGATCCACAGCAGATTGAAGTCGTCTCCCTGCCAAGTCATTTTGTCAAACCATTTTTTTAAAAGCAGTCAGTCGCCGCTTATTTCTCACTGACCCGCTTTCTATGCTCGCAGAATCTCCACTGGATGTCGTTGATGCGGCTTTGAATGCCTCCCCCCTGAACTCTGCACCATTGCTCGCCCTTGCAGCCTGGAAACCGCTCTAGACCGTGCAGACGGTTCCGATTAATCTTGACACTAAGAAAGCAACGGAAGCTTCGACCCCTATGATGAAGAAAATCCTCCGGTGAGTAAAGACCCACCGGCGAAGAACCTTTCGGCGAAGAAGGACCCTCCAAGGAGTGAGGACCCTCCAGTGAAGAAGGTCTATCCGGCGAGCAAGGTCCTTCCAGCGAGCAAGGTTGCCTCCACTCCCGTGTAATATTCTGCACTGCCAGCGGCGAGTAGCCCATTACAGTCACCGCCTCGTCTGAATGTCGCTCCTTTGCAGGCGGCGAGTGATCTATTATCACTGCCGCCATCTCTGACTACTCAGCAACTAGCTGACAAGCAGCGACCTCCAACACCTCCTCTGCTGAAGACCTTGCATCAGCCGACGAGTTCGTCGCAGCCTCCGCTGCCTCTGTCGAAAACTCCGGCCCAGAAACCAGATAGGTCATGACCGAGTTACTTCCCACCGAGGGTCGGGGACCCCGAGCATGGAGGTCGCGGGTAGGGTAAACCCGCCGAGAATGCGGGTGGTTCATCTTATGGATGGCGAGATATCTCAGGTCGCAGCCCTTCTCCTCATCGATCACGGTCTACTCATCGCGGTAACCTTCACTACTGTTGTTTTGTTTGATGAGTTAGTCGCTAATTTCTGATCTGGAGACCTTCTATCTATTTTGACAGATCGACCGGCGACTCCATGGGCGACCTTCATTGATGCCATCGGGTTATCTGGAAGCGAGTATCGTCACTTCGCTGCTTGGGCCTATCTGGAGCTGGAGAGCAAGTTCAACCAGCTAGTGATCTGCGAGTCTCATCACAGGATCTCAGCCCTGGAGGTGTGGGTGGCGAATATATAAGAGCTTCAGACCACCGTGGAGAGCTATAAGGCCCGCTTCCACATGGTCAAGGAGAACAATTGTCAGCTGGTGATAAACAACCATTGCCTCTAGCTCGTTCTCGACGAGTTGGCTGGCATTCGGGCGAGTATGGGCTCCGTGGGGAGATTGACAAGGATGGAGGAGCAGCTGCGGCTTGGCGACAATGCAATATCGGTGGCTACGGAGCATTACCGATGGGCGTGCGAGATGGGTTGGGTCGGGCGACATCCATATCCTCCAGAGCGGCAGCCTAGAACTTAGAATTCTTTCTTTATTTGAACTCGTCGTAGGCGATTATTGTAATGAACAATATTATATTTGCAATAAGTGAGTTTGTATCTCGCTCTTGATTTCTGTTTCTTGTTCTTTGTTGTTTACTCGTTGTCTTTCTGCGATATGCCGAGTTCATTTTGTAGGTTTTGGCGATGTTGCGAGAGTTCTTGCTGCACTGTGGGAGATGGGGCTGATGTCGGGTATCTGCGTATTCGTCTACGTCACGACTTAGGATGATACTCATCGAAGCAGCTATATACCCCCCTCCCCTCGTTCCTTTGCCTTCGCCAATAAATAGAAGGGGTAGGTAGGCCATAAGCACGTTGTTGCGATTTTCTATCTCCAACTCGCGAGTATCTTTTCTTGCTCGCGTGTCTCTATCTTCCTTCTCTTCTCGCATTTCCTTCTCTCCTCGTCAAGCGAGCTCGCTGAAAGTGGTTGGGGATGATGTCAGCGCTCTCGCCAACAGGCTCACTCCGCCAATTTTGTCGACGCGGCTTTTAAGAAATCCATCACAACAGAACAAGATCTGGAGGCATTTAGGGAGCGACTTTTGCCGGATGGTTACTCGGTAAGACTGCCTACTCGGAGAGAACGACTTAACACCTACATTGAAGGTGTTATGGTCTTGTCGCTCCGTCATTTCGACACCGGCCTGAGACTTCCCTTCTGGCCAGAATATCACGATATCCCGCGGTATTTTGGGATCGTCCCAGCGCAAATCAACCAAAATGGAGTGACGATCATTTTGGGGTTCCTTTGCTACCTGCGGGAAGAGAGGGCTGCCTTCGACCTCTCGGTTTTTCGCAAGATATTCGCCTTCGCCGCCACCACCGAGGGAGTTGTCTACTTCAACAGACACGTCTGCACCTTGGTGGGGACGGCGAACAAAGTCCATAGGCGGAGTGAGCAACTAGTCGTCATTCAAGGTGACTTCGATGGCATTCTGGGGAGGCCGCACTAACCTGACGATGTCGCCTTCCTCCCTCCGATCTTGGAAGGTGTTCGCGAGCAACTGTTAGAGTCCTTCCGAGGTCGGCGGTTCGATGTCATCCATTGGCGGCTCAATGTCAACATGCTCCTCGAGATCTATCCCGGTGAGGGTAAGATTGAGCGAGAATTACACCTATTTGCATGCTCGCTCCCATTTATTGAAGCTCGGTACTAATGTATTGCTCGACATTTATAGTGGCTTGCGAGCATCCAGAGAAGCCGCTTCCTCTGACGAAGGAATCCACCCTCCGCCTGACATTGGCGAGAAGAAACTTGCCAAAGGGAAGACAAAAGTAAAGTCGCCTAGCCCTGCGAGTAAGAGGGCCAAAATATCGTCGCCTCAGTCCTCCGATCAAGAGTCGCTGAGTGATGCTCGTGCGCCCCACTTCCACCCAAATTTCAATCTTGGGCAAGGGGCGGTGGATTCTTATGGTCGCCCACTAGTGACCTGGTCTGAGGACGAGCACTCGGTGACGCTGAGCACCAACCTTTCCTCCTGGTCGGCAGATTGGGAGGATAAGGGGGAGGCCTTCACCGTCCTCCATGCTTTATACGGGCGAGTTGACGTCGAGTCCCTGCTAGAGCTCAGCCCGGAGGAACTCGGCCAGCAAAACTCGTGCCCGCTCGCGCGGACTATTGATATAGGACACTACCTGGCCAGGAAATTGCTGCAGATGCATGAGGCTCTAAAGACCGTCACCCAGAAGGCCATAGATATTGGCATGCAATCGGTTCGCTGGAGAGACTATGAGGTAAGTCGCCTCCCCGCGTGCGACATGGACGATCTGGACTTTGCTGACTGACTAATATTTATCGTAGGCTGCTGAGATTGAGGCCACGAAGAAGCTCTCTGAATGCGAGGAGAAACTCGCCAACTCACTAGCGGAGCTGGAGGCAGCCCAGGTTCGCGCTGCCGAAATGGAAACTCGCATGGTCGCCGATGAGGGATGCACAAGCTCTTCAGCTTCCTGCCCCGATGCACCACGGCCGGAGGATGACCCGCATTGGGTAGTTAAGAGGTCCCGCCTTCATTAAAAAGAGACGTTGTCAGTCCGCCGCGAGATAGCGCGAGCGGCGGGGAATATTATGCTTGCTCGACTGAGGATCAATGGCCAGCTTATCGAGGGAGATAAGCAACTCACTGTCGATGAGCTCATTATTGAATTGCTTGCCGAGGAATCTACCTCGCTCGATCACGTCCCTTCCTTGACATCGGGCTCCAGCAGCAGCAACAGTGGCAGTTGCAGCGGCAGCTGCGAAAGCACTGATGGGGAGGGAAGCGGCGAAGGCGGCGAGGAAGAGGAGGATGCTGACATTGGAGATGACGAATATCGGCCAGATACTGGCGACGATGAGTCTTAGTTGCTCGCCGATTTTCCTCATGCTCGCATGTAAAAGACTATCAGCACACTTTTGTAACTTGTGAATTTTTGATATATTTATACAAGTTTTGAGTTACTACATTCTCTTATCTTCTTTACTCACACGCTTGTTGGTTGATGGCGCTCGCTAGGCTCATAGGCTCGGGGAGGATGAGTGTTTGTGATGCTTTCTTGCGGGTTGATATCAGTCGTAGTCGTGTCGTTACTACTTGCACGGGTATAGTCGCTCAAACAATTCGCATTCTGATGTTCGCATCCGTTTCTGCGTGCATACTCGTCATAGTATACTCGCATGCTCGCCAAGGCATACTCGCATCTACATAATCGTTCATCTCGCAGGGGCTAAACCCGATTGTCTTGGAGATCAGAGAGGACACCCATCAGGAGCCAATCTTAACTAGTGGTGGGAAGTAGTCGACACCCAGTAGGAGCCAAGCTCAACTAGGGGTGGGAAGTAGTTGACACCCAGTAGGAGCCAAGCTTAACTGGGGGTGGGAAGTAGTTGACGCCTAGCATAAGCCAAGCTCAACTGGGGGTGGGAAGTAGTCGACACCCAGCAGGTGCCAAGCTCAATTGGGGGTAGGAAGTAGTCGACACCCAGCAGGAGCCAAGCTCAACTGGGGGTGGGAAGTCGTTGACACCCAGCAGGATCCAAGCTCAACTGGGGGTGGGAAGCAGTGGACACTTAGCAGGAGCCAAGCTCAACTGGGCATGGGAATCAGTCGACACCCAGCAGGATCCAAGCTCAACTGGGGGTGGGAATCAGTCGACACCCAACAGGAGCCAAGCTCAACTGGGGGTGGGAAGTAGTTGATACCCAATATGAGCCAAGCTCAACTGGGGTTGGGAATCAATCGACACCCAGTAGGAGCCAAGCTCAACTGGGGGTGGGAATCAGTCGACACCCAGTAGGAGTCAAGCTCAACTGGGGGTGGGAAGTAGTTGACACCCAACAGGAACCAAGCTCAAATGGGGGTGGGATTCTGTCGACACCCAGCTTGAGCCAAGCTCAATTGGGGGTGGGAATCAGTCGACTCGGGTGTCTAGTAGTCGGCCTGTAGGAGGGGAGTTCGTACATGGTTCATAGACTATAGCATCACTCTAACAAGGAATTCGGTCTCACTCGAGGAGGTCGTCGGCCGATGTGCAGGAGAGGAGCCCGTGCAAGAACTCGGACTTACGATGACACTACCACCCAAGGACTTCGGTCTGCATTGAGGTGATTTTACCCTGTTACTTGAATGGTGATATAAAGAGTTAATCGTACCCATGTTTTGGAGATGGAGGTTTATAAAGAGACGATCCTTTCTTCGTCAAATCAGGAGGTTGGCTTTCAGACCTATTTCTAATACTTCCTCCAACTGAAGGAGAGATGCAATCGGGGGTATCTAGGCTGACATGCAAGGGGGGAGCTAATCTCGGCCATCACTGCAGGGGCTCAGTCTTACAAGAGCGCTCAAGTCCTGAGGCATCGTCCCATCATCCGCACTAGGGTATGCAGAAGAAACAAGTCGAAGGCTTGTATCCCGATCCAATAGTGGGGATCGCTTTCTGCCATGCCACTTGGCTACGAGCGCAAGTGTATGAGCGAAGGGTAATGTTCTTCTGAGAGTCCCTCAGGACGCACTCGCGGCCAACATCCTCCCTTGGGCCTATCCCATCCCCTTGACAGGTTATCCTGCCTTTAGAAATAATCGGAATGTTGTTGCCCAAATGAATGTTTTGTAAGGTCGGCCCCTTCTCGAATCTGCGAGATTGGCGTACAGACCTATTCCTGATAGTTCCTCCAATTAGAGGAGAGATGCAATCGGGGGGACCTAGGCTAACATGCAAGGGGGATCTGACCTCGGCCATCAATGCAGAGGCTCGGTCTTATAAGAGAGCTTCCCAGGGCATTGTCTCATCATCCGCACTGAGCTATTTACGAGGAACAGGTCGACAACCGGTTTCTCGGATCGGCATGGAGCTGAACCCTAAAGCCTCAGCTGTCTTGAGATGAATTAGATAAAAAGAAACAATTGGGTCATCACTGCTCGTATATGCATATGCAATCAAGATTTACAAGGGAAATACAGTGTTACCGCTATGGATAGAACCTTTTCAGGTCATCCCCGCTCCAAGTACCTCCCAACTGCTCTCCGACTTGATCTTGAAGGAAGTAGCCTCCAGTATTCAAGGCTTCTTGGATGATGAATGGACCTTCCCAATTAGGGTGTAGCTTGCCAACCGTTGCTCCCCTTCCTGGGGCATCCACCTTTTTCATGACCAGGTCTCCTGTGAGGAAATGTTTTAGGCGGATGTTTTTGTCGAAGTGTTTTGTCATGCGCCGCTTGATTTCCTCCTGGAGGATGGAGGCTAAGTCACGAAGTTCTTCAACGAAATCCAGCGAGAGTCTTTGAGTGTCTTCATTATCCAAGCGCCATTCTTCGCTATCGTCTCTCGCTGCTATGACTCTTGGGCTCCGAACCTCAAAATCTACTGGGATAAGTGCCTCAGACCCGTGGGACAATTTGAAGGGATTTTCCCTCATAGCCGAGTTTGGAGTTGTTCTCAGAGCCCAAAGGACTGAGGGGAGCTGCTCTGCCCAATTGCTTTTCAAGTTGGTGACCTTCTTCTTTAGTAGGTTGACGATTAACTTGTTGGCCACTTCTACCTGTCCATTGCTGCGAGGATGATGCACAGAGGCGAATCGAAGATCTGTCCCTAGTTGTTTGCATAAGTCTCCTAACTCCAAGCTGGCGAATTGTGGACCATTGTCGGTGACGATGGCAAGAGGAATCCCGAACCTGCATGCAATCTCCCCCAGATGAAATTCTTTACAATCTGAGAAGTGGTCTTGGCAAGAGCTTTTGCCTCGATCCATTTGGAGAAGTAATCGATCATGACGAGGATGAACTTCCTCTATCCGCTGGCCTGAGGGAAAGGGTCGATCAAGTCCATCCCCCAGATAGCAAAGGGCCATGGAGCAGTGATCGAGCGAAGGTGCGGAGCTAGTTGTAGTTGAAGGGGCGCGAAGATCTGACATGGAGGACACTTCCTGGAGAAAGCTTCTGCATCCTTTCGAATGGTGGGCCAGAAGTATCCATGCCATAGAATTCTCTGTTCCAGAGCACGAGTTCTCGAGTGGCTGCCACACTCTCCCGAATGAATCTCTTCCAGAACACGAGGGACTTCTGCCTCCGACAGGCACCGGGCCAGTTGGCCTGAGATAGTCTTACGATAGAGCTCTCCTTCATGTAGCAGGTAATATGCAGCTTTGTAACGGAACTTCCTCTGATCTCCCTCGCTGACAGGGAGCCGACCTGTCGCCAAGAAAGAAATGAATGGATCCCTCCAAGAAGCCTTCTGTTCGATCTCCATCATCTCCCCCTCTTCGATGGACGGTCGAAATAGTTCGGTCAAGGTCCCCCCCCCCCCCCCCCGCCCGGGGACCGTACTTGGCGAAGTAATCGGCCTCTGAATTCTCCTCTTCGGGTACATGCTCGACAAAGAAGGATCAGAATCCTCCGATCAGACCTTTCACTTTGACTAAGTACTTCTGCAAGACTGGATCATTCACTTCGAACTCTCCATTGATCTGGGACGTGACTACCATCGAGTCGGTGAAGACCCTAATATCCCGAATTACTAGCTCCTTGGCGAGACGCAAGCCAGCCACCGTGGCTTCGTACTCTGCCTGGTTATTTGTAATAGGGAAGAGGATTTTGACAGCTTGCACGATCCTGGTTCCCTGGGGGCTTACTAGCACGACTCCTGCTCCCACGGAATACCGGCCTGAAGCCCCATCCACAAAAATCTTCCAAGAGACTGGGCTGGAAGAGCCTTCGTCTCCTCCCACCTTGGCTGAGAAGTCAGCCAGGAAATCTGCTACTGCCTGCGCCTTGATCGCTACCCTCGGAGAGTCAGAAATGTCGAACTCGCTAAGCTCTACCGTCCACTTTACCAACCTGCCTGAATGCTCCACCCCATTCAGGATACTACGCAGAGGGTGATTGGAGACAACCCTGATGGAGTGAGCCTGAAAGTAAGGATGGAACCTCCGAGCCGAGACCACCAGAGCGAACACCAACTTCTTCAGGATATGATATCTCGTTTCTGCTTGTCGTAGCACTCTACTCACATAGTAGATGGGGAGTTGCTTCCTACCTTCTTCTCTGACCAACACCGAGCTGACCGCCTCTGCTCCTACTCCCAAATAGAGTAAGAGGTCTTCATCTCCATGTGGGCCTTGGAGGAGAGGAGCTTGGGTTAGCTGTTGCTTGAGCTTTCTGAATGCCTCCTCACACTCCACGGTCCACTTAAACTTTTGATTCCCCTGAAGAGTTTTAAAGAATAGAGAGCACCTCTCTCCCGCCTTGGATAAAAAACAACTAAGGCCTGTCAGCCTTCCTGTCAACCTTTGGACTTCTTTTGGATCTCTCAGGGACGCCATCTCTAGAATGGCCTTAACTTTGTCCGGGTTAGGTTCCACCCCCTGTGATTGAGGAGGTGACCTAAGAACTTTCCTCTTCCTGCATCGAAGACGCACTTAGATGACTTGAGTCACATCTTATACTTCTGCATGGTGGCGAAGGTCTCCACCAGATCCGCTATGGGCTCCGCAACGCTTTTGCTCTTGATAAGGAGATCATCCACATAAACTTCCAGGTTCCGCCCCTTTTGTTCTTTGAAGATTTGATCCATCATTCTATGGTAAGTTGCGCCCACATTCTTGAGTCCAAAGGGCATCATCTTATAGCTATAGCAACCATCGCTGGTTATGAAGGAGACATCGCGACAGTTGGGGGGATGCATCCGGATCTGGTGATACCCTGAAAAAGCATCAAGAAAACTGATCACAGGAAATCCGACGGCGGAATCAACCAGCGCGTCGATTTGAGACAAGGGGTAGCAATTCTTCGGGCAAGCTTTATTCAACATAGAAAAGTCGATACATAGACGCCAGCCCCCTTCGGGATTCTTCACCATTACAACGTTGGAGACCCAGCCTGGATACTGGATCTCCGAAACAAAACCTGCCTTTAGCAGCTTCTCCAGTTCCTCCCTGATTGGACTAGCTAGCACGGCAGCGCTTTTCCTTTGCTTTTGACGAACTGGAGCCACTGCGGGATCCAGGTTGAGGTGATGATAGGTAACATCGGCGTCAACCCTTGGCATCTCGGAGACACTCCAAGCAAAAACATCGACGTTCTCTTTTATGCAAGCGACCATCTCTATCTTCCCCTCCAGCGGCAAGGATCTTCCGACCTTCAGCAAACCAGACTCTTCTTCTCGGGAGATCACCTCCACCTTATCTATCTCCCCAGCAGCACGCAATCCTTCCTCCCTTTCCAGCAACTCCTCCAACTTCTACGCGTCCCCCATCCAGCTGATGGTACTCACGGCATTCAGGTAGCACTCCCTAGAGGCTTTCGGATCCCCCCTGATCCTGACTTGGACATCCCCTCGGCAGTACTTCAAGCATTGATGATAAGTCGACGGTATGGTGTTGAAATAATTAATGAGGGGCTGCCCGAAGATGGCATTATATTCGCTTGGTGCATCGACGATGACGAAGCGGCATCGGATCGAAGTCCCGCCGAGAGTAACCAGAAGCTCCACTGCCCCTTCCACTTCTTTCTTCTCTCCTGAGAAGCCAAAGAGGGGTCCATCTGCAGCCTGGACCCGAGATGATTCCACCTAAAGCCTGACAAAAGTTCTCTTGAAGATGATGTTCACCGAGCTCCCATTATCCGCGAGGATTCGGTCGACGGTGAAGTCTTCGATGGTAACTTGAATTTCCAGGGTGTCGTGGAAGGGGTTTTCATTCCCCAGCATATACTCCTCTGAGAAGGTGATTTCTTCTAACGGCGGCGGGTTCTGCGACATCGAGGTGGCGTTCTTCTTGTATATTTGATGGAGACTTCCCTTGCGGGAAGCTCCGAGCCCGGCTCCTCTGTTGATTACCCCGACATGCCCACCTCCTGGGCCATGGATCACCTCTCTGCGACCTCCTAGGTCGATATGATCTACATTCCACCTCCTCAGCGAAGCTTGGAATGCCACTTGTCCCACCGGGTCCTCCTGTCTCTGTTTCTCCCTCTCCGCAACTCCTACTTCCAACCTCCTTCTTGCTTCCCAGAACTCCGGTCAAGCCAATGTCCCATGCCCCTCTACTCGATGGATGTCGCAGTAAAGGGGAATCTCTGCTTCCTGATGTATCGCCTGTTGCTCCCTTCGGCGACGCTTGTTGTCCTGATGGGTGATGGACATTGCTTCCCTTCTTCCTCCTCCTCGGCCTTCCTCCTGTCGGTTGTCATTCCTCCTCTCCTGTAGGAAACACGGTCTCACTGGTGGACTCCACTGGGGGTGATGCTCGGGGTACTGGAATCGCCTATCTTTCCCTCTCCTTTCTTGTGCCTCTGTTGGCCTTCTCTCCTCTTGCCTTTGAGGCCTCTCCTGCCTCCTCTCTTCCACCCTCATGGGCTCTTCTATCTTCCTCTTCTCCTCTCTTCTCCTCGGCTCCTCCTCCCTCCTTTTGACCTACCTTCCTGGAGATCTTCCAGCCCTCGTCACTGAAGTTCTTGCTTTCCCCCTTTCCAACGGTGCATCCCCATCCAGCCGCGCTAAGAAATCTTTGTTCTTCTCATCTCCTCGGACAAAAGTATTCGCCCTTTCTATCATCTCCTCAAAGGACCTCGGGGGGTTGGACCCCATCTCCGTGCTGAAAAGACCCTGTTTCAACCCGAACTTCAGGGCCACCATCACGGTGAAGCTGTCCACCTCCTCCACCTCCCAGATCTCCTTTTGGAATGATCTATATAATGGTCGAGACTCCCGTGCTGCCCTTGGTTGATCTTAAAGAGGGTGGTTGCTTCCTTCTTCCTTTTTTTGGATGTCATGAACCTCGCCATGAGGCCCCGATGCAGATCGGAGAAACAATAGATGAAACCTAATGGCAGCTGGTGGAACCAGTCCCTCGCATTATCTTTGAGGGTAATGGAGAAGAACCGGCATTTGAAAGCGTCGGACATGTTGCGGATGGAGACGACATCTTCAAACCACTAAAGATGCCTAACCGGGTCATCCCTGCCAGAGTATTAGGTGAGAATGAGCTCTCTGAACCCTTCGAGGATGGGGCTGGCAAGGATCTCGTTATAGAAGGGCTCATCCCTCCCTGGAGGTGACAAGTTTCATTCTCGCTGGAGATAACATACTCGCTCCACTGGCGAGTATCTCGGTATCTCGCCGGCAACATTGGATCTCGGAAACGGACCCCTTGGCTGCCCACTGGATGGTGTCGCGACTGAATCAGTCGCTCTTCTCTTGGCCAAGCAGGCTCCTTCCCAGCTCGCCTCTGCGGCGCTTCCTCATCCAGCAATGTCACGCGACGGGGGGAGGTCGCCGTGTCATCGGGGCGATGAGAAAACCCGGCGAGGATGGTCTTCTCAATTCTCTTCGCAAACTCCTCGAACGCAGCAATGAACACAAACTCGCCACCTCGCTCGAGATAACCAACTCTCGTTGAATTACCGACCAACTCTCCATGCTCGCCATCATTGACCATCTTGCTAAATCACCAAACTTTCCTCCTTGGTTGCGATCCACGCTCACCTCACAAAGTGTTGAAGCCAGGAAAAATCCCAACCTCAGAATTCAGATAAAAACCGCCTAAGGTTACCGGTTCAGGGGTAAGACCGGACAGCTAGGATGATTAGGATGAAGAACGAGGGCAAACAAGATCCCAGATGTTGCGGCAGGAAGGTCCCACCACGTACCTGAATGCTCTAAAGGAGCAGCCCCTTCTCAACCAAAAGTGGTTGAACTAAGTACGAGGGAGACTAGTTGATGACTAAGTCGCAAGGCCACGACCTAGTATCTTAGGAAAAGGAATCCAAAGGCTGGGCTAGTATCCGGAAAGGAGAGCTCGCGAGTATCTTGTAAAGGATTTTCAGTGTCTCACCTCATACCCCTGGGGTCCTATTTATAGAGAAATCCAAGGAGAGGGGGGTCATATTTATACCCCACCCCCTGGCGACTAGGCGACTTCTAAGGAGAACTCGCACGGGATGGGCGAGTATCTCTCCTAGTCGCCTACCTGGCGAGTATGCGAGGGGAGCTCTCCATACTCGCCCAAGCCTTCCGCGGTCTTGCGCGCTGACTCTGACTTCTATCTTGACTTGTTGACCTTGACTTCTGCTGACCTGGCTATGGTAGGACCCATCTTCGACGAATACGAGTTGTACAGTGCTTGTACCAGCACATGATGAGACTCATCCTGCTGAGGATTACTCTCAGTTCTGGTCAGACCCACGGGGTTTTTCTCAGGCTGATACTGCTGCTGCTACTGTAGCTGAGGCTCTAGAGGTAGAGTTTGTTGAAGACTCCCCCCCCCCCCCCCCTTCTCCAATTTACAAACTTAGAAGATATGGGGAAGGCCCGACTACTGTCAGCTCAGAGCCTAACAGAGAAATGAAAGAGGTTTGGAGTCCTATATCTAGAGGTATTATATTGGATACATTCTCCTTGGTTGACATTGGTGGTAAAAAACATCAGCCAAAGGATTATTTTGATAGATAAAGGCAGAAGAGTCAGAGCAGGCTAGTTCAATAGTTATATTTTATGTTGTGTTGAGTTGTGGGTTGCCCTCCCCCCAAACTATGAACAATTTGATATATATATATATATATATATATATATATATATATATATATATATATATATATATATATATATATATATATATATATATATATAATTTCTATGATTGTCTTGGAATGCTTGTTGTGTTTAGTTTTTGTTATCCTTTCAAGCCTTAATGTTTTATTATTTCATTATTTTTTTGTACAATTCACCTCAGCTTATAGGGTTCTTACTTCTTCAAATATGAAGAGATTGTTGGGTATTGTATCCACAATAACCCAGTTTTGAAGAAGGACCCAATTATGCTAATATGAATTGTGATTGAATTTGATGTTGCTTTTGAGGTATGTACTTGCAGGTTTTCATTGCTAAGTACACACCAATGTCATGTTATAGTGGGTCAGTAAACACAGTACTACACAATGTAATTCCTCATTGTGTAGGCCAAAGTGTTGACTCACGTGTAATCTCTCTATTGGGGTGTACTTCTATCCCAAGTACAGGAGAAGGCTCAAGGATGGTCAAGGCTTAGTTTCAGGATGAGGAATTTCTCCTAAGTAAAATTCGCCGAGTATGGTTTGGAATACTCGTCGAATTCGTCGAGTATCAGCTTGATACTCATCAAATTTGTCTTGTATACCTATCCATACCCGTCAAATCCATCGCTTATACTTAGGGAAAATTCGCTGAAGAATTGAAAATCTATTAAGTAAAATTCACCAAGTATTGTCGTGCATACTCGTCGAATGTATCTAACGATACTCGTCAAATTTATCGAGTATATGATGAGTCCACATTTTACACTGTTTTTTGGACTCATTTGGGCCAGTTTTATCGTCTTAGCACTACACTTGAGAGCCATTATTGCTTATATTTGCTTACGTGCCTATTTCACGATTAAATGCACTATAGGCCCGTTTCTGTGTGCTTTATTTGTTTCTGTGTTTTTGTTGTTCTTTAGCCTTGTCTTGGGAATGTGGTGTGCATGTTTGGTGGCCTATCTGCCTCTTCTGCTGGTGTAGGGTTCGAGTGCGTACTCCGAAACCGCTCGGGAGACCCCGACGATGCAGGAATACTGCGCACGACCACTAGACTTATTGCGCACGATCACGGGTCGTGTGCCACCGGGCGTGCGCATTACATTCGTCGATCTCCGTTCGATGACTTTCTCAAGAACTTTTCTCTGTTCGTTGAACTCTTTTTGTGCACGACCACTGGACTTATTGCGCACGACCACTGGTCGTGCGCCACCGATCGTGTGCATTACATTCTCATTTTTCCTATTTCTGCCCGAGTAATCGCACGAGCACTGGTCGTAGTGCGCACGACCACTGGTCATGCGCCACTGCTCGTGTGCATATATGCTGATGTTTCTATACAGGTTGCAGGTCTAATTGGAAATGGCACATGATCATCGACCGACAGTGCGCACGACCACTGGTCGTGCGCCACTGATCATGCGCACTGCTTTTGCTGCCTCCATATTTAAGGCCCTGCTCCGCGATTTAGGTCAACGCCCGTCATTTTGCCGCGATCGGGGAGTGCGCGGGAATCGCCATTTTACTTCTCCAGCTGCTCCATTACCTCCACCTTCATCGGGAGTCCATAGCCGGCTACTCCGAAGCTTTTCAAACTCTCCGGCGAAGCCCTCGGCCATTGACGACTTCAACTCCAAGCTTTCCACCGGAGTTGGTGAAGAAGACAACCTAGAGAACGGACTTAAAGGCCTTCGAGGTGACAGCTCGTTGGTACCGGAAGCCTCCTCAGACTGAGCCCGAAAGCAGATTGACAACTCGCTATTCCAGCCACGAACTGCGGTGGATCTTCACTCTCTTTTGGTTTACTCCTCTTCCCCTTCCTCTGTAGTATGGAATGGTTTAACATTGTAATGAACATTAAGTTTTATTCTATATCTAATGGGATGTTAGTAGTTTTCTTATGCTTGTGAGTAGTGTCTGTGAATGCGCCTCGCTCACTTCCACATCCACTTCATACCCGTGTCTCACTCGATTGCACTCCACATAAGAACACTTCCATCCATTAGCTTTTCGTCCACTCGCCCAACCGAAGTTCGGCATCGCGGCCGAAACACTCACTTCACCTTGCGAAGCGATGCCTTCGACCCGCATAGCCTTTACTAGTTTATTAGATCAAACAACCACAATCTCTCAAGTCCCTTTTTTACTCTTTTTTCTAAGTATAACCCTCATAACAATATTTTTTGAACTGTTGCCACTCTATGCTAATTACATTCCTCAAGAGACCGACACTCGGGGATTTATTTCCAAACTTTATTACTTGTGCGACCGGTACGCTTGCCGATTTACACGCACCAAGTTTTTGGCCCCGTTGCCGGGGAATGCAATTGTAGAACGACTCAGGATGACTGAAAATATTGTTATAAGAGTTGGTGTTTTTTGACTGTTGTTTCCTTCTATTGTGTTTGCCGCAGTGAATGCAGGGCCGAGCTACAAGAGATTTTATCGCCTATGACCCAGAGATCGAATGTACAATCCTAGCGCGAAGACGTGTCGCAGCCATCACTTTTGCCCCAATGGGAGACCAGCTGAATATTGATGCAGACAACCGAGTTGGAGGGATACCTCATGTCGACATAAATGGCAACGAAAATGAAGTGAACCCTCCCCAGGTCCGCACCATGAGGGATTATACTACACCTACTGTTGGGAGCATATACCCCGGTTTCGGACCTGCTATCACCAACCCACAGTTCGAGATTAAACCAGCTATTCTGAATATCATTCGAAATAATGCTCAGTTCTCCGGAATGGCCACTGAAGACGCCCATCTTCACCTTACAGAATTCTCCAAAATCTGCGCCACGTTCCGCTACGTTGGAATCCCAGACGAAACAGTCAAGCTCCGCCTCTTTCCTTTTTCATTAAGGGACAAAGCCAAGACATGGCTTCACTCCCTCCCACCTGGAACAGCCACCACCTGGGAGGCTTTGACCACAAAATTCCTAGCTAAGTTCCATCAGGTAGATCGGATCGTGAGCATGAGGCGCGCAATAGCCAACTTCCGGCAAGCCGATCAAGAAAGTTTAGCCGAAGTTTGGGAGCATTTCAAGGAGCTGCTGAGGAAGTGCCCTAATCATGGATTCCAAACGTGGAACCTCGTCGAAAGTTTCTACTTCGCTATTGATCCCCACCACCGAGCCATGATCGATGCCGCCTCTGGTGGAACAATCATGAATCTTGCTCCAGATGATGCTCTGAGAATCTTACAAGACACCGCCACCCACAACGCTTACTGGACAGCTGGAAGAAACATCCCACGAAGCATAAGTGGAGTATTTGTCGTGGATATCCCCAAGCCTGCTGCAGCCGCCCCAGTGATGGCAATCTCATGCCAAGGGTGCGGAAGCACCGACCACCACAGCTTCGAATGCTTAGGAGTTGAGGTACCAGACGAATCTTCTTTTATGAACGAGTCAATTAATTTTGTAGCCAATCAAAACAGGGGAGTGCCTTACGGGAACACATACAACCCGGGGGTAAGAAACCACCCCAACTTTTCTTGGAATCCTAACGCATCTGGCCAAAGATGGCAACCGGGGCGGCATTAAAACGATGCGTATGCCTCCGGAAGCCAACCGTGGCTGCCTCAACCGAATTATTCCCAAGGGCCCCCCGTCGTAAAAAAAAGTTCTTTAGAAGAGATGTTCGAGAAATTCGTTGAAATTTCTCAAACCAACATGACAAATCAAGCAGCCTCGATGCGCAAACTGGAGGCACAATTGGGCCAATTGGCTCAAGTGGTTTCCGAGCGCACCCAAGGCACCTTACCTAGTAACACCGAAAAGAACCCTTATGAACAAGGTAAAAGCCTTGGGGAGGAAAATTTGGGAAACCGCAATGAACTCGTCATCAATTGTAAAATAACCCACATCGAAACCCCAGCATTATGCAATTCCGGGGCATCCAGCAACATCCTCACTTTGCAAGATGTTGCGAAGATGCACCTACAAGTCGACATTGACAATCGGAAGTCGCTTATCTTATCGAATGGCAATTTGGTTGACACCGAGGGAGGTGTTTGGGAAGTTGAAATCGAGGTTAACGACAAAATTATAACCACTGACTTCCAGGTTTTGGGACCAAGGGAAAATAACTCTATTCTATATTAGGAGTCCCATTCCTGACAGCCAGTGGCGCATCCCTCGACTTTTCCAAAGGCCGTGTCACTTGGCCGACTGAAGATTCCACCCTCGATAACACGTCCATACATTCCTCTCCCATCCAAAATAATAATTTTCTGAGTGTCACAGATACCAAAATAGATTCAGGTCTCCCAACTTTGAAAGAAGCACATCTGGAAGAGAAGACAAAGAAAGGACTCTCCCAGGAGGTAGATGAGAATCAAGAGCTACTGGTCAAAGAAGAGATCGAGTGTACCAAAGCCACGACTGCCTTTCTACTTCCAGCCAACTATGTTGTTGAGCATGGCGAACCAAGTTTTATTCGGGAGAAATCCCTAGACACTTATTTGTATAACTCTGTTAAGCGATCTGTAGCTTGGGCAGATTCGGTCGCTGTCATGGTGCCGGACAGGATGCCACAAACCACGACACCAGGAAACCCCACAGCCTACATCCATTGGAAGTCTCCCACGGTGGAGAAACTGAAAGAGGCAAAGCGTTTACGCGAAGAGCGCTACGCTGCCTTCCGGCGCGAGAAAGAGTGCAATCGAAGTAAAGGGAAAATGGCTACCCTCAATGCAAAAAGACAATCTGCTGTCCTCTCGCATCCCACCAGAGAGACTTACCACAAATCTGCTTATAGCTGATTGCACCACCATCATTCCACTTTCCCTCCTCTTTCTATTTTCTCGCTACTTTTTGAATGTTGGGTTGCTCTACTTTTATTTTTTCCTTTTTCTACTGTCAAGAACTCTTTATTATAACTGCTAATACAGGTATTCGGTCCACCTTAAGGACGGTAAACAAAAGGGCTTTCGGGAGACAACCCAAGTTGGATCGTTTGGTCCTATGCTGTGTTTTGAGTTCTTTTTATATATTCATATATATGTGTGTCCATATTTTGTTTGTCGTGCCTATTTCAATCGCAGGTGTAAGAATTTTTGAGGCGCGGCAACTTGGCCGCACTTGAACATCTCATTGCACGACTGGTATGCTCAATTTTGAGCATAGGTACTTCCTACCCTAGCTATTTATCCCATTTGGAATGCTTATTTTTACTAGTTGTCAAATTTAAGTCTGGGGGGAGAACATGCATGTGGTCACTACACAACACATTCTATTGCATACCAGTTTCTTGTTTAGTTATTTCTTGATCTCTGTTGCACACACTGAGTCACCCACATGAGTGTGCTCTTATCCACGCGCACAGCCTGAGTCAAATGTATTGTTTTTGTGTAAACTTTAAGATAGTGGTGTTGGCTTAGGATTTCAGGATTGAGTAGTTCGAAACTCATGCAGTGCTCCTAATCGAGTACTCGTGGTTTGTGTAGAACTAGGATATAATTAATTTTTCTTTATGCTCGTAGATTTATATTTTTCTGCAGACGTAAATATTGTTTGTACTACTCAAAATCTGAATCTGGAGTAATCGAACGATAATGTAGGAATGTGTGTAGCCGCCACTAGACTCGTATTGCTCGAGTCGGGAGGAAGGATCATCTTTCTCGGTGGCTAAGAACTTGCCCTAAGCTACTCTCGAAGCATTGGTGCCCGGTTAGTCAAGCGTGCGCATGACGTAGGCCTTCATTTTGGCTAGTTTGAGCCTTGTTTAGCCTTTCCTACCCGTTAACTGTTGCATGTCAAATTTGTGCCTACCCCTTCTTTGATCCAGCTCCACTCACATTCACCAAGGCCTGAAGCTAAACCCACCATCGCAATCAAATGTTTGAGCTTGTTTGTATTTATTATTTTGCCAAGGTTGTGATATGTGGACATCGTTTAATGTGGTGCTGAATTCATTCATGTTTTTCTTGCTATGTTTGGGGATTGCAAGCGCAGAAAAGAAAAAAGCAGATAAGCGAAAAAGAAAAAAAAAAGAGAAAAATCTGAAAGAATTGCTTTGAGAATTCTATCCCCATCCTATTTATTGATTTTGGTCGGGTTAGGTCGTGTACACGCCCGGTTTTCAAGCTAAGTTTGGGGGTGTGTTACCCATATATTTCTAAGTGGATGTATTGGTTTAGGTTTTTATTCGCTCGCTTTGGTTGCGTGTAGCCTTCATGTTTATCATTGACTACCAAACCTTAGCCTAAGCCCCATTTTCTCCTACAAGTCCTACTGATTCAAGCTTGAGTCTAACCCGCGTCGTGGAGAGAGTGTGAACGTGCAAGCGTATGGTCCCCGACATTGGTGGATTCCTTTGAAGGTGATCCTGAGTCCCGATCTTTGGCAATGCTCACCTTAGTGGCCTGCCTACTTTCTTCCTACACATGATCGCAAGATTCTCCAGAATTCTAATTTTGAGCAATTACAATATTTATTTACGTCTGTCGAATAGTTTAAACTACGTCGTATAATTAAAAAGTTTTTCTATTATATCTTCTATGCCCATGATGTATTTGATTTCTCGTCTTACTTCTTTTTGAAATTTCTGAGCCAGCTAGCTATTTTCTAGTCCACGAAGTGATGATTCGCTCGGGACGTGCAAATGGTTAAGTCTGGGGGTGTGATGAGTCCACATTTTACACTGATTTTTGGACTCATCTGGGCTAGTTTTATCATCTTAGCACTATACTTGAGAGCCATTATTGCTTATATTTGCTTACGTGCCTATTTCACGATTAAGTGCACTATAGGCCCGTTTCTGTGTGCTTTATCTGTTTTTGTGTTTTTGTTGTTCTTTATCCTTATCTTGGAAATGTGGTGTGCACGTTTGGTGGCCTATCTGCCTCTTCTGCTGGTGCAGGGTTCGTGTGCGTGCTCCAGAACCGCTTGGGAGACCCCGACGATGCAGGAATACTGCGCACGACCACTGGACTTATTGCGCACGACCACTGGTCGTGCGCCACCGGTCATGCGAATTATATTCGTCAATCTCCATTCGATGACTTTCTCAAGAACTTTTCTATGTTCGTCGATCTCTTTTTGTGCACGACCACTGGACTTATTGCGCACGACCACTGGTTGTGCGCCACCGATCGTGCGCATTACATTCTCATTTTTCCTATTTCTGCCTGGGTAATCGCACGAGCACTGGTCATAGTGCGGCCGACCAATGCTCGTACGCCACTACTCGTGCGCATATTTACTGATGTTTCTATCTAGGTTGCATGTCTAATTGGAAATGACGCACGATCATCGACCGATAGTGCGCATGACCACTATTCGTGCGCCACTGATCGTGCGCACTGCTTTTGCTGCCTCCATACTTAAGGCCATGCTCCGCGATTTAGGTCAACGCCCGTCATTTTGCTGTGATCGGGGAGTGTGCGGGAATCACCATTTTACTTCTCCAGCTGCTCCATCACCTTCACCTTCGCCGGGAGTCCATAGCCGGCTACTCCGAAGCTTTTCAAACTCTCCGGCGAAGCCCTCGGCCATTGACGACTTCAACTCCAAGCTTTCCACCGGAGTTGGTGAAGAAGACAACCTAGAGAACGGACTTAAAAGCCTTCGAGGTGACAGCTCGTTGGTACTGGAAGCCTCCTCGGGCTGAGCCCAGAAGCGGATTGACAACTCGCTATTCCGGCCACGACCTGCGGTGGATCTTCACTCTCTTTTGGTTTACTCCTCTTCCCCTTCCTTTGTAGTATGGAATGGTTTAACATTGTAATGAACATCAAGTTTTATTCTATATCTAATGGGATGTTAGTAGTTTTCTTATGCTTGTGAGTAGTGTCTGTGAATGTGCCTCGCTCACTCCACATCCACTTCATACCCATGTCTCACCCGATTGCACTCCACACAAGAACACTTCCATCCATTAGCTTTTCGTCCACTCACCCAACCGAAGTTCGGCATCGCGGCTGAAACACTCACTTCACCTTGCGAAGCGGTGCCTTCGACCCGCATAGCTTTTACTAGTTTATTAGATCAAACAACCACAATCTCTCAAGTCCCCTTTTTACTCTTTTTCTAAGTATAACCCTCATAACAATATTTTCTGAACTGTTGCCGCTCTATGCTAATTGCATTCCTCAAGAGACCGACACTCGGGGATTTATTCCCAAACTTTATTACTTGTGTGACCGATGCGCTTGCCGATTTACACGCATCGGTATACTAAGTGATACATGTCGAATTCGTTGAGTCTAGTCAACGCTACTTCTCTAGATTTTTTCAAGTATAATTCATCGAGTATCAAAGCAATGAGTGTGTTGAGTTAAATCGACAATATTCGATGAATGCAGCCTATGATGTTGAGTAAGCAAAAAGCGTTGAGTGCAATGACGTTGAGTGCGCTGAGTCTTTCAGTCGATACTCGACGAATTCGTCGAGTATACCTTTTGATACTCGACAAATTTGTCGAGTATGACTCCTTGTCATGGCGCTGAGTGACCAGCCGGCCTGGGATGATTTATGTTAACCCCGAAATCGGCGATCCTTCCCAAGGAAGCCAGCTCACTCGTCGCGGCCTGCCCCGGGTTCCTCCTGAAGGTCGCGACACCATAGTGTGGGCAGACAGAATTCTCTGTCCGCTCAGGCCGCACGGCTTGAGCAGTCTGAAAGTGCAAGTTAGATCTGATATACTCTAGAGGGGGGTGAATAGAGTATGGTGCTTGCTAAAAACTTTTTACAATATTTGTTGTATTCCTAAGTGAACAGGGAAGCAAATAATATAAAGTAAATCTAAACACAGCAACTATCTAATCACAGAGCAATCTAAACACAAAGCAATCACAATCCACATCCAGAAACAAAAGAAAGACAAGCAACCAAATGACACAAGGAGCTATAGTGGTTCCCCAATCAACTTGGGTACATCCACTCTACTACCACCCTAGGTAGGAATCCACTGCAGGATGAGTTGATCAGGTGTCCTGGGCACCAATGAGCTTTTGATAAGGTGCTCAAAAACCAAACCAGATTTTTTGATCAGGTGTCTTGCCACCACTGAGTTTTGATAAGGTCTCAGAAACCAATCACAAACTTTTGAAGGGAGTTTGAAAAACCCTTTATAGTAGAGATAGTGAGAGAAAGGAATGAGATGATCTTCTTTGTCAACAGTCAGAGAGAAGATAGTGGATGTTGTCAAAGCTCCCCCTGAGATCTTGAGTTGTTCAGGAAGTGAAGCTTTGCAGTAGGGTGATAGGCCTTCAGATGGTTTGATCTCCAGCAAAAGATGATTTCAGCAACATCTGAAATGTGAGGTGTCTGGAGTCTTGAATGATGATGGCCTTTGAACACTTGAATCAAGAGAGATCTGAAAATTTCAGTTAGTTGATCTCCTTTTGTGATAGTGTTCTTGTATGAATTCTTGAGACTGAGAATGTCTGCAACTCTCTTTCTTTCTCTTATGTAAATGTTGTTGTAAGAGTTGTTGCAGAAGTTGTAATTATCTTATTGTTGTAGAGAATGAATATATCTTTTATTCCTTTCATCTGAATAGAATTGATCCACTGTCCAAGATAGCCGTTAGCCTGTCAATAAATAACTTCCTTAATTGCATTTGTCTTCTGGAGGAAAGTTAAATAAAACATTCCTTGAAACTTGCTCCAGATTAAATGAAAAACGGCTACAAGATCCTTGACATAAATGCTGAGAATAATTCCACAACTATCTGAATTTGAATCTTGAAAATCGTCTAACTCTTCAGAAAAATGTCGAACTGAGCTCCACTATCGTTGAACTGAGCTCAGAGACTAGTCTTGGACAGAAACAGAGATCGTCGATCTGAGCTCAACTATCGTCGAACTGAGCTCAGAGAATGAGAAACAAACTGGAGTCAAGATCGTCGATCTGAGCTCGAAGATCGTCGAATGGAGTTCAACGACTCGTTGAAGTAGAGATCAGAGATCGTCGAATGGAGTTTGACGATTCGTCAAAGTGAGCTAAACGATCGTCGAATGGAGTTCGACGATTCGTCGTACTAAGCTCGACGAAATAACTTAGTCTCCAGAACTAAAATCTCTGGTCTTGAGGGCAGCTTCCAAACCTAACTACTAACCCTTAGACTCAATTCTAATTGACCTTTAGATCTATACAATGAGGTCAAGATAGGTTTCTTAAGAGACATAGTGATCCTTGCCCAAATCAGTAATAGGGTGTTCCAACAATCTCCCCCTATTTGGGTTAGGATTACTATTTACAGATCTTAGAAGAAGCATACAAAGTAGAAATGCAACAAAACAAAATATTGCAGAATCACAGACATTATCTCAGATATCTTCAGGAAACAAAAAAATATATTGTCACCTTACAGAATTACTCTTTTTCCTTGCTCTTTATAAGTACTATTTCTCTGTTGGGATTGAGAGTTTCCTTTTTAGATCTTCTATCATCAGCTGCACCTAGAGAGGTTTGTTGCTTTGGACTGGGCACTACAGCTTCAGGGTGCAGCTTCATGTAGCTTTCTGAATCAAAAAACTTGCTGGATGAATATCTTTCAAGTTCCTTTTTCCTTTGATCTGATAATGTAGTTATATTGGAAGTGTCTTTTCCTTGTTCTTTGGCTTTCTTGATCTGATCTAAAGCAGCCAATTCTTTCATCCTAGCTGTCCATGAAGTGGGATTGTTTTCTGGATCCTCAAATAGAACTGGATGCTCATATCTATTTCAGGGATTATCTGGAGGAGCTCTGGAAGAAACTAAATCTTTCAGTTTGTAAGGAAAGGGACCAGAGGTTGTATCAGATGGACCTTGTCCTTGCCTTGAATATGGATGTTGCCTGGAATAGCCTTTAGAATAAACTTGGAATTCTCTTTGATGTCCTCTGTAATTTCCTCTTCTTGACTGATAGCCTCTAGATTGGCTTCCTCTGTATTGGGATCTACCTTGAGGTTGATAAGAGCTTTGGCTTCTGGCAGAGGGTTGAAATACAGAACTTCCACTTGCACCTGCATCAGGTGAAGGAGGAGGAGGAGTAGGAGGATTATTGAACTGGGATGATCCTTTATCATATTTTCTCTTTTTCTTCATAGCTTTTAGTTGATTTTTGGAGTATTGCATCCAATGTTCTGTGATAGGGCAATCATGAAGAATGTAGTAAGGAATATCATTTGTGTATTTCACTTTTGCTGGGGGGACTCTCTTCATTGCTTTGCTTCTAGCTTTTCTTTTCCTTACAATTATAGCAGAGGAGTCATCTGAGTCAGTCCTATATTGATCACTATCTGAGCTTGGAGGGTTGTCATACACTGCATCAATCTTTTTGAGATAATCTATCTGTTGTTGTGACTGAATAGGAGAGACAGCAGAAACAACAATAGTAACAGCAGTAACAGCAGGAGGAGGAGTAGAAGCAATACTGGCAGAAGAAGTTGTGACAGCAGCGGATTTAGATACAATATTTTCAGCAACAGAAGCTACAGCAGCAGATTCAGAAGGAGCATTAGCAGCAGTAAGAGCAGGCTCAAAAACAAATGCCTCTGTCATATATATATCTTCAATAACATCAATATCAGAACTAGCAGAAACATCAACATTAGCAGTAGGAGCAGCAGCAGGAAGAGCAACAGAAACATCAGTAACAGCAGGAGGAGTAGCAACAGAGAGGGAGTTTATAAAAGAATTAATTAAACTGGTGTCACAGCTTGAAATAGGCACAATGGCCTTAGAGAGATCCTCAGATTGCTGGACTACAGTGTGCTTTGTAAGACAGCTGAAATAAATAGAATCAAAATCTGATAATAGTGACTTGAGGTCCAGTGTGATAACTGCAACTGGAAGTATTGAAGCTTGATCTTGGACTGAAGTAACAGCAGCAGCAGCAGGCAATCTTTCCACTTCATAAGGTATCTCCCCCTGCCTAGATTCAGTGGCAACTGGATCAAGGCACCCAGAAGAAGGGATTGCCTGAAAAGGAAGAAGAGAGGAGAGCCTGGCAGACAGTTCTTGGACTGTTTTTAGAAGAGGAGCCAAGGAGGTCTCCATCAAGAGTGATAGCCTGGGAGCTATCAGCTCATAGAGCATGTCTGCTAGAGCTGGAAGATCTACATGCTCAAGATGGACTTGAGTAGAGGTAGGAATTGAAGGTGGAGCAGCAGGAGATGTTGGAGGAGAACAGGTGGATGGGGGAAATGAAGGTTGAGAGATGGGAATTGTGGAAATGGAAGATAGTGGAATGGAAATAGATGGTGTGAAAGATGGTTGTGCAATGATATCTTGAAGTAGTTGTTGGTATGAGGTGGATGAAGATGGTGGCTCAGGAGGGGATGAGGGAGAGTCATCCATAAAGGAATCATCTATAAGATTGAAAGAGGGAATATGAGAGGATGAGTAAATATCCAGGTGGGGGTATTGATGTAGGGGATGGAAGATTTCTTCAGTGAGAGGAGGAGTTGGAGAAGGAATGGAAGTTGGAGATGGGGTGGAGATTATGATGGTGGATGTGACTGATGTAGATGACATAAGAGGTGGAGGAGGAGGAGAAGAGGAAGCAAGCAAGTCTTCTGCAGGGGCAGAAACTTGAGGGAAAGTGACTGGAGCAGTCCTTGTGCCTGAAGTAGAGCTTGCAGAGGGCCTGCTGGGCTTCATAATTTGCCTGTCCCATTTGTCAAATAGGGCACAGGAGAGCCTCTTGGAGGCATTGATGTGCATCCCATTTGAAACTAGCAGTGCAGGGTATCTGTTCTGAAGAAACAGCCCTAATATCCTTCCAAAATTAACAAAATTTTTGTTGATTTTCTTCTTAATCAAATCAAAGAAGACTTCTCCCCAGTTCAATTGTTTCTTATCCACAAGAGCACCCATCAAGCAGAGCTGATACCTGGATATGGTATCATGGGCTGAGTGTTTGGCCAACAATACCTTCCCAACAACATCAGCTAGGAATCTGTACTCCACGGATAGATTTTTCTTCAGCAACTTGCTAGGGTTTGCATCTGAATGTCCCATTCTTTCAAGCAAATCAGAAAACTCCTCTCTAGAAATCTCAGCAGAATCCTCTCCAGAATTTAATTGGAAGACCTTTGTCAAGACAGCAGGTGTGAGAGATACCTGGGTTCCTGAGATTGTTCCAATCACTGTATTCTGATCCAGGTTATGGGCAGTATACACCCATTCTTTGATCTCATCTGCAGCTAGTTTGATCCTGGTGGTCATGATGGTAACTAGCTTTTGTTCCTTGAAAAGTTCTAGAATATCTTTGAAAATTTGATCGCTGTTACTGAAGGAGTCCATGTCGATGTCAAAACCTGCATCAAATTTCATCGCGGCCAGGATTGCAACTGAGACGGCCATTGATTACTGCAAAAATGAACAAGCAAACGACCAAGTGTAGAGAAGTTTGGAGGGAAAGAGAAAGTTTGCAGAAAGTATGAAAGCACAAAGGGAGAACGACGGTCGAAAAATGAATTTTATATTAGGGTTCGACGCAGAAAAGGAAAGATCGTTGAACTCTGTTCGACGATCTGGGCTTCTAAAGAAAACTGAAAGGTCATCAATAGCGTCGATCTCCGTTCGACGATATTAGAGAGCGTCGAGCTCCGTTCGACGATAGTTCAGAAAACAAAGTCGTCGAGCTCCGCAAGATGATTGCTGACCTGAGAGAGATAGTTTAGCACTATCTGAGAGGCGCTGAACTCTGGTCGATGATTTCGGAAGTCGTCGATCTCCGTTCGACGATCGGGGGGAAAATCGTCGAGCGTAGTTCAAAGATCAGAAACACTCTTACACACTAGAAAAATCAAGAAGTTTGCCTAGTATTGGTCAATTTTAGAGTTTGAAAATCTTGGAACTTATTTTAGACTTCCTCCATCTAACACTCCTAACTGATTCAGGAAGAATGTGTGTTTCTTTTCATCCAAGGGTTTGGTGAAAATATCTCCCCTTTGCAAATCAGTTGGGATATATTGAAGTTCAATTTTATTCTTCTCAACATTATCCATTAGAAAGTGATGTCTAATTTCTATGTGTTTTGTTCTACTATGGAGGACTGGATTTTGGGCTATAGAAATAGCACTGGTATTATCACAAAATATTTTTGACTTCTCTAAGTTGTAGCCATAGTCTAAGAGTTGGTTTTGAATCCACAAGATTTGTGAACAACAACTACCTGCAGCCATATATTCAGCTTCAGCAGTTGAAGTTGACACATATATTTGTTTCTTGCAAAACCAGGAGACAAGTCTGTCACCAAGAAACTGATAAGTTCCACTGGTGCTTTTCCTGTCTATTCTGCATCCAGCATAATCAGCATCAGAAAATCCAGTTAAGTCAAATGCTGAATCATTTGGATACCAGAGACCTAGATTTGGACAACTTTTTACATACCTGGGAATCCTTTTTACTAAGGTTAAGTGTGACTCTCTAGGGCTAACTTGGAATCTAGCACATATACATGTAACAAACATTATGTCAGGTGTACCAGCTGTAAGGTACAATAAATAGCCAATCATTGCTCTATATGTTGTCTGATTAACAGGTTTCTCATGTTCATCGGCATCTAATACAGCATTAGTAGGCATAGGTGTTTTCATACATGATGCTTCAGACATACCAAATTTCTTAACCAATTCTTTTGCATACTTGGTTTGAGAAATAAATATGCCTTCAGCATGTTATTTGATTTGCAATCCTAGAAAGAAGGATAGCTCACCCATGCTACTCATTTCAAATTTAGAATGCATTAGGTTGGAAAACCTTCTGCACAAATTTGAATCAGTAGAACCAAATATAATATCATCTACATAGATTTGTACTAGTAGGGTATGGGACTTATGGGTTCTAATAAAAAGAGTTTGGTCTACTCTACCCCTTATAAACTCATTTTTCAGAATAAAGCATGCTAGAGTCTCATATCATGCTCTAGGAGCTTGCTTTAGACCATATAATGCTTTATGTAATTTGAAAACATAATCAGGATGAGTTGAAGAGATAAAACTTGGGGGTTGTCTGACATAGACTTCTTCTTTGATATCTCCATTGACAAAAGCACTCTTTTCATCCATCTGGTATACTTTGAAACCTTTGTGTGCTGCATATGCTAAGAAGATTTTTATGGCCTCTAACCTTGCAACTGGTGCAAAGGTCTGGTCATAATCTATCCCTTCTTCTTGAGAATACCCTTGAGCAACTAGCCTTGCCTTATTCCTTACAATGACTCCTTGATCATCCAATTTATTTCTGAACACCCACTTTGTTCCAACAATGGAGTGATCCTTTGGCCTTGGTACTAATTCCCAAACTTTGTTCCTTTCAAATTGATGCAACTCTTCTTGCATTGCAATGATCCAGTGTGGATCTTGCTCTACATCTTGAATGGATTGAGGTTCAATTTGAGAAAGGAAGCAAGTGTGCATCAGATTTTGGTTGACCTGATTTCTTGTTTGCACACCAGCTGAGATGTCTCCAATCACTTGGGAAATTGAATGGTCTCTTGATGTTACTAAATCAATAGGAGGTGTTGATTGTTCACCAACCTGTGTTGTTATTTCCTCTGGAGGTACAACAACTGTCTCTTCAAGAAGTTTCTCTTCAAGATATTGAATGTCTTCTTCATCTTCACTGCTTTCCTCTTTTTGAATGATTTGTAATCTGTCCAAGTCTTCTGCAAGAGAGTGTACATGTAAAGGTTCTATGGTAGAAGTATTTTTCTCCTTGAAAGACATGTTAGTTTCATCAAAAGATATATGAACAGATTCTTCAATTTTGAGAGTTGATTTATTATATACCCTATAAGCCTTACTAATCATGGAGTATCCCAGAAACACTCCTTTATCAGCTTTAGCTTGAAATTTTGCTAAATATTTCTTGTCATTATTGTGAATGTAACAAATACAACCAAAAATTCTAAAATAATCTACTTTAGGTTTCTTCCCTTTGAGTAATTCATAGGAAGTCTTGCCCTTCAGTTTATGTATTAAACTTCTGTTCAACACATAGTTGGAGGTGTTCACTGCCTCTGCCCAAAAGGATAGAGGAAGGTGAGCATCTGACAATAATGTAGTGACAGATTCAATAAGGGTTCTATTTTTCCTTTCAGCTACCTCATTTTGTTGAGGAGTTCTAGGAGCTGAGAAAGTGTGTCTGATCCCTTCACTCTGACAGAACTCTTGCATAAGAAGAGAATCAAACTCTGTCTCATGATCACTTCTAATCAGGGCAATGTGAGTATTGAACTCAGTTTGTATGCATTTGAGAAACTCTGTCAAACACTTAAAGTTATCAGACTTCTTCCTCAGAAAGAACACCCATGTGAATCTAGAGAAGTCATCTACAACCACTAAAGTGTAAGATTTCCCCCCTAAACTTTGTACTGTAATGGGTCCAAAAAGATCCATAAGTAACAAATACAAAATCCTAGGTGAATCACTCTTATTAAGTGACTTGAAACTATTTTTGGTTTGCTTGCCTAATTGACAAGCCCTGCAGAGTCCTTCCTTCTTGTAGGGGCCAGAAGGTAGTCCTCTAACAAGGTTGTCCTTGGATAGCCTAGCAATGGTTCTAAGGTTTATATGTCCTAATCTCTTATGTCATAACTCATTAGGTCTACAAATAGAATTAAACAGGCAAATATCTACTTCTGTTGAAAGAAAGTCTACTAAATAGATGTTAACTTTCCTTTTACCTGTCAACACAGTTGTGTTGTCCTCTGATTTGATCTTGCATAAGGATTTGCTGAAAGTCACTTGGTAGCCTTCATCACATAGTTGACTGATGCTGATCAAGTTGTGTTTCAGTCCTTCCACATAGGCTACTTTCTTGAATGTGACTGTACCAATCTGAACTGCACCATATCCTTTTGTTAGTCCAAAGTTTGAATCACCAAATATGACTTTGGGTCCAGGCTTGGCTTTGAAGGATGTGAAGTTGTCCTTGCTCCCTGTCATGTGCTTGGAGCACCCACTATCCAAATACCATTGCAGGTTTGATGTTGGATAGGTCTTCACCTACACATAAAGTAATTTACTTATTTTTGACCCAGTTTACCTTGGGCCTAGGTTGATAACCTTTAAATTCAGAAATAAATGACATCCCTGGTTGATTCTTATAACCTTCAGGATGATATCTCCTTGGAGGTATTATCCATTCAGTAAAAGGGTTAAATCTTTGGGATGAAGGACCCCTAGATTTGGATTTTGATTTACCCTTGAATAAGTTTTCAAAGCTCTAATCTCTACTCGACGATCGTTGAGCTGAGTTCGACGATCTTGGGTCAGATCGTCGAGCTCCGTTCGAAGATCGACTATGGCAGAGTTCAGGGTTTAGAGATCGTTGACCTGCGTTCGACGATTTTGCCTGAGATCGTTGATCTCCATTCGGCGATCGTCTAGCTCCGTTCGACGATTTCTGTTGAAATCTTGTTTTCTTGGGTAAGTCAGAATTTTTCCTAGCTACCTCTACAACTCCCTTCCCTTTATCAGAGATAAACTTAATTAGGGTTGTTAGTAATATAGTTTGGCTGGATGAAGCACCCAAGCCTAGTGTACTATTGAATCTAGAGTTCAATGTGCTTGTGATGTCCATTAGCTTGATGCTTCTCCCATTAAGGGATTCTTCAAGCTTTTTGGCCTCTGATAGCTCACTTTTCAGTGAAGTTATCTGCTCCCTACAACACTCCAACTCCTCAGAGAGTTTGAGGTTTTCTAATTTTAAGGTACTGTGTTTAGATAATTGATTTCTGAGAGAGATGATTTCCTTCTCAGATTTTAATAAGTCTAAACATAGTGCTTTAAACTCATACTTAAAGTCCTCAGAATTAAAATCAAAAGAACTTATTACCTGGTCCTCTTCAGATTGAGTCTCTGAGTCTGACTCTGACTCTTCTGCATCAGAATTGTGTTGTGAGGCATTGATAGCCATCATGCAGAATTCCTTCTCTTCAGCATCATCTTCATCATCACTTGAGCTGGAAGAAGTTTCAGATTCTTCTTCTATCTCACTCCAAGTTTCAGCAACAAATCCCTTCCTTGTGTGTTTGTTCTTGCTGGAGGAGGGTTTGACATTGCTATTCTTCTTAAAATCCTTGTCTTTTCTTCTTTCTTTCCTGTCCTTTCTGTCCTTGTTTTTGTTTTCTGGACAGTCAGGCACAATGTGGCCTGGTTTCCTGCAACCAAAACAGATAATTTCTTTGTTATTTGATTTATCATACCTTGGCTTGTCATGCTCTTTGTATGATCTCTTCCTGAAGTCCTTTCTGGCCATTTTGTAAAATCTTTTGGCTAGTAGACTTAGCAATTCCTCATTGTCTGTGACCTTGTCTTCAGGCTGATCTTCAGTGGCTTTGAAAGATATTGACTTTTCCTTTCTTGTGGCTGGTGAGGCAGCCTTCTGCTTTCTTCTCTATTTTTGATGAGCAGCTCATAAGACTTGAGCTTGCCCAAGAGAGTTTCAGTGGTGATCTCATTGAGACTTCTGGCATCCTTGATTGGCCAGATCCTTGAGTCCCAAGTGCTTGGGAAGCACATTAGGATTTTATCATTTAGCTCAGTCAATGAGATCTCTTTATCCAAAGTTTTCAGCTCATTAACTATGAGACTGAGTCTGTTATACATGTCTGCTACTGACTCAGCTTCTCCTTTCTTGATGTTCTCATATTGGGTTATGAGGTGAGATCTTCTGTCTTTTCTCTCATCAGCTAATCCTGAGACTATTTCAGATAGCTTGTCCCAAATGTCCTTTGTTGAGTTGCATTCAGCTACCTTTTAGAATATGTCATCAGACATAGTCTGGGCTAGAATGTTCATAGCCTTTGCATCTGCTAATTTCCATTTCTTTATTTCTGCCTCTGTTCCTGAAGGAGGTGGAACAGCACTTGTGCTTGTATTCTCTGGAGGTCTTGGACACACTGTCAAAATAGAATTAAAAATATCCTCATCAATAGAGTTCATGTACAGTCTAATCCTTGCCTTCCATAGTGCAAACTTAGATAGATTGCACACTGGAGGTCTGGTGCTAGCATAATCTTTGTTTTGGGTCATGATTTGTGAAGAATTAATTCTAATAATCAAAATCAACACAAGCAGATCTAACTATATGGATCTTTGGGTTCAGGTGTTAGCCTGTGCAACCACTAAGGTGTGGTATTTTTAACCAACCTCGCTTTGATACCAATTGAAAGTGCAAGTTAGATCTGATATACTCTAGAGGGGGGTGAATAGAGCATGGTGCTTGCTAAAAACTTTTTACAACAGTTGTTGTATTTCTAAGTGAACAGGGAAGCAAATAATATAAAGTAAATCTAAACACAGCAACTATCTAATCACAGAGCATTCTAAACACAAAGCAATCACAATCCACAGCTAGAAACAAAAGAAAGACAGAAAACCAGATGACACAAGGAGCTATAGTGGTTCCCCAATCAACCTGGGTACATTCACTCTTCTACCACCCTAGGTAGGAATCCACTGCAGGATGAGTTGATCAAGTATCCTGGGTACCAATGAGCTTTTGATAAGGTGCTCAAAAACCAAACCAAATTTTTTTATCAGGTGTCTTGCCACCACTGAGTTTTGATAAGGTCTCAGAAACCAATCACAAACTTTTGAAGGGAGTTTGAAAAACACTTTACAGCAGAGAGAGAGAGAGAAAGGAATAAGATGATCTTCTCTGTCAACAGTCAGAGAGAAGATAGTGGATGTTGTCAAAGCTCCCCCTGAGATCTTGAGTTGTTCAGGAAGTGAAGCTTTGTAGTAGGGTGATAGGCCTTCAGATGGTTTGATCTCCAGCAAAAGATGATTTCAGCAACAGCTGAAATGTGAGGTATCTGGAGTCTTGAATGATGATGGCCTTTGAACACTTGAATCAAGATAGATCTGAAAATTTCAGTTAGTTGATCTCCTTTTGTGATGGTGTTCTTGTATGAATTCTTGAGGCTGAGAATGTCTGCAACTCTCTTTCTTTCTCTTGTGTAAATGTTGTTGTAAGAGTTGTTGCAGAAGTTGTAATTATCTTATTATTGCAGAGAATGAATATATCTTTTATTCCTTTCATCTGAATAGAATTGATCCACTGTCCAAGATAGCTGTTAGCCTGTCAATAAATGACTTCCTTAATTGCATTTGTCTTTTGGAGGAAAGTCCAATAAAACATTCCTTGAAAATTCCTTGAAACTTGCTCCAGATTAAATGAAAAACGGCTACAAGATCCTTGACATAAATGCTGAGAATAATTCCACAACTGTCTGAATTTGAATCTTTAAAATCGTCTAACTCTTCAGAAAAACGTCGAACTGAGCTCCACTATCGCTGAACTGAGCTCAGAGACTGGTCTTGGATAGAAACAGAGATTGTCGATCTGAGCTCAACTATCGTCGAACTGAGCTCAGAGACTGAGAAACAAACTGGAGTCAAGATCGTCGATCTGAGCTCGAAGATCGTCGAATGGAGTTCGACGACTCGTTGAAGTAGAGCTCAGAGATCGTCGAATGAAGTTCGACGATTCATCGAAGTGAGCTAAAGGATCGTCGAATGGAGTTCGACGATTCGTCGTACTGAGCTCGACGAAATGACTTAGTCTCCAGAACTAAAATCTCTTGTCTTGAGGGCAGCTTCCAAACCTAACTACTAACCCTTAGACTCAATTCTAATTGACCTTTAGATCTATACAATGAGGTCAAGACAGGTTTCCTAAGAGACATAGTGATCCTTGCCCAAATCAGTAATAGGGTGTTCCAACACAGTCTCAGTTGTCTGACCGCCCAGGCCGCGTGCCATCCCTTGGTCGGCAGTGGTCGTGGACTGCTTCCGCAGTCCGCCTCTGTAGGTCGCGCCCTTTTTCAGCTTAACCGCAAGCTTGTCTCCGCAGGCCTCTCTTTGCCGGACTCAATTCCCTGTCCGCCCAGGCCGGCAACAGGTCGCGTATCTTACAGGAATTGGACTCCCTCAGCACGCTCCTACAGGTCGCTCCTCAAGAAGACCAGACCGCCCAAACCGCCAAAATAACAGTGGCGACCCGCCCCCAGGCCGCCAGCCAGCTACCTCAGTTTCTACCTCTCCAACACGCGCTGTCTGCCTCATCAGTCTGGGAGATCGCTCAGCCCTTGGCCACCAGCAGCATGGGCAGCCAACTCCTTCAGTCTGCCTCCAGAGTGCGGACAATCACTCTTCGGCTACCCGCGAAGATCAGCAGAAATACCCAGTTTCTCGCGAGCTCGGCGGACTCAAAATGCGATTAGGACTTCCAGTCCGCCTTCATTGGTGAACCCCAATAACTTCGATAGCCAGCCTCTCTGTCCAACATAGGCGGACTCAGCTTAGCAGCAGCCACGGACTCCGCTGACTCAGCGGACTCAAAATGCAGCCCGCCATTCCTCGCCTCCAGCACCCACTTCTCTCCAGCAGCGGGGTACTTCTCCTCAGCCCGCAGGCTTGGCGCGGCCTCGACCAATAGTGGCGGACTCCTCCCACTCCGCCAGGCAGCAGAATCACCTCAAGGCAGTCCCAGACCGTATAGCCTCGTGAGGACTCTGCGGACTTAGCGGGCACTCGTCAGCTCACACCCTTAGCGCAATCCCAGTTCAGCAGCGGCGGACTCTGCAGATTCCCCCCGCAGTCCGCCACTTAGCCTCCAGCATCTGCCTCCCCACTAGCATGCAGACGATCTCAGCTCAGCAGTGGCGGACTCTGCGGACTCTCCTCGCAGTCCGCCACTTAGTCTCCCAGTTCTCCATCTGCAGCACCAGCTCCAGAAGCAAGCCCCAGTCTGCGCGGCCTGTTGCAGACTCGGCGGACTCCGTCTTCTTCTCGCTCAAGTTACCGTCTCACCGAGGGTAACGTCACCGCAAGCCATTACCTCATCGGTCCTATAAATAGACCCCCATGCCTCTCCTTTGGAAGGAGGTCTCATCATCGCCAAGGTGCTCACGATCAAAGACAGCCCACAACAAACTCAAGTGATCACCTCCTGCGGACTCCGTTTCCCAGTCTGCAATCCTTCTTTCTGTAACCGCGCGCGGCCTGCCGACTTCAGTTGCCAGACCGCGCGGCCTCTGTATCTCCCTTAGTAGCGCAGCCTGCCAACCTGGCTCTTCAGTCCGCACGGCCTCTCCTGGCACTTCTTCCTCAGCCGTCAGCTTCCTCCTTGTACCTCTTCATTGCTTTCTTGTAAAAGTGTATTGCCAAGTTGTAACTCTCACTATTAATCAAAGGAAAGCCCGCCGCAAGTCTGGCATTTAAGCCGCGGCGGTCGAAGTCTACTATTGCCGCTGCTAGCAGCCCCTTCTCTCTTCCCCTCAGTTCAGCTCAGCTCTCTCGGCATCAACCTGCAAGCACAACTGTCCAAGTAACCGTCTGCACAACAGCTCCTGATCAACCTCCTCCGCTGCTCTCAGCAAACCTCTCCTCTATCCCTGCAACCTCTTTGACAAGCGCTTGCTCCACTCTCGAGCACCCAGAAGCTTCCTCTTCCCCTGCAAACTTCATCATCTTCCTCTCCTAGCTTGTGAGATCGAACACCTCCCTCCGTGTTAACTAGGAGGTGTTGTTTTCACGCATCAACAGTTAAGATGCATCCTTCAGATCCGAACAGACGGTGAACAGCGACAATTAACCATGTCAGACCATCAGCCAGTCAGAAGCTTTGCTCCAAGTCCTAGAGATGACCCTCTAGAGGAGGCCTTCGAGCAATCGCGCCGTGAGAATGCTCAGCAATTCCAAGCGATCAACCAAATGCTTGCTATGATGACGCAGCGACTATACTCTCAACCTACAGCAGCTCCAGTTACGTCAGTTGCTCCAGTCAATCCAACACCAACATTGGAGCATCAGCAAGCTTGTCCTCCCGCTTGCCCGCCAGTATATCTTCCTCCTTATACAGCAACCTTCCCGCAAGGGCCTACAACCCCTTTGCGACCTCAAGATGAAGAGTTTGCTGCTTGCCAAAACTTCTTCCGGGAAGCAGCCCGGGGAAGTCCTGCTATATTTCTCAATTTTCAGGGAAGTAATCCTTACCCTGTAGCTCCTGCATTTGCTCCTCTTGCAGCAACTTTTCCTTTTTATCCTTCTGCTTCTTTTACAGCTGCAGCCTATGCTCCTTTTATCCTTATGTTGTAGGAGAGCAAGAAGAGCCTTCGCCATTTGCAGAGAACGTTCGTTATGAACCAACTCCAGCTAACTTCAGAGAGCCACGATTACCAATCTACACTGGAGAAACTGATCCAGTGAAGCATATTCAAGCCTTCGAATCAGTCGTTGCTCTCAAAACCCTTTCAGATGTAACTAGTCCAAGCTCCTTGTCACAACCTTTGATGGACAAGTGAGGGACTGGTTCTATGGTCTTCGTCCTCACTCCATCACTTCCTTTGCTGATCTGTGAAGGGAGTTCTTGCTCATATTCTCTACCTCAACTAAGAGAAAGGGCAGTCCAGAAGCCCTCTTTGAGATCAAGCAGCGTGGCAATGAAACTTGGACTCAGTTCGTTGATCGATTCCAAAGAGAAATCTTGGACATCGAGATTGTTAGCCAAGAAATGTACCGAGTGGCTCTTATCCATGGTCTTCGTGAAGGGCCGCTCAAGTTTGAAGCCAATGTCCGAGCACCAAGAACTTACCAAGAGTTGATTGTTCTAGCCAACTCATATATCTGAGGCGAAAAGAGAAACCCAGACTTTGTCTCCAAGATCATATCAGAGAAAGATCCTTCTTACAAGCAGCCACTGAGGTCTCCTCACAATGATTTCCCAACTCATTCGAGGAAGGGAAGAAGGTTTCAGCGCCATCGATACCCTTTCCCGAGCCGTGATCGTGCTCAAGATTCATTGATACCACCAGCTCCATCTTCACAAATAGCTGCAGTTTATCAATAGCAAGACGATGACTTGCACGAATCTGAACTAGATGAGGCCATGCATGAAGTAAGACAGATCATGAAAGACAGGGCTAACTACAAGAAGCCTTACTGTCCAGCTGATCAAAGATCAAAAGACTCAGAACCATACTGCGAGTTCCACAAAAAGTCAGGCCACTTGACTGAGAACTGTCGAGCACTCCGCCGACTAGTGCAAAGGATGCTCCAGCAGGGTAAGATGCGTGACCTGCTTCCTAAAGATGATCGCTCTGATCCAGCAACCTCAAAGGGCAAAGAAGTGGCAAATATTCCTTGCAGCTCAAGAGGAGTGAGCCTAGTCGAAGATCCCCCTCTCCTCATTGTTCGCAAAGCCATGGAAATCTTCGATGCTGATGATGAGGGCGAGCTTAGAAGGTTATTCTAAGCCAGCAAAGGACTTCATAGTCCTCCAAATTTTCTCACAACCATTATCGGTTATTCTTACTCTTACCCTTTCAAACATTCTCATCTCAAAACACTTCGAAGTGTTCATTCCTGCTTTTCAATAAAGCTTTTATCAGGGATCTCATACTGACACAGTTCCCTTCTTATAATGCTTCTTCCCCTATTCTCTCTCTGCCAAAGAGATCACTGAGCCACTGAGATATCGCTGAGTCTTGCTATAGGCCCCCTTGGGATTGGATTCTGGCGTAAGACCACAATGACCACATATCGCGGGGAGATTTCGTATATGTGTGTAGTGGGGGCTATCCAACTCTCACGCAGTGGAATACTGGACTTCGGATCCTAGCCGGCATCTGACACAGAGTGCGTGCTAGGGAGGCCCCCCATGTATTAGCTCTGTTGTGCTCCATTAGGATACATTACAGTTACGGTGATCTTTGCTTGACAAGCAATGGTGACCAAGCGTAGCCTTATCTTTTCGATCACCTCACAGCTGTGATGGCCGAACGCTCTCTAGTGCTCTCGATCCATGCTTTCGCGGGGTCCTCAACTCCACTGATCAATCCATAGACAAGCTCGAAGCCTCTTGGCGCGACCAGTCTCATTGATCAGTGACGTAGTAACCTGAAGCATGGGATCAGTGCATCTAGCGATCCTTCTCAGGATTTCCCTTGCTTTTCTCTTTTGTGCCCTCCTAGAGGATGCTCGGCTAGCCCGCTCTTAGTAGGACTATACTCGTGATGACCTTTCTCAGGCAAGCGATGCATAAGGCCCACGGGTGATCTCCTGTGGCAGCATCCAGTCTTTCTTGGTCATTTTCGAGTATAGACCTCCTTCTTTCCCAACAGCCTTTTTCACAGGTGAACATGTTAATCCGACCTACCAAAAGGATTCGCAACATTCACTTTGCTTATGCTCATCTTATTTGCATTGCTTGCTCAAAACTCTATTTGATGATCATTTATAAGCTCTTCACTACTCTTATCAAATGTCAACGCTCGACTTATTGATCTGGTCTTCATGTTGAAGACATCTCTAATATAACAAGAAGATCACTGCTTTCTGGTCTGATCTTCATTCAATTATTAGCAGAGTTCTTCAGGCATTTCCTATGTTATTTGGTCATATCGACCTTATCTCATCAACAGTTAGCATTCGCAAGTTCCGTCTAGGTACTTGCAGCTTAGTCTTTTCATCATATCTGCTGCTAACTCTACTCTTGCAGAGATTAGCATATGCATGCAAGTCTTATCCAGGTACTTGCAGCTTAGTCTTTTCATCATATCTACCGCTAACTCTACTCCTGTAGAGATCAGCAGATGTCTGCAAGTCTTATCCAGGTACTTGCAGCTTAGTATTTTCATCATATATGCTGCTAACTCTACTCTTGCAGAGATCGGCAAATGCCTGCAAGTCTTATCCAGGTACTTGCAACTTAGTCTTTTCATCATATCTGCTGCTAACTCTACTCTTGCAGAGATCCGCAGATGTCTGCAAGTCTTATCCAGGTACTTGCAGCTTAGTCTTTTCATCATATTTGCTGCTAACTCTACTCTTGCAAAGATCAGCAGATGCCTGCAAGTCTTATCCAGGTACTTGCAGCTTAGTCTTTTCATCATATCTGTTGCTAACTCTATTCTTGCAGAGATCAGCAGATGCCTACAAGTCTTATCCAGGTACTTGCAGCTTAGTCTTTTCATCATATTTGCTGCTAACTCTACTCTTGCAGAGATCAACAGACACTTGCAAGCCTCCTCCCAGGTACTTGCAAGCTTCTTTCATATATATGTCTGCTTATAACTCTTTTCTTGTAGAGATCAGCAGATACTTGCAAGTTTCTTCACAGGTACTTGCAAGTTACTTTCATATACTGTGTCCACTTCTAACTCTTCTTTTGCAAAGACCAGCAGATACCTGCAAGTTGCCTTCAGGTATTTGCGGCTTTTTTCTTTACTCCCATATTTGCTTCTAACTACTCCTTTGCAGAAACTAGCAAAGACTTGCAAGTTCCTTTCAGGTACTTGCAACTCATTTTTTCTCTCTTGCATACTCCTCACACTTCTTTTTGTAGAAGATAACAGGTACTTGCAAGCCTCCATCAAGTACTTGCAAGTTATTATGCTTCTATGTTTTTCTCTCACATTCATTTTATAGAACTCAGTAGAACACGCATCTTCTTCGTTTTGTAAAGGCAAACTCAGGTACACACAAGACGTACCTTTCATGCTTACACTAACTTTTCCTTTGCAGGAAATAGACATGCATTGGCAACCTTCTAAAGGAGAGGCATCAGGTTCTATCTCTCCTTGCCCTCTTCTTTTCCTTTGGGGTGGATCACGATTTTCGTGGGTCTCCTACTTTTTTGAAGTTCTATTTGGAACTTAAAAAAGTGCTGAGATTATGTTAACCACGAAATCGGTCATCCTTCCCAAGGTAGCCAGCTCGCTCGTCGCGGCCTGCCCCGGGTTCCTCCTGGAGGTCGCGATGTCGTAATGTGGGCGGACAGAATTCTCTGTCCGCTCAGGCCACACGGCTTGGGCGGTCTTAGTGGTCTGACCGCCCAGGCTGCGCACCTTACCTTGGTCGGTAGGGGCCGCAGACTGCTTCCGCAGTCCGCCTCTACAGGACGTGCCCTTTTTCAACTTAACCGCAAGCTTGTCTCCACAGGCCTCTCTTTATCGGACTCAATTCCATGTCTGCCCAGGCTGGTAACATGTCGTGTCGCTTGCAGGAATTGGACTCCCTTAGCCCGCTCCTGCAGGTCGCTCCTCAAGAAGACCAGACCGCTCAAACTGCCAAAACAACAGTGGCGACCTGCCCCCAGGCTGCCAGCCAGCTACCTGAGTTTCCACCTCTCCAACACGTGCGGCCTGCCTCATTAGTCTGGGAGATCGCTTAGCCCTTGGCCACCAGCAGCATGGTCATCCAACTCCTTTAGTCCTCCTGCAGAGCACAGACACTCGCTCTCCGGCTACCCGCGAAGCTCAGCAGCAATACCTAGTTCCTCGCGAGCTCGACGGACTCGAAATGCGATCAGGACTTCCAGTCCACCTTCATTGGTGAACTCCAACAACTTTGATAGCCAGCCTCTCCGTCCAACATAGGCGGATTCAGCTTAGTAGTAGGCGCGGACTCCGCGGACTCAGCGCACTCATAATGCAGCCCTCCATTCCTCGCCTCCAGCACCAGCTTCTCTCCAGCAATGGGGTGTAACGCCCCGAAAATTGTATTTGAGTCTGTCGCGAAAACGGGGATTTTTGGTGCATGTATAGGGTACACGGCCTAGGACACGGGCGTGTCCAAGGCCATGTCTGGCTTGTGTTTTTGGCTGTTTTCATCCCGAGAAGGACACGACTAGAAACACGGGTAAGTGACACGGGCGTGTCATTTGACACGGGCGTGTGCCTACTCGTGTCCATACCCGTGTTCCTTTGGGTCGTGTCCGTTGCCGTGGCGGTTATGCGTGACACGTCCCCAAATACGGGCGTGTCGAGGAACCTGACACGGGCGTGTCAGGTGAGACACGAGCGTATCTTTGCCCGTGTGTCTTTCCTCCATTCGACGATCGTGCCTGGAGCGAGGCACACGGCTTGGGACACGGACGTGTGCCAAGCCGTGTTCGGCCCAGGTCTGGAGATTTTTGAACGGATCTGAGTCGTTCGTTTTCTTCAATTAAGATCTAACGACCCAGATGGTTTCCTGCTCTATTAAGGCCGGGAATAGGGGAGTTAATCCTTCATTTCTCTCCAACCATTCTCTCTCTCAAGAAGTTGTAAAGAGGAGGAAGAAGGAAGGGATTCCGGCCGCCGGCGGAGCATCGGAGCACCGTTTCAAAATCTGAGAGCGGATTTGTGGAGGAAAGTTCGTTGCGAAGAGTTCCATCCATGTAGTTTTTCCATGGCACCAAAGCGGACTACAAGGGTAACGATTCTCTACTTGAGCATGTGAAGCTATTTATTTCTGCATAGGGAATCCCGCTCCCGCGAGTGTGCGGTGAATGTGTGGTGTTCCTTGGGGTTGATGTGAATAGTCCCCCTTGTGTTGCATATAGAGTCCGGAATCCTAAGTACGGGCATAGGCATTGTGTGTGAAGCCTACCCGGACGTGTATTGTCTGGATCGGTGATGTTGCATTTGATATGTTTTGCCGGAGAAGACTCCGTGCCTTGGGTTTTTTGGGTTTTTACGCGGTAGATTGCAGCAGGGATCCTTGGAGGTTAGCTTCAAGGCGCACCCGGAAAACTGAGCGGAAACGTGTTCTGCTAACTTGGCGGTCTGGGAACCAGCCTTGATAATAACTGGGTTATGAGATTGTTTGGAAAACTTTGAGATCCGAGAGAAGCTTGGCCCGCGCGTAGGACTTAAATTGTATATGTGGCGTGAGCAACGGGCAAGTGGAATTGGACCTAGGCTACGTGGTTCGGTGCGAGAGACCCGAAGACGGGGACTGGCCGTTGGCATAGTCGGGAGCCTTAGACGGTGGTCAGAAAGGCTAAATGCTCACATGTTGTTGCCATCCTGGGGGCGGTGGTGAAGACGATGTAATGACAGGATTCACCGTTAATGTGCCCTGAGTGCACTGGGTGTTTGGCCGTGCGAGTCTACACCTGTGGTGAAATATATAGTTGCACTTTATTGTTTGGCTGAGCTAATGTAATGTAGGGAAAGAGCACCGTCGTCCCGACCTAGGGGCGGGATCGTTATAATTTGGTCGGCTTTTGGCTGACCGTTGCTTTGTTTGCCACCGTGCGGTGGAATTGTGCTTGCAGGTGTTGCGGAGCCGAGTACCAAATAACGGGCTGGAGCCCATATTGCTGTGCTGGCCCTAGAAGGCCGTAAAGAATAGCTGTACTTTACTTTTGTCATGTGTGGCGGGTCTGCGAGCCGATGTATGGAAAACACTATTTATTAAGTGAACTATTATAAGGTCATAAGGCCATGTAGCGTTCAGTATATTTTGGGTTTCATTCCTGCAGTGTGGTTGTGGACATTCATGTTTATTGGATTTAAATTTTGGGTTCTTTCAACTTTAAAAGCTTTCGCTAGAATGCTCTGTGTAGGACGAGTAGTCTCAATTGGATAGTTTGAATATTCTTATGTAACCCTTCCGACTGTCTGTGGTATATGGCGTCGGGTTCCAGCTGGACCTTCTGTTATATGCCATGTGACGGATGGGGGTGTTACAATTTGGTATCGTACTTCTGGTTACGGTCAGTCTTAAATGAATACGTGGGCGAATTCTTTTAAGGGGTGGTGAGCACATGTGTGCGTCATCGTTATAACATCAAAAAGAACCCATGAATGTCCCCTTAGGAATGAAAAATACACTTATTTTATGGAATCTGAGTGTTCCAATGATTGCTTTTAGCCATTTGTTTATTGTCTAATCGTGTGTCTTTGCTACTATAGGTAGCTAGGGGCGGTGCTGGTCAGTCAGAGCATCCGCAATCAACGGAAAGTAGTGCACCAAGGGACGTGCCTACAACACCTCCTTTAGCGGAAACCATCAGGATGGTGGCTGAGGCGGTATTTGCAATGATAAATGCCCAACCTGCAGGGCAAATGCATCACACACCTCCTGCGAATGAGCAAGAATCGGTTAGGGCGGCAGAGCCTAGGGTTGTGGAGCGCGGGACAGTTGATCTGGTAGAGCCAAGGAGAGCTACGGAGAAACAGCTAAAGCATGTAATGAGCTTTAATCCTCCGAAGTTCGATGGGGTTGGAACGCCAGCTCAAGCTGAGGACTGGCTCTCTTCGATAAAGAGGGTCCTGATAGCCACGTTAACTGAGGAGTGGCAGAAGACCACCATAGCGACTTTCCTTTTGGTGGGTGAAGCGAGGCTGTGGTGGGATGAGTTGGAGTTTCATCTCTTAGTGGGAAGGCCGCTTGTTGATGTGCCTATGGAGGAATTTTCGAGGTTGTTCCTAGCCAGATTTGTACCCTCTGCTCAGAAGTTGGAGATGGAGAATCAGTATCTTGGGCTGACTCAGGGAGCCAGAAGCGTGGACGAGTATCTTCATGAGTTCACACGGTTGGGTCGTTATGCTGGTGCTACGTTTATGGAAAAAGAGAGGAAGACCAACTGATTCTATGAGGGTCTACGTGGCGACCTACAGTTACTACTTGCTGGGCCTAAGGCGCAAGGCTTCCTAGCCTTGGTCAATTCGGCCCAATCGTTGGAGAAGGTCGTTAAGAAAGTTCAAGAGAAGAAGGCCCAGGAGAAAAGAAGTCCGAGTTCAAGGTGCCCAATGCCAATTCAAGTTTCCGCAGATGGAACCAGAAGCGGAGGACTTCGAACTCAGCCCCTTCGGCTGATGCGTCGAGGGCAACTACAAGTCGAGTCCCAGGAGCTTGCTACAACTGCGAGAAGATGGGGCATTTTGCTCGTGAGTGTTGGAGCGGACGTTCAAAGTCTGAGAGGAAGTCTGGAGCGACTTATGAGGAGAAAGGGAAGGCGGTGGAGTCAACCGCGTCCCATCATGCTCCAGCCCAGCCTAGAGTCTACAACCTTGGTCTACAAGAGGCCATAAAGCAAGCGGACGTGGTGACAAGTATGAGTTAAATTACAGTGGTTTAACTTTTATAGTTGTTACCTTCGTATTTGTTAGCTTACTTTTGTTGATACTAGGCTTTGTGTTGATATTTGAGTTCCCGGCGAGAGCCCTGTTTGATACGGGAGCATCGCATTCCTTCTTGTCTGAAAAATTCATATCGCGCATCGGGGTTCCGTCCTCGATGGCAGAAGACAAATTGGATGTGTTGTTGCCCAATGGGTGCTCAATGCGTGCGGATAGGGTCTGCGTTGTGAAGATTCGGATTGGATACCGGGAGTTTGATTTGCGGGCGTTGGTTCTACCGTTAGTAGAGTACGACGTAATATTCGGTATGGATTAGCTCTCGGAGCAGGGTGCATGCATTGATTGCAACCGTAAGGAAGTTAAGTTGGGTCTGAACACTGATTGGGAGACTACTTTTGCGGGCATGAAGGGGTCGGGTAAGATTTTGATGTCAGCCCTTCAGTTGTTTAAGGCAGTTCGGTCTGGGGCAGAGCAGTTTGTCACTCTAGTGCAGACTTCGACGTCTAAGCCAAATCTTGACAGTATTCCAGTTGTGTCCGAATATCCTGATGTGTTCCTAGATGATCTCTCAGGAGCCCCTCCTCAGCGGGAGATTGATTTTACCATTGAGCTAGTACCAGGTGCCAAACCGGTGTCACGCTCTCCATATCGGATAGCGCCAAGAGAGATGGCAGAGTTGAAGGTGCAACTACAAGAGTTGCTAGAGCAAGGTTATGTGCGTCCAAGTTCATCGCCTTGGAGCGCACCAGTTCTCTTTGTTAAGAAGAAAGATGGGAGCTTGCGGCTTTGTATCGACTATCGGGAATTGAACAAGCTTACGGAAAAGAATAAGTATCTGATTCCCCGGATTGACGATCTATTTGATCAATTGGTTGGGTCAACGGTATATTCGAAGTTAGATCTGAAGTCCGGTTACTACCAGTTGAGGATAAGGGAGAGCGACATCCCAAAGACAGCATTCAGTACGCGGTTTGGGCATTACGAGTTCACGGTCATGCCATTTGGTTTGACTAATGCGCCATCCGTGTTTATGGATCTGATGAACAGGACGTTCAGAGAGTATCTAGATCGTTTCGTGATAGTATTTATCGATGATATCCTGGTGTACTCGCAGTGCGAGGAAGATCACTACAAACATCTGCACATGGTGTTGGAGACATTGAGGAGGAATCATTTGTATGCTAAGTTCTCCAAGTGTGAATTCTGGTTATCTTCGATAGCGTTCCTTGGTCATGTTGTTAGTGGGGAAGGGATAGCTGTAGATCCGACGAAGATAGTGACAATACGGGAGTGGCCTACTTTGACTACGGTGGCGGAAGTCCGGAGCTTTTTGGGGCTTGCCGGCTACTATAGGCACTTCGTAGAGAACTTTTCACGGATAGCACTTCCACTCACGATGTTGACAAGGAAGGATCAAAAGTTTGTGTGGTCGCTGGAGTGCGAACAGGCTTTTGAAGAGTTGAAGAGGCGGTTGACCACGGCACCTATTTTATGTTTGCCAGTTGGAACCGAAGGGTTCGAGATCTATAGTGATGCTTCAGGTAATGGTTTGAGTTGTGTTCTGTTACAGCATGGGAGAGTGATATCCTATGGTTCACGATAGTTGAAGGTTCACGAGAGAAATTATCCGGTCCACGACTTAGAGTTAGCGGCCGTGATATTTGCTCTAAAGCTTTGGAGGCACTACCTGTACGGTGTGAAAGTCGATATTTACACCGGTGCAAAAAGGAGCTGACTATAAATATGAATATGAGGCAGCGGAGGTGGATGGAGTTCTTAGGGGACTACACCTTCAAGATACATTAAGTGCCTGGGAAGGGTAATGCAGTGGCGGATGCGTTGAGTCGCATGACACCGGCGCAGGCCAACTGGTTATCGGTACATGATGAGAGATTGGTCCATGAGTTGGAGACTTTGGAGATATCTTGTGTCGACAAGCAATCTAGTGCTGAGGCGAAACTGTTTTGGACAGAGGTTCGGTGTGACCTAGCTGATAGAGTTCAGCGGGCTTTGGTTCAGGATAACAACATGAAACATATCTTGGAAGAATCTTTGGATGGGTCAAATTCCCAGTTTGTTGTTGAGGATGGGTTGTTAAGGAAGGACGGTCGCCTATGCATTCCTAGTGTGGATAATCTTCGGGAGGAGTTGATGTATGAGGCGTATCATACCAAGTACTCGATCCACCCGGGAAGCACAAAGATGTATAGAGACATGAAGAAATTATTCTGGTGGCCAGGATTGAAGAAAGATGTAACACTTTATGTGGCCAAGTGCCGTACTTGTGCACTGGTGAAGGCAGAATGCCAGAAGCCCGGAGGTTTCTTGAAGTCCCTCCCTATCCCAGAATGGAAATTTGACGACATATCTATAGATTTTGTACACGGTTTGCCGAAGTCGCAGAAGGGAAACGACGCCATTTGGGTGGTCGTAGATAGGTTGACAAAGGTGTCACACTTTATTCCGAACAGGAAGGAAGATCCGGTGGAAAAGTTAGCCAAACTCTACGTGGAGAATATTGTACGATTGCATGGTGTGCCCTGCAGTATTATTAGTGACCGAGATGGATGCTTTACGTCGAAGGATTGGAGGTTGGTGCATAGTATGTTGGGAACTAAGCTGAGTTTCAGCACAGCCTTTCATCCACAGACGGATGGTCAGACCGAGAGGGTCAACAAGACTATGGAGGACATGCTTCGCATGTGCGTCCTAGATTTCAAAAAGCATTAGAAGGATCACATGTACATGGTGGAGTTTGCGTACAACAACATCTTTCAGACAAGTATTAGAATGGCGCCTTTCGAGGCCTTGTACGGGAGGAAGTGTCGTACGCCGTTGTCTTGGTTGGAGGCAGGCGAATCGAAGTTGTATAAACGTCAAGCGGTGGAAGACGCCACTTCAATAGTGCGTACAATTCAGGAAAGGTTGAAGATCGCTCAGGATAGACAGTCAAAGTACTATAACGCCAAGCATATGAACGTGGAGTTCAATGTTGGCGACATGGTGTGTCTAAAAATCAAGTCATTCAAGGGTGTATCGTGGGTTCGACACTTGAAGAAGTTGAGTCCGAGATACCTTGGACCATTTGAAATCCTGGAGCGTGTTGGCGAGGCGGCGTATAGATTGAAGCTGTCGGCGGAATTGAGTGGGCTGCATGACGTGTTCCACGTATCGGTGTTGTGTAAGGCGGTGCAAGAGCCTTCGCAGATCATTACAGATAGTCAAGTACCAATTGATTATGAGTTGACCACAAGGGTCAAGCCAGTACGTATTGAAGATGTTGCAGTTAAGCGACTCCGCAACAAGGATATCCATATGGTTAAAGTCCGATGGGATAATTGCAGACGTGAGGAGCTTTCTTGGGAGCGAGAGCAAGCTATGTTGGAGAAATACCCCGAGTTATTCCACTCAGGTATTATTTAGATTTGTGTACCTTTACTTAATTTCGGGACGAAATTCCTTAAGTGGGGGAGATTTGAAACGCCCCGAAAATTGTATTTGAGCCGGTCGCGAAAAAGGGGATTTTTGGTGCCTGTATAGGGTACATGGCCTAGGACACGGGCATGTCCAAGGCCGTGTCTGGCTGGTGTTTTTGGTCATTTTCATCCCGAGAAGGACACGGCAAGAAACATGGCTAAGTGACACGGGCGTGTCATTTGACACGGGCATGTGCCTACCCGTGTCCATACCCGTATTCCTTTGGGTCGTGTCCGTTGCCATGGCGTTTATGCGTGACACTCCCCTGAACACGGGCGTGTCGAGGAACCCGACACGGGCATGTCAGGTGAGACACGGGCGTGTCTTTTCCTGTGTGTATTTCCTCCGTTCGACGATCGTGCCTGGAGCGAGGCACACGGCCTGGGACACGACCGTGTGCCAAGCCGTGTTCGGCCCAGGTCTGGAGATTTTTTAACGGATCCGAGCCGTTCATTTTCTTTAATTAAGATCCAACGGCCTAGATGGTTTCCTGCTCTGTTAAGGCCGGGAATAGGGAGTTAATCCTTCATTTCTCTCTAACCATTCTCTCTCTCATGGAGTTGGAAAGAGGAGGAAGAAGGAAGGGATTCCGGCCGCCAGCGGAGCATCAAAGCACCGTTTCGAAATCTGAGAGTGGATCTGTGGAGGAAAGTTCATTGCGAAGAGTTCCATCCGTGTAGTTTTTCCATGACACCAAAGCGGACTACAAGGGTAATGATTCTCTATTTGAGCATGTGAAGCTCTTTCTTTCTGCATAGGGAATCCCGCTCCCGCGAGTGTGCGGTGAATGCATGGTGTTCCTTGGGATTGATGTGAATAGTCCCCCTTGTGTTGCATATAGAGTCCGGAATCGTAAGTACGGGCATATGCATTGTGTGTGAAGCCTACCCGGACGTGTATTGTCTGGATTGGTGATGTTGCATTTGATATGTTTTGCCAGAGAAGACTCCGTGCTTTGTGTTTTTTGGGTTTCTACGCGGTAGATTGCAGCAGGGATCCTTGGAGGTTAGCTTCAAGGCGCACCCGGAAAACTGAGCGGAAACGTGTTCTGCTAACTTGGCGGTCTGGGAACCGGCCTTGATCATAGCTGGGTTATGAGATTGTTTGGAAAACTTTGGGATCCGAGAGAAGCTTGGCCCGCGCGTAGGACTTAAATTGTATATGCGGCGTGAGCAACGGGCAAGTGGAATTGGACCTAGGCTATGTGGTTCGGTGCGAGAGACCCAAAGATAGGGACTGGCCGTTGGCATAGTCGGGAGCCTTAGACGGTGGTCAGAAAGGCTAAATGCTCACATGTTGTTGCCATCCTGGGGGTGGTGGTGAAGATGATGTAATGACAGGATTCACCGTTAATGTGCCCTGAGTGCACGGGGTGTTTGGCCGTGCGAGCCTACACCTGTGGCGAAATATATAGTTGCACTTTATTGTTTAGCTGGGCTAATGTAATGCAGGGAAAGAGCACCGCCGTCCCGACCTAGGGGCGGGGTCGTTATAATTTGGTCGGCTTTTGGCTGACCGTTGCATTGTTTGCCACCGTGCAGTGGAATTGTGCTTGCAGGTGGTGCGGAGCCGAGTACCAAATAGCGGGCTGGAGCCCATATTGCTATGCTGGCCCTAGAAGGCCGTAAAGAATAGCTGTACTTTACTTTTGTCATGTGTGGCCGGCCTGCAAGCCGATGTATGGAAAACACTATTTATTAAGTGAACTATTATAAGTCCATAAGGCCATGTACCGTTCAGTGTATTTTGGGTTTCATTCCTGCAGTGTGGTTGCGGACATTCATGTTTATTGGACTTAAATTTTGGGTTCTTTCAACTTTAAAAGCTTCCGCTAGAATGCTCTGTGTAGGACGAGTAGTCTCAATTGGATAGTTTGAATATTCTTATGTAACCCTTCCGACTGTCTGTGGTATTTGGCGTCGGGTTCCAGCTAGACCTTCTGTTATATGTCATGTGACGGATGGGGGTGTTACATGGGGTTAACTTCTCCTCAGTCCGCAGGCTTGGCGCGGGCTCGACCAATAGTGGCGGACTCCTCCCAGTCCGCCAGGCAGCAGAATCACCTCAAGGCAGTCCCAGACCACATAGCCTCGTGCAGACTCTATGGACTTAGCGGGCACTCGTCAGCTCGCACCCTTAGCACAATCCCAGTTCAGCAGCGGTGGACTCCGCGGATTCCCCCCGCAATCCTCCACTTAGCCTCCAACATCAGCCTCCCCACTAGCAGGCGAGCGATCTCAGCTCAGCAGCGGCGGACTCTGCAGACTCTCCTCGCAGTCTGCCACTTATTCTCCCATTTCGCCATCTGCAGCACCAGCTCCATAAGCAAGCCCCAAACCGCGCAGCCTGTTACGGACTCGGCAGACTTCATCTTCTTCTCGCTCAAGTTACGGTCTCACCGGGGGTAACGTCACAACACGCTGTTACCTCCTCGGGCCTATAAATAGATCCCCATGCCTCTCCTTTGGAAGGAGGTCTCATCATCGCCAAGGTGTTCACGCTCAAAGACAACCCACAACAAGCTCAAGTGATCACCTCCTGCGGACTCCGTTTCCCAGTCCGACATCCTTCTTTCTGTAACCGCGCGCGGCCTGCCGGCTTCAGTTGCCAGACCGCGCGGCCTTTGTATCTCCCTTAGTCGCGCGGCCTGCCGACCTGGCTCTTCAGTCCGCGCGGCCTCTCCTGGCACGTCTTCCTTAGTCGTCAGCTTCCTCCTTATACCTCTTCATTGCTTTCTTGTAAAGGTGTATTGCCAAGCTGTAACTCTCGCTATTAATCAAAGGAAAGCCCGTCGTAAGAGTGGCATTTAAGCCGCGGCGGGCGAATTCTGCTGTTGCCGCTGCTAGCGGCCCCTTCTCTCTTCCCCTCAGTTCAGCTCAGCTCTCTCGGCATCAACCTGCAAGCACAACCATCCAAGTAACCGTCTGTTCGACAGCTCCTGATCAACCTCCTTCGCTGCTCTCAGAAAACCTCTCCTCTATCCCCGCAACCCCTTTGACAAGCGCTAGCTCCGCTCTCGAGCACTCAGAAGCTTCCTCTTCCCCCGCAACCTTCATCCACTTCCTCTCCTAGCTTGTGAGATCGAACATCTCCCTCCGTGTTAACTAGGCGGTGCCGTTTTCACGCATCAACAATTTAGCTAAGTCATTTTCTTTGTATATCAAGATGTAATCGACTAGTATCATTATGATACTTGACGGTACGCGACGAATTTGACTTAAGTCATTTTTCCGATAATTTCTTCTTCCAGTCATGGGTTCGAAAGGCCATGTACCGTGCCTTCTTGCTTTCGTTTTTGGAAATATTCTTTATACCGTTAAATGAAATATCTCTATAAATACATATGGATATTTCTTTTAATTGCTAATATTGTTATTGTGCTAATTTGCTCTCTGATTCAAAACTATAAAAAAGTTTCCAAATCAGCGATCGTCAGCTTCTTTTGCGTACGCGGATTTCTGATCAGCCGACAACCACAAGCACTGCGAGATCCGATCTTGCTCGGTCTATACTTCTGGATTGCTGCCTTTTAAAGACTCCTATTCCTCCAGATCTAGACGAGTGAAGATTCAAGTTTCAAGATCTTAAAGATTTCAAGTTTCTGAGTTCTCTAAGTTCAATATCCATTATTTTCGAAGAACGCCGGGCTGAAGTTTTCAGATCTAGTGTAATATAGTTGTAACATTTATTTTCTCTTGTAGGAGAATTTTTCTCCGGGTTTGTAGATTCGTTTGTGGATCGAGTGAGTAGATCTATTTGTGGATCGAGTGTATAGATCCGGTTGTGGATCGAGTTGTAGGAGAGGTTGTTCTCCGAGTGATAGGAGTTGTAGTTCCGAGGTGTAAGATTGACGAAATCCGAGTTTGGTGAAGTAACCAAATCTAACCCTTTGTGGTAGATAGGCGGGGAGGGAAAGTGGAAATACCCAACTCGGAGAACCACTATGAATCTCTGTGTTTGTGTGCTTTTTAAAGTGATTTTTGTTCCGCAAAAAGACACAAACATCACCTATTCACCCCCCTCTAGGAGATTTAGGTAGACACTAGATACTTTCAGCGTTGTATGTTTGTGTCTCGGTGCCCCCCGTGTCCATATACTTCCCTAATCATGTGTCTCACTTCATCACAAGTGAGTCTCTTATCGGCCTAAGCGGCAGTCTCCTTCGTCGCACGAGAATTTCCCTACACGTGTCGGGGAAGTCTGTCGAGCAATGCGAGGTGTATGGAGCCATCAATGCTGGACAACTTATTTTTGATGGGATCCTTCGGGTTGGCAGTGCCTTCAGGCATTATACAACTTGGGATCTGTAGCGGTTGACTTTCAGTAGTGATATCCGTGGCAGGTGCGTGGTGAGTCCTCAATTTTCTTAGTAAGGTGAGCGCCTTTGCGTGGTGCTCCCTTATCAGGCGCCTGCATTCTTCCTCGGATGCTTGGGATGCGGTGATGGTGGATCCACCCTGAAGCGAGGCGTTGCCCACAAGCGATTCAGCGGGGGTTGGACTAGTGCGCTCCTCCAGTGCCACACCACTAGCTGTCTGTGTGCTTCTTTTCGTCGTTGTTGTTGGTGTTGTCAATTGGAGATTTGTTAGATCTTTTGGGAATACCTTCCTACAGACGGTGCCAAAGTTTTGCGGGTCGCCCGATTTTTCTCTGGTCCGGAGAGATCAGACCGACTTAGCTCAGAGTCGGACCGGGAGCGCAAACAGTCAAAGAAAATCGCATCAAATGACAAGAGGCATTTTTGATGTGGGAGACTCGGAAAGTGTGAAAACCACATGGTCGGATCTGTGCCAAGCCAAAATATCCACTATCTTTTTAAAGTTTTACAAAGATTGATTTGAACTCAGAGGGTGATAGGCCACTACTCCGTTACAAGTGCAAAGTATGAAAAATAAGGAAAAACGACAGTCTTCAGAGCCTTGATGGAAGCGCTCCGACCTTGGAGTATTGCTGATCTCACAGAACCTTTGTGGGAGCGTTCCGGTTGGAAAATTCTATCAGTCCACGAAGATGTTGGAGGGAGTGCTCTCGTTGAAGCAGAGCCTTAATGAGAGCGCTCTCGTAGAGGCGATTGACGTGACTTGAAGCTTCTTGTAACCTTAGCGCAAAGAGAGAAGCAGAGGGAATTTCTGAGCGGAGATTTTGCCTAATTACACGAGGTCGCTGAAAAACCTCAGCGGTCTCTCTTGCCTCAGGAGTTGCCTCCCTTCAAATGAAGGCCTGAGAGCCTATTTATATTTTTTTGGTGGGTCATGGTTGTAATTGCGCTAGGTAGTAATTTGTGCTGGCGAATGACGTCACTTTGTTTCATTCACCTGGATCACCAAGTTTAGCGAAATGACGGGAGTGCTCCCAGGTAGTTAGGGCAGTCTGGGTAGTTGCCCGGAGGTGGCGACGGCCTGGGGCGGCCGACGACGACGGAGGCGGCCCGAGACGGTGGGGGTAGCCGGTAGCGGTGGAGGCCTCCAGCGCGGCGCACCCCGCGTGCGGGGCGCAGTGCGGCGCAGCGTGGCCATGCGCGGCAGCACAGCCCCACGCGGGCGCGCACGCGCAGGCCGCCAGGGGGCAGGCTGCGGGCATGCGCGAAGTGCTTTCACGTGTGCCGGCGAGAAGCGCTCGCATGCCTGGTTGGGCACGTGCCCGGGTCCGACCCCCTTCGAGTGTGTTTTTAGGGCTCAGGGAAATGCGACCCTCACACACAACTAGTTTGGTCGAACCTAGGCGTACTTGATCGATGTACTATCGATTTTACACAAGGATTTTAGGTGGAACCCCGTCAAATATATATTTCATTAAATCAACAATAGAGTTTTTCAATATTGTTCAATTAGATTTGACTTTTAGGCTTCATTTGTTTAAGCTTTTCATGCGAGCGTTTGGAGCAAACGCCGCCGGACAGCAGAAAAATAAACAGTCTGCTGACGACGTTTGCTCCATTTGCTCCCACAGCAAGGCGGAAAAGCCATACGCCTGCTCCGTTTCCAGCCTTGCCTCCCCCTCCAGTCCCAATACCCCGTTTCCATCTGATGGCTCCTCCCGCCACCGCCTAATCAAATAAAACCTTAATTGTTGTGGATGTGCATGTAACTCCCCCACTCGTCACGTGACATATAACGGTGGGTCCGGCCGGGGCCCCATGCCATATGTCACAGACAAGCGGCGGAATTACTTGTGGAAATCAAAATCTATTCGCATCCTAACTCAATCTATTCTAGCGCAGCATTTTTAAGTTACATGAACTCAGCTCAGATAATGTCCACTCCTATATAAACTCCACATTTATAGGACACGCCCGTATCACAGGGATGACACGCCCGTATCACCCCCCTTTACTCGAGTACTTTCCACCTACTCAGGAGAAAAGTGTCGACTGCTCGACACAGCGGGACACACCCTGTGACACGCCCGTGTCATAGACCGTGTACCCCATACTCGACGATCATCGAGCGCAGTTCGTCGATCAAAACTCCGGTGTCGACCAAGGGAGGACACACCCTAGGTCACGCCCCTGACACGCCCGTGTCACGGGCGTGTACCTCCCGAAAATTCGTCGAACGAATTTCGTCGACCACGCGCCCATCTGCTCAACCCGCGCAGGACACGCCCTGGGACACGCCCGTGTTCCATGCCGTGTCACCCATAGTTTCCCATTCTGAACGTTGGGCTGTTACAGTGCAAACATCGAAATCACCTATGCAAATATAAACATCCATAATTTTAATATTCTTTTGTACTTGGGCATTGTTTGGCGTACCGTTTTTAGAGCAGTCTGTCGCTGTTTTTTTGAAACACCGCGCCAAACAAAATTTTCCCCACTCCGGCAGGATAAGCCATCACTATGTAATCGCAGAAAAAGAGTGATTTCGAGTCGTGTTTTTTTCACGACTCATGAATCACGGTTCGTGCGATTCTAGATTTCTCGCCGTCCTCATGCGCGAATCGCCTCCTCCTCGGTGGTCGGCGACGTTGAAGAAAATGCTGCCGAGGCTGACTCAGAGTACATCATCTTCTCCGCCCGGCTTCCTCTCTGTGCTCACTTTCGAGGGCCGGGCAACACCTCCTTCTCTGCCAACAGGGCGCTAGATCCATGTACAGATCAACGATAAGCGCTAATCTGCTTTAGGAATTGCCTTAATCTGCTTCCGAATTTGCCCTAATCTGCTTTAGCATTTGCCCTATTCTGCTTTAGGATTTGAGTTTTTGCTTCGGTTGGAATGCACAGATTCCCGTCGAACATGCACAAATTGATTTCCTTATGTCAAACAACACCGCAAATGCTATTCTTTCAAACAGTTTCACAGATTTTTCCACCGCTTCACAAAACAGCTGATTATTACACTACTGCTTCTCTAGTCACCCCCACCGTATCAAACAGTGCCTTGGCATATACTTCAAAATTATTATAATAACAAATATATCCAAAAAAAATGTCCACGTGTAAATTAAATAGTCCAAAGTGAACAACAGTTTGCTGTTTATGCTGTGCAGCTATTTAGTAATACGGGGTAATAGTGTAAATACCCGCGGCGTTGAATCCTCCTTCGACTCAGTGACGAGGGCTCGAGGCATCCATCCCCTTTAAATAGCTTCACCAGCAGCCTCGTAACTGCTTTACCAAGCTCGGTATCATTTGTTCGTGGCGAATCGCTAGGGCTTTTTTAGCGAGATCATCGGGATATTGGATTCTTCGCCATGAATCCAGAATAGTAAGCTGCTTACTGATTTAGGGCTTCAAGGATTTGCTGTTACTAGCTTAGGGTTTCGTCCCCTACTCATTGTTCTCCCCGATTGCTCTCTTTCCCTATTCGTCCTTCTTTGTTTTGACAACGGATGCTTGGATTTTGATATATTTAAGTTCTAATGATTTGAAGGTGCCGTGCTCTTAACTTCTTTCCCGTATTGTATTTTATTTTTAATTTTTGCCGTGAAGGGTTTGGTAGCTGCATTTATTTGGAAGCACGTTTCTTGCTTTCTACGGAGGTGCCTTTCGTGGAAGGAATCGTTTTGACAACCGTTGACCTGCTCTGTAGAACGTATCTATTTTATTGTCTAGGAAGAGTGATTGTTTGATCCTGCTTTCTATTTGTTAGTTGTCTTTGTTTAATTTAATAACCTGCAGTCCCCTGCTTTTATAGATGCCTGTCATGGACATAGTTGGTATTTGTGATCGAATTAATTTAAATTCTTAGGCTTACACCAGTTTATATCAGATTGTAGCGTCAATATTGTATTTTTCTTTGTTAGTTGGTTGTGTTAGTCTAGACTGATTGTCAATGTTTGTTTAACCTGCTTATCTGCATAGTAAGATTCACAGCGAATTTTGAGTGGAAAATTGTGAACGTATCATCAAATTGCGGGCAGCCATCTGGGTCCAAGTGATTATGTAAGCATGATTACACAAGACCGGAGATTCTCGTTTTTGCCATTTACTTATAGTTATGGATTATTAATATGAGATTTGATGACTGTTGACGTGCATGCTAATATATTGTGCTCAGGAATCATAAACATCACAGTGCATTGTACCGGATTTTCTATGGTTTATAATGTTGAAAACGCAAAGCCACTTGACATGAAATCAAGTTTTGATTGATATCCTGAAGGATGGGATGTGCTTGATGCTTATGTCCTTTTTGCACCAGGACTGGTTGCCCTGTTCTTAATTTTTTAGTCTTCTTCATTGATCCAAGCTTGCTTAGAAAAATCTCATAAAATAGATTCTTAGCACTTTTGCTTATGGATTAGATTTGACATGAGGATACTTTGAGTTCTCAGTTCAATTAGAAATAAAGCAATCAAAAGAGCTGAAGCTTGGAGAAAGTTGGAACATGTATATATATACACATTTACATGACTATATCAAGTTTTAATGACAAGTTTTATGAATATAAAGTCACAAAATCATGTTATCTTTTTGAATGTTTTTAGTTTTGTTGAACTCTACTTAAAATGGTTCAATAAACTCAAGTTTTTGATTCTAAGATGTAATTTGCGTATCATTTTATTTCAAGCTTGTTCACTGTAATATTTTTTTAATCTTCAATGTTTAGCTGGTATTCAAATCCCATATTGTTCTTTCACAAGAGATTTACTCTAACCTTTTTTCATATGCGTATCTTTTTATGTCAACCATAAACAAGTTTTGAAATTTGCGTGGCTTTATATGTTAGTACGTAGCTTCAGATCTGTATTTTAGGAAAAAACACATAATTTTGCATAGATTTATCATTTTAATTGGATATATCCTAGTGATTTTTTTTTTGAATTTGTTTCTATAGCTGACATGTTTCAGTTTGTTTATATGTTAGACAAAAAATCATTTTTAGTTTTGTTGTGTCAAAACTCAATGATTTTTCCTGTCTTATGCAGTGACTATCTTTTCAAGCTTTTACTCATTGGCGATTCTGGGGTTGGTAAATCATGTCTTCTTTTGAGATTTGCGGTGAGATTTTAAGTTGTACACACTTTATTTTGTTCAACAAGTTTATTTGGTTGAACTCATTGCTTTATATTTTTAGCTGTTAAATTTTTTTTACTATTGTGATTTTAAGTTATTTTACGATCATATTAATGAAATGTTATCATTCAGTTGACTCAGTATCTGGTTTTGTCTAATCTTTAAAGTTCATAGGACACTCAAAAGACATCATTCCAGAACCTCCAATAAAAAACCTGCCATAATTCAGTAAACCATGTTAGTTTGTATAGATAATTGGGGTCTCACTTTTGCATTAAGCTATCACGTCCTAATGTAGATGATTCAATCTATATAATGATTTTTGTGCTCTCCCTCTCCCTCTCTTCCTCCCTCACTCCCTTTCTCTCTATATATCACACTCTCTCTTTTTTCCCTCATGCCATCTAACATTTGTTATTGAATGTGGAAAATCGTGTTTTTACAGTCCTTACTTACTGGATCCTATATATGTCTCTTAATAATTTGATTAAGAAATATGATTGTAATGGCAACACCCAAATCTCATAAATCGTAATCTTTTCTTTGAAATAATTTATTGGGCTGGTTGTAGTAATTCTGCCTTATATGTGTACCTAATGAAGGTTTCATTTTTTAATAGTTTGCTCCATATATTTAATTCTTTGAATTTCTTCTATATGTAACGACAAAGATGTTTACTTTTGTACCACCCTCTTCTTTTCTTGTGTTTGAAGAAGCTCCTTGCCAGATACATTCTCCATTTGTTCTTTCAAATTGTGTTGTATTGTAATATATTAAAATTTTTTCGTGCACAAAGATGAACAAGTATGCTTACAGACACATTGATAATGGTCATGAAGCCACTGAGGAGGTGCTAGCACAATAATGCAATTTGTTGGCATATTTACGTACTCAATAACAAGGTTTTAAATAGAGGTGTCTGTGTCAGTGACATGTCAATGTCAGAGATATGCTTGGGACTTTTGAAATATTAAGTTTTCATATCTTATAACTCTAAATATTTTTTTATATATTAATTTAAATTAAATAATATATGTCCCATCATTAAATAATATATGCCCAATCGCCGAGAAGATGCAATAAGGTTGACTAAGATGGTTTGGACACGGACAAAGTAAACTATTAGAGGCGCCTGTTAGGCGTTGTGAAAGCTTAGTCACTAGGCACGTTAAACGGGGGAGGGGTAGACCAATAAAGACTTGTAATGAGACTATAAGGAAAGACATGATGTATGTTGGGTGCATTGATCACAATGTCACGGATTTGAAGAAGGCCCACAAGTCAATGATATACACATGATTGTATCTGATGCATGCTCTGAGTTCAATGCATGCAGGTTGTTTTCTGTTGCATTGATTTGACAGGTAGTCTGAGTCACAATGATAGATGGAGTCAAGGCAGGATGCTGACAAAGCAGAAATCTGGCTAAGTCCAGAAGCGTTGGGTGAAGATAGTTCACGCAACGCCAAGAGGGTAAACGCTTTGACAGAAGCTCAAACTGTCAAAGTCTCAGTGTTGCTGTCAAGAAATCTGGCTATGTCGAGAAGTTTTGTGTGAAGACAGTTCACTCAACGCCAAGAGGCTAAAAGCGTTGACAGAAGTCCAAACAGTCAAAGCCTCAGTGGTGCAAACAAGAAGTCTGGCTAAGTTCAGAAGCGTTGAGTGAAGACCGTTCACTCAACGCCTACTCAACAAAAATTCTGTCTAAGTATAGAAGCGCTGAGTGAAGACAGACCACTCAACGCCTCATCAAGAAGACAGGCCAATGACATAAGCGTTGAGTGAAGAACCTGCACTCAACGTCTTCATGCAGAGAAATTTCAACTAAGTCCAGAAGCGTTGAGTGATGAAGGGTCACTCAACGGCTTAACTGTTAGACTATTAAAGTCAAATGCGTTGAGTGATGAAGGTTCACTCAACGCCTGAAGATGCAGAATTCAGCTTACTTTTGCGTTGAGTGACAAAGCTTCACTCAACGCCTGTGCAAATTGTCTGGAATTTGCTAAGTCGACAGGAGTTGAGTCGTACTGACGTCAGCAAAAAATCAAATTTCGCGGGTTTTGCATGCTAGAAGACAAAAGTCGCCGCTTGCCTTTAGTACTGCAGTTAATGCAAAAGTTGTGCTGCAGTTGCCCATTCCGGTGGTCCATACTGCACAAAGAGCGGTTGGACGACGGGATACAAAAGTAGAGTCCCAAGAAAAAAGAGAAGCTTTTTGGAGACAGAGCTTTTCCGGTTATCTTCTTCCTCTCGACGAAGTGAAAGATTGCCTAGTAGAAGCTCTTACTGAAAGTCTGTGAATAACAAACAAGAGTAAGCTGTTGAAGAAATTAATCACTGAAGGTTCAACTAGTCTTCAACAGCAGATTAGAAATTCTTTTCTGAAGAAGGAGAAGCAGAGCAAACTCACAGCTGCTGCTCATCTTCAAGGCCTCAGCTCTGCACTCTTCTACAATCTAGGCTTGATGAAGCAGTGCTCTGCTGTTTCTTCCCAGCACAAGTTGAACCAACCTGAAGATCTACTTCCTTGGTGCTGTGAATAAGTTGGGCTGAGCTCACTCAGTTCAGAGAGAAGGCTCAGAGAACACTTTCTCTGGAGCAAGTCATCAACAACAAACTCACTCTTTCTGTAGGATCATTCTTGATCTGAGTTGTAAGCCTGAAATATAAAGTCTGAGTTGTAGGATCCTTCTGTGGATCTGAGATAGGGCCTGTGTGCCTGAGGTAGGAAATTTATTCTCTGAGGTAGGATCCTGTGGTGGATCTAAGTGTAGGTTTAGGGCTATCCTCATAGCCTGAGTGTAGGATTTTGTATAAAGTCCAAGGTAGGTGATCAAAAGGATCACTGAGCTGTAGCAGATTTTATCTCTGAGTGTATGACCTTGGGCTTGAGGTAGGACTTGGAGGAGTCTGAAAGATCCTGAGGGATCTGTGTTGTAAGCTCATTGAGCTGAGTCTTGGAGGAGACCGCCTTGTCTAACACACTGTTAGAAAGGTGAGAGTGACAATGAATGTACCCATACCGTGAGGAACCACTATAAATACTTGTGTGCTGGTATCAATTCTTGAAAGCTAACTAAACTAACTGAACACACAACACAGATAAATAAAAAGATAGTTTTAAAGACTAAAAAATTTATTCACCCCCCTCTAGGTGTATAACTACTCTTGAAACAAAGTCTTTCAATGTACTTAGGCATTAGTGAGATTATGACTAAAGATAGGGCACAATGGCGACAAAGGATCCATATAGCCGACCCCAGTATAGCGGGATAAATGCTTGAGTGTTGTTGTATGTATTAAAAGGAATCCGTCATTCTTATGTTCCTTTTCTCTTAATTATGCCTTTAAATATATCAATTGATTATAAACTTATGATACACGAGTGACAGTGTACGAAGGCCCCCGTGCGGCCGTGATAGCATCCCCGCCAATTGCTAGCGGCTTTGCCCATCTATGGATTGCTTAGCGTGCATACCCAAAGTGGAGTGCGCAGACTTTGACCGCACCTTAATTCGTGATTGGAAAGCTAAAATATTGCTTTAGAATTAATTGTGCCCCCCTAGTACTCTCTCTTCCTCTATTCCCCTCCCTCAGATTTTTTTGCTGCGTATAACGCACCTTTCGTACCGTGCTGAAATAAATATTTTGGGCCTACTTTATTTCGAAAACCCAAGTGTTGAAATTTAATTTTTCACTCCAAAATTTTCCCGCCTGCCCAGAGAGCAAAACAGACTTACTTGACTCTCCATCCTCTTCTCCTCTGTGTAATCTCCATGCCGGAACCCCCACCCGGAACTCCCAGCTCCTCCCCTTCTTCAGCGCTTGCGCTTGGACGTGGAACATATTGCTTATCCTTGGAGGCAAGTTTGTATGGGAAAAATTGCGGCACGTGTCCTAAGGAAGATTCGCTCTTGGCGCGCACCTTTGGAAGCAAGTATGGAAAGCTGGACTTATTCAATCAAAAAAGATCACATTCAAAAATATGGAAAATAATATGTACTGGATTCCAATTAATGGCAAAGCACACCTTCTGGTTGATTGGATCGGGACTCTCCGTCTCATCCTTGAACGACGCTTGGTTAAGCCCTCTCCCCATTTCAAAGTGGCCCACATATGTTAATGTTTCCTTCCTACCGGATCACGTTGATGGTTTTTTAAATATGCCAATGGGATGATCAATGTTGCAGATGTCGGATGTCGGGGACACGTCGGTTTGGGTTTTCATGTCGGTTTTATATATCGGGGGATATATCGGGGATATTTCATATATCGAATTTTAATATTTAATTAATTATATATGTAATTACATGTTATTTTTTAATTTTTATACATATCACAGTACTACCTATTTTACAACCTATTGAACTTTTAAATATTAAAATCTATATGTAGCATTTAACATACAACACTTTAAATATGAAAACTCAAACATACCTCATTCTTCATCACCTGAAAACTCATCTATAGTTGACAGAATAGATAAAATATGATTTTCATCCGATGAACCCTCTAGATCTCCCTCGTCTACTTCAGATATTTTTTTCTTTCCCCTTCTTTGATAACTAATTGCCACTTCTTTGCTTGTAGCTAATCTTTGAGATCTCCTTTCATCATGATCAGCGTCGACTATATTGCCAATTTGCGCCCATGTCAGCCCCTCGGCAGGAAAGACTTCATCATCGCCATCTTCATCTTCATCCTCCTCAGGATCAACATTTACCATCCACTCTTGTACCATTCCAGAATCAACATTCTTAGCTGCCAATGGATCCCGAGATGTCTCTGAATATTTCGACTTTAGCAAAGCATTGAACTTTACAAATACTAAATCGTTCAATCTCTTGGTATCAAGTTTATTTCTCTTTTTAGAATGTATCTATACATTTTTAAAAAGAGTTAAATAATGCATACAATCATATAATAAGATATAAATGTTTAACTACATAACTAAATTAATGTATATCATCTCGAAGGTGCTCCAGTTCCTCTCACAGTCAGAAGATGAAGTAGTCAGACTTAAAATTTTCATGGCCATAGTTTTAAGGTACGGCGTATCAACACCGTTAAGCCGCCACCAATGTACTGTGAAAATTAAAATGACAACACAATGTATTAAACTATTAATTATTCATTTATTATACATAAATACATCATTATTGTTAATAAATATATATATTAAAATGTACCTGGATTTAAGTTGGGATTTTGTAGCTGTCTCTTTGCCATCTCTTTACCAAATAACCCTTGTTGGTATTGGTAAATATCAAGCTCAGCGCTGATGTGATCCTGTGTAGAAGGATCTTTCCTATATATCCTTGAGAGACACTCAACAAAACCACTCATAAACCTTCCCTCAGCCTCAATCTCTACTCGATGAGAATAATAAAAATATGGGTTTAAGTAATACCTTGCAAAGTGCATAGGACTGTTCAATCTCCACTCGACAAAAATAATAAAAATTTGGGTTTAAGTAATAACCTGCAAGGTGCAGAGGGCTGCTCATATTTTTCTCCCATCTGCTATCAATCAACTTCCATATAGGAAGATATTTGTTCTCTTGGTGATCGAGAACTACGACAACCTCTTCCCTAGCTTTTTTGATATCATCATATAACCACCCCATGGATGGTGTATCCCCGTCGACTCTTCTCAAAACTCTCACAAATGGTGTGAATATACCAACAGCCAGCTCGACATTCGCCCAAAATCTAGCGCTCATCACTATCATTGCAGCCTACCATATGCAAAATAAAATATTAAGAAAATACTATAAAAGGGTAACTTTCAAAACATATATTTTAAATGAAATGAATAAAAAAGCAATAGTTTTACCTGCTTTCCCCCAACACTACTGACCAACTTTGTTGCAACCCACTTTGCAGATGTGAATAAACCCCTCAATTGATTCTTCTTCTCTAAGATGCTCTCTAAAGATAGAAATGCTGTAGCGAATCTCGTCACACCTGGTCGAATAAGCTCATGAGAGTCCAAGTCCTTTGTTGACTCTCTAAACATGTCGAGCGAGATGGTGTGACCATAGATGAATATAGAGAGTTGCCGGCCTAAGGAGATAGCACTCTTTATTGCCTTCAATTTTCCTATATCTTGTAACAGTAGATTAATAGTGTGAGCCGCACAACAAGTCCAAAAAATCGTAGGTCTTTTCAAAGCCATAAGCTTTGCAGCAGCCATATTATTGGACGCGCTATCCGTCACAATCTGCAGGATACCATGCTCTCCTAGGCTCTCAGGGCTATCAATCGCCTCATCCAAGATGTCAAAGATGAACTTCCCATCGTGTGTGGAGGATACATTCTTCGAAAGCCAGAATGCTACTCCAGAACTACAATGTATCATGATATTCATCACGCTCCTACCCTTCCGATCTGTCCACGCATCGGTCATGATACTGCAACCATTCAATTTGCATGTCTGTGTGAATATGCCCAACATCTCCTTCGTCCTCTCCACCTCCCCCCGCAAAATTTTCTCTCTCAACTCATAAAACGTTGGGATCTTCATCCCAGGTCCGCATAAACCAATGACATGAGCCATCTGCTGAAAGGATGAATTACATATGGCGTTAAACGGGATCCCATTTTCATATGCCCATCTACCTATGTACACGACAACATCATCTCTGGCTTTCTTTTTGTACTTACTCTTTATCGTGCTTTGTTGGGAATCTTTTGCCTTGGTAGACTCGGCAGCTGAATGAACAAACTGGTCCATTGGACCCTTTGAACCTGTGCTCCTAAGTATGCTAGTGTCCTCTTCTTGATCAACATGCACTCCTCCAACAACCACCTCATTTAAGATTGCTTCAAACTTGGCACTTTTAGCCCTCTTACTCTGTAAATTTGAGTTCAGTGCCGAATCCGCTTTAGCCTTAACGTCGGCGGGAACCTGAGGGCATGGCTTAACATTACCCTTCCACCCAGCCAAGTGATGCTTGAAACGTGTAATTCCGCCATTCACTGTCTGCTTGCAGTAGTTGCATTTGATTCGGTTTGTGTCGTTTGCAACCAACTTCTCACCAAATGCCCAGAACGGATCTCTACCGGTTGGTACCAGAGATACGGGAGCCTCACTAGAACCAGCAGAAGAAGCCATTCTAATAGGACACGAAATGAAAATAATATTAGTTAAATGAAATGAAAAAATATTTAACATAACTATATCACGAGAAAAATTGCTAGTTGAAAAAAAATCAACATCATAAAAGCCCCATAACTTCATTAGATCGTTAGATCTTCAGATATCTTTTATATTATCCATGCAATACTTTATTTATCCAACAAAATTTTACATTCTCAGTAGTATACTAGTATATAAAGTTATAACTATCATTCAAACTTTTAAAGTATCCAACACTTTATTCAAATTTTCAAAGCATCTCACACTTTATTTATTAAAAGACACAAAGCAGCAGTGCAACTAAAAATGTGCTTGGATATACATGCATCATTGATTGCAAAATGAAGTTGGATAAATAACTATTAATAGGGGTATTTCAAATCATTTGTTGATTAATAAATGTGTCAAATAAAAATAAAATAACAACTAATAAGACAAATAAAACAACAACGCAGCCACTATACTACAACCAGCAAGACAGCCACAAATAAAATATCGGACCGACATGTCCGACAACATGTCTCTGGTTCTTTCTTCTAGCCCAGAGAGTTTGCACAGGGCAATCAATGAAAGCTTCCGGCAGCAACTAATAAGACAAATAAAGCAACAAGGCAGCGACCAACAACTAAATGGGTCGGCAGCCACCAGTAACAACCCACAAAGCAGCCACCATGCTACAGCCGACAGCTAGCACAACAACCAACAAAAAAAATGAGAGCGATAGAATGAGAGGGGGAGGTAGGGAGAAGAATGAACCAGCCGAGAGAGAACCAGCGAGCAGGGAGAAGAGAGCACCAGCGAGCTAGAGAGCACCAGATAACTAGAGAACCAGAGCACCAAAGAGCACCAGCGAGTAGGGAGAAGAAAGAACCAACGAGATAGAGTGCCGACAGCGCGCGAGAGAGGGAGAGCACCAACGAGAGTAGAGAGCACCAGAGAACCAGAGAACCAGAGAACCAGAGAATCAGAGCACCAAAGAGCACCAGTGAGTAGGGAGAAGAAAGAACCAGCGAGATAGAGTGCCGACAACGCGCGAGAGAGGGAGAGCACCAACGAGCTAGAGAGCACCAGAGAACCAGAGAACCAGAGGGCACCAACGCACCAAAGAGCACCAGCGAGTAGGGAGAAGAAAGAACCAGCGAGATAGAGTGCCGACAGCGCGCGAGAGAGGGAGAGCACCAACGAGCTAGAGAGCACCAGAGAACCAGAGAACCAGAGGGCACCAACGAGCAGGGAGAAGAAAGAACCAGAGAGATAGTGTCGCCGGCGCGCGCGGGAGAGCTAGGGCAGGAGCGACGGGGAGAGCTAGGGCAGAGCGACGGGATGGAATGAAATGAGCGGGGTCGGGGGTGTTAAAACAGTAGCCCGACCCGCTCATTTCATTATAAATAATAATAAAATATAAAATTAATAATTTTATAAAAAAAAAACTTAAAAAACGCCCGAAATCGGGTGTTTTTTGGGGCCGACATGTCGGTTAAAACCGACATGTCGGCCCGCTATTTTTAAAACGCCACACCCAGAATTTGTGCCGGTTTTGTGTCGTTTTTGCTCCCAAACCTTCATGTCGGCCGACATGTCCGACATGTCGGCCGATATCCACAACAATGGGGATGATAGCCAGCTCTCTATGTTTGGGGCCGATCTTATTACCTCCATCAAAAATTTGCCTTGTGCTAATGCGGATGGGGCCGGCAGGCTTGTTTGGGCGCAAATCGAGAAAGAGACCATGGATGCTGCTGCTACCTACTATGTCGAGTGCTTACCGTCCACCCTCTCCGGCCGCAACTGCTGGAAAATAAAATCCCAGCCTCGAATGTTGATGCATATTTGGCGTGCCACCAATGACCTGCTACCTACCCACGCATGGCTCTATTATCACCGCCTATGGAATGATGCAATTGTTCCCTTGGGGCTGCGGTGTGGATGAGACGACGGACCACATGCTGAGCTGTTGCCTTTTTTTCTCAAAAATTAAATCGGAAGGATCTCGCCGCGGCATCCCACTCAATATTTTGGGTAGAAACCTGATGGAATTCTTTGAGAGTGAAGTGCTAATAGGTAACGAGCCAGAAATTGCTACCTTTTTTTGCCTCCATATTCTATTATTTTTGGAAAGCAAGCAACAACTACATACATGGTGAGTCATATATGCAACCAGCTACAATCCTGATCAATGCTTTACATGATACATCGCGCGGACACTGGTCGTCTCATTGTAACCCACAATCTACTTGGACGCCCCCGCCCGTTTGATGGATCAAAATAAATTTTGATGGATCTGTGATGGAGAATAACGTCGCCGGCTTGGGCTGCGCTATCCGGGATCATGGGGGAAGCCTAATTGCTGCCGTGGGGGTCTGACAAAGAAGCATATCGGTGTGCATGACCGAACTCCGTGCTGCCCAAGCTGCACTTAATCTCGCTTCTCAGCTTGACGCTGATTTCATTGGAGCGATCCTGGAAGGGGACTCATTCGACGTCTGTTCGCGGCTAAGCAAAATCCTTGCTGGAGGTTACATTGAAGATTGTGAACCGCCTACTTCCTGCCTTCCCAAAAATTGTTGTCTCTCTTATAAACCGCAAGGCAAACTCCGTGGCGGACCACCTAGCTAAGAATGCTTGTCTTCTATATTTTGAGTGGGTTAGAGGTATGCCTCTAACCACTTCTTTGGCGCAGCTTTTGGCGCATGATGCAATTTTTCTGTAATTTTTATTTTATCGCTTAATATATATTAGGCTACGGCCAAATTCAAGGAAAAATTGTTGTCGATATGGAGAATGTAGCCAAAAAACTTGTAAGCTATTCCATTAATTTTCAAGTTATTTAAAACGTAGTTTTAGTTTCTTTATACTTGTTCTATGTGAATCTTTTTGTTATTTAGCCTTGTTTACCAATATTACAGCCGGATTTTACCATATTTATATTGGATTTTTACTTATTTCGGCTGAATTCTGCTTATTCCGACCGGTTTTTTCTTTAGTCTGACCGGATATTTCGTTTTTCCGGCCGGATTTTCCCATATTCCGGCTGGATTTTCCCTTATCCTTATTCCGTCTTGATTTTCCTTTATTCCGACTTGTTTTTTATTACTGCATTTTCCTAGACAAAGGAGAATGTTGTTCCCTATTTAGGAGGCCTATATAATGTATTGCGAGAGTGCTCATAAAATTGGATTTAGCGTAAGAAAATAACATGTTTATTATTGGACTCATATAAAGATTATCAAAGGCAGAGAGTATACATGTGCTAAAGTAGGTTTAGAGAGTTTAAAACCTATGATGGAAGGGCAAAAAATATCACAAAATGGATACCCACATCAAATGTTTGGCTTGCATATTCTTTAGTGCTGACAAAGAGGGGGAAGAATTAAGAGGTATTAAAGTTTGTAGAAGTGCATAATCATCCATTTGCGTTGAAGAAGGACACATGTTTGGTTAGATCTCATCGACATATAGATGACTTTCAAACGAGTCTTATTAAGATTATGACCAGAGTTGGGATCAGAACTATAGAAACATACATCTTCTTAACTGATGAAGTTGGAGGTTTCACAAATGTTGGGTTTTGCAAAAGTGATGCCTTCAGCTTTGTTCAATGTGAAAGAAGAGCAGTAATTGAAAGTGGTGACTCAGTTAGTTTGCTTTTTTTTAAGGAAAGACATTTGAAGGATAACATGATTTCATTTGATGTGTGGACAGATGAAATGAATAGGGTAACTAGTTTCATTTGGATAGATGAGCATAGTAAACTAGATTGTGACTATTTCAGTGTTGTAATTATTTTTGATACAACTTATAAGTTCAACAAATATAATTTTGCTTTTGTTTCATTCATTGCCGTTAATCATCGTTGACAAAATGTTTTTGTAGGCTGAGCCTTTGTAGCAGAAGAAACGATTGAATCTTTCTGTTGGTTATTCATGACTTTTTTGAGGTTTGCTGGCGGCAAGCAACCAACGACAATATTTACAGACCAAAATCAAACGATGACCGTAGCTATTGAAAAAGATTTCACTATTAGTCGACATCATTTGTGTCAGTGGTATATATCCAAAAAAGCACCATTAAAAGTTCCAACCTTCAATCATGACAAGCAAATACATTTCTTATTTTTTGAATGCATGAGCAAATGTGATTCTGAGAGTGAGTTTGAAAAATATTGGAGAGATGATCATGGGGAAAGTTAGAGAATAATCGATGGTTGAACGATCCGTACATAGAATGAAATGGTCCTCGACTTTTAATAAATACTATTTAGATCTTGAAATTTTGTCCACACAGAAACGAATCAACTAATAATGGTTTACATAAATGTTCAAAAGCAACAAGCTCACTTGTTGATTGTTTTATTGACATGGAGAAAATGATTTCATCTTGGCGTAGATCTGCACACGATGAAGATTTCAGGTGCAAACAAAGAAGTGTAATCTTGAAGTTTATGAATTGTGTATTACTAAAGCAGTTGCACACCAGGAATTTTTTTCGATCTTTGAGCAATCATTTATGGATGGTGCAATTGGTATAATTGTTACGGAAGAAACAAGGTTCACACCACAAGGCATTGCGATGGAGTTGATGAGGAAAAGCAATGGTTTGTTAAAGTAAACTGCATAACCTATGATGCGGAATATTCTTGTTGAATATTTGAAACTAGAGTATTGTTATGCAAACATATGCTAAGGGGTGCACAATATGAGAAATGTAAGGCAAATTTAATCCAAATACATTTTAAAGAGATTTACGCTAACGGCGAAGAAAGACATATTTGTGCAAGAATACTTGCTCAATTGATTATGATTTCAATTTACTATTTCGAAATCACATGCTGTGCTTCACTTATGAGTTAGCTCGATGCGTTGAGAATTGCAAAAGTGCCAAAGAGTATGTGCTAAATGCTTTGATTGATTCTCAAGGGTAATGTTCCGAACCATAAGCTTGTTGTTCCTTATAGAACAACTCTTATAATACTACAATTGAAAATTACTAAAGATTAATAATTCTTCTATCAAATGAAATTAAATTCGTTTGAGAGTATGTTATTGTGTGGTTCAAGACACCTAAAGGAATGAAATCTAATTGGAAGGTTCTTTTGTTTGTCGGTGGCCAAGCAAACAACATATGCATCTAAGTGGAAATTACTCATCGATCAAAGTAGATCTTTTATCCTTGATGTTGACTTAACAATGTACCCACATTCAAAAATTATTGAGTCACTACATTATAATAGAAAGACTAAAAGTATGATTGAGAAACAAGGTATTTAGCTTTCAAATTAAAACAAGGTATTTATCTTTCAAATTAAAACAAGGTATTTACCTTTCAGAATATCGCTGCAAAGCAGACTATATTGTCTCTCTTCCCTCGGCTGAGATAGATCTTCTGCCAGGATATTCAAATGCTGGCATAGGGACTTGTTGGAAGAGGGCAAATGAGTGACATTCAATGACTTGCTGGCGCGGGAGTGTGCTCGGCCGAGAACTTGCTTGATGAGAATGTGTGATGATCGACATGTGATAAATTTGAAATAAGAATAGTCAGGGCATCAAAACCTTTTCTCACAGAAACTATGTAAACTACTCACTTTAGTTTTTATATATGCACGTAAACTACTCACTTTAGCTTTATATATGCACGTAGACGGGCCTCCACCCACTCTACACTCTCTCTTCCTTCTACTCCAGAAACAACACATACAATCAAAATAATACTCTAAAATCTGATTGGGAAATTAAAATCTGATCAAAAAAGATAAAATCTGATTGGAAAAGATAAAATTCGTCCGAAAAAGATAAAATCCGACCGAAAATAATAACATCCATTCGGAAAAGCAAAAAATCATACCCAAAATCATTAGGAAATGGCTAAAATCTGACAAAAAAATATTATTTTACCTTAGGATGTAGAGCTCCTCTTCATTTTGCGCCCGCAATGCTGAAAACATGAAATGCCAACTGCGGCAGTATGTGTTATGTATAAAACTTGCTCCGTCTTCTGCTTCTGTGCTGTTCTCAAGGTTGCAGATGTCAGATGTCGGGGACACGTCAGTTTGAGTTTTCATGTCGGTTTTTTATATATTGGGGGATATATGAGTGATATTTCGTATATAGGATTTTAATATTTAATTAATTATATATGCCATTAAATGTTAATTTTTTATACATGTCACAATATTATATTTTTTACAGAACTACATGAGAAAATATTAGTTGAAAAAAATCAACATCAGAAATGCCTCATAACGTCATTAGATTGTTAGAGTTTCTTTCATCTTACGTATTATTCACACAATATTTTATTTATCCAACAACATTTTGTATCATCAGTAGTATACTAGTATACAAAGTTATAACTATCATTCAAAGTATCCAACTAAAGGAATAAAACATTCAAGTATAATTCAAAGTATCGAACAATGAATCCATGTTTTATTTATCAAAGGCACAAGACATCCAACAATTTATTTATCAAAAGGCACAAAACATCAAGACAACTAGAAATTAAAGTTGGATATACATGCATCATCGATTGCAAAATGAAGTTGGATAAATAACTAGTAATAGTACAACCATATCAACCCTTTTCTAGCCACTCCCACCCTCTGACAGCTCTCCGCCAGCTAGCCACTACCCATGTCGGCCTACCTACAACCATCTCCTCTTTCTGCGTAACCTATTCCGGCCCTCCTCATCGCCCTAGCCTCCAAGCCCATCCCTGTCCAACCACTGCAGTCCACTCGTGGAGCCACCCATCGACGTTGTCGCAACTGGTTCGCCTTCCCTAATCACGCCGCTACATGCATGAGCAAGTCTTGGTATGAATGTTTTTTATTTCTCTCATGTTAAATGCTTGGAATGGAACCATTGTTGTGGGATTTGAAATCTTCATATGTGATTTGATGTTATTATTCGTAGTCTGATTTGTGAGATTTATTGGGTGTACTTGAATGATATTCACGCCTCATTCTTATGGTAGGTCGTAAACCGTTCTTTGATTGTCTACACCTGTTTCCCGATTGTTCTATTGCCGTAAAGCTTATTAATGTTTTTTACTTTTGTGTAGATCTTGAACCAGATTGTTTGCACCTTCGCCTCATTCGCACAAAATTTTGGTTGCATCATAGTCATCGAGTTATTGTCAGCCTACCCCTGCATCATTTGGTATTAGAACCATGTTCGAGTCACATTTTATGCTACGTAGTGGTAGGTTGTATCGATGACTGATGTCTGACTAGAGCGTCACTGACGATTGGGCAGACAGTTCGAATTCTGACGACGTCCACAGAGTTTCAGCGCTTAGTTCTCGAACAATTTGCAACCCTTAAGAATGACATCGCTAAGGTCAATACCAGAGTTGACCGGTTAGGAGCTCTTAGAGGTCCAACCCCCCCACCATGTTATGAGGAACCCTTGGATGCCCCTCAGGACAATCCTCCACCACTAGATAGACGAGTTAGAGAGCTGCCACGTTGGGATCCCGCTTCGCGTGGGAGAGGGACTCCCGAGCCTGTGTATGATTATCATTGTGGCCCCGCCCCGAGGGGAAACCCTCGTCCTCCCTATGATCCACGTTCACCACCTTCCCGCAGAGGTCGTGGTTCACCAACGCAATACGAGTTTGACCCTGATGAGCCTTATGATGATTATTTCGTGCCTCGCCGCGCAGCCATCCTGGCCGAGAACAACCTTATTCGGCGCCTTCGTATTGATGCACCGTCCTTCAACAATCACCTGGACCCGAAGGCTTTTAGCGACTGACTCATGGACATGAACCATTTCTTCGATTGGCACGAGTTGAGTGATGAGAGGCGAGTCCGGTTTGCCAAAATGAAGTTGTTGGGACAGGTGAAGATGTTTTGGATTGGCGTGGAGAGATCCTTATAGAGAGATGGATACAATTCTGTAACCCGATGAGCCGAGATGAAGCAGCGGTTGAAGGACACATACCTTCCTGCGTTGTATCGAGATCAACTCCTCGACCAATTCTACGGACTGCGGCATGGAACACTTTCTGTTGTCGATTATATGATACGATTCAACCAGTTGATAGTGAGGAGTGATATTCTGGAGGAGTTTATTGCAATCACTTATTGATTTAGAGCTGTACTTAAGGCTGAAATTCAGAGAGAGCTCATTCCTCACCGCGTAGAGACGGTCGAACAGGTGTTCCAGCTCGCACTTGAGTATGAGAACAATCTATGCCTTGCAGGTCCGAGACAGTCTACACATCGGCCTGACGCCCCTCCCCGCATCCCATCGGATGCTAAGGGCAAAGCTATTGACCCGGGAGCTCCCATACCTAGGCCTGAACAGTGTTATCAGTGCTCGTGCTGAGGACACATTGCTGATTAGTGTCGCACTAGGAATCTGTTGATCGAAGATGAGGGAGAGACTAGTACTGAGGTAGATGACGCGATAGTGGAGGAGATCACTGTCGAGATTGAGGACGGTTGGGAGAGCGACGCTGAGAGATTGTTAGAGTTGGGAGTCATCCGACCCTCCTTCACACCCCTCGCGCCGAGGAGGATTGGCGCCGCACCACGATATTTTACACGTATTTTCAGAATGCAGGTGGCCCCTGCAAACTCGCCATCAATAGTGACAGCTGTGTGAATATCGTGGTGAAGAAGGGATTAAAGAGGATGCAATTGTCATCCGAGCTTCATTCACATCCCTATCGTGTCCTCTAGGTGGACAAGTCAGCTATTCAGGTCACACAGAGATGTCTTATTCCGATTCGCCTAGCGTCCGCAGAGGACAAAGTTTGGTGCGATGTCATGCAAATGGACGCAACACATGTTCTTTTGAGATGACCTTGGTTATATGATCATGATGCCAGGTGTTATTGCCGTCCAACCAAGATTGTTAGAATCGAGATCCTAGGTGAGATCGTTTCGGGGGTTAGATCGGATCGTAGGATCGGATTGAGAATTGTAAGATCCTACTACATTCATAAAGTAAGACTTCAATGATGAAATTAAATTTGATATCATACAATTACACAAATAATCAATACCAAAAACCCTAAACTTTTATCGTGACATACTGTGTTGTGTCGATGTTGCATAATAAATCAATTTGAGACTGTAATATAAGTGATTGAATGAATGATTGATTGAAATAATCAATTGTAATATGATAAGCTAATATTAATTAGTAAATAAGCATCATTAATTCATTACTGAAATAAAAAAATTGAGTGGCATACAACAGAAAGAAATTAAAAAGAGCATCATTGCTGAATAGAGCAAGCATTACTGAATAGAGCATCATTACCGAATAGAGCAGAATATCTCAACTGAATAGAACATCATTACTGAAATCAAGAGACATACAACAAAAAGAAACTAAAAAGAGAGCATCAACTGAATATAGCATCATTACTGAACATACAACAAAAAGAAATCGAAAAGAATATCAACTGAAGCCTGAAGAGCATTGTAGAAATCAAAACCAGAATATACCCTGCAGATATCTCAACTTGAAAGTAAATAAGGAACTGAAATTGAGAGGCGTCATTACAGAATATACCTTGTAGCAGACGCAGATTTGGAGCTCCGAAAGAATGGATCCAACTGAAGCCTGAAGAGCATTGCAAGAAATCAAAACCCTATCTCCGTAAGAAGGGATCAATGCAAAAAGGAGCTCGAGATTGTTTAAAATAAAAAAAAACATACCTGGATAGAGCTCCGGAGTTCGGATTCCAAACGAAACCGGATGCGACAGACGCAGATTTGGACTCTGGAGCAGGACTGTGAGGCAAAGGAGGAATGGAAGATCGAGACTCCAGAACTTGCCTTGCCGGAGAGAATCGAAGAGTTGCCGGAGGCCCGAAGAGACCACGACTCGTTGCCGCCGCTGCGGAAGAGGAAGTTTTCGTCGTGCAGAGAAGGAATTAGGGCAAGAGCGGCTGGGAGTCGGGAATGAGAAATGAAAAAAAGCCGGGTTTTTTTTTATGTAGGCGCGGATCGGGATTGAAGAATCATAGTAGGATCGCGCTCCTACGATCCTATGACTTTGGAGCGCGATCCTGCGCGCGATCCATTTAATTCCGATCCGGTGAGCGATCAGATCAGGTTTAACATTCTGGATCGATCCTACGATCCGGATCGCGATCCTGACAACGTTGGCTCCAACTAGTGTGTATTCTTTGATAAGGGGCGAAAGATCACCCTTACCCTGACCCTGCCCAGGGATTCCCCCAAGGGCCAGGTCGTCTCATCCATTAGCGTCGGGTCAGCTAGGCCTCTACACATTCTGAGGAGGGGTGATTTTTTGAGGGAGAGCTTAGATTCAGGAGTTATGATTGTAGTGGCCGCCCCCATGGCCTTCGACGCCTCCATAGACTTGGAGAGAGTGGATTCAGACATTCGACGCCTGCTGGACGAATAATCTGACATTATGCCGTAGGAGCTCCTCGATGAGCTTCCCCCGTTAAGAGATATCCAACACGCTATCGATTTAGTCCCGGGGGCATCTTTGCCCAATTTACCCCACTATCGCTTGAACCCGACAAAGCATGCCGAGATGAAGCGGCAGATCGATGATCTTCTTTGGAAGAGCTTCATTTGGGAGAGCTTGAGCCCATGTGCTGTCCCCGCCCCTTCTTACCCCGAAGAAGGATGAGAGTTGGCGTATGCGTGTTGACAGCCGTGCCATCAACAAGATCACAGTGAAGTACCATTTTCCCATTCCCAGCCTCGATGATCTCCTCGATGCGATGGCTGGTGCCCAAGTCTTCGCAAAGATCGGTTGTGGAGCGGGTATCATTAGATTTGGGTGAGAGGAAGGGGACGAGTGGAAGACGACCTTCAAGAAGAAGGATGACCTTTATGAGCAGTTGGTCATGCCGTTCGGACTTTTGAATGCGCCGAGTACATTTATGAGAGTGATGACGCAGATCCCCCAACCCTACATGGGCATATTCCTAGTAGTATACTTCAATGATATCTTGATTTACAGTTGGGACCCTCGCTGAGTACTTGCGTCAGATTCGTTTGTTATTTGATCTTTTACAAAAGGAGCATCTGTATATCAACCTGAAGAAGTGCTCGTTCTTGACTGCATCAGTGCATTTCTTAGGCTAATATTGTCTCTGCGTTCGGCATCTCGATTGACCCTGATAAGGTCAAGTCTATCTGTGAGTAGCCCGTCCCATCTAGTATTCATGAGGAGCTTCCATGGACTTGCCATCTTCTATATGAGGTTTGTCCGAGGGTTTAGCTCGATCATGACCCCCCTTACGAGCTGCTTCCGTAAGAGAGATTTTGTTTAGACGGCAGCGACTGCTAGAGCTTTTGAGGAGATTAAGAAAAGGTTGTCATCTGCTCCTGTATTCATGAATCAAGAAGTAAAACATACTGTAATAAAAATTACGTTTGAGGGATTGAGTCAGAACTCAACCTAGATGCTCTATAAAAATCAGGCCGGCCACACAGCGGCTAGAGTCTTGAGCACAGAAAGTATATCCGCGCCTCTACAGTAATACACACGATCAGGAGAACCCACAACTTGTCACATAAGCGCTAGGTCGGGAGAGGACACTCAGCGTCTCCACAGACTGCTAGATCTGTTGTAGGAGAGGCGGCGACGACACTCACCGGGATCGGAATCGGCGACAGGATTGACAGAACACTTCCGTCGGGTTGTTAGGTTTTCTTCTTATCGCACAGTATCAGCTCGTGTGCTGAAAGAAAAGAACCGTCCCAAAAAACCCTAAAACATCCTATTTATATCACATGAGATAAATTCAACAAGTCATCATTTGACTCAGCACGGGCATTCGTCGAACTCAGCTCGACGAACAATTCGTCGAACTCAGCTCGACGAACAATTCGTCGAACTCAACTCGACGAAATCTGCGCCAAAGGCCAGAACGTCGAACATGATTCGTCGAACTCAGCTCGACGAAATCTGCGCCAAAGGCCAGAACGTCGAACATGATTCGTCGAACTCAGCTCGACGAAATCTGCGCCAAAGGCCAGAACGTCGAACTTCATTCGTCGAACTCAGCTCGACGAAATCTGCGCCAAAAGCCAGCACGTCGAACTTCATTCGTCGAACTCAGCTTGACGAAATCTACGCCAAAAGCCAGCACGTCGAACTTCATTCGTCGAACTCAGCTCGACGAAATCTGCACCAAAGGCCAGAACGTCAAACTTCATTCGTCGAACTCAGCTCGACGAAATCTGCGCCTAAGGCCAGAACGTCAAACTTCATTCGTCGAACGGCGTTGAGTGAATACAATAGACTCAACGCCTAAGAGCCAGATTCACCAGGTAAACCCTTTACTCGACGAAGGCGTTGAGTGGACTCGACGCACTCAACGCTTAAGTGCGACAGTCAATGCACTCAACGCCAACATTCACAGAGTTAACACTTAACCCGCGAAAGCGTTGACTGGACTCAACGCTCTCAACGCTTTCAACCCGATGACGTTGAGTGAGCTAAACACACTCAACGCTTTCAGCTCGATGGCGTTGAGTGAGCTAAACACACTCAACGCTTAATGTCTTAGAATCTTTCAACCTCCAAGGCGTTGAATGAACTAAACACACTCAACGCCTTCAGCCCCATGACGTTGCGTGAGCTAAACACACTCAACGCCAAATGTCTTAGAATATTTTCAGCCCCTTTTCAATATCCTTTAACTCATCATATGAGCTAAATAGTACAGATCCAATTTCTCAATATCTCCACAATCTTATGTGCGACCCTGATAGACTCATACTGAGTTGGCAGTGAGGCTACATGCTTGATCACTTCCAGATCACTTCCAGATCACTATGGTTGCACTAACAGTGGTATCAGAGGGAGGTTGCCGACAATATTCATTGTTTCAGAAGTTGCTGAATCCATGACGTGTAAATTTGGTAATTTTGAAGTGTTCCAAATGCCCAAATCTAGTCCTGGATCTTTCCAAGAACGAATGTGATTTCTTTGAGTTTACTCCTTAACTGTAACCGTCACTGTGTTGGTTTGTGAAACTAAGTATGTGTTAGATTTTGAATCTCACATAAAGTGACGAGCTTGTCTACTGTGTAAGTGGAGTTGGTATTGCTCATGTCCCGTGCATGTAGGTCTGAAGATTTGGACATGTTCTAGATGTTCAGACTTAGCCCAGTTCATCAAGTGTTGATGATTCTTGTGCACATCTAAGATGCATTTGGATTATGCTTGTTGTATTTTATTATGCTTGATGTGCACGCTGGTTAAGTATTAACCATGATTAAAGAGTTAATCAGCTATTTAAAATCCCTTAAGCAATATTAAGTATTCGGATGCCTTCCGATGGATGACACTCTTCCTGCCTCGATCGATGAAGTGTGGGCTTGCCAAAGCAAGGTGCATTAATCTATCTTGGTGAGGGTGCGAGAGGATAATTGTGATATCCCACTATCGACATCGGGTGTAGTTTAACTGGGTGACCTCAAAGGTTGAGTGCCCAGAGACATGAGGTTGGCATGCACCATATGATGGATGCGAATAAAGAGTTATTCACCAGCCATACAAGAATTGCATTGTGATGCAATTGACAAACGTTGTCTACCTAAATAACTGCATTGTGAGAGAAAAACCAAAGCCGACTCATAGTGTTTGTGACATATGGATCTTGTCCACTAAGAGGGTTACTCGCCAAACTCTTCGAATTGATATCGAGGGTTATCAGTTTGATAAAAATAGTGAGAGCTTTTGATTAAAGTCCTAATTAAAAGTTAAATTGTATTTTGAAATGTGGTACTAATTTGCTTTGCTTGTATTCTTGTAGAATTTTCATGGCAAGTGGTTCACACTCCACCCTGTCCTTCAGAGCGATCCTTGAGAAGGAGAAGCTGAATGGTACAAATTATTTTGACTGGTACAGAAACCTGAGAATTGTTCTCAGGCAAGAGCGCAAGCTCTATGTTTTGGAAGAGGTATCCCCTGATGAGCCTGCCGGGAATGCACCCCGTGCTGATAAAGATGCTTATAAGAAGTATCTTGACGACTCCTTAGACGTCGAATGTCTCATGTTAGCGACCATGAACTCTGAGCTTCAGAAGCAACTGTATCTGGATCCACTATACCCAGCTACCCCTGAACCACAGCTTGCTCCACCCCTCTCTAGCCCTTCTACCTCTAGCATGCCCAGGCAGCCGCGGACGGTTGAGCACCCCTCGAAGGACCATACCACCCTACCGGCGGTTCCACCCACACCACTTTCATACAGAGATACATTGTTTCCCCAGTTGCCTACGCCTACTGGAGATGCACTACAGATCATTGGTCACGATTTCACCACGATAGGCGGTCGAGTTGTTCTGCGGTACCTGGTTCATTGGCTCATCCATCCGGTTTCTGACAACACTTAGATTTCTGCTGAGGAGCTCGAGAGACTTGTCCCAGACTTACACCGAGAGTATGACCGTCTCCATTCACCGGAGATGAGTGCTTTCAAGTCGGGGGGATTTGATGGAGATCGACGACACACATGTTTATTCCCGCAGGAGGCGGTGATCGGTGACCCATTGAGCGATCTGAGTCCGCGGATGCGTCCGGATGGTCGTTACGAGTCTTTTCTATATATTGTTTTATGTATTCCACGTTGTATTTGTCACCCGAACGTTATTAGCCGTCCGATCTGGGTGTCCTAGCTCCTTATTTCAAGCACAGCTTGCTCCACCCCTCTCTAGCCCTTCTACCTCTAGCATGCCCAGGCAGCCGCGGACGGTTGAGCACCCCTCGAAGGACCATACCACCCTACCGGCGGTTCCACCCACACCACTTTCATACAGAGATACATTGTTTCCCCAGTTGCCTACGCCTACTGGAGATGCACTACAGATCATTGGTCACGATTTCACCACGATAGGCGGTCGAGTTGTTCTGCGGTACCTGGTTCATTGGCTCATCCATCCGGTTTCTGACGACACTTAGATTTCTGCTGAGGAGCTCGAGAGACTTGTCCCAGACTTACACCGAGAGTATGACCGTCTCCATTCACCGGAGATGAGTGCTTTCAAGTCGGGGGGATTTGATGGAGATCGACGACACACATGTTTATTCCCGCAGGAGGCGGTGATCTGTGACCCATTGAGCGATCTGAGTCCGCGGATGCGTCCGGATGGTCGTTACGAGTCTTTTCTATATATTGTTTTATGTATTCCACGTTGTATTTGTCACCCGAACGTTATTAGCTGTCCGCTACGAAGCACGGATACGCCAAAAATAGAGCCGTACCCGTACCGGGTACGTTTCCGGTACGGATACGCGTACCGAACGGCTCGATTCGCTGTTTTAGGGCGATTCGCGGTTCTAGGGCTTTTATTATCCCGTCGCAGGTGCTCCGTCTCCCGTCGCAGGTGCTCCGTCTCCCGTCTCCCGTCGCAGGTGCTCCGTCTCCCGTCTCCCGTCGCAGGTGCTCCGTCTCCCGTCTCCCGTCGCAGGTGCTCCGTCTCCCGTCTCCCGTCGCAGGTGCTCCGTCTCCCGTCGCAGGTGCTCCGTCTCCCGTCGCAGCAGGTACCTGCTCCGTCTCCCGTCGCAGGTGCTCTGTCTCCCGTCGCATCTTCTTCTTCTTCTTCTTCTTATATAATTGCATTTGTGATATATAAATATATAATTATTATATTTAATACAACGTATCCTACCGTACCTGTATCCTTGTTTTTTAAAATTTGCCGTACCGCCGTACCGGATACGTATCGTACCCGGTACCCGTACCCGTACCGGTGCTTCCTAGGCTGTCCGATCTGGGTGTCCTAGCTCCTTATTTCCCCCTCTCCTATAAATACATACACATGCGGCTGATTGGGACATCAATGGTTGCCTATTGCAGCCGTTCGGTCTTCTCGGTGGATTCTGAGCGTCTCCTCTTCGTTCGCAGCTTCCGCCTACGCCTCCCCCTTTGTCCGAGCCTCCTCCAGCCAGCCCCGATCCCGTCCAACGTACAACAGTCCATTCACAGCTTCTCCAACTCTTTCTCGATCCCGTCCATCCTCTAGCAGTCCATTCAAAGCCTCTCCAACTCTTTCTCGATCCCGTCCTGCCACCAACAACCCGGTAGCAACATTCCCACCTCTTTCCAGATCCCGTCCAGCCACCTACAACCCGGTAACAACCCTCCCACCTCTTTCCCGATCCCGTCCAGCCACCAACAACCCGGTCGTAGCCTTCCCTCCTTCCCATCCCGTCCAATCTCCTACAGCCATATCAATCCTTTCCAGCCACTCCCACCCTCCGACAGCCCTCTTCCACTTGCCCCCACCCCCGTCGGCCCACATACAACCGTCTCCTCTTCCCGCGTAACCTATTCCAGCCCTCCTAATCGCCCTAGCCTCCAAGCCCATCCCTGTCTAGCCACTGCAGTCCACTCGTGGAGCCACCTGTCGACGTTGTCGCAACCGGTTCTCCTTCCCTAGTCACGCGCCAACATGCATGAGCAAGTCTTGATATGAATGTTATTTCTTTCTCTCATGTTGAATGCTTGGAATTGAATTATTGTTGTGCGATTTTAAATCGTCATATGCTATTTGATATTATTGTTTGTTGTCTTATTTTCACGCCTCATTTCGGTGTACTTGAATGATATTCACGCCTCATTTCGGTGGTAGGTCGTAAACCGATCTTTGATCGTGTACGACTGTTTTCCGATTGTGCATTGTCTTAAAGCTTTTTAAATATTATTACTATTGTTTAGGTCTTGAACCAGACTCTTTGCACCTTCACCTCAACATTTAGGTTGCATCATAGTCGTCGAGTTATTGTCTGCCTACCCCTGCATCACTATGCTTTTGTGTGTGCGGTGAGGAAAAAATGAACTAGATATATGCGCGACTCTTGTAATTATCATAGTAATAATAAGAATTATGGTCATATGATCACATCTATGATTATTGTTGTAATCCTTAACTACATCTCGTACATTCATATAATATTTCTAATCATTTATCTAATGTGATAATGGTGTTATGGCTAGTTACAATATATCAGCTAATCATCATCAATTATAGTTCTTTAAATTTTATGTAATAATGTCGCACCGGTTTTTGTCGCAAATCAATTGTAACTGATAAGTGATTGTACTGAATACTTTTCATTACTTTGGTACATATGAGCTTTATGTTCAAGGAAGAGGGGTTGGCAGCGGTCTGACTCGGGAAGAGGGAGAGAAGGAGAGTAAGAGTGGAAGAGTAGAGAAAGAGAGAGGGGTTAGGGTTAGAGATTTAGAGGAAGGGAAAAACATTCATTCATCCGAGATACCAAATGCAAGATTCACGCGCCCTCTTATAGAGGCGAGGGTGAATACAAAAGGAAAACTAAAATTAGGAAAGATACAAATTACTAAAAATGTGATAGCCAAACATAGATCATAATAATTATTAATTCTTCTTCGCCCGACGCGTGTAGAATTGCCATTTGTGCTCGTCGTCGTGGAGATCCGTAACAATGCCGCCATTTGGAAAATGTGCCCTGTCCTCAAGGCAGTAATCGGCGAACTGGCGGCGGAAATCATCCCGGGGAAGCCACGTCACGTCTGAGGCGGGGCGACCGGTCCAAGACACAAGAACCTCTTCAGATTTATGGTCCCCCGAAATGCGATAGTGGCGATCGAGGATCAAGGCGGGATAGCAGGGCGCCTCTCCGGAAGGTCGAGATCGGCTGGAAGGTGATCCGTGGTGTCGTGCTCGCCCACCACTCGTCGTAGCTGCGAGACATGGAATAGGCTGCGAGACATGGAATAGGTGGATGCGGCTCCCGCTTGGGAGTCGAAGGCGGTAAGCAACTGCCCCGATGCACGCGAGGACCTCAAATGGCCCGAAGAATCGTGGGGTCCAATTTTGGGCATGGTTGGCGGGCCACCGAAAGCTGACGGTAGGGGTGGAGCTTCACGAAGACCTTGTCTCCTACTTCGAAGGTGAGGTCCCGGCGTTTCTTGTTGGCGAAGGAGGCCATCTTTTGTTGGGCCCGTTGACTGTAGCGGAAATGGTGTCCCAAGTACCACACCTGCGAGGCCCCAAAAGAGCACTTGGTTGGGTGGAGCTTGGGTTGGTGGTGTCGGAGAGTAGCCAACGTCTGGCGGATGTGCTGTAGGTGCTCCTGCCAAGAAGAACTGTAGACCAAGATGTCATCAAAAAAACAAGTATATGCTGGCGAAGTACCTAGTGGAAGATGTCATTCATCGTGGACTGGAAGGTGGCCGGTGCGTTGGTCAGGCCGATAGGCATAACCAAGAACTCGTAGTGGCCATCATGTGTCTGGAAAGCCTTTTTGGCGGCGTCGGCCGGTCGGACGCGAATCTGGTGGTGGCCCGCACGAAGGTCCAGCTTGGTGAAAAAAACGGCGCCGTGGAGCTCGTCCAAAACCTCCTAGATTACCGGAATCGGGTACCTATCTGGGACTGTGGCTTTGTTGAGATCCCGATAGTTTACGCAGAAGCGCCACCTGCCGTCCTTCTTCCTGACCAGGAGGACCGGGCTGGAGAAGGGGCTTGCACTGGGGCGTATAAGGCTCCCCATCAGCATATCGTGTACTAGCCTCTCGATCTCATCCTTCTGCACGTGCCCATAGCGGTATGGGCGGACTGAAACTGCGGTCACGTCGGGCTGAAGGGGAATGACATTATCGTGTGGCCGGGCTGGTGGCAAGCCCGTCGGTGCCGTGAAGAGGTCCGCAAATTCAGTCAGGAGGTTCTGCATGACCGGTGGTGGTGGTGGAGCCGGTGGAGCCGATGGCGCCGCGTCCGAGATGGACTAGAGCCATGCTGTAAAATCGATGTCTGCCGTCCTCTGGATCGTGCGGGAAGAGACGGGGGAGCGGAGCAGTGCAACATCTCCCTTCACGCAGCACTCCCGTCCGTCCTGTAAGAATCGCATCGTCATGGTTCGCCAGTTGACCCACACATCGCCCAGCGTGCAGAGCCATGCCACGCCCAAGATGGCGTCGATCCCGCCGTGCCCGAATATGTAGAAGTCCGCTGTCAACAAGTAAGGGCCCACTGAGATCGGGGCGGATGGGCAACGACCCTGAATCACGTTGGCGGCCATCGCTTAAGCTGACCGTGAAGTCCGGCGAGGGTTCCACCGGAAGCTGGAGTTGTTGGGCCAGATGAGAGGAGAGGAAATTATGGCTTGCCCCGCTGTCTACCATGATGATGATGTGGCCGTCGCCTAGCTTTCCTGCCAACTTCATTGTTTGCTGTCCTGAAATTCTGCCCACGGAAAAGCATGCAAGCTCCAACTGGTGAAGGCCCGCATCGGCAACGCCCTCGGTGGTGTCATATTCGTGGGTTTCGAGCTCTTCGAAATGCGCCATGGTGATCTCAGATTCGTAGTCGCCGATGATGGCGCGAAATTCCTTGGCCGCACAGACGTGTGTCAGAGAGTAGGGTTGTCGGCAGCGGAAACACAACCCTTTGCGCCGGAGATCATCGAACTCACGGTTGGAGAACCGTTGAGGGGCGGCCGGTCGGTTTGGCCGAGCCGTTGGAGGAGGTCGAGGTGTTGGTGGCTCTTGAGGGGTGGGGAGCCACGGTCGGCCTCCCGGCGGGGGTTTGACTGGAAGTGGCGGGTGCCGCGGTGATAAATCTGCCTCGACGAGGCGGGCCATGTCGAGGGCCTCGGACGCCGTCTGAGGGTGATGAGTGCGAAGCCGGGAGCGGATGTGGGGCAGAAGGCCCTGCATGAAGAAACCCAGGTAGTGATCTGGCGGTAAGCCCGGAACATGGGTGACGAGAGCCACGAATTCGTCAATGTAATCATCCAGCACACCTTGTTGGCGTACCCCACACAACCGTTCAATGGAGGAGCCGGAATAACGGCTGTCATAGCAACGGATCATCTCCTGCTTGATCTCCGGCCAGGAGATTGTTGGGTTGGATTGTCGTAGCCATCGGGCCCAATATAAGGCAGAGCCGTCGAGTCCCACGATGACGGTGGAGAACTTGTCTTGCTCGGGAGTGTGGTGTAAGTCGAAGTACTGCTCCGCCTTTGCGATCCGCACAATTGGGTCCGCACCGACGAAGGTGGGGACGTCTAGGGCAAGGCTTGGACGGTTAGGCACAAACGGTGGGGTGGTCTCTCTGTTGTGCGGGGAAGGGGCCGCCCCGAGGATGGACGTGCCGATGGTTGGGCATGCGGATCTGCTGGCGGACGCGGTGGCGGGCGATTGGAGAGCGTCAAATTTGGCGTGGAGGGCGAGCAAGGAGGCATGCATGGAGGCCATGAGGGACTCCTGGGCGTCGACACGACGGAGGAGGATTTCAGTTGCGTTCTCCGGAGGTGTCTCAGTTGTGGAGCGGGTCGCTGGGGCCATTGGTGGAGGTGGAGCGACTGTGGCGTCCTGGAGGCGGTGTGGCAGCGACTGGAAGCGGCCCTGGGTTTGGCGGTGGTCGGTGTGTGGTACAGGACAGCAGCGCGGCGGCTGCTGGACACCGCGTGGGCAGGCGGTGCGGCTTACGCGCGGGATGACGCGTAACGTGCGCGAGGGTCGGACGCGATGCGGCGCGGGCTGGACGCGATGCGGCGCGGGCTGGACGCGATGCGACGTTGGCTTCGGTGGTTGCTGGAACTCCGACGACCGATGGTGGCGGGCGGATGGGCAGGTCAGACCACTTTGTTGCGTTCCTGGGGAAGAGGGGTTGGCGGCGGTCTGACTCGGGAAGAGGGAGAGAAGGAGAGTAAGAGAGGAAGAGTAGAGAAATAGAGGGGTTAGGGTTACAGATTTAGAAGGAGAAAAACATTCATTCATCCGAGATACCGAATACAAGATTCACGCATCCTCTTATAGAGGCAAGGGCGAATACAAAAGGAAAACTGAAATTAGGAAAGATACAAATTACTAAAAATGCGATAACCAAACATAGAATATGATAATTATTAATTCTTCTCCACGGTCTTGGTGGGTCCCTGTGACATATGCACCCGATGCGTGTAGACTTGCCATTTGGGCTCGTCGTCGTGAAGATCCGTAACATCAGGACTATCGATTTGGATTTACATGTTGGATTTCATATGTTGTGGATATATTAGAGATGTTACAATATTGAATTTTATTATTTAATTATACCTATATTTATTTATATAATTATATATAAATATAATCATATTTTTTAATAATTTATATATTGATATATTAACAATTTATCACTTATTACTCATCAATGTACGGGGACAAGGACCCAACAACAATATCAATAGAAGTGTAAGAAATTATCAAAATTTAATACTCAGACAATACCAACATGTCTGCATTCCATAAAAATAATAACCATGAGAATTGCAAAACAAGCATAAGGGTCCGTTCGTTTCAACGACATTGATATTGAAGTATTGACTTTTAATCCAATATCAATACATATGAAAATGACATTGAGTTTAAATCCAATTCTTTTGTTCGGCCGCATGATGACTTTCTGTCATAGGAATTGATATTAATCACTTTTTATTGTTCATTTGCAGAAAGATTTTCAATCATAGGAATTGGTATTGGTCAATGCTCTCAATTAAAAATAACAAACGCGGATTTTTCGCCCGACATCAATTTTATTGCCCGGACACGATTTTTTCGTCATGATGCGATGTTTTTGCCCGAGCTTAAAGTTTTCTACCCGAACGCGAAATTTTTCGTTCGAACACGATTTTTTCGCCGCGACGCAATTTTTTTCGCACAAACGCGATTTTTCCGCCAGAACTCAAATTTTTTGCTCAGACACTTCTTTTTCGCCCGGGCGCGACTTTTAATCCTGGACGCGATTTTTTTCGCCCGGACTTGTTTTTTTCGCCCGTGAACGTTTTTTTCACCTGGCAGTGATTTTTTCGCTCGGGCGCGATATTTCCGCCCGGGCGCGTTTTTCTGGACGAAAAAATCGCGTCCAGACGAAAAAGTTGCGTAGGGGCGAACAAGTCGCGTTCGGGCGAAAAAGTCGCGCCTGGGCGAAAAAATTGCGTTCGGGCGAAAAAATTGCGTCCGGGCGAAAAATCGCGCCTGGGCGAAAAAATTGCGCCCGGGATGAAAAATCGCGCCCCGGCGGAAAAATCGCGCCCGAGCGGAAAAATCACGCACGGGCGATAAAATCGCGCCCGAGCGGAAAAATTGTCCACGGGTTGTGGCCGGGCGAAAAATCGCGCCCGAGCGGAAAAATCACGGCAGGGCGAAAAAATCACTTCGTGGCGAAAAAAACGTCCACGGGAGAAAAAATCGCGCCCGAGCGAAAAAATCGCGACCGGGCGAAAAAATCGGTCCCGGTCAAACAAATCGCGGATGGGCGAAAAAATCGCTCCCGTGCGAAAAAATCGCGTCCGGGCGAAAATATTGTTCCCGGGCGAAAAAATTGCTTCCGGGCGAAAAAATCGCCCCCGGGCGAAAAAATCGCCCACGGGCGAAAAAAACACCTTGGGCCGAAAAAAACCCCGTCTGTGCAAAAAAATCGCGTCCGGGCGAATAAATCGCTTCCGGGCGAGAAAAAACGTCCCCGGGAAAAAACACCTCGGGGTGAAAAAAATCCCGTCCGTGCAAAAAAATCGCGCCCGGTTGAAGAAATCGCGTGCGGGCGAAAAAATCGCGCCCGGACGAAAAAATTGTGTCCGGGTGAAGAAAACACTCACGAGCGATGAAAACGCAAACCAGTGAAAAAATCGCGTATGGTCGAAAAAATCGCGCACGGGAAAAAAAACGCGTCCGGGCAAAAAAAGCGCGTCCGGACGAAAAAATAGTGTCCTGGCCAGAAAATCTTGTCCGTGGAAAAAAAGCGATTTCGGGCGAAAAAATCATGTCTGGTTCAAAAAAATCGCATTCATGCAGAAAAATTACTATTCTTTTGAAAAGGCGATGTTGGCAATCCTAATATCCGCACCTGAAGATAGATGTTGAACCAATGAGTTTTTAGTTTTGTGTGAATATCTACGACTTTCCATCAGAAAGCCAATTCTATTGTACAATTGTTGATACGAACAGCGGAAATGATTTTCATTTTCTTAAATTCAATACTTTAATATCTTTGTCGTTGAAACGAGCGGACCCTAATAGTAAATTCACCGGCTTAGAGCAGAAAAACCTATTTAAGTGATTGCAAGAATCCAAAGTTAGTAAAGGGTGTAAATCTAGTGCTATTGTAAACACAACCTACAAAACAGTTAGATATCCGACATAATAATACTATTTAGAAGACATTCACTGCAATAGTAAAGCATGCAATGCTATAGTAGCCAACCAGAATAGAACAAAAGTAACATCAAATAAATTCATCTAAAGAGAATTGAGAGATTAGGAGAGTAATGCAACAAGAGAACAGAGTGTCGCAGCATGACAACAGTTGAAGTGAAATCCGATTAAAGAATTGCAGAAGAGCCATTACCATAACAATAGTAGAGTACTTGACTTAAAAAAAGAAAAATAGAAGTGCAGTGACGTAGGACGGTCCTATGTGATGGGAAAATAATTGTATGAAACTCCTACATGCAACAATACATGTATACGACGACTTTTAAACTTGCAATAATAATTTTTTTATAAATCAAAATAGAGGAAATACCACAATAGTTAAAAGCACAAAGAAGGAGTCAAGTGAGGTAGTACAAATGCAAGAGTGGTCGAAATCATATAGCTAAGAAACAAAACGTACATAAACAATGGTTACAAACATATCACTAGAGCAGTGGAATAGACACAAAATTCAACATAGAACAAGTGACCACAATTTACGAAACTGACACTACTAGGTGGTAGAGGGCTTTGGAGGGTTGTCTCGGGGCTGAAATCAAAGCCCTGAATTTTGGCTTTCGCTGAACCTTTGAACTGTTGGACAGTGGGCAGTGGGCCTGTTTCGTGAGTTCCTGGGCTGTCGGGTGGCTGCTGGCTGTGTGGAGGATGAAATGAGGATCCTGGATGGGGTGGGCAGCAAGGAGCAGGGAACTTGAAGTTCCACCCTAATTGGGGAGCCTAACAGCTGCAGGAAATGGAATTTGGGGTGCTGGAATGGGAATTCTGGGTGCTGGAATTGGAAGTCTTGGTACTGGAATTAATACCAACTGCTGGAATTAATTCCAGGATGCAGGCCTGGGGAGATAGTTTGCTGTTCTGGAGTGGGTTGAGGGTCCAGGAGATTGGGGAGGGCTCAGGAGATTGGGGAGGGCTCAGAATGTGGGGGCAGTGGTATTCAGGTTGCTGGAATGAATTTCCTGCAACAGACTTCTGTAGGGGAAGTCCTGTTTAGATGGCTGGAGGTGGAGGGATGTGGAAACCAGGCTGCAGCTGGGAATTAATTGGGATAGGGGGTAGCCGGCTGGAGGATTAGTGGGGTAGTTGGTTGTGGGCTGGTTGGGTATTAGAGGAGGTTCCTCGTGTATTATGGGGAGGTAAGAAGTGTGGGGGTGGGCGGCTGTATAGATAACTGGGAGAGAAAATGGGGGTGGCTGAAATTTAGGAATTTATTCGTAAATTAGAGAGTGGGAGGGGATGTGGGCCGGCTGTGAATGTGGAGTGGGGCTGCAGTTGGGGGGTTGATGTGTGGTTGAAATTAAGGAGAGGGGCTAGCTGTAGAGTGGGAGTAGTGGCGGTGATCGACCTTTATGTTAGGATAAATGCCTAACATTTAGGAAAGAGAAGAAAATGGAGTGTGGTTGTGATGCAACCCGAGTTTGCATCTTTATTTTATTTGCAATATTTTTATTTATGTAGCGCACGTTTTCACGCATTATAGTTTTCGTCTATGTGTATCGCGCACGTCGCGCACTTTTGTTTGAATTATTGGTGTGACCGGCCAATAAGACCCTAAATAGAGAGGTCCGTCAAATTAGGAATAGTGATGAATTAGGCAAGCAGGTGAGGGGTCATACAAATTAAGTTATTATTATATATTAAATCTGAAATTACATTTTGAAAGTCATTATTTTGGGAATCTCTATAGTCATGACATCGGTTAGCTTAAACACCAAAGAGCCAAAGGTAACTCCTTTATTTATCTCCATTTAAGCCCCCTGATATGACCCTTGCCCTTGGAGCGTGTTACCGACGGTGGAGCGATGGTGGGGGACAGAAGCGCTGCGTCGATCGGGCGTTTTCTGCGGTCGACGGAAGTCGTGCGGGATTTCGGCTAGGGCAACACGGGAAAAAGTACCGCGGGTTTAGAGAGAGAGAGAGGAAGAGGGAAAAAAGAGAGATTTCTTGTTCTAATTTTGTCCTCCCCAAAATGTCCACAACACATGTATAAATAGATTCCACAAAAGTGCCCCCCCATTTGGGCTTATGACAATGGGTCAAATACGCTAAAATTAAATACGCAGAATAAAGATAAACGACACTAAAACGCCACATAACATCACTGCCCCCGTTCGAAGATAGCTTGTCCTGAAGCTGGATCGAAAGGCGTTGGGGCCCCGACTTCACCCGTCGTGTCATCCTGGAATGGGTCATCGACTTCCAGCCAAAATAAGCGTTTGCATCTGTGTCCCGACGTGAAAGGATCACTACAATTGTAGCATAGGCCCTTCTCGCGTCGTTCGGCCATCTCGGTGTGGGACAAACGGCGGCGAACAGTAGGCCGCAGAGGCGCGTCCTGGAATGGAGCCGTGTCAGGCAAGCTGGCGAGAGAGGAGGCTCCCGAAAAGCCTCGACATCCCAAGGGTGGACGGTCCAAAAGCAGGCGTTGTTCACAAGTCCCGGCGAGGCTCATAGCCGTGTTGAGATTAGGTGGTAGGAGGAATTCTACATCCCATCGTAAGCGCTCGTGGAGGCCGATCGTGAAGAGCGGAACTTGTTGCTCCAGTAAGACGGACGTCGCGCGAGACATAAGAATCTGAAATTTTTCCAGGTCGGTGTCGATGGAACCATCCTGTTTGAGGTTCACAAGATCGCCGAGCGGGTTGCCCTGTAGAGCCGGGCCTAACCGAAGGGTGCATGCCGTGCTGAATTCTGCCCTGAAAATGTTGGGATGTTCCCGCAAAAGCTGAGTCAACCATAATTGTGCGGGGCCGAGTAAACCATAATTGTGCGGGGCCGAGTAAATGGAAGGAAGCGATGTCGACGCGTTCTTCATCTGGTGTACGGCGGTTTGTGAAAAAAATATCGCAACGCGTAAGCCATGGAAGAGAGTCGTCGCGGCCCTCGTAGATGGGAAAGTCCATCCGAATAGTACATGCGTAGGTCGGATAGTTCGCGCCCGGATGAGCGGTGGAGTCCACTCTGCTTGCCGAAGGGTGGTCGATCGTAGTCAGCGGCAGAGGGGATGACATGCCTTGTAGGGCATCCAAACGGGTGTTGAGGGTGTCCATCTTGGTGTTCTGAGTCGCGAACATAGAGTGGAAAAGAGCCATGAGGTCGGCGAGGGAGGGAAGAGCATCTGCAATCAGAGATAGGGCAGAACAGTTGGCCGGTGGTGTCGGAAGGAGGCCGACAGAAGAAAAGGGCCGCGAAACTGTAGGAGCGGGGCTGGAAGGCCGGGCGGCAGCCGCCAAGACGACCGGAGAGATGTCGCCGGAGCTGGACGAGTGTTCCCGGGAGCCCGAGGAACGGTCGACAGAAACGACGAACGGTGCGGGCGAAGCGCGTGAGTGCAGGTGCGACCGAGCGTAGGCGACGCCGGAGATGACGGTGTTGGCCTCTGATACCAAGTTGATATGGCCCTTGCCCATGGAGCGTGTTACTGGCGGTGGAGCGATGGTGGAGGCGGGAAGCGCTGCGTCGATCGGGCGTTTTCTGCGGTCGGCGGAAGCCGTGCGGGATTTCGGCTAGGGTAACACGGGAAAAAGAACCGTGGGTTTAGAGAGAGAGAGAGGAAGAGGGAAATAAGAGAGATTTCTTGTTCTAATTTTTGTCCTCCCCAAAATGTCCACAACACACATATAAATAGGTTCCACAAAAGTGCCCCCCATTTAGGCTTATGACAATGGGTCAAATACGCTAAAATTAAATTCGCAGAATAAAGATAAACAACACGAACACGGCACATTCACCCCAATCAGCATTTATCACAACCTTTAACTGGTCATGAATAGTTGAAACTCCCATATTCATCATATTTGAACCTGTAGCATTTTTTGATTATTAAAACCCCCCTCCTGTCCCAAAAAGAAAAGAGCTGTGGAAAATCGAAAAGACAAACTTCTGTCTTTTCGTAACTCCCAGCCTCCGCCCTGTACTCTCCCGATCCGCTCGACGCCACCTCCCGGTCCCTCTCCAGCCAACGCCACCGGGCAGCCGCGAAGACGCCCGAAGAGATGTCGCCGGAGCTGGAGGAGTGTTCCCGGGAGCCGGAGGAACGGTCGACGGAAACGACGAATGCTGCGGGCGAAGCGCGTGAGTGAAGGTGCGACCGAGCGGAGGCGAGGCCGGAGATGATGGTGTTGGCCTCTGATACCAATTTGATATGACCCTTGCCCTTGGAGCGTGTTACCGGCGGTGGAGCGATGGTGGAGGAGGGAAGCGCTGCGTCGATCAGGCATTTTCTGCGGTCGGCGGAAGCCGTGCGGGATTTCGGCTAGGGCAACACGGGAAAAAGATCCGTGGGTTTAGAGAGAGGAAGAGGGAAATAAGAGAGATTTCTTGTTCTAATTTTTGTCCTCCCCAAAATGTCCACAACACACATAAATAGGTTCCACAAAAGTGCCCCCCCATTTAGGCTTATGATAATGGGTCAACTACGCTAAAATTAAATACGCAGAATAAAGATAAACGACACGAACACGCCACATAACACCCCCCAATCAGCATTTATCACAACCTTTAACTGGCCATGAATAGTTGAAACTCCCATATTCATCATGTTTGAACCTGTAGCATTTTTTGATTATTAAAACCCCCCTCCTGTCCCAAAAAGAACAGAGCTGTGGAAAATCGAAAAGACAAACTTCTGTCTTTTCGTAACTCCCAGCCTCCGCCCCGTCCTCTCCCGATCTGCTCGACGCCACCTCCCGGTCCTTCGCCAGCCAGCGCCACCGCCGCCGGAGGCTTTCCAAGGCTCCGACGTCCAGTACTCCGCCGTATCTTGGCTGGAATATCGTCCCCACCGCCGTTGATTCCTGCCCAGCTTGCCGACATCGCACGATTTGTGCTGCCACCTAATCGATCGACCCCGAGTGAGCCTCTCGGGGGTCCGGCTAGCTCCGACGAAGTCCCCACCAGCAGCTTCCGATGGTGTCGAGCCTCCAGCAGCCGTACGGCTCACCCGCACGCCCCATGTCCTTCCCCGACCGCTTCACAGAGCCTGAAATTAACTCCCAGCTGCTGCCCGACTTACTTTCCTGTTGCTGCCCGTAGTTCTCCAAGCCCCTCAACCCATCCTTAGAGCTGATACTTGCCCTCGCTGAAGGTATACCCCCATTTCCAGACTCGCTCAAGATCGCTAGTATAATATTATGCTTAAAACAATTGATCTTTAATATCAGAGCTTGCTTGCCTAGGTCTTCATTAACTCTTGTTTGTCGTCAATTTTCCGTTCACTATTTTTGCTATCCTGTTATTGAGAAACTTGTGGATGATTTAGTTTTATTGGTAGCGTGCGCGCAAACATTAGTCAAGTACGCGGGTTTGCAAAACTTTGATTTAATTATCACACGTCTTAGCTCGCGACATTTCGAGTTCACCGCATAATTTAAATCGGACCGAAGCAATTCTAGAAATTCGGGATGCATTAATTTGGTATCAGAGGTCGGTTCGGTTCACTGCTATTGTGAATCGAACGATCCTGTTTTTTAGAAAAATTGTTTTTTTTAAAAGGAACTTTTTTCTTTACTTAAAAAAATATCTTTCAAAAATTTTTATTGCGAGTCCTTTAAAAAAAAATTTGAGTCCACTTTATTTTTATTTTTATTATTGTCCAAAAAAAATATGGAGGGTAGAACAGACAAACTCGAGTCGAGCGTCGGTAACTTGAATCAACGCATGGGCAACCTCATGCAAATGATGGAAACACTCACCCTCCAAGCGGGAGATGTTACCCAAGTCGTAAATGGGTTACGAACTTCCGTCAATAACTTAGAAGCCGCTCGTCACCTAGGTCTAAATCAACCTTCTTCCCAAAATCCTAGACACAAGGAACCAAACCCTAGACCCGCGGATCCTGCACAACCTGACCTTGGACTCCGTCGCCAACCCCGTTGGGACGATGGAGTTAAGCTTGATGTAGGTGATTTTGAGGGTCACGTAGAGCCCGAGAAATGCCTCGATTGGTGTGAATGCGTGGAAAGGTTCATGACATGGAAACAAATGCCAATGAATCGTCAGGTTGAATATGCTGTCCTTAGGTTGAAAGGACCCGCACTAGTTTGGTGGGTTCAACTAGAGCGCACCCGTTACACTTTAGGCCTAGCACCTATTACCACGTGGGTAGACTTTAAGTTGCAACTCGGACTATCTGCAAACTCTTTATTGAAGGTTCCACAACCTTCAACAGGACAAACTTTCTGTGGATGAGTTCACCCACGAATTTTTATTGTTGCAGTGTAGATTAAACTTGCACGAGGAGGACGATATGACGGCGTCCCATTACATGAACGGGCTCCGCTATGCTATTACTGATGAGCTAGAGTTGCACGACTTTAGAGATTTGGGTAAAGTGTCTAGTCTAGCACGTAGAGTGGAAGCCTCGCTTCAGAAGAGGACATCTGGGCATAGGTCTACTGATATGCCTTCTTCGAGCACCACACCACTACACCCACCCCTAAGAATTCTGATTCCCCTCCTCATGTCACTACTGAGACCCCAACTCCTCCCACTGGCCTCACCCGAGGTAAGGAGCTCATGAGACCCCAGCCCAACACTGGAGTATTCCGATGCTTCAAGTGTATGAAGCCTAAGGACAAATCTTATGAGTGTCCGCGACGCAACTTCGTCGCGATTACTGATTCCTCTGATGGGCGTGAGCCAGAATATGAAGTCTTCCTTAATGACTCCAAACCTGAGCCCATGCCCGAGTCTGATAACGTTATTGAGGTCGAGGGAGAACAAGCTGAGCACTTAGTTTGTGTCCTTCAGTATAGCTTTGTTTCCCCTAGTGAGTCCACTGAGCGTGATTTTCAGAGACACAAGATTTTTCGCAATACTGCGCGTATTCATGGACATTTTTGTTTCATCATCATAGACAACGGTAGCATGAAAAGTTTTGTTTCCCAACGTATGGTTGAGAAGCTAGGACTCGAGACGCACCCCTTGGAGCGACCCTACCACTTATCTGAGGTTAATAGTCACATTACTATGCCCGTTACTCACCGTTGTCTCGTAGAGTTCTCTATCGGGGATGTGTACGAGGATTCTGGCCTATGTGATATCGCCCCCATCGATGTTTGTTATATCCTGTTAGGAAGGGCATGGGAATACGATAGGCGCGTCGTACATGATGGTATGAGGAACTCCCATTCCTTGGATCACCGTGGGAGCAAGATTGTTCTGCTTCCCCAGAAGAATAGTCTTGTTCCTAATGCTCCTGGGAGGACCTCGACACCATCGCCCTCATCTTCCTTAGTTACCACTACACCACTATTATTTAGTGCCGCACTTCTCCCTGGACCCTTACTCCAGGAAAACGCACTTGGCTCCAGAGTGTCATCCATTTTAGCTGATCTGCCAGCACCACCACACATTGATTTTATACTTGGCGAACACGTGCTTAGTTCGCACCGCTATTCCGCAAGTGTAAGTGAGCATTTAGGGTTTCATCAAATGCGCTTTGAATTTTTTCGGGTTAGCATTAGTAGGACAATTGAAAAATTTAAAAGAATTTTTACTCCTAATAGGGACACACAGTTTAAGGGATTCCTTTGGTTGGTTTTAAATGGTAAATTTGAGAACAGTTTTAAAATTTGTCGCGCTAGTTGGATTATCGCGAGTGTTGTCATTGCGATGATTGGTCTGAGTTTTGTAGACACACGAAATTGTCCAGCAGGAGTGCGTATGTTGCCGTATGATTTAATGATTCGACATGTCGATCTGGCTTACTTCCTGTTTGTTTCTCACCCCGGTCGTTCGTTCCACCATCTTCCCCACTTTATGATGCCCTCCTATTTGTTGCTCTGATTTTAACTGGTAATTTACATTTTTTACATAATAATATGACTAACGGTTTGCGAGCAGCTTTGAAAAACTACAACTTCATTTCATCACCGAGAGTTGTCTTTTTCCACTGGAGTTTGGTTTCCCGTGTCTTTCAGGAAAGATGATATCTCTTCAGTTGATGTGCAACAACGACATGATCTTCATTTGTTCCACGTTCTAGGGCATTAAGGCAACAACGACGTTCTCTCGCAGTTTGATGCCTGGATGTTTCAGTGGCGGGTTTTGTCATATTCTCGACGGGGTCGAGCTCTCTCAACCACGGGGAAATTGATGCAACCCGAGTTTGCATCTTTATTTTATTTGCAATATTTTTATTTATGTAGCGCACGTCTTCGTGCATTATAGTTTTTGTGTTTGTGTATCGCGCACGTCGCGCACATTTGTTTGGATTATTGGTGTGACCGACCAATAAGACCCTAAATAGAGAGGTCCCTCAAATTAGGAATAATGATGAATTAGGCAAGCAAGTGAGGGGTCATTCAAATTAAGTTATTATTATATATTAAATCTGAAATTATATTTTGAAAGTCATTATTTTGGGAATCTCTATAGTCATGACATTAGTTAGCCTAAACACCAAAGAGCCAAAGGTGACCCCTTTATTTATCTCCATTTAAGCTTCCCCCAATCAGCATTTATCACAACCTTTACCTGGCCATGAATAGTTGAAACTCCCATATTCATCATGTTTGGACCTGTAGCATTTTTTGATTATTAAAACCTCCCTCCTGTCCCGAAAAGAAAAGAGCTTTGGAAAATCGAAAAGACAAACTTCTGTCTTTTCGTAACTCCCAGCCTCCGCCCCGTCCTCCCCCAATCCGCTCGATGCCACCTCCCTGTCCCTCGCCAGCCAGCGCCACTGCCGCCAGAGGCTTTCCAAGGCTCCGACGTCTAGTACTCCGCCGTCTCTTGGCTGGGATATCGTCCCCACCGCCGTTGATTCCTGCTCAGCTTGCCGACATCGCACGATTTGTGCTGCCACCTGATCCATCGACCCGGAGGGAGCCTCCTGGGGGTCCGGCTACCTCCGACGAACTCCCCACCAACAGCTTCCGGTGGTGTCGAGCCTCCAGCAGCCGTACGACTCACCCGCACGTCCCATGTCCTTCCCCGACAGCTTCACAGAGCCCGAAATTAACTCCCAGCTGCTGCCTGACTTACTTTCCTGTCGCTGCCCATAGTTCTCCAATCCCTGCCACCCATCCTTCGAGCTGATACTTGCCCTCACTGAAGGTATACCCCCATTTTCAGACTCGCTCAAGATCGCTAGTATAATATTATGCTTAAAACAATTGATCTTTAATATCAGAGCTTGCTTGCCTAGGTCTTCATTTACTCCTGTTTGTCGTCAATTTGCTTTCACTATTTTTGCTATCTTGTTATTGAGAAACTTGTGGATGAGTTAGTTTTATTGGTAGCGTGCGCGCAAACCTAAGTTATCAAAGGCGCAAGGCGCACCGAGGCGCAAAGGGCCCCTGGCGCAAGGCGCAAGGCGCAGGCGCGCGCCTGAGGCACGCGAGGCGCAAAATTGGGGGAAAAGGAAATTGAGCGAATTGAGCGCCCAATTCGCTTAATTTCAGCGAATTGGGCGCCCAAGTGCGCTACGGGGTGTCTCGGGTGCGTCTAAGATCATGTTTTTGCCCATATCAAATTTTGTTTTTAAAAAAAATACCTTGAAAGGCCCGAGCGCGCCTGGGAGCCTGTAAGGCGCGCGCCGAGGCGCGCCTGGGCGCGCCTGAGGCGCGCTTGGGGCACATTGCCCGCCTCAGCTGTGTTGAGGCGCGGCGGGCTGCGCCTGGTGCGCCCGGCGCCTCAGGCGCGCCTAGGCGCGCGCCTTGATAACTATGGCGCAAACGTTAGTCAAATACGCGGGTTTGCAAAACTTTGATTTAATTATCACACGTCTTAGCTCGCGGCATTTCGAGTTCGCCGCATAATTTAAATCAGACCACAAGTTTATCCTTTAAAATCAATTTTAGAAATTCGGGATGCATCAGGTTTTTATGGAGGTGGTTATGGGAGATGGTGGTGGCCAAAGATGTTTTTCGGCGATTGTTGGAAATAGTAAAATGTTGTTATAGTGAAGGAGAAGTGATGGTGGATCACCGGAGGTTACCGAATATGTTTTTCAGTGATCACCAGAGATGGAAAGGAGGGGGAATATGGTCTGTTTTTGAGTTTTAGGGATGGCAGTGGGATGGTAGGGTGGAAGAGGATAGCTGACTGCTTTTGTGGAGGAATGGGGAAAGGTGGTGGTGGTTGTCGATCAAGGGGATGGAAGGGGCTGTTTTGGCCGGCCAAAGGGAGGGGGTGGGGGAGGTTAGCCTAGGCTTCGCACCCGCGGTCGGCTTTGCCGCCAAAATGATTATGGGATCGACTTCTATGCTCCAATCCTTCAATATTCAAAATAAAAGTCCTTACCATCAATATGGAGACTTTACGGAGGATAATGAACGACTATGATTGACCGATTGTGCCGACTCAAAAATAAATAGAAATAGAACTCGCACCAAAAAATGAAAAGAACAAACAATGCTACGGTTGTCGATTCGCATAAAGTGAACGGTTCCGATTCCCTATCATACAAAAGAACACATATCACAAAAGTGAAGAGCATAAGCGCAGAACATGTAACATAACGATAGATGCACAGAAGAAGCAACAACAAAAAAGTAAATTACAATTAAGTAGCCATGATGAACATATAGCTTAACTAACCAAACTCACAAAAGAGCAAGATAGGAGAAGCCATGACCAAACCAAAAAGAGCGACCAAGCCAAAAAGTGCAAGATAGGAGAAGCTACAACTAAGTCGAAAAGTAAAACAAAGAAGTGATTAAGAAGAACATGCATGTCACAATTTAGTTATGTGAGAAGGAAGAGAAATCGAGACCCAAAATAGGGGAAGTCGATGCCCTAGAAAAAACCTAGGGGCTCCAAGTTGTAATTCAATTGGTCAAAACTTTAATAGCACAGAACAGAGACCCGATAAGATAAGAAGCCTAATTCTTCATAGAGGAAGTAGTTAAATAGGAGAAAACGAAGGTTGTCAGAGATCTTCATTTTTCTCAGAGCTGCAAGAGAACATAGAGAGGTGTGATATTTCAGTATCTGGTATCATCCGATGTATTGGGAAATACCCGATATATTGAAACAGGTTTTTTGGGTATAATAAATCAATATCGTTCCGTTTTCTTCTTGAAACCTTTATTTTGGCGGATACTTTGGCCATGTTATGGAAATAAGAATAAGACGGGAGACTAACATATCAGAGAATCAATTTGGATTCATGTCAGGGCGGTCGACCATGAAAGCTATACATCTCTTGAGTAGACTCATTGATAACTACCAAGAATGAAAACAAGATTTGCATATGTTGTTTATCAACCTTGAGAAGGCTTATGATAGAGTTCCAAGAGAGATCTTATGGAGTGTCTTAGAAAAGAAAGGTGTAAATGTATCATACATTGACATGATCAAAGATATATATGTATACAAATTCAGTGACAAAGGTGAGGACATCTGGAGGATTAACACAGGAATTCCCTATCAATGTTAGCTTACATCTAAGTTCAACCTTAAGCCCTTATCTCTTTACCCTTATCTTAGATGAGCTTACCGGACATCCAACAAGCAATACCTTGGTGTTTATTATTTGCAGATGATATCGTTTTGGTCGATGAGACGCGCGAGGGTGTAAACACAAAACGTGAATCTTGGCGAGACACTTTAGAAAAGATGGGTTTTAAGGTTGAGCAGGGCAAAAACCGAGTATATGCAACTTAAATTTAGCAATGCAAGAAGGACATATGACTTCATTATTAAGTTGGGTGATCAAGATATTTCCCGTAGTGAATGTTTTAAATATCTTGGATTGATAATTCAAAAAAACAGAGGTATTGATAAAGATGTGACACAGAATCCAAGCGGGTTGGCTGAAGTGGAGAGGTGCGTCAGGGATCTTGTGTGATCGTAAAGTACCATTAAAACTTAAGGGCAAGTTCTATCGTACTGCGATTAGACCAACAATGCTCTATGGTTCTGAGTGCTGGACAGTGAATTGTGTACATGAGCAAAAAATGGGAGTTGTGGAGATGAGAATGTTTAGGTGGACGTGTGGACACACGAGATTGGATAGAATTAGGAATGAATGTATCAAGGATAAGACATGAGTAACACCAATTGCAGTGAAGATGCGAGAAGCTCGACTAAGATGTTTTGGACACGTACAAAGGAAACCATTAGGGGCCCCTGTTAGGTGTTGCGAGAGTCTAGTCACTAGGCATGTTAAACGAGGGAGGGGTAGACCAAGAAAGACTTGGAATGAAACTGTAAGGAAAGACATGTTGTACTTAGATATTAATGAGATTATGACAAAAGATAGGGCACAATGGAGTTAAAGACTTGGAATGAAACTGTAAGGAAAGACATGATGTACTTAGACATTAATGAGATTATGACAAAAGATAGGGCACAAATCACAATGGAGACAAAGGATCCATATAGCCGACCCCACTATAGTGGGATAAAAGCTTGAGTGTTGTTGTATACTTTGGCCATGTTAGACGATATCCGCGACATTGTTTATGAGTCATGTCAATGAATTTATAATATCATTTCCAAAATGTCCATTATTTTGGAGTCATTGTGCAGTAATGATGTACAATACTCCAAAACAAGTTTAAAACTTAAAACCACTCTTAGTATTATCATTATTTAAATTAAAATAAAGATAATTATAGCAATTAAATAATACAAAGAGGACATATAATCCTAAAATTATTTAAGTACTCAAATATAATTTTAATTAACCTTCTCTTACTGCATCACTCATAAAAATGCCATATATTAAATATTTATAAGTCAAGGAAACTAGAAATCATTCCCAAATGAAGTCAATGCCAACTTTTGTTCAGTATCTATTGCTCACTTCTTTTGTTCCTCAGCCATTGCCTAGTTCTTTTGTTACTCATCCATTGCCCATTTTTTTTGTTACTCATCAACTGTCAGGTTCTTTTGTTCCTCATCCATTGTCAGGTTCTTTTGTTCCTCATCCATTGTCAACTTCTTTTGTTCCTCATCCATTGTCAACTTCTTTTATTCCTCGTCCATTGTCAACTTTTGTTCCTCATCCATTGCCCACTTATTTCCATTTAAAAAGTGATACAACATTATACTCAGAGTTTTTTTAAATGCTAGTCATCTTCTGGATGTATGCAATTCTTATCGAAAATACATTTTTAACTTCATTATTTTGTTACATCATTTCGTCACAATAGGAATTATATGTCAAGTACTAGTGACGTAGGATCAGATGTGTAAGTGTAATCTAAGCAAATACAACCCTAGGTGTGGTGTCAGGGAATTAATTCCTATGTAACCCTAGGATGATGCATGCATGCAAAGAGTGACCCAACACTAAATGAAAAATAATAATGAAGGCATAAGTCCCGCGCAGTTATAACAAACAAAATGTAATTAATTCTATCCAAGCGAGCAAATCGATCTTTCTGACCCCGGATTGGGATCTCGTTCGCAGTATAGAGAGGTGGAATTCGTGGAGGAGATTTAAGTTCCCCTTTCGAGAACCACATGAACCTATGGTCGACAAGGAGGGAGCACCAAAGTGGATCGAGTAAAAGCGGCAAATGCCGATGCGAGGAGGCATGCAACTGGGCATGGAGTTGCGGCTAGGGCGTACGTAATCAGTTGAAGAGAGAGAGAATTAGAGAGAGAAATTGGATTTAATTTTTGCATGACTATTACCGCCCCTCCTCTCAAGTAGGAAAGATCAAAATCACGAAAATAGAAAATAGATGTTTCCAAAAGTAGCCCTTTTTGCGAAGGAGACATGCACGGACATGAAAAAAAATAAATCGAGGATGCTTGAGAGTACGCTCCCCTTAGTCTGTCATTCCACGGTGGCTCTTGTAGGTCACGCCCCAACGCGGGTCTGTAACATCAATTTTCCCATTGACACAAAGCTTGCCCTCAAGCTTGTCGTCTAGCTGTGGAGGAAGGTTCCCAATGGGGCTCGTCGGACGCGTGCCATAAAATTGTTTCAACTGGAAAATGTGGAAGATGTCATGGATCCGGGTCTCCGGTGGGAGCTTAAGGTGATGAACTACCTCCCCAATGCACCAGTGGATCTCGAAGGGTTCACAGAGCTTGGGCCCTAACTTGTGATATGGGTTTCGGGCCGCAGAGGTCTGACTGAACTTGGGCACCAATTTGTCATATGGGTTTCAGGCTGTCGAGGTCTAAAGATAAGGACGATGCATAAGCCACACACACTCTCTAGGAGAAAAGGATTGCTCGCGTTGCCCACGATTATAAGTAGTATCCATGCACTCCTGGGCTTAGAAAAAGCACACTCATGTTAGTGAGAGAATTTGTCCCTGGCTTGAAGGTTTAGGTCCATGACATCCATGCGTGCAATGCTGCCCTCGTAGGAAGATAAGCGGGTTGGATCCCTACCAAAGATGAGGCAAAATAGCGTAGTTTGCAACGACAAATAGTAGGATGGGTTATAACAATACTCCACCCAAGGGAGCCATCAACCCCAATCCTTGGGCCGGTCCCCGGTGATGCAACACAAGTAATCTCCATCGTCTGATTGATGACCTCTGTCTAGCCATCAGATTGCAGGTGGTAAGTCGAAGAGAAGAAATGCTTGGTGCCACAGAGAGTTAACAGTTCCTTCTAAAAGTGTCATGAGAACACCTTGTCTCAGTACATGACAATATACTCGGGTAGGCCGAAGTCGAAAAACCTCCGCAAAGGTATGGGCAACCCCCACCGCCGTCAGCAGTCGACTCATTATGATGAAGTGCGCCCCTTCGAAAGACGGTCCCTCACCGTCAGTATAATAGACTTCCTTCGAGACATAGGTAGCCCTTCAATGAAATCCATCGATATGTCAGCCCAAATCTTGGCGGGGATCGGAAGTGTCTGAAGAAAGACCGCTGGAAGAAGATGCCCCATCTTGTGGCGCTGTCAAACAATACAAAGGGCAATAATATCCCGGGCACTGTGCCTCAATCCCCTCTAAAATAAGTCGGCGCGAATGCGCTGAAGAGTGTTGTACACTCCTTCATGACCCAACACGCGTGTGCCACTATCTCATTGATATGAGCGGGGAGGATGAGAGCAAATACACTGGTCCCTTGTAGCGCACCAGGCCATCCTGCACTGTCCAGGGGGTGAGAAGCCTCCCTTCGACAATCCGTTGACTGAGCTCCATGAGAACAAAAGAACGCAGTGTCTCCAAACACATGCGATGGTGGATCTCGGGGGTGAGCAGGGAAATGGCGAACAAGACTCCGACCTCCTAGTCCCTGCGATAGAGAGCATCGACGACTCGATTTAGGGCACCAAGATTAAACTCTACTCGGAAGTCGAAGCCCAAAAGTTTGCTCACCTAGCATTGTTGGGGCACGATGTTAAGGTGTTGCTCCAGTAAGTACTTAGAACTGAAATGGTCTGTATGAATCAGAAAGGGACGCCCCCATAAGTATCGTCTCCATTGCTGCACCCCCTTGGCGAGGATGATCAACTCTAGCTCGTAAGTTGGTAACTTCTAATGGTGAGGTGCCGTCTTGCGATTAAAAAAGACGATCAGATGTCTCGCCTTCTGATGGTAGCCCACAATTGTGCTGTAGCCTCAAATGAAGCGACAGTAGTAGCCCATCAGCCCAAGAAAGCCCCGTAGCTTTCGAAGGGATTGGGAAACCGTCCAAGCTGCCACCCTACAGATCTTTTCGGGATTTGCAGGAATGCTAGTGCTGTAGATCACATGACCTAAGAAAGACACTCTGTTGCACCCTAAAGAGCACTTAACCCTCTTCAAAAATAGCTGGTGTCGACGGAGGAGCATGAATATGCTTTGAAGATGTGCTGGTGGTCTTCCCATGTCTTGCTATGCACTAAAATGTTGTAAAAAATGAGAACATAACGACAAAGAAGCTCGTGGAATACCTCATTAATCATGGACTTGAAGGTAGATGTCGCATAGTGTGCCGAAAGGGCATCACTAGAAACTCTAAGCGCCCGTATTGAGTCTGAAAGACCGTATTCTTCATATCACCTGGTGCCATACACACCTGATGGTGGCTTAAGCAATGGTTAAGATTGCAATGAATTGCATGTATAAATCCGGTAGGCGTTGATGATTTAGGCATTGTGTGCGAAGCCTATCCATGGCCGTAGGCCTGGATCGGTGATGCTTGATTTGACGTTGCATTTAGGCTAGACATTGTATGCATGCCGGAGAATGACTTTGTGAAAATGCACCTTGTTATTGGGTTTGAGAATGGGGGAGTTCATGAAGTACCCATCAAAAGCCATATGGATGTGATGTGGTAGAACGCAAACCTTCACCACAATTAGGCGTGGCGTTGACTTGAACCTCCTACGTTGGCAGTGTACTCAAAGCATATGCCCCCTTTGTATGGATTACGCGTGTAGTGTGATGATAAGATATCTAGATTGTTGAGAAGACATTTGATCATCGTAGTCTTGTGTTCTTCTAGTTTAGCGTTTATGGAGAGTATTCTATCTCTATTTCCTCTTGCAACCAAAATGTTTTGAACTTCTTGGGCGGCCTCCAGATGAGCACCGTCCTTTGTCAACTCCACCTTGGCGGGTTTTGTTGCATGTTCTTGGTCTTCTATCACCATGACTTTGTGCATCCCGGGAGGAATGTATGTATCGATCATGTTGACCACACTTATTTTACATTCTCTTGCAATGCGAGAATCACTCTGAATCCTGTATTGCTTCCCCTCTAGAGGGAATTTCAGCACTTGGTGGTAAATTAAGACGATGGCTTGGTATTATTTAATAGTGGCTTGCCGAAGATGATGTTGTAACTACTAAGAGCGTCGACCACTAGGAAGGTCTCCTGCCTTGTTATTCCACAGAGTGTGGCAGAAAGGCTAACATTTCCTTCTATTTCTTTCTTCTTTCTTGCAAAGCCGTACAAGGGGCCGTCACAAGCCTGGAGCTTTTTCGTCTTTAATGCGTCAAACGTAGGCTTGAAGAATACATTAATCGAACTTCCGGTGTCGAGCATGATCCTTGAGACCATGTAATTATCAAGTACCACCTTTAGGACCACTGCATCGTGGATATGGTTGGCAGTTTTGGGGAGATCTTCGTCTTCAAAAGTAACCCCTCCTCTGGATGGCACAACCAGAGAGTTGGATGCGACTTCTTGTTGGTTGATCCTCTTGGTACTGGATTTTTTGGAGGACTCGAGGCCGACTCCATGGATGCGGTGAATGAGGCCCAAGGAGTCCTCGTCCTCCACTTCCATGCACTCAAAAACACAATTGATGCTCCCTAGGGTGCCAATGTATTCCTGCTCGATGCATCCACATCAAATTTCCTAGAATTCCACTATTTCCTTCCCTTGGAGGAAGTTATCTAACTATTAGATTTTTATTTTGGGGCGGGGGGATAAGCTCTTTGAGCTTTCCCGTTTTGAGCATTTTCTCGATAAGATTGCGAAGAGCTCCGCAACTTTTCGTGTCGTGTCCTGCGTCTCGATGGAACTGATAGTAGCGGTTAAGATATCTACATTCATATCCTCCTCTGAGCGGTGCATGCCTCTTAAACCAGATTATTTCTTGAGGATCTCCGCAACTAGATCCATTAGAAGAATATGATTCGTATATTCTTCCTGTGCATCATCATATCGTACTGGACAAACCGTGATGATGATGGATCAGTCGGAGGGGGAGGATGTCTCCTGTTCCTCAGAGGAGAACGAGGACGTTGTGGCCTCATTTATTGGAATTGATGCGGGTGTGGAGGTGGTCGCAGCTGATGGAAGTTCTCGCGTTGCGGCGGAGGCGGGAAGAACTCTTGGCGATTCTTTGGGGCGCAATGTGGAGAGGCAGGGGGTCGAGCAGAGAAGTTATCCCTTCACATAAGGTGGGTGAGTTAAGAGACGAGATCAGGATTAAACATCTCCCTCTCGATGAAATGGTTTGCCGTGTTGATGAAGTTGGTGGCTGAACTCACTTCGAATTTGTACAGTCCTTTCGGCAGGACACATGCCAAGGTGACTTGAAACATCGCCAGATCCACACCATGGATCTCTTCCTGAAACTTATTGACGTTGTGTCCCAGGGTTTTGGGAGGCCCTTGCTTTATTGGGAAGAGGGCATAAGGGCCACTCTTCCTTTTCCTCGAGGTAGCAAACCTCAGGAGAAGTTCCTTCTGCAAATCTCAGAAGGAATTCAGAGATAGGGAGTTAACTTATAAAACCATTATCTTGCCTTGTTGTCAAATGACGTGGCAAGGAGCTTGCAGCGAACTACATCGGTCAGAGTCCTTATAGACGCTGCAGTTTCAAAAGCCTGCAAGTGACAAAAGGGATCCTCCCTCCCGGTGAAACGAGGGAGGTGCGGCTCTCTGAATCCGTTTGGGAAGGAGTGGGCGCCACTTCTTCCTCTGGGGGATCGACGAGTACATCATAATCGAGTATTCAGGAGCTTTTATTTGTTTTCGCCCTAAAGTGTTCTCGCCCCTCACTGATGTTTTCTATCTCTTCAGTTTGTAGGGATGGGGGGGGGGTCAAGGTTCAGAAGGATGTTGCTAAGAGTCGCCGCTCTTGCAGTTGGTCCTTCTACCTTTTCTACAATTCAAACGAGGACACTCATCATCCGTTTGAATTCGGCTTTACTAACCATCTCATCTGGGTTGAGAGAACCCTCATGTGAGATCTTGCCAGGATCTCGCTTAACCATCGCAACTGCTTTCTTCGAATACTCAAATTCTGAAGGTCGTGTTCATTTGGTTGGAGTATTTTGTCCCGGCTCCACACAACTAAAAATAAGTGAAGGGAGACTGTGAGTGATCAGTTACTTTAGTTGTGCGTAGTATAAGCGTCAGTCGGAGGGGGAGGATGTCTCCTGTTCCTTAGAGAACGAGGACGTTGTGGCCTCATTTATTGGAATTGATGCGGGTGTGGAGGTGGTCGCAGATGATGGAAGTTCTCGCGTTGCGGCGGAGGCGGGAAGAACTCTTAGCGATTCTTTGGGGCGCAATGTGGAGAGGCAGGGGGTCGAGCAGAGAAGTTATCCCTTCACATAAGGTGGGTGAGTTAAGAGACGAGATTAGGATTAATCATCTCCCTCTCGATGAAATGGTTTGCCGTGTTGATGAAGTTGGTGGCTGAACTCACTTCGAATTTGTGCAGGCCTTTCGGCAGGCCACATGCCAAGGTGACTTGAAACATCGCCGGATCCACACCATGGATCTCTTCCTGAAACTTACTGACGTTGTGTCCCAGGGTTTTGGGAGGCCCTTGCTTTATTGGGAAGAGGGCATAAGGGCCACTCTTCCTTTTCCTCGAGGTAGCAAACCTCAGGAGAAGTTCCTTCTGCAAATCTCAGAAGGAATTCAGAGATAGGGAGTTAACTTATAAAACCATTATCTTGCCTTGTTGTCAAATGACGTGGCAAGGAGCTTGCAGCGAACTACGTCGGTCAGAGTCCTTATAGACGTTGCAGTTTCAAAAGCCTGCAAGTGACAAAAGGGATCCTCCCTCCTGGTGAAACGAGGGAGGTGCGGCTCTCTGAATCCGTTTGGGAAGGAGTGGGCACCACTTCTTCCTCTGGGGGATCGACGAGTACATCATAGTCGAGTATTCAGGAGATTTTATTTGTTTTCGCCCTAAAGTGTTCTCGCCCCTCACTGGTGATGTCTATCTCTTCAGTTTGTAGGGATGGGGGGGGGGGGTCAAGGCTCAAAAGGATGTTGCTAAGAGTCGCCGCTCTTGCAGTTGGTCCTTGTACCTTTTCTACAATTCAAACAAGGACACTCATCATCCGTTTGAATTCGCCTTTTGTAACCATCTCATCTGGGTTGAGAGAACCCTCATGTGAGATCTTGCCAGGTTCTCGCTTAACCATCGCAACTGCTTTCTTCGAATACTCAAGTTCTGAAGGTCGTGTTCATTTGGTTGGAGTATTTTGTCCCGACTCCACACAACTAAAAATAAGTGAAGGGAGACGGTGAGTGATCAGTTACTTTAGTTGCGCGTAGTAGAAGCGAGAAGGATGGTGCCGCGTGCAGCTAGACATCACACAACGCGAACCCTAGTTGTGCATGATTGTATTGATTGAAATAAGCGGGCACAACTTGTTACAAGAGTGCTTTTTAAAGGTACTCGCATGCTCGATGATTGGAGTGAGTACTGTGAGACTTTTTGGGTCTGGACAGAGATCCCCTCTAAGCTATAATACTGGGTCTATTTATAGGTCCGAGGGGATTGCTTGCGGGTAGCTCTCTTTAATACGGGCTGCCTGCTTACACAATGGGGTAAGAAATGCTCAAACTAAAAGGTTTGAACACAACCAAATCATTGGTCGGCGAGTGGTGAAAAGTCGGTCAGTGAGCCCTTCTGTGTGATGGGCGAGTACTAGTTCATGGTTTTCTGAGTCTTGCTCTTGGGCGGCAAATACCCTTCAGCTTCTTGGCAGAACTTGCCAGGAATAAATGGATTGTCGGGGATCAGTGGGTATGGAGGAAATGGGTAGACAAAATAGATGAATGATATCAGAACATTACTCTAAATGCGATTGTAGACTCAGATCTTCCATCGGTCGATGCCAAATATGACAAGCGACCAATTGCCCCCCCCCCCACATGAATACAAACTCGTGCCCCAATGTCTCGTCGATCCAAATCAATTAGGTAACATTAATATGAGTATTAATTGTAATATAAATTAATACTTATGTAATTGACGAATTTATAGGGTTTTTATGTCATGAAAAAGATTTATAGGGTTTTTATGGCATGAAACGAATTTGTAGTGTTTTTATGGCATGAAACAATGTGACAATGGGGTAGGCGTTCAAACAAGTCGAGCTCGAGTTGAGCTTGGCTAAATTTCCAAGCTCGAGCTAATCATTTCGAGCTTGAGCTCATTTTGTCTTCGCTCAAGCTCGAGCTCAATGCCTGCTTATCAAGCTCGAGCTTCGAGCTCGAGCTGCTCACGAGTTTTTTAGCTCATAAGCCCGATTTTCTTTATATTTTTTTTAAATATAGGAATAAAAAGCTCGCGAGCTCATGAACAATAATATCCGAGCTCGAGCTTTTTTCGAGCTGGCTCATCGAGCTTTCGAGCCGACTCAACTCAACTGCACCCTATGAAGCACCGATACTTCCATGAGGGTCACGTACCCGTACCAGATACGTATCCGGTACCGGTACGTACCCGATACTTGGCGGATACACCTGTTACTCTAATCTGTAGATGCATTTGGACTTGACAGATCGTTTTGCATATTGTGATAGAGTATGTTTTCTCAAGTAAACAAAAAACTTTTGTGTGACTTTTAGAAAAGAAAATTTAATGAACCATATATGCATTTAGCGGTGTTTGTTTATAACAAAATGCGCTTCAGATGTATCTTTTTTTTCGTTAAAATTATAAAGAATTTGATTTAAATTTTATTATTTTGTTTTTTTACTATATACATGTGCTGTTAGTTCTTCATACTCATGTTGTTTAGTATGTATAAGGTATAAAAATTGACGGTTTATGCAATTATACTAGATCTAATATTATTTTGAGAACTTTTAATTATATTTGTGAGATATATATACATATTTATTATATTTAATACAACGTATCCCACTGTACCCGTTTCTTTGTTTTAAAAAATTTGTCGTACCCTTGCACCGGATACGTATCGTACCGGGTGCCCGTACCCGTACCGGTGCTTCCTAGACTGCACCCCTACAATTTGGTGTAGACACACCACCATCTTTTTTATCTTCATTATTTATTTATTTTCCTCACATTTTTGTTATTTTATTTATGGCACATCTATTTTGGGTTGGTCCATCATGTATTACTATTTATTTTTGGACTCATGTATTTGTACCATGGTTGTTTTTTTTAATTTTCCTACAAGTCGAGCAGCGCTGTCTGTACTCCAATGTGCAACCCCTGACTGCAATTCGTCCTTCCACCGCAAGTCACTGGCGCTTCCATCTAGGAAGTTGCGGCAAGGCTCCAAAGGATAATTCATCAAATGAATACCATGGGGCTCTATGGGAAGTGACCGACCTAGATAATCATCCTCGTCTTCCTTCGCCACATGCCGTCCTGTAACGGGATCATTCTCACGGATCTGTGATAATTTGTGTTATAGATTTTAGCACCTACATCTCTTAGTAGCAAATAGGTACAGCTTTGAAGGTCAGATTATTTCTTAGAGCCGTTTTGAAGCACTTAATTAATCCTAGTAATCAATGGATGATTACCTTCAATCAATGCCTTTGTTTATGACCTCACTTGTTGACCATGCATTTGTGTGATTCCGTCGACCAGACCTTGCCCTAGAGTTAACCAAACTGAAGTACGCTAGCTAAGTTTTGTCCCTTCTCATTAGACGGTTTTGTTGGGGACAAACCAAGCAGGCTGTGTTGGAATGTTTTCATGGGCATTCCTGTATATCTTTAGTCGATGCATGCACATGATTTGGATATATTTATTATACTGTGTAATTCTCATGTTCTTTTACTGGCAATACTTGTTATGTTGTTTGGTAGCTTGCAATTAGTTTTTTTAAACAATGATTTCAGTTCGCATGGAGTGTCTTGGTTAAATCTTCGGACTCAATGGTTATTTTCACTGTACAGGATGATTCATACTTGGAAAGCTATATCAGTACAATAGGAGTTGATTTTGTAAGTTTTGTTGGCCTGGAATTCTGCGACCTTCTTTCATGAATTCAATGAATAATTTAAAAATGTTCTCTTTAGAAAATTCGCACTGTAGAGCAGGACGGAAAAACCATAAAGCTACAAATTGTGAGTACTGATGTTTTGCTCGCTTCATTGACCGAAATTTTTTCTTGCTAATGTCTCACATTTTATGTACAGTGGGATACTGCTGGTCAGGAGCGCTTCCGGACGATTACGAGCAGTTACTATCGTGGTGCTCATGGCATAATTGTTGTTTATGATGTGACCGACCAAGAAAGTTTTAATAACGTGAAGCAATGGCTGAATGAAATTGACCGTTATGCAACTGAAAGTGTGAACAAGCTCTTAGTGTGTAACAAATGCGATTTGACCGATCAAAGGGTGATTTCCTATGAAGCTGGCAAGGTAATTAAAACGATCATCATATTAATAAATGCTATTTTTTGATGTTCTTTTTCTTGTAATTCAACAATTTTAGTTTCCAGGCCTTAGCTGATGAGGTTGGCATTCCGTTCTTGGAGACAAGTGCGAAGAATTCTACCAATGTTGAACAAGCATTCATGAAAATGACCGCCGAGATTAAGAGCCGGTGAGTATATGCTATTACTAAGTGACTGATATAATCTCCATTATACAATTTTACATATTCCTATAATGGTAGTTTGTTTAATTACATATATCATATTAAATTTTGAATTTGACGTTGTTATATCCTAAGCATCCATTAGAGAAAACATAACAAAGAACAATCACACAAACACAACAGATCGACATGGTTTGATAAATGACGACTTAAGCCCACAAGAAGCTGTATTAGGGGTGGGGTTGGTGTTCACTATAGCAAGAGGAGAGTACAAGGTCACCACAAATCAAAAAGTATTTGATGAAGGTGAAAATGAAATATAGAATATTTCAAATACACACGTCCACTTGCATATGGTTTTTACTTTGTAACACTATCATGTTTCCCTTATGCATAAATTGTTTTTTGCATGTTGGAGCAACATATAAAGAAAATAAATGGCTACACCTAGAATACACGATATATGGGCGCAATACGAATGTACATGTGACAGACACGCGAAGCTCTAACCCTATTTGCAATGCAAACTGTTGAGATTATATGTATCCGGAAGGGGCAATGTGTTACGGTACCAGCACCAGGAGGAGCGGATTCGGACCCACATTGGGGGCGCACCTACCAACGACGCTACAATGACGCGAGGGCGCACGCATGAGCCCGTCTATCCAACACACTTTATTTCATCCTTTATTTTATGCTATTTTTATCCCACTGTTTAAGCCCAAGTGGAGGGCCCACAATCAGTTATTCTTAATTTCCTTTGTTTTCTTTATTTTTATTTTTTTCATGTTTGCTATTGTTTCCTTTATTTTTATTTCTATGTTTGCTGTAATGGCTGGGCTATATAAAGCCATGTATGGGTACCATGTAAAACAAGTTTTGGAAGAATTAAATTTCTCTTTTCTCATCTCTCTCTCTCATCTTGCTCTCTCCCGGTCACAATCCGCCGTCCACATTCAACACCCTAATTGCATCGCCAAACTGGAGGGACCCCCTTCATCGTGTCGGAACACTCGCTCCCAAGCCGCGACGCGTAACATATTGGTATTAGAGGTACCTCCGGCGTGCCCTGATGGCCGATCATGACTTGTTGCAGCCAATATTGGACTGCCTCGAACGATTTGACTCCCGCCTCGTGGAAGTCAACTCTCGCACGACCCATCTCGCCACATGCATGCCTTCCCTCGACCGCCCGACAAGCCAACAATCGTTGTCGGACCACCCTTTTCACGAGGAACACTCTCGCCGCCGGCATGAGGGTGGCACCTTTCCCCGATATGTCAAGTTGGATTTAACGGTATTTGATGGACACGATGACCCTCTCTCGTGGCTGACCAAATGCGAGCTCTTCTTTTCCAACCAACACACGACCGACGACGACCGCCTCGGCCTCGCCTCGTTCCACCTCAATAGGGCCACCCAACTCGGGTTCTCTCAACTGCAGCGGGAAACCCCCTCGGGGACCTCATCACCCGCCGACAAATGGGCACCTTGAAGGACTATCTCGATCACTTCCAGTCATTGCTCGCCCACGATCCTTTGGTACGAATCTATCAACAAGCCCTCATCTTTACGACAAGCCTACACGAGCGTCTCCGCCTCGACGTCGAGCTCCAAGATCCCCCGGACCTTAACACCGCAATGAACATCGCTCGAACGTATGAACGCCGCATCCTCTTGGACCGTCAACATACAACCCGCCGGGACCCGACACAGTCCTTCCGGGGACCTCTCCACCCATTGCCGGCGGCCCAACCGGCTAGATGATGTGATCCAAGGCGGGGGTGTAGTTTTGAACGACAAAATAATCACGAACTATTTAAAATAAATGTGGCGCGAAGGTTCTCGTAAGCTAATTTCCAACGAAATAAACGGTCAAGGCATCGCACACGAACGTAAAGCTACCACACGAGCATGATAACGTCACAAGTCACAACTCCACAGGCATAGTATTCAAGAGGGTGGCAACACAGATATGGAAATTAACGGAAATTAAGAGATATGATTAATATGGCAAACTCATAATAAATACTATTCATTTCCACATGTAAGCATAAAATTTACTAGCGTTCGCAAGCGAGGAGATGAGAGGTATACCAAGGGGAAGAGGTAATGACCGGCTGGAGGTTGCCGGAAATAAGGGAGGCTGGCCGTGGAAGAGTCACTGGTAGCATGCCAGAGCTCTGGCGGCTGTAGCAAGCACTGGAATAGGGGAGAGCCGGCCGGAAGCAAGGGGAAATGCCCGGGAAACACTGAATCCATCGGAGGAGGGAGCTGGGGCCGACGACAGTGCCCTAGGAGGGCTCTGGCGAGTTCAACAACGACTGGAGCAGCTTCAGGCAGTGAAAATGGCGACGGACGGAGCTTCAGGAGATGACCTCGTCGGGGAAGACGACTGGCGGTGGATTGAGCTACAAATAAGGCTCGGTCGGCTCTGGGACTGGCAGAGAAATGCTCGCCGGCTCTTGGGAAGGAGTCCAGAGGCGGCGCCAGAACCTTGGAGGGGGGGGGGAGGAGAGGTGGCGCCGAGTGATTCCGACGGGGGAAGACAGCGGGAGCTAGGCGGTGCTGGAGGGGAAACCGACAAAATCAAAATGGATTCCTCAGTTTCTATTTCCAGCGACTCTATAGGAAGGGGGAGCAATGCTTTTTATAATAAGTTGGGTTAGGGTTTTGGAGGAGGAAAATGAGCGTTGGTGTTGGGCTGGCTTTGAAATCAAAATAAATGCTATAATGAATAGATAATTATTATAAGCTTGCCCTAAGCTAATCTATCGCCTAAAATACCGGACCTATGCATTTGACGTCTCGTTGGCTGGTCACACCAACGAGCCAAATAAAATTTTGCGCGAAAGCGTCTGCGATACAAAATTACACAAAAATGCTAATACCGCGCGCGTACAACTCAACACGATAAAATAAACCAAATGCGCCGCAACATGCACTACACAAATAAAACAGGTACACGTAAAAATAAAATGCGTCGCAGGTTGCATCAATTCTCCCGGGGTTGAAAGAGCTCGACCCCGACTAGACTCGATGCGACCTGCAAGTAGAAAATTCAAGCGTCGATCAAAGAGATGCTGCATACTGTTTTGCTGATGCTATGACTGCGGCCCAAAACTTGCAGGTAACCTCTCATCCCAAAAGCTCGCAATCATTAGTCAAAATTTCATGCGAAATATCTAAATAAACAGTAACTATTAGTGCTTGTAGAGGATGACAGGGGCGGGGTGGTGGGTAAACAAGTGGCAGTAGGGAGAACCAGAAGCAAGTGGAATCATTCCGTAGAATCAGTAACTCATAACGCAACATACTCTCGTCCGATAGACACCTACGAACGTTTGCTAGACCCGGATCGAATATTGTCGTAATTTCACCCTTCAACGTCCCACTCAAGTCACAAAATTTCAAGAACCCAATTTTACCGTGTAAAATTTTCCATAAAAAGCCTTTGAAGCGGGTGTCCCGATGAGGAGTAAAAAATCTAAGTATTGTCTTGACTCTCTCAAGACTATTAAACCTAGAAGTGTGAGCACGCAAACGGTAGAGATGTGGTGGTGCAACATGCTGTCCTAAATTCATAAAGAAGTGGTGCGAACAAAACGCGTGCTCGCCAAAAACAAAATTAATATATGGTGGTGACTCGAGGGCCACATGTGAGGGACTACCAAGCACAATGTCTTCTCAATGGAGTGTGGCAGTAGTGTCATAAGAACATCAGGGCATAAGACGAACGAGTCTATGCCACCAGAGATACGGGCCTCATCACTAATCAACTCCTCTAGGTGAAGGGAGAGTGATGATGTGATATCCGAGGTGAGTGACACATCCCTAATAACTCTTCCCTGGAGCGGGGCCACAAGAAACAACTCGATGACTGAAGGATGTGAGTCAGTGGGGGCAAGTGCGCACACCGTGTCAATCGGGAGGAAGGGATAGGGGGGAAGCTCATCTTCCTGGAGTAGGGGTTTGGGAGGAACATTCTCGATCGAAGTGGGTGCTAAAACGGAGACAGTTGGAGACACGACTTCAGTTGGGGTGATAAAAATATGAAGAAGCTCTTCTTCTTGGAGCAAGGGCTCAGGAAGAACCTCCTCGACTGAAGGTAGTGCTGTAGTGGAGACACGTCGAGTCACGACATCAGTTGGGGTGATAAAGATAGAAGAAAAATTTTCTTCCTGGAGCAAGGGCTCCAGAAGAATCTCCTCGACTGAAGTGAGCGCCACAATGGAGGTGGGTAGAGCTAAGGTGCTCGTCGTGAAACTGAGGAGATATGGAGGACTCTCGAAACATCTAACCTCGGGTTCCACTTTGTGATATGACGTGTGGAGGTATGCAAGAGCAACATAATACGTGCGAGTTGTCACCTCCAGGTTGTGAACTGAGGTGCACAACTCATGCAGATTCTGTCGGACGTCAGCAGTGACACACTCAACATCTTTCTTCAAAGCTTTAATGTGTGCATCTAAATCACTTATCATTTTTTTAAAAGAAAATTTTCAAAACTTAGAAATTTGAAAATGACCGGCGCTCGGCTATCTCACGATAGGAGTGAGATATCCTAGCAGCCACACCAAACTGATGTGATCCAAGGTGGGGGTGTAGTTTTGAACGACAAAATAATCGCAACCTATTTAAAATAAATGTGCCGCGAAGGTGTACTCGCATGCTAATTTCCAACGAAATAAACGGTCAAGGCTTCGCACACGAACGTAAAGCTACCACACGAGCATGATAACGTCATAAATCACAATTCCACAGGCATAGTATTCAAGAGGGTGGCAACACGGATATGGAAATTAACGGAAATTAAGAGATATGATTAGTAGGGCAAGCTCATAATAATTACTATTCATTTCCACATGTAAGCATAAAATTTACTAGCGTTCGCAAGCGAGGAGATGAGAGGTATACCAAAGGGAAGAGGTAATGGCCGGCTGGAGGTTGCCGAAAATAAGGGAGGCTGGCCGTGTAAGAGTAACTGGGAGCAGGCCAGAGCTCTCAAGCACTGGAACAGGGGAGAGCCGGCTGGAAGCAAGGAGAAATGCCCGAGACACACTAAATCCACCGGAGGAGGGAGTTGGGGCCGACGACAGTGCCCTAGGAGGGCTCTGATGAGTTCCACAACGATTGGAGCATCTTTAGGCAGTGAAAACGGCAGAGGACGGAGCTTTAGGGGATGACCTCGTCGGGGAAGACGACTGGCGGTGGCTTAAGCGACGAACAAGGCTCGGTCGGCTCTGGGACTGGCAGAGAAATGCTTGCCGGCTCTTGGGAAGGAGTCCAGAGGCGGCGCCGAAGCCTTGGAGGGAGGAAGAGGTGGCATCGAGCGATTCCGACGGGGGAAGACATCGGGAGCTAGGCGGCGATGGAGGGGAAACCGACGAAATCAAAATTGATGCGTCAGTTTCTATTTCCAGCGGACTCTATAGGAAGGGGGAGGAATGTCTTTTATAATAAGTGGGGTTAGGGTTTTGGAGGAGGAAAATTGGTCTTGTTGTGGGACTTTTGGGAGTGGGTTGGCTTTGAAATCAAAATAAATGCTATAATGAATAGATAATTATTATAAGCTTTCCCTAAGCTAATCTATCACCTAAAATACCGGACCTATGCATTTAAGGTCTCGTTGGCTGGTCACACCGACGAGACAAATAAAATTTTGCGCGAAAGCGTGCGCGATACAAAATTACACAAAAACGCTAATACCGTGCTCGTACAACTCAACACGAGAAAATAAACCAAATACGCTACAACATGCGCCACACAAATAAAACAGGTACAAATAAAAATAAAGATGCGTCACGGGTTGCATCACTAGACCAAACGAAGCACCCAAACAACTATTTCGCCGCCGACTATCCAACGCGGAAATGGCCGAACGTCGTGCCAAAGGACTCTGCTTCAATTACGAGGAAAATTCAGACCCACCCACCGCTGCGAACGCCTCTTTTGGATCGAAGTGGATGACCCCTCCGACGATGACAGGGATGATCCAGATTCAGAGACACCAGAAATTTCCGTTCATGCCATTGTCAGCGCACAACGGGGCCATATGCTACAACTTCCAATCCAGATAGCGGGCACTACCCTTGTCGGCCTGCTTAACTTGGATAGTACGCACAATTTCATCCGACGCGGGATAGCGATAGCTCTCCAACTACCAATTAGCCCCCGCCAACAACTTGAAGACTCGGTGGCCAACGACAACAACATGGCGTGCCCCGACCTCTGCCGTCGCGTACCTCTACTGACCCACAACCGACCCTTTGAGATCGATCTGTTGGTGGTCGACCTTGATTGCTTTGATATTTTGTAGAGCGTGCGCTGGCTTGCACACCTTGGGGCCCATTACCTGTGACTTTAACAAATTGACAATGCAGTGGTACCATGATTCCAAACAAGTAGATTGGCCATGTCTGGCCCCCATCTCCAAAACGCAGTCCTTCCTTATGCAAGGCCCAGAAATGCCGTCTGACCGCGACTCCCAAGCGCTCCATCGACTATTACAGGAATTTGGGAATGCCTTCATCATACCAGCGGCGCTGCCACTCCATCGGCCGCAAGACTATCATATCTATCTACTTCCAGGAGTGGCACCGGTAGTGGTGCGCCCTTACTACTACCAGTTTCTCCAAGAAAACGAAATTGAGCGTCAATGCTCTGCCATGCTAGAACAAGGGCTTATTCAACGAAGCGTCTCTCCATTCTCTTCGCCGGCTCTCCTGGTCCATAAGAAGGACAATACATGACGTTTCTGTGTCGATTACCAGAAACTCAATGCCAAAACCGTCAAGGATAAATTTCCATTTCCCGTGGTCGAGGAACTCCTTGTTGAGTTAGATGGCACACACTTCTTCTTAAAGCTTGACCTATGTTCCAGGTACCATCAAGTGCGCATGGCGACCACAGACATAGAAAAGACAGCTTTCCGGACACACTACGAGCATTTTGTGTTCCTTATCGTGCCGTTTGGCTTGACCAATGCGCCATTCGCCTTCCAATCACTGATGAACGAGGTATTCCATTCCGTCCTCCGCAAATTTGTATTGGTATTTTTTGATGATATATTGATATATAGCAAGTCGTGGCCCGAACATCTCCATCACGTCCGGGAAGTACTCACCATACTTCGCCACCACCACCACGTCCTCAAGGAGTCCAAGTGCTCATTTGGGCAAACCAACGTCACCTACCTCGGCCATGTGGTACAGGCACACAGGGTGTTAGCCGACCCAGAGAAACTTCAAGGCATCGCATCGTGGCCGGTGCCCCAGTTATAACGCATCCTACGGGCTTTTCTGGGTCACACATGTTATTATCGGCGATTCATTCACAGCTACAGCTCCATAGCCTATCCCCTCCTGGCCCTACTACGACACACAACTTTCATATGGGAGGACGCCACGCAGAAGCGTTCGAGGCACTCCAGGCCGCATTGGTCTCCGCACCGGTCCTACAGCTGCCCGATTTCAGCAAACCTTTCTACATAGAATGCGACGCCTCGACACCAGGATGCGACGCAGTTCTCCAACAGAGTGGCCACACGTTCACATATTTCAGTCGGCGCACCGCAGTCCACCATCGGAAGTTACCGGCCTATGAGCTAGAATTGATCGGCTTAGCCAAAGCTGTACAACACTAACGACCATATCTATGAGGCCGCTCCTTTGTCGTCCGCACCAACCACTATAATTTAAAATATCTTCTGGAGCAGCGCTTGACAACTGCAACACAACAGCGGTGGGTGAGCAAGCTATTGGGATTCGACTTCACGGTGGAATACAAAGCTGACGCCCTCAACAAGGCGGCGGACGCCTATCTCGCCGACACTTGGACGAGTCCGCCGTCATCTGCACCCTTTCGAGACCGACGACCCCACTCCTGGACACCATCCGGGACGAAATCTGGAAAACAACCTCCCTCACGGAATTGCTCAAACGGGTTCAGGAAGGTCTACTCCCAGCAACCTGGACGGCTCATAACGACCTAATTCTATATAAGGGCTGGGTATACTTGCCAACAACATCACCCCACACCCCCATCACGACGGATACTCAGAACCGTACGAACAAGGGTGTCCACAAGACTCTACATCGTATCCGCGCCGAATTCATCTAGAAGGGCATGCGTCGTCACATCCAAGACTTCATCACCCAATGTGTTATCTGGCAACAATTGAAAGCTGCCAACCTACTACTCGCTGACCTCCTCCAGTTGCTACCAGTGCCAACACAAATTTGGGTCGACATTGTTGGACATTGTATCCACCATAACCCTGATTTGAATAAGTGTTCCTTGAACTAAGTTGAATTGAGGGTGTATTTGATGTTAGTTTCAGTTGTGTGTGGTGTATGTTCTTATTGCCAAGTACAAACCATTATCAGGTTACAATAGATCTTCAAACACAGTTCTATGCAATGTAATCCTTCATTATAAACACCGTGTTGACCTATGTGTAATCTCTCTAATAGGGTGCACTTCATCTAACATCACAAAAGAAGTGAGTATTTAGAAGTTGCAGATTCTCTAAGGAAAATTCGTTGAGTGATCACGTGAGGTCTCGTTAAATTCGTCGAGTACTCACGTAACCCCTTGTAGAATTCGTAGAGTGATCTCAGGAGCACTTGAGAGATCACTGAGAACTGCTGACCAGAACGGCTAAGTAAAATTCGTCGAGTACTCAAGGGAATTCGTCGAGTACTTACGTGACTACTCGTAGAATTCATTCAGTCTTCTCGAGAGGTCAAGTGAAGTACCTTATTACTCCAGAGATAGTTGGGGTTAGCCTGTTCTACGTACAATTCGTCGAGACGACAAGTATATTCGTCGAGTACTATCGAGAGCTTTCAGCTAATTCGTCAAAAGGTCTCGTGTAGTCTCAACATCTCACGCAAGTTTTCTCCCAAGTTATTTCGACTAGTTCGTCGAGTAGTCTGGAGAGTACACGTGATATCTCGACGAATTGGACTTAAGTAAATTTTCTTTCAACATCGTTCTCGTTTTCACGGCTTTCCAAAATTAGGGTTTCCACTATGTATAGTACACATGGACGGTAGACCTAAGTTTGAAGTCGAGCCGTTAGTGAGGAATCGTTTATAAATAGTCTTGGATTATTTCATAGAACTTAGAATCGCAATTCAAATCGCAAATCTAATTGTGTTCTTATTACCAAAAATGATCGAGATTTCAAATCGATTTCACAAATAACTTTGTCACCGACTACTCTCTTGATCCGCGATTCCACTTGGAAAGAAATGACTCGATCGATCTCAAGATTTCAGATTTACTTTTGTTCAAAGATCAGTCGTTTCTCAGATCCGTTCCGTGCAGTAAATCCAGATTCTTATTCTTTTTCAAGAATTTAGTCAGAACTTTCAAGCAACGGAGGAGTATTTTCAGATCTGAGAAAAAGAGTTTTCTTTCACACAATATTTTTCTTATTGCTTTGTCGGAAGTTTGTTCTTCCGAGTTTTTGTAGATCCTTGTTGAAGGATCGAGTGTAGGGGAAGTTGTTATCCAAGTTTGTAGGAGTGGAAGACTCTGAGTTGTAAGATTATAGGGTAAGTTGTTCTCTGAGTTTGTAGGAGTGGAAGACTCCGGGTTGTAAGATTATTATTAATCTGAGTTTTGATGAAGTAGCCAAGTCTAGTCCGGAGTGCTAGATGGGCGAGGCGGGTTAGTGGATGTATCCAGTTTGGGGAACCACTATAAATCTTTGTGTCTATGTTGTGCTTATTCTCTTGTTCCGTGCACTTTATTCTTACTCGATTTTTATTCCGCTATAAGGCGCATGATTCACCTATTCACCACCTCTAGGTGATTTAGGTTGACAACTAGATACTTTCAATTGGTATCAGAGTCATGTTGTTCGTTAAAAGGTTAACACCTTTAACAAATCTTGATGTAGTTGTTAAAAGAGAAATGGACAAGAGCAAAGATTTGTCCTCGATGAAGTTGCCGGTGTGCACCAAGAAGAATTTCTCCAGTTTGGAAGGATCTTGATCTAGTTGTGGAAGGAAAGGAAAAATTATTCATGGAAGCTTCTGACCCCAGAATCTTCATCATTGTTGAAGAATACCGCATGTTCTCATGACTCCGTCAACCATTGATTTAAATCTGATGGTTCCTAAAAGGATATTGGATTTGAACAAAGATGAGATAACACTCGTTGCTCTGGACAAGAAGGCAAATAACATCATTGCCAGTGCGGTGGGCGATTTAATGTTGCAAAACTTAATTCACTGAGTCTGCAAATGAGATGTGACAATCTCTAATTATTCTTATAAAAGGAATGAAATAAGTAAGAGATGATCAGAGATCTCTGCTAAATCAGGAATATGAAACTTTGAAGCAAGACAAGAGGGATACTATTGATAACTGCTACGAGAAGTTTTCAAGATCATCAATGGCCTAAGAAATTATGGTCGAGAGTCTACCAATGGTGAGCTTAATGACAAATCCTGAGACCCCTGACGAAAGAATGAGATACCAAGATAGTTTCTATCAGAGAATTTGGCAAAATGGCTACAATGGAGCCACAGATCTTGTTCGGGAAGCTGCTATCCCACGAGCTGAAACTCAATATCAGAAAGACAGAAGAAGAGAGAAGCAAGGCGCCAGTCAGAGATAGATCTGTAGCATTAAAGGCTGAAGGGGACAAGAAAAGGGAGAGCTGTGTCACTAGCTAGGATACATGTCTCAGTTGAATATGAAGATTCAAAGCCAAGCTCCTCTAGTTCTGAAATGTCAGATGGAGAGTTCACCTTACTCTCTAGACAATCTAAGAGGTTGCTCTGCAAGATGAGAAAAATAAAGAATCAGCCCTCCTCATCTGATAATAAAAGATCACGATGTAATGATGATCATCACAAGAGAAGCTTCAACATCAATGACAGATATAAGTCTAAACAGAACAAATACGTTTCTTCTGACATTGTTTGTTATTGTTGTGATAAGGCAAGACACATGATTGTTGACTGTCCTCACAAGAAGGGTCAAAGAAAGAAGAAAAAGAGATCCTTCAAAGGAAAGAAAAATGAAGAAAAGAGCTTCATCGTGAAAAAGTCAAAGACTTAGCGATAGCGACTCAAGTGAGTCGAGCTCAGATGAGGAAGCCTACTTTTAGATTATAACACACTCAGACGAGGATAACAATGACTCCCAAAATAATGGGAAGGTAAACTCTCACACTACCCTATCTGATTCTGATGCAGACTTTGACAGTAATGAAGATCACCTCTCTGAGGATGAGTTAGACTTAATGATGCAGTATCGAGCACTACTGAAGAGATTTGAAAAATGCCGCAAGGTAGTCAAATCTCATGCCAAAGAGATTGCATCTCTCAAGTCATTGAAGTCTGAACTGAGGGAAGAAATTGAGAGATTGACTCTCCTCAGAGAAGAAATTCAATCCTTGAAAGAGGAACTGGAGTGCTCTGCTGAGTTGGTAAGTCTGAAAGTAAAGGCCATGCATGAATTGGAAGAAAAGTTATTGATTGAAAGGAAGCTTGTTGAAAGCTTCTCGAAACCAAAAACTGTTCTTCCTCTCATCGATGGATTTATTGTTGGATATAGGGCTCCTAGAAACAGAAGGAGGGCTCCTCAAGGTCAATCAATATTCAAGAGGGTAGTCCTTCCTACCAATCAATATGATCATGAAACATCCTATGGTCATTTTACTAGATCAACACATGTTGTCTCTAACAAAAATAACCAAGAATGGAACCGTCCCAGAAATCTTGGAATGAGTGCTCTCAAGGCACCTTATGAAGAGATTGTTCTGAAGCATTATGGTCAATTCGTTCATGGACCGAAGCAGAAGAAAACACCGAAAGGCAAGCAAGTTGCTAAGCAGCCGCACGAGATAAAGCCTACCACTTGTTGTCCTCATGAGATTTCTACTTTTAGATCAACACCTCCTACTAGACCTCCACTCAAATGGTAAAGCAGGACAAGAAAAGAAAATACAACAAGTTTGGCTATTGATGCTGTGTTAATCTAACAAGAAACCAAGTACCCAAATCTGTTTGGGTTTCTAAGGGAAATTAATTTGTGAATGCATGTATGTTCAAAGACCAACCAAAATCCTATCTGATACTTGCACAGTGGATGTTCCAGACATATGATCGGAACAAGAAGCCTACTACAAGAGTATACCTCAGTCAAAGACTGTCCAAAGGTTATCTTTGGGGGCTCTGACAGAGGAATCACAAAAGCCTACGGTATGATTACTAATGTTATAGTCTCTTCACAGACGTGGTTTATGTTAAAGGATTACAACTTAATCTCATAAGCATAAGTGAATTATGTGATAAAGGGTATGTAGTTGAGTTCTTCAAAGACAAGTGTTTGATAAAAATTTCTGATAAATCAGAAACTATTTTAACAGACACTCGGAGTATAAATATTTTCTGTCTTAATTTTCTTTGTTTGGCAAAAGATAGTGTATCTCTTTGTGATCAATGACTCAAGAGAGTAACACATATTAATTTCAAAACTATAAATATGTTATTTTCTCACAACTTAGTGCGTGATGCACCCGATACCCGATATTAAGTGCGTCAAAGAGAGATCTTGTCACGCATGTCAAATGGGTAAGCAGACAAGAGCTACCTTTAAAAACATCATCTCCAAAGACTCTTCCAGATGTATCTATCGGTCCCTTTCCTGTTCGTAGTTTAAGAGGTAAAACTTACACCTTTGTTATTGCTGATGACCACTCACGTTTTGCACGGTTGTTCTTTCTGGAACACATGATTTTTTCACTAACTTTGTCAGGCAGACACAATGAATTGAACTGCTCCGTGGTCAAAATCAGAAGTGACCATGAGACAGAATTTGAATCTGGTGCCTTGACAGAATTTTATGCAAATTAAGGTATCTTTCATGAGTTTTCCACTTCTCGTACTACAGAGTAAAATGAAGTTGCCAAGAGAAAGAACAAAACACTCATTGAGCCATGCAGAACAATGTTGAATGATTCATCATTACCAGAGTACTTCTGGGCTGAAGCAATTAATACAGCTTGCCACATGCAAAACAAAGCCTTAATCAATAAGAATCATCGTAAGACACCTAATGAACTTCTGAAAGGCAAGAAACCGACTGTGTGCTACTTCAAAATCTTTGGTAGCAAATGCTTCGTACTTAATAACGAGAATTATTACAAAACTAAGTTTATTGAAAAATGTTTTGAAGGTATTTTTGTAGGATATAATAGCCATAGTAAGACATAAAATTTTTAATAAGAAAACTCTAGTTGTAGAAGAATTCATTAATGTTGTATTTGATGAGACGAGTATGCTTCATATCAGCTCTTCTATTATCCTTGTTGATGATGCTGGTTCGCAACTAAAAGAGCTAAAATTAGAAGAAGCAGTTAAAGAATGCGTCTCAAGCTCCATTAAAGTCAATACTCCAAGCTTGATTGACGATGAAGAACTTCAAGTTGAAGAACGTGCACCAGAAGAAGCAGAATCTCCTCGTGACAATGCAAGGAATTTAGTGATCAGACATTCAAGAGATCACCCCGTTGATCTGATCATCAGAGATCCTAGTGAAGGAGTTCGAACAAGAAGAGGTATAACTAACGAATCATTGCATTTGAGTTTCCTTTTCCAGATTGAGCCGAAGAAGTTCGAAGAAGCAAATAGGGATGCTTCATGGATCATCGCAATGCAAGAAGAACTCAATCGGTTCAAAAGATGCAAGGTGTGAGAGCTAGTACCAATGCCCAAAGGTCATAATGTTATAGGGACGAAATGGTTCTTCAGAAACAAGCTGGATAAGAATGGAGTTATCATAAAGAACAAAGCCAGACTTGTAGCTTAAGGTTACCGACAAGAAGAATGGATCGACTTCTATCGGACTTTTTCTCCGGTGGACAGACTCGAAGTGATCAGATTGTTCCTAGCGTATGCTGCTCACAATGGTTCCAAGTCTATCAAATGGATGTGAAGTCAGCCTTCCTTAATGATAATTTAAGGGAACAAGTATACGTGGAATATCCCCCAGGTTTTGTTGATTCATCCCTACTTGATTATGTTTATTTTTTTCATAAAACATTATTTGGTTTAAAACAAACTCCTCGAGATTGGTATGAAACGCTGTTTAGATTTCTTCTTGAAAACAAGTATACACGAGGAAAGATAGATATGATATTATTTCTTAGGAAAGTAAAAAATAAGATTTTGTTAGTACAAATATATGTCGATGATATTATATTAGGTTCTATAGACAACTTTTGCAAAAAGTTCTACAATTTGATGTAAGAGAAGTTTGAAATGAATAGTATGAGTGAGCTGAAATATTTTTTAGGACTTCAGGTGAAACAATCTGAAGATGAAATTTTCATCTCTCAGACGAAGTTCACCAAGGAGGTACTTAAGAAATTCGGAATGAATAATGCAACCTCTATGAAGACTCCAATGAGTTCAACTATGCCTTTGGACAATGATGAGAAAAAAAATCTTTTAATGGAACTAAGTACAGAAACATAATTGGATCCTTGCTCTATCTCACTGCCAGTAGATCAGATATAATGTTTTCAACATGTGTCTGCGCTAAATTTCAGGTGAACTCTAAGGAATCTCACAATGCCGCTGCAAAGAGGATTCTGAGATACCTTAAAGACACACATAATATTGGCTTATGGTACCCAACAAATAATGACGCGAGCTAATTGGTTTTTTAGATGCTGATTTTGCAGGAATCATGAATGACAGAAAAAACACTTTCGGGGCGTGTCAATTTCTTGGAAGAAGGCTTATCTCATGGAGTATCAAGAAACAAAATTGTGTTGCAATTTCAACTGCCGAGTCAGAGTATATCTCTGCAGACAGGTGTTGCGCACAACTTCTATGGATAAGAAATCAACTTGTAGACTACAACATGAAGTTGAAGGAGATTCCTATATTTTGTGATTCATCAACCGCAATTGCAATAGCCAACAATCCACTTTCTCACAGTCGGACAAAACATATCGAGATACGCCATCACTTCATCCAGGAGCATGTGGAGAATCACGATATCAACCTTTGCTATGTGTCAACGGACAAGCAGGTTGCAAATATTTCCACGAAGCCGCTAGATTAATCCAAGTTCACATACTTCAACACTTAACTTGGAATGCTCAACAAGGACTCTTAAGGTGGTCAAAGAATGTAAAAAAAATTTTCCCAAGTGAAGGTTCAATTCATCAAGTCGTCACAAAAGCACTCGTGAAAACGAATACTCGTGAATACTCGACGATTCGACGAGTGGTCTTCGTCTCTTTCGACAAATTTTACGTGTAATCACGTAAGTATTCGACGAATTAGACGTGTACTCCCGTAAGCATTCGACGAATTGGACTTGGTTCAGATTTTCTTTATTATTGGATCCGAAGAATTATTTTTATCTGCACCTTAGGTACGTACCCTTTCAGTTTTAATCAAAATAAAAAATATATAAACGGTTCAAGGGCATTCGAGACTTCACACGACCTATCTTCATTTCGTTGAGACTTCTCCGATTGTTTAGTTTTCCGCCGACCTCAGAAAGCTCAGTCGGTTCGTCTCAATTTCTTCAGAAGTTCCTTCCGTTTCTCCTCAAATCAGATCGGAAATGGCTCGCAAAGGCGCTGGCAATCTTCAAGTGGGTGGAGAAATCGTACGGTCTCGATTCTCGACGTCTTCCGATGAATTTCGAAATGTCATTCTTATGTTGGAAACCGTCGGATTGACGTTTGTTCTGGAGAAAGACTGCAGAGTTCTTGACAGAGTTTGTTCTGGAGAAAGACTGCAGAGTTCTTGACAGAGTGGTACTAAAATTCTTCAAGAATGCTGAACTCAAAAGTGAGGGTACTTTAATCAAGAGTAGTGTACGAAATTTTGAAGAAAGAATGAAGCCAAGCTTCTTGAACCAGTTTCTGAGAATGCCCGAGGTTGAAGAAGAAGATGAAATTTCTGACACTGATTATGACAAAACACTCTCTTTCTGTGACCTGAAAAAGAAGTCTACAACTATCAGACGAAAAGAAATGAATGATGAAGGCAAGCTCCTCACTGACATCATCGGGAAAGTGTTCCTATGCACGACAAGGTCACATGACTATGTTTCAGGAGATATGTTCAAATTGCTGACAATCGTGATCTGCAGGAAGAGAATAAACTGGGGAACTGTTCTTTTTGATAGAATTAAGGCTTGCTTCTCAGCTCCAAATTTTGAAAGAATCATCTCTCTTTACCTCAACCAGCTGGACAAGAATCAGTTTGACATGTCCAATGGTATTCAAATTCATCACCTAAAAAAGATAGATGCATCAATCTTTGCTCGATGGGAAAGGAGAATTCTCAGGCAGGTGACAGATAGAGAGATGGGTGAAGGCTCTGGAGTGCAAGACAGACCTCACACTGAAGCCATAGAGAGGGATGTGCCATCACCCCCTCATGAAGCAACTGAGATTGCTGATGCAGTGGCTGAGGGGGAGAGTCTACCCATAGATGCCGAGACACTTGTTATTCCACCAGTGCAAATTGAAATTCCACTCCCTGTACCTGATTTTCAGAGTGAGCCAGAGGTTCAGCCAGAAGCACCAGATGTTTTGGGATCGACACATGATGGAGTGTCTTATCTGGAAGGATTGCCTGCTGAGTCTGAAGGGGAGTCGTTAGCTAAAGACTCGCTCCAAGAGGACCTCCATGCTGAGAGAATTTCTGTTGAGGGTGAGGACTTGGTAGTGCTCTCTGAGGAAGTCAGAGAGGCTGTGGCAAAGTCTCCTGCCCAAGAACCAGTCTTCCTCAAGGATCACACATGGGGAGCAAATTCTGGCAGTGTAAAGACTAATGCTGACAATATTGCTGCTTCCAGGGCTCAGGGTGAAAGTGCCTCTCCTACTGAAAGTTCTCTGTTAAAGTCAATTGAAGAAATACTAGCCAAGCAAAAAGAACATTTTGATTTCTCCCTGCAACAAGTTTTTAGCAAAGTGGCTGAAGTTGAAAAAGATCTGAATGATGGCATGACTCACGTCAATCATAATATGAATAAGTTTAAGACATCTCTGGCTGAATGGTTAAATCTAGGCGGTAAGGCCATGCACCATTCAATCAAGAGTATTGGTCAGGTTTACAATGAGGCAGTTTATTTATCTCTATCTCATGATGCTATGGTACATTCACATGATGCGTGCATGCATCACATTGACAAGAAGATGAGAATTTACAAGGAAGAGATCATCCAAACCCTAATTTCAGAAGTCAGAAAGGGGGAGGGTAGAATACAAAGAAGGATGAGTGAGATGAATCGGGATGTGCACAACAGAATGCACAATGCCAATGCTTACCGTTATCAGAATTTCAAATGGCCTCATGAAGAATTGACAGGGAAAGTTTCAGTTCAAGACCCACCTTTTGAGGTTGAACAACTTGCTGAAGGTGGAGAGTTCCATGCCGAGGGTGCAGAATACTTTGAGCAATATCCTGAAGAGGTGGAGTGTATGCACCTCTTGAAGAATACACTCAAGTATGGTCAGATATTGTTGAGGAAGAGGTAGAGATTCTTGAAGATCCTTCTAGACCTCCTCAAAAGAGAAGAAGATATAGGGTCAGCTAAAAGACTTGATCCTAACAGAGAGAACATGAAATATGCTGAAGTGTGGAGTCCCATTTCCAAAGGCATCATTTTGAAGACTTTCAACATAGTTGACCTGAAACATGGATAGCCAAAGATATATTACAACAAAGAGGAATGAGATAAACATGAAGTATCAAGTATAAAGAGGAGGCTTCACTTCAGGAAGCATGGAACAGACAATCGTGATGCTCCTCCTCCATCAAAATACTATCCCAAGCAACATGAGAAGATCAAGGGCAAGGATCATTCTTGAGATCATTATATTCTGGAATTTTGTGAATGAACTTTTATATAAATATTGATATTTTGTTTATTTCTCGATACTTTAAATTCATATACCTTTTCTATGCATTTTATTTCCTTTATTGTCTCTGCAATTCAGCTTAGTATATATGATTCTGAGTTCTTCAAATAAGGCGAGATTGTTGGGTATTGTATCTACAATAGCCTTGATTTGAAGAAGTGTCCATTGAACTAAGTTGAATTGAGAGTGTATTTGATGTCAGTTTCAGTTGTGTGTGGTGCAGGTTCTTATTGCAAAGTATAAACCATTATTAGGTTACAATGGGTTTTCAATCACAGTTCTATACAATGTAATCCTTCATTATAAATATCATGTTAACCTATGTGTAATCTCTCTAATGGGGTGTACTTTATCTAGCATCACAACGTAAGTGTATATTTAGAAGTTGCAGATTCTCTAAGGAAAATTCGTCGAGTGATCACGTGAGATCTCTTTAAATTCGTCGAGTACTCATGTAACGACTCGTAAAATTTGTAGAGTGATCTCATGAGCACTTGAGAGATCACTGAGAACTGCTGACCAGAACGGCTAAGTAAAATTCGTCGAGTACTTACGTGAGTGCTCGTGGAATTCATTGAGTCTTCTCGAGAAGTCAAGTGAACTACCTTATTACTCCAGAGATAGTTGGGGTTAGCCTGTTCTACGTACAATTCGTCGAGACGACAAGTATATTCGCCGAGTATTCTCGAGTGCTTTCAGCTAATTCGTCGAAAGGTCTCCTGTGGTCTCAATATCTCACACAAGTTCCCTCCCAAGTTATTTCGACTAGTTCGTCCAGTAGTCTGGAGAGTACACGTGATATCTCGACGAATTGGACTTAAGTAAATTTTCTTTCAACATCGTTCTCGTTTTCACGGCTTTCCAAAATTTGGGTTTCCGCCATGTACAATACATGTGGACGGTAGACCATAAGTTCAAAATCGAGCTGTTAGTGAAAAATCATCTATAAATAGTCTTGGATTATTTCACAGAACCTAGAATCGCAATTCAAATCGCAAATCTATTCGTGTTCTTATCACCAAAAACGATCAAGATTTTAAATCGATTTCATGGATAACTTTGTCGCCGACCACTCCCGATACGCGATTCCTCTTGGAAGGAATGGGCTCGATCGATCTCAAGATTTTAGATTTACATTCGTTCAGAGAGCAGTCATTTCTTAGATCCGATCCGTGCAGTAAATTCAGATTCTTTTTTTTTCAAGAATTCAGTCAGAACTTTCAAGCAACGATTGACTATTTTCAGATCTGAGAAAAAGAGTTTCTTTCACACAATATTTTTCTTATAGCTTTTTAGGAAGTTTGTTTTTTCGAGTTTTTATAGATCCTTGTTGAAAGATCGAGTGTATGAGAAGTTGTTCTCCGAGTTTGCAGGAGTGAAAGACTCCGTGTTGTAAGATTATTATTAATCTGAGTTTTGGTGAAGTAGTCAAGTCTCACCCGAAGTGCTAGATAGGCGAGGCGGGACAGTGAACGTACCAAGTTTGGGGAACCACTATAAATCCTTGTGTCTGTGTTGTGCTTATTCTCTTGTTCTGTGCGCTTTATTTTTACTTGATTTTTATTCTGCTATAAACCGCAGAATTCCCCTATTCACCCCCTCTAGGTTATTTAGGTTGACAACTAGATACTTTCAATGAAATTTCCATGGATTTTGTGGAAGGACTCCCACGAAGCAAGAGAATGCCATACTAATGTTAATGGTGGACATATTTTCAAAGGGGGCACACTTTATTTCCTTAGCCCGCCCCCTGATCGCGGAACGTGTGACACAACTTTTCTTCACCGACGTCTTCTGTTTGCACAACCTACCAGAGACCACTGCGTCCGATATGGACAAGGTTTTCACCAGCCGCTTCTGGAAGGAACTTTTCACTTTGAGCGGGAAAAAATTGGCATTCTCTTCCGTACCACCCCCAATCAGACGGCCAAACGGAGGTCGTCAACCGCACCGTCGAGATGTATCTTCGTTGCCTGACAAGTGAGCACCCCAAGGATTGGGTAAAGTGGCTCCCCTGGATCGAATATTGCTACAACACCTCATACCATTCAGCTTTCCGAACTATACTGTTCTGCCTCATTTATGGCCGCGACCCACCAAAACTGCTCACATATGGACACGGTCTCGCCATGCTTGCCCTGATGGACCATGAAATTCTTGATTGTGACCGGATACTCGCGACCCTCGCGACCACCTACTTCAAGCTCAACACCGCATGGAGACTACATACAACCGCGGGCATCAGGATGTTTTGTTGGGTACATTGGTAACAATGTACTTGATTTGAAGGAGCCCTTTCGGTTCAATGATATACACATAGTTGTATTTGATTAATGTTAAGTTCATGTGTATAGACAAATAAAGCTAAGTACAAAAGTGTCAACACATTAGGCAAGTGTTGATACCTTTGTCAAAGATGTACTGAGCCAAGGAGAAAGTTGTGTCGACACCCAGGACTTGGGTCGACACTATGATACAAGAAAAAAACTGTGTCGACATTCAGGACTAGTGTCGACACACACTGCACAAGTTGTGTCGAGACAAAGAGAAGTTGTGTCGACACTAAGGATAAGTGTCGACACACTCTATACAAGCAGTGTCGAGACTCAAGACAACTGTGTCGACACTCAAGAGAAGTGTCGACACTCAAGAGAAGTGTCGACACACTTCACAGGCTGAGTCAAGACTGGAAGCAAGCAGTGTCGACCCTCAGGACTAGTATCGACACATTCTACATAAGCTGTGTCGAGACAAGGTGAAGGTTGTGTCGAGACATTCAAAAGTTTGTCGACACCACTACAAGAGTAGTTTCGACACCCAGGACAGGTGTCGACACATCCCACAGTTAAGTTTCAACAGTTCAAGCAGATTTGTTTCCTAAGTAAATAAATCATGTTAGAGGGTCTGACAACTGTCAGAACTGTCAGATGTCAGTTATTAACCGGATCAGCCGGTTACCTTTGACATAGCCTATATAAAGGGCCCAACTCTTCAAAAAAGTGTGGGAGAAAAATGTGGCAAGTCCAGATCTAAGAAGCTATCTGCTAGAATACAGAAGGTGGAGAGAACCCGGATCAAGAATCGTCTTCAACATTCTGCAGCATAGATCTACCCTAATTTCAACTTCAAGAAGCTTTTAAAAACTAAGAAGGACAGAATCAAATCTATCACTTCAAATCAAAGGAAGCAAACATATCAGGATCAGATCAAGGAGCATTCACACATTCCTCTCTTGCTGGGTGACTTGTTCTGAATCAATCTCTTTTACTTTTATTAATTTTATAAGATCTACCTGTAGATATGAGTGTAGGGAAAACATTTTCTCTGAGATTGTAAGCCTATGTTTTAAAGGCTGAGGTAGGGAAGAGATTGCCTGAGGTAGGAGAAATGTGTATTTCTCTGAGTTGTATGGCAGAATTTGCCTGAGAAGTAGGAGTGTAGATACATTCTTAGGTAGAGTTCTTGAGAAGAACTTGAGGTGTAGGATCTTGGTGATTTGAGTGGTAAGATTTGTAAAGTCTGAGTTGTAGGAGCCAGCTGAGCTCTGAGTTGTAAGATCTGAGGATCTGAGTAAAGGAAGAAGGAGTTTGACCGAATCTAGTTCATTGCTAGATAGGAGAAAAGAAAAAGTGGATGTACCCATAAATAGGGGAACCACTATAAAACTGTGTGTATTGTGCTGTGTATGCTGTGTTTGGTATGCTGTGATAGTTCTAGATTGCTAGTAAGATTATCTTGTTTATCTGGCTGTGATGTATAACTTAAAGAAAGTATATCTCTGAATTAAAAAAGGTAGCCAATATTCAAATTGGAATTCACCCCCCTCTAGGTCACTTTCAATTCAAAAACAAATATTTACAATTGGTATCAGGGGGAGGTTCACTGAAAAAGGCATAATAGTTTAGTGAGAATCTTAAGGATTGGAAAGAAAGATTTATCATGGCTCAGAGGGAAAATAATTCCATCAAGCTCCCTGTCTGCTTTAAAGAAAATTTTGGAATATGAAAGAAGTGTGTTAGATTATTTATGGAAACAGCAGATCCAAGAATTTATATCACAGTGATTGAAGGATCTTTCATTCTCATGAAAGTGTCAGTTCTTGATGCAAACATCAAAAGACCTAATACTTGCATGAAGATGAAGAAAGATGAAATCATTCTGACCTCTATGGACAAGAGGGCTCAGAATATTATAGTGAGTGCAATAGGTGATTCCACTTTTTAAAATCTGATTCATTGTAAAACATCAAAAGAAATGTGAGAGTCACTGATAGTCTATATGGAAAGAACTGAAGAGGTCAGAGATGATAAAAAATCTCTGCTAAACCAACAATATGAAGCCTTCAGACAGGATAAGAAAGATTCAGTGACCGACTGTTTTGAAAAATTCTTCAGAATTGTGAACAACCTGAGGACTTATGGAAGAAACTTTACTAACTATGAACTTAATGACAAATTTTTGAAGTCCCTGAATAAGAAAAGAGACATCAAGATCTGTGCTATAAGAGAAATGAACAATTTAGCCAATATAGACCCCCAAGCTCTATTTGGCAAGCTGTTGTCCCGTGAGTTACAACTCAACCTCAGAAAGTCTGAAGAAGGTTCAGCTATAACACACAATAGAGAAAAATCCTTAACCCTAAAGGCTGAGGCTTATAGGAAGGTTAGAGAAAAGTCAACACTCTTAGAGAAACAAGAAACAACCTCTGAGTGTACAGAATCATCCTCATCAGGAGGAGACCTAACTGAGGAGGAACTGTCTCTCTTCTCTAGACAGTTCAAGAAGATGTTGAGGAGAAGAAGGCAAGGCAGCTGGAAGGGTCCAGTTGGAGACTCTTCTCTCAAAAAGATCAATCATCCAGAGAAACCCAGAAAGAAGAATTCTGGGGACAGACATAGTTTTTCACAGAACAAATATATTAATGCTAATATTGTGTGTTATTGCTGCAACAGACAAGGGCATGTCATAGTTGATTGCCCAACAAAAAGAAAAGAGAAAAAGTTAGAAAACTTGAAGACTGCACAACATAAGAAGGCTGACAAAAGTCTTTTGGCAAAGAAACAATCTACACTATCTGATAATGAGTCTGATTCATCAGAATCAGAAGAGGAGGATGCTCTCATGGGCCTGATGGCTGTTGAAGAAACTCAATCAGGAGAAGAAGGACAAGATTGTTCAGGTCCTGCTAAGGTAAAACCAACCTCTCTTATTTTTACATCAGTTTCTTTTCCTGCATCAGAAAATGAATCATGTTCTCACTCCTCTAATAATAGAGAACATGATTCAGACACTAAAGTTGATTTTAACATCCTTATCAATTGATATGAGAAGTTACTAGAGGCCTTGATTGCAAGCAAAGAGCTTGCTAAGAATCAGACCAACGAATTAGAATCCTTGAGAGGAATATCTTTTCAATTGCAAAAGGCCAACATAAAGTTGGACCTACAAAAACTGAAACTTGTAGAACTAACTAACAAGATAGATAGACAGACAAAAGTAATAGTAGAACAGGTCAAAACTGTCAAGGATCTGGAAGCAAACCTCACCCAGGAAAGACAACTCCTGACACAGTCCTCTAAACCCAAGTCTGTTCTACATATCATAGATACATTTTCTGCATCATTTAGAAGTGGTGTAAGATATGAAAAAAAAGACTATTAAGAAGTATGATCGTAAGGGAAAAACCCCAATGGATCCACTTAAGGTACCTCCTAAGCATCTGGCTTCTAACAGATGCAATAAATCATGTGTTCCTGGACACATGAATCCTGAGTGCACTACCAGTAATGTCAATAAAGAGCCTTGCTGGGAGGGTCAAACATCTAAAGGCCAAAAAACACCACAAAGGGTGATATACAAGAAGTCAAGGAATTATTGGAGCTGGTTCCAGTGCACCTCACCAAAACCTGAAAGGTAAGGGTGTAAACTTTGCACCACTATCTTGGAAGTTGGATATCAAATCCAAGTTGCACAAAAGAACAACTACACCTGTGCAAGCAAAAAAAAGATATAATCGATTTGAGTGTTGATGTTGTGGGAAGATTGGACATTTTTCCCTAGATTGTTGGTATAATCCAACAACACCTTCATACAAGACTCAACCATGTTTGTTCAGAAAGCATGTTGTGTTTCACACAGCAAAACCTAACAGGAACAAAGACCCCAAAACTATTTAGGTGCCTAAGGTAAATTAATTCTGTGCTTGCAGGAGGAACCAAGTACCATAGGAAGGCCAATATGATACTTCGATAGTGGCTGTTCCAGACATATGACTGAAACAAGGGGTTTGCTAAGGGATTATACTCCAGTGAGGAATGAACCTAAAGTTATATTTGGAGGGTCAGAGAAAGAACTCATCAAGGGATATGATAACATTTCTAATGACCTAGTTATCATCACAAAAGTGGCTTATGTGGAAGGATTGAACCACAATCTGATAAGCATAAGTCAGCTTTGTGATATAGGTTATGATATTGTTTTTCACAATAACAAGTGTCTGATAAAGAATCCAAGTGATCAAGAGATCATCTTGTCAGACACTAGGAGTGAACATTTATTTTCTTAATTTTTCAAGTGTAAATGAGAAATCACCTCTATGTCTTGTAGCCGGTGAGAAAGACTCTTTGTGTGTGCAATGACACAAGAGGTTGGCTCATTTAAACTATAAAATAATGATCAAACTATTCTCTATGGACTTAGTCAGAAACAATCCACAGCTCAAATGCTCCAAAGAAGACTTATGTCCTGCATGTCAAAAATGCAAACAGACAAAAGTCACCTTTAAGTGAATACAGTCAAAAGACACTGAGAGGTGTCTGTACTTACTACATATGGATCTATTTGGTCCTATACATGTTCTTAGTTTGTGTAGGAAGTCCTATACCTATATGATTGTGGATGATTACTCTATGTTTGCTGGGGTATTCTTCTTCAGGAGAAAGACTGAATCACTAGACATTCTTGCTATTTTGTCAAACAAATCCAAAATAAGATGAGATGTTCTGTGGTCAAACTTAGAAGTGACCATGATACAAAATTTCAATCTGAAAAGATGACAAATTTTTGTAAGGAACTAGGGATCTTTCAGGAGTTCTCCTCTGCAAGAACACCACAGCAAACTGGAGTTGCCTAAGAAGTGTCAAGTGCCACTTGTGCTCTTACCTAAGTTGTTAAAGACGCGCCTCAGGCGTGCTTAAGGATCAAGGATCACCAGGCTCAGAGGTTTGCGCCTTCGTGCGTCTTATTTGTGTCTTTGGAACATAAAAGACGCGCATGCGTTAGATTTTTGTTGTAAATTTTTTTTCAAAAATAAAGAAAAAAATAATGTAAGAATTCAATAATTATTTATTGATTTAGTGTTTGTGAAAGACAATTGTGCGCTGAGACTTAAATATGATATATATGACCATATTGTTTCTTTTTTTAAGAAATATAAACAATAGTAATGAATGATTAATTAGTAGAGCAGATGAAAAATTTGATTGAGAAGGTGAAATGATGTTTGATATTGATTATTTAAAATGAATGTGGTTACGCCTTGCCTTTTCAGGCGCACGCCTGCGTCTAGGCTCCAAGACCTCTTTGTGCCTTGGTGCGGCTTGCGCCTTTAATAACTAAGGTTCTTACGATCTTAAGAATAACCAACATAGTTCGAATCAAAATAATCATGTAAAATAAATGAATCATTATGAGGATACCGTACAACCTAATATAGATATACCGATAAGATATCTAAAAATTTGTTTTAAATGTGATTCTTTGAGATTAACCTGAAATCTTGCACATAAATAAACAACAAACATAATATCAGTGTAAATGCAGTTAAATACAATAATGATCCTATCCTCCTCTATATAAGCTTTGATCAATACAAATTTCACTTGCATCTTTTTCTAATTTTAATGAAACACTCATAGGAATACTAGTTTGTTTAAGTTTTCAAATAAAAATCTTTTAAGAACATTCATGCATATACTTAGATTGACAAATGAAAATATTATCATGTTTTTGAGTAATTTGAAATCCTTGAAAATATGTAAGTTCTCCTACTATGCTCATTTCAAATTCATTTTTCATAACTAAAATAACTTTATTACATAACTCTTCATTAGTGACTCCAAAAATAATATCATCAACATAAATTTGTAAAGCCACTAAATCAATATCAACATGCTTAATGAAGAGTGTACTATCAGCACTTCTCATGTTATAATCATTCTTTAACAAATATAAAGTTAGTCTTTCATACCATGTACGTGACGATTGTTTTAAAACATAAAACACTTTTTCTAACTTATAAACATGATCAATAATTTTTTTATTAACAAAGCAAGAGGTTGTTCTCCATATACTTCTTCCTTAATACACCCGTTTAAAAAGACAGTTTTAATATTTATTTTAAAAAATTTAAATCTTCTAAAACTAGCAAATGCAAGAAAAATCTAACTACTTCAAGACGCGGTATGAGTGCCAAAGTTTAATCAAAATCTACCACTCAATTTGTGTGTATCCTTTTGTTACTAATCTAGCTTTGTTCTTTGTGATTTTAGATTCACTATCTAATTTATTTTTTAAAATCTATTTTACTCCTACTATAGGATGATTAAAAGGTCTCTCTACAAGTTTCCAAATGTTATTACGTTCATATTTGTTAAGTTCATCATTCATAGCTAAAAACCAGGATTCATCATTTAAAGTAGTTGAAATATCTTTTAGTTTTATATCGAAAACAAAACATAGGTTTGAAAATAAATCATGTAAAGAAGAACCAGTACTAACCCCTCTTGATGGTTCTCCAATGACCAATTTTTTTGGATGATCTTTTGAAAATCTAAGCTCACTCGGAGACACGTATTCTTCAACTTTTTCCTCTCTTTCCTCTTTTTTTCTTCTTGATCTCCAAGTAATTCTTCATCATCACATTCCAAAGCAGGAACATGTTCTTATTCGTTTCCTGTAGGATTAATATCTACACAAGGAACAAACTCATCAAACTTAATATGAATTGATTCGTCAACTATTTTGGATCTCCAATGACCAATTTTTTTGGATGATCTTTTGAAAATCCAAGTTCACTCGGAGACATATATTCTTCAAATTTTCCTGTTTCCTCCTTTTCTTTTTCTTGATCTCCAAGTAATTCTTCATCATCACGTTCCAAAGCAGGAACGTGCTCTTCTTCGTTGCTTGTAGGATTACTATCTACACAAGTAACAAAGTCATCAAACTTAATATGAATTGATTTGTCAACTATTTTGGATCTTTTATTATAAACTGTCTTTTTACTAATTGAAGAGTAATTAATTAAATTTCCTTCATCACATTTTTCATCGATTTACCTAATGTATCTTTTGTGTTCAAAATAAAACATTTACATCTAAAAACTCTAAAATACGATACATTTGGTTTCTTTTGAAAATACACTTCATAAGAAGTTAGTTTTAAAAACGGACGACACATAACTCTATTTATCACGTAACATGCAGTACTAACAGCTTCAACCCCAAAAGATCTATTTAATTTATATTCAGAAAACATAGTATGAGCTAGTTTTTGAAGAGTTATTTTTTTTCTCTCCACTATACCATTTTGGTTAGTGTGCGAGGAGCGAAAAATTCATATTTTATTCTTAACTTAGTGCAAAAAAAAAATAAACCTATAATTTCAAACTCACATCCATGATCCGAGCATATGCATTTAATTTTTAAATCAAGTTCATTTTGAATACGAATGCATAAATTTGTTAACTCAAAAAACACACCAGATTTGGAAGTTAGAAAAATAGTTTCACAAAATCTTGAATAATCATCAATTAAAACAATATCGCCGGGTCCTCGCAGCATCATCACCATGGATACCACGGCTACTGGAAGAGTTCCATTTCACGCCAACGGCGGGGCACTCGAGGGCCTATCCGACCTACCGCCGGCTGGCGGCCACCCTTTACCGGCGAGGTATGAAGCAGACAATGCAGCAGTTTGTGGTTAACTGTTTGGTTTTGTCAAAAGGCCAAATACCAGACCCTTGCCCCGGCCGGCCTGCTACAACTCCTGTTAGTGCCCGATCAGGTGTGGGAAGACATCGACATGGATTTCATCACCCGCCTTCCACGTTCTCAAGGTTACGACTGTCTGTTGGTGGTGCTCGATCGTCTCTCCAAGTACGAACATTTCATACCCATCAAACATCCCTACACTGCGAGTTCAGTGGCACGAGTTTTTTTGGGGGAGATCGTCCGCCTGTACGGGTTTTCCCGGTCTATTGTGAGTGACCGCGACCCGGTCTTCATGAGCACGCTCTGGCAGGAACTGTTCCACTCACAAGGGACCAAGGTACGATTCAACATGACATATCATCCTCAGTCCGACGGACAGACAGAGGTACTCAATCGCTGCGTCAGCACCTACCTTTGTTGTTTTGCCACCGAGCAGCCCCGCCAGTGGACCTAATGGGTGACATGGGCGGAATTATGGTACAACACCAGCTACCAATTAGCGGCGGGCATCACCCCCTTCCAGACAGTTTATGGGCAACCTCCCCCACCGATACCGATCGGGCTCGCAGGAGAGTGCCAGGTCCAAGTCTTGACCGAGGACCTAAAGGACCGAGATGAGGCTCTACGACAGCTGAAGCACTACCTACGCCGCGCCCAAGAGAGAATTACCCAGCAGACCAACTGCCACCGCCGCGAGGTTGTCCTCTCGCCGGGCCAACCCGTGTCCGTAAAGTTACGACCGCACCGCCAGAGCTCCCTGATTGGGCGCCTCCACCCCAAGCTCTATGTGCGATATTTTGGCCCCTTTCTGATCGTGGAAAAGATGGGCGAGGTTGCATACCGTCTGCAACTCCCACCTGATAGTCGCATCTATCCGGTATTCCATGTGTCACAACTGAAGCGGGCATTGGGAAACCACCCTCTCCAGGCCACCCTACCCGAAGGCTTGAGTAGTGAAGATGTTCCACGCTAGGAGCCCGAGGCAGTGCTGGGTGTACAACCCCATATTCGCTGAGTCAGACCAGGAGGCGCAACGGTCGCAATTAGGCTAGCCGAAGGAGTTCCCGCCCTAAAGAAGATCTCGCCCAAGTTGGCGGGAGCGATCGCGCCAGATCGTCGATCCAAGATCGGCGAGCGCAACTGAATCGTCGAACGGAGAACAGCGGGCCAAGATCGTCGAGCACGGCCAGCGTGGGAACGCTTGCGCTTGCGCCAGGCTCCAAGCTCAAAGGGCTCTCGCCTGTAAGCAGGCGAGAGCGTTCGCGCCAGGCTCTGGACATGAGGTCCTCGGCTCAGCTCTTGTCGAGTGAGTCTCAGGGCCTTGGGTAAAATGTCCTAATTGCCCTCAGGCGAATTTACCCCTGTGCCCTCAGGGAAACAACGGGATTCGGCTATTGGCAGACCAATTAGGGGCTTTTCAGTAATTTCAGGTCAGCACAATGCTATAAATAGACCCATAAGGACTCTTTAGAAGGCAAGCTGTCATTATCTCTCAAAATCAAGTGCTTTCTGAGGAGCTCCTAGCCCAGCTTTGGCTTTGGAGGGGAAGCTCTCAGAGATCTTTCGAGTGTGAGGTGGGACCTCCCTGCTGAGGCTTTGGGTCCGTCTTAGGTCCTTTGAATCCAGTCGAGGGTTGAGACTTGAGAGAAGTAGGTTTTGGCTGCACCCCCTTTTCTTCGAACTCCCTTTGAGGTCATATTTGGCTTCAACAGTTCTGGTGCGGTGAGCGTGGAAGGCAGTCGATACAAGAAAGCCTTGAGTTTTGTCCCATGGCTGGAGGTGAAGGTGAAGGGTCAGGTTCTGGAGGCTCCCCCATCCGGGGAGAGGAAGCGACAAAGAGGATGCTGGATGAATTCAGGCGAGAGGTTCTGCAGACAATCAGTTTGGCCGTCTCGGCCAGAGGCGAGTGGGCCACCCCTCAGGTCCCGATAGAAGAGGTCCCGCTCTTGGGCGAGAACGCCCCCGGACAGCGCCCGGGAAAGGAGGTCCCGGCGGAGGCTGGCGAGAGAGATATGGCGGCGCGGGAACTCTTCCCCGGCCAAAGCCAGCGCCCGGGCAAGGAGGCGCGGACGGATCTGGGCGAGAAGGAAGCGGCAGTGCGAGAGCTTTTCCCGGGGCACGGTCTCGCGGATCGGGCCAGTCAGCCGAGGCCGCGGGACGTACCCTCTCGCCAGGCAGGAGGCGAGAGCCCATTTAGCGAGCTCATCATCTCAGCTTTGGTACCGGAGGGGTTCCGGGAGCCTGACATGTCCTACTACTCGGGGAAGGATGACCCTGTACAGCACGTACAGTGGTTTGAGGACGTTGTATCGTTAAGGCAGATGACGGATGCCTTCAAGTGCCGGCTATTTGCCATCACGTTGAAGGAGAAGGCTCGGGACTGGTTCCACCAGTTGTCAGCAAGATCAATCTACTGTTTTGAGGATCTGCGAAGAAGTTTCCTGTTGAGGTTCTCAACCTCGAAGAAGCGGAAGAAGGAAGCGGAGTGCCTGTTTGCGGTGAGGCAGAAGCCGGATGAGACGCTGGGTCACTATGTCGACCGGTTTCAGGAAGAGATCCTCCTAGTCCAGGAGGTCCCAGGGTACGCACTGATGCTGACCTTCACCCTGTGGCTGAGACCGGGATTCTTTAGCATGGAGTTGAAGAGAGTGCCTCCCCTCTCCTTTGAGGAGCTCATGGAGAGGGCGACAAAGGAGATTGACTTCGAGAGAGCAAACCCAGCATTCGCCAGGAAGTTGGCCAGGCTGGCGGAAGACGACGTGAAGGAACCAGTAGCAGGAAGACAGAAGGAGCCGAGGGAACAGAGGGAACAAAGGGAAGAAAGGAGAAGGGAAGAGCCCCGAAGGTTTGGACAGCAGCAGGGATGGGGGGCCCGGGAGCCGAACAACCGGTTAGGTTGGAGGCCTCAGGAGGGTCGCCCCCAGGGCCAAGGAGGGGGCTACCAGGGAAGAGATAATCTATGGGAACCTCGGAGGTTCGATCAACCGGCGTGGAGGCAGGCGCCGGGGGGTCGTGCTCCACCACCGCAAGAAGCCATGGAAGTGGGCAGAGGAAGAGGAGCGGGAAGAGGAGCTCGAGGAGGAGGGAGAAGAGGAAGAGGAGAGGGAAGAAGGGGCGGGGAGGCGTTGCTTTTTTGTGACTTCCACCAGGAGGAAGGTCACGCAACGGCTACCTGCCCGGAGTTCTTAGAGATAAGAGAAGCAAGAGGAGCAGGGAGGCAGGATCCACCAGTGAGGATAATAGAGGTGCAGCAGGGCGAGGTGGAAGATAGGTGTGAAGATCGGGTAGATGTAGGGACCCGGGGAGGAATCGGGGTGATTCACGGAGGAGTGGGGATTGAGGCAACCCGCAAGGGGAGCCTGCAAACCATGTACCGAAGGGGGTCGCCTCTACCTCCCAGGTTCCCCCACCAGAAGAAAAAATCACTTTCTCGTCAGCAGACATGCCAGACTATGAGGACCCATTTTGTGACGCCCTGGTGATCCAGACGGCGGTGGAAAATTATACGGTCTCGAGGATACTAGTGGATAATGGGAGCTCGGTGAATGTCGTCTTCAAGAAAGCCTTCGATGAGATGAGGGTTGAAGGGAAGAGGATCCTGGCCTCGGATGGGCCGTTGTTTGGATTTTCCGGAGAGAGGAAGGAAGTGGAAGGGGGAGTAGGGCTGCACGTGAAGTTGGGCGGCGTGTCACGGAACTGCAGGTTCGTGATCGTGGACGCCCCCAAGCAGCTATAATGCCATCTTTGGCCGCCCCCTCATCAGCGCTTTTCGCTGCGTCCCCTCCTCGTTCCATCAATGCCTCAAGTTCAACAATGGGGGGGGGGGGGGTGCAGGTCAGGGTAAGAGGGGACCCGAAGGTGGCAAGACAATGCTACGTTACAGCAGTCAACACCGTGTCGTGGATGGCAGAGGCCGAGGAGTTGGAGATTGAGATGACGGCACTTGAGGAGGTCGTTGGGGAAGAGGGAATGGGCCTAGAGGAGGCAAGAGAGATAGCTGAAGAGGAAGTGAGAGAAGTGGAGATTGAGAAGCAGCAAGGAGATGTGCAGGTGGTCCGGGGGGACGAGGAGCAGGAGAGCCCAGGAGGGGCGATGGAAGTAGGAGAACAAGCGGCATGAGGAGTTGAGGGAGAGGCCCCGAGGGGCGTGGGAGTCGAGCAGCAGCAGGAGGGGCTTGTAGAAGCGATGGAGATTGAGGAGGAGGTAGAAAGGGGAGAGCTGGAGCTGGAGGAAGAGGCAAGGGCCGGCTGGGAGCAGTCGCGGTTGGAGCCGGCCGAAGAAGTGGTGGAGATGGAGGTCTTCACCAGCGCAGGGCAAGTACAAAGGGTGCGGGTCATCGAGGGCTTGAGTCCCGAAGCCAGGGAGCAAGTGCGGGCTTGCATTCAAAGCAACGTCTACATCTTCGCCTGGAGCACGGCGGACATGCCGGGCGTCGACGCTGACGTGGCCTGCCATCGCCTGAACTTGGACCCCCGCACTCGCCCCATACGCTAGAAGATGAGAGCCATCGCCACCAAGCTGGAGGAGTCCATTCGCGAGGAGGTCAGGAAGCTCCTGGAGGCTGGCTTCATCTCGGAGATCCAGTATCCGGGCTGGATCTCGAATGTGGTAATGGTTAAAAAAGGAGGTGGTAAATGGAGAATGTGTATTGACTTTTCTTTGTTAAATAAATCATGCCCTAAGGATTGCTACCCCCTCCCTCGGATCGACGCGCTGGTTGATTCAGCCGTCGGTTTTTCTGTCATGAGCTTTTTAGATGCTTTTTCAGGTTATCACCAGATCCGGATGCACCCTCCTGATACCAAGGATGTTTCCTTCATCACGAGGGAGAGATGCTTCAGTTACAAAATGATGCCCTTTGGGTTAAAGAACGCAGGGGCTACCTATCAACGCATGATGTATCGGGTCTTCCGGGATCAGAGGGGGAGGAACTTGGAGGTTTACGTCGACGACCTAATGATTAAAAGCAAGTGCATGGATTCACACCTACAAGATCTGGAGGAGACATTCGCCACCTTAAGGAGGTTCAAGATGAGGCTGAACCCCTTGAAGTGTGTCTTCGGGGCCAGCCGCGGGAAGTTCCTCGGGCATCTTCTGACTCCGGCAGGGGTGGAGCCCAACCCGGACAAGGTAAAGGCCATCCTGGATTTTGAGTCACCTCGCGACGCCAAGGAGGTCCAGCGCTTGACAGGCAAGCTGGCTGGGCTGAGCAGGTTCCTCTCCAGGGCAGGAGACAAGTGTTCGTCATTCTTTAAGGTGCTGCGGGGGAATCAAAGGTTTGAGTGGACAACCGAGTGCGAAGAGGCCTTCCAAGGGCTGAAAGGACAACTCTCTCAGGCTCCTCTGCTTCAGAGCCCAAAAGAAGGAGAGGACCTGACCTTGTACCTCGGAGTAGGAGCGGAGGCGGTAAGCTCCGTCCTAGTGAGGGAAGAAGGAAAGAAGCAACTGCCCATCTACTACGTCAGCCGGATATTGAGGAAAGCAGAGCTCCGCTACCCCATCCTTGAAAAGCTCGCTTACGCCTTGGTCATCTCTGCAAGAAAACTCCGGCCGTACTTTCAAGCACATTCGATTAGGGTGGTGACCGACCACCCTCTTCGCAAGATCTTCGAAGGAGTGGAGCACTCGGGGAGACTGGATAAGTGGTCTATCGAGGTAAGCGAGTTCGACATCTCTTTTGTCCCAAGACTCTCCATCAAGGCGCAGGCAGTGGCGGACTTCCTAGCAGACTACATTGTTGAAGTCGAGGGGGGAGAGCAGCAACCTCGAGAAGCATGGAAGTTGATGGTTGATGGGGCCTCGGGAAAGCACTCCCTCGGAGCAGGGGTGGTATTGACAAGCCCCCAGGGGGTAACCATAGAGCAAGCGATCATTTTACATTTCCCCGTGACTAACAATCAAGCGGAGTATGAGGCCGTGATCGCCGGCCTTCGCTTGGCAAAAGAGCTGGAGATTCGGGATGTGGAAGCTTTCACTGATTCAAAGGTAGTAGCGTCGCAGATCCGGGGAGAGTTTGAAGCTCGGGAGTCTACCCTCATCAAATACCTCTCCAATGTAAGGGCGATCATCGGAGGGTTCCGATCATTCTCAATTCAACATGTTCCAAGGGAAGAAAGTGTAGCCGCCGATTGATTAGCCAAGTTCGGACCTCGGGGAGGAGGGACCTTGACGGAGCTATTTCGACCGGCTATCGAGGAAGGACAGTTGATGGTGGTAGATCGGCAACCCTCGTGGGTGGATCCATTTGTGACCTTCCTAACCACCGGTGAACTTCCTGAGGGGACCAAGGTCGGGAGAAGCTTCAAGCGCAAAGCAGCTCACTACCTAATGATGGAGGGGGGCCTGCATCGTAAGATGTTGTCAGGGCTCCTAGCTAGATGTGTGACTGAAGAAGAAATCCCGAAGATATTGGGGGAGGTGCACTTGGGCGAGTGCGGCAGTCACTCTGGAGGAAGGACGTTGGAGGCAAGGGTGGTCAGGCAGGGGTACTTCTGGCCCACCCTAAGGAAGGATGCCACGGAGTTTGCGAGGAGGTGTCAAAAATGTCAGCTCTGCGCCCCCCTTCAGCTCTTGACAGCTCAAAGGCTCCGAAGTATCACGGCACCGTGGCCGTTCGCCATCTGGGGAATGGATTTAGTTGGGCCCTTTCCTCCGGCTAGTGGGCAGAGGAGATTCCTCTTGGTCATGGTCGATTATTTCTCGAAGTGGCTGGAGGTTAAAGCCTTGGCCAAGGTCACCTCACAGGTCATAAGGAACTTCGTCTGGGGGGAGATCATTTGCAGACATGGGTTGCCCCAAGCAATAGTGACAGATAACGGCCCCCAGTTTGCCAGCGAGGAGTTCATCAGCTTTTGCGCCCAACTAGGGATAGATCTCCGGTTTGCCTCTGTCCACCACCCCCGGAGTAACGGCCAGGTGGAAGCGGCAAACAAGATCATTGTGAACCTACTAAAAAAAGGTGGTGAACTTAAAGGGGAATTGGGTGGAGCAGCTCCCCTCGGTCCTGTGGGCCCTACGAACGACCCCGAACACGGCCACCGGTGAGACCCCCTTCAAGCTCTCTCATGGGTGTGAGGCCGTCCTAACAGTGGAGTTCGGGGTCCGGTCCCCGCGAGTCACAGCCGCGGGCGAAGGAGACGAGACTTGGAGGTTGGAGAATGAGGGGCAACGCCTCTCGTTGGATATGGTGGAAGAGCTGCGAGACGTGGCGGCTATCAGACAAGAAGAGATCAAGCGGCGAATGACCAAACATTTTGATAAGCATGTCAGGGTCAAGCAGTTTACTGAAGGGGACCTGGTGCTGAGAAAGGTTGACGCAGCAGGAAGGTCGGCTCCCGTGGGCAAGCTCAACCCGAACTGGGAAGGACCATACATAGTGAAGGAAGTCCTCGGAACAGGAGGATACTACCTCCAGGACGTGGAGGGGAGGGCCCTAAGCTACACCTGGAGCGGTGATGACCTAAAACGCTTCTACCCATGAAGGGGGAAAGATGTAACCATGTATCTCAAAAATAACCTTATTATACTACATCGATTGATTTTCCCGTAACTATTGTCAAATTTTTCATAATATAACGTAATTATGTGTTTTGTAATACCCCGAGCTGGCTGCGTAGACTCTCATCTAGCTGGCAGGTCCGAAGGCTCGCCTGTGGGGGATAGGTTTGGTTGGTTTGTGATCTTCATCGGCACCCCGAGCTCGGCTCGGCCCCAGGTAGACCCGCTGCGCAGGCTCTCATCTAGCTGGCAGGTCCGAAGGCTCGCCTGTGGGGGATAGGTTTGTTTGGTTTGTGATCTTCATCGGCACCCCGAGCTCGGCTCGGCCCCAGGTAGACCCGCTGCGCAGGCTCTCATCTAGCTGGCAGGTCCGAAGGCTCGCTTGTGGGGGATAGGTTTGGTTGGTTTGTGATCTTCATCGGCACCCCGAGCTCGGCCCGGCCCCAGGTAGACCCGCTGCGCAGGCTCTCATCTAGCTGGCAGGTCCGAAGGCTCGCCTGTGGGGGATAGGTTTGGTTGGTTTGTGATCTTCATCGGCACCCCGAGCTCGGCTCGGCCCCAGGTAGACCCGCTGCGCAGACTCTCATCTACCTGGCAGGTCCGAAGGATCGCCTGTGGGGGATAGGTTTGGTTGGGTTGAGATCTTCATCGGCACCCCGAGCTCGGCTCGGCCCCAGGTAGACCCGCTGCGCAGGCTCTCATCTAGCTGGCAGGTCCGAGGGCTCGCCTGTGGGGGGTAGGGTTGGTTTGAGCAAGGCAGGAAGCGCACCCGGAACACGAAATGAAAAGAGGTGAAGATAAGAGAGGTCTCGGCGAGAATTGATCTCGGCAGGGAGGCCCCCGTCAAGGAGGCCTCGCGGAAGGATACTTTCGGCGAGAAGACACCTAATAATATTCTTGGACAGGGAGGCGGAAGCATTATGCGGCAGCCGTGTACGGTTCACGCAACCTGGAGGAGGATGGTCCCGTCTTAAGGGATCGTGAGCCATGTTCCCGGCAGATAGTTTGCGCCAGGTTACCGCCTATTCATCGCTAAGGGAGGCAACCCTACGGAGGCCGGGGGCCTCGGCGGAAGCATACGAAAGAAACACTCGGCCACAACAATTACATCAAGCACATTCACAATAACAGGACGAGGCATTTACAATGAAAACGTTTGCAATAAAAATATTATATAAGTACAAGCTTAGAGCGTCTCGCGCTTTACATTGAGGCGAAAAGAAAAGAAAAAGGGGCCCCTCAAGGAGACAAGCTGTACCCCTGAGAGCTCCCGCTTGAGCTCCCGCTTGAACTCCCGCTGGAGCTTTCGCCGGAGCTCTCCCCGGAGGTCTCGCCACCCCCAGCAGGGGATTTCGGGACATCCGAGGGTGGGGTATCAGGGGCGCCCGGGGGCTTTGGAATGGGCTCGAAGAGCCAGGGAACAAGCTGTTGGGCGGTGATGCTTTTGCCCCTCCCATCCCAGCAGTTGACGTCTCGCAGCGTCTCCAGCGTCAACCAGACTGTAGCCTGCGCGTTGGCCTGGAGCAGCTTGTCGACGTCATAGACCGAGTAGTATCGGCTCTTCAGTCTCTCGTCCAGCGGGAGGGGGGGGGGGGGGGGGGCGCACTCGCCTCCAGGAGCGCAATCTGCTCCCTCAGGAGGATGTTGTCTTATCGAGCTTGGGATAGCTCCTCGCGAAGCGTGGCTTGGGCGGAGTCCTGAGCAGCAAGAGGTTAGCATAAAAGAGAAGAGTTAAAGTAGCGAGAGCAAGCGCTGTGAAAGATCTCGTTTACCCCTTCCGCCTGGCGCGAAGACAGCAGTTGCTGGGCCTCGGCCAACTCCTTAGCCAGAGTGGCCTCCTGAGTCACCGCATCATCCCTGACCTTGAACATATCCTGGAAATTGCGGTCTATGGTGATGCTCCGGCGAGCACACATGTGCGCAAGCTTCAGCCCGCGCATCAGGGCGCGAGTTGAGTCATAAGCCAGCAGCCGGGTCGACATCCTGTCATAGACACTGGCATCCTCCCGGCTGTAGAGGCAGTAGCCTAAGGCGAAAGCCTCGCCGGTAACCTCGTCTCGCTCTGCCCAGCTGGGCAAGAGGGATGAGATTGAGACCTTGTTGGCGTCGGGATCCCACTGTAGCAGCGGCTTGTTCTCCGCGTCCAGGCACCTCATGCCGAGACCATAATTGCGATGGCCCCGCGGCACCTCTCCAGACAGAGGCTGGCCGGAGGTCCCGGCGGCGGCACCCTCGCCCTCTGCAGCACCGGGGGCCTGAGGGTTCTCGGCAGGGGCCTCAGGGCCGCCCCTGGTGGCTGCGATCTCGCTGACAGCCTGCAAGATCTCCTCAAAGGAGCGGCCTGCAGGGAGAGGTTGGGAGGGCGGCACCACAACAGCCTTGCCCTTCTCGGTATCAGTTGTTTTGGGCCTTTTGATCGGTTGAGGCGGAGGAGGAGCGCCGGGCTTTCGCTTCACGGCACCGGAAGAAGGAGGCGGGGCCGACTCTTTCCGGCAGGCATGTGCAGCGGCCTTTGCGAGAGCCAGCGGGTCTTTTGGAGGTTGGCTCCCGCCAGCGCGAGCCTCGTCAAAGGGTTGGCGTAGAGGGATCTCGCGCTCTCCTGCGAAAACGACAATACTAAGTTCCAACCTTGAAGAGGACAAGGAACAACAAGATAAAGGCGAGACTTTACCTTCTCCGGGAAGAACATGGAGGAGTGAATCGACGTCTCGCCGAAGGAAGAGTACGTTGAAGTCATTGGTTCCAAAGAACTCAAGAAGGGCGCTCTCGCGCGAGCCCAAGGAAGGGGGTTTGTAGGCGGCATCCTCGTATTGGATAGGCGCGAGAGGCACGTTCCCGAAGTCGCCGGAAACAAAGATGAATCTCTCGCCCCAGTGATGGTGCTTGTTGGCGAGACCGATTGTCTTGAGTAGTTGTCCTGAGAAGAATACCACCCCTCCTTTGGCGCGGAAAGTGAACAGCTTGCGGAAGATTGGCAGTCTGAACTCGATCCTCTCGGATCGCATGTAGCATATAAAAGCCACGAGAATCGCAACTGAATTTGGATTCAGTTGCGCGGGAACCACTCCATAATACCGGAGGGCCTGACGCATCTCGGGCCACAACGGGAGGCGGAAGCCCACCTCGAAGTGCTCCAGGGGGATGGCGAGCTCCCCCTCCCTCGCGGTGTTTACCTTCTCATGGTTGCCTGGGTTCCGCGCGGTGAAGTCGGCGGGAACGTGACGAGTCTGGATTAGGTTGAACTCATCCACGGTGAGAGTGCAGGAAGGAAAAAGGTGCTTCTGAAAAGCTTCCGCACAGTTGGATCGTCTCTCACCTCCGCCTGGCATCGTGATGAAGAGTTTGAAGGCGAGAGCTTCAAGAAGAGGGCGAGAGCAAGAACTGTACGAGAACGGAAGGAGAAGGCGGAGACAAGCGAGAGCTTTGGTGAGATCGCGGAAGCAACAGAAGAGGAGAGAGATTGGGGTCGGAGAAATGAATGTGGTAGGTGAGCCTCCCTATTTATAGAAAACCGTGATCTTGATGATTGTTTTCAAAAAGGCGGCGGGGGTACAACCGGCACGCCACTGGTCGGCGGCGCTTCGTTTTTCCCGCCCAAGTTTGATAATGACCGATTGACCGAATGAGTAGCGCAAACATTGTGAGGTGACGTGCGGCAGGCAAGATAGGCGGAAGCAAGGTAGCTCTCGCCAACCAAGAGCCCAGGATAATAACATATATGCGCATACAATAATAAAAAGTAATAAGTGCAGAGGTATTACTCTCGCTGAGCGAGAACTGGATGAAAAGTAAGTAATAAGTGCAGAGGTATTACTCTCGCTGAGCGAGAACTGGATAAAAAGTAAGCAATAAGTGCAGAGTTATTAGCTACAGTTCTAGTGAATAAATAATGGTACATCTGAGAAGGGGAAGGCCTGGGGAAGAGGAGGGGAGGTCTCGCGGTTCAATAGGGCTCCCACCGCCATTTCCCTTGCTCCCGCAGCTTGGTCCGGGGTGGCGCCTGCGGGTTGAAGTAGGACGACAAAACACTGCATCCCAGGTCAACCCGGCGGGACAGATCCCGGATTCGCTCGATGCACCTTTCAGGTGAGGATCCGGCGGTAGCCCCCCCGACCGGTCCATCTCGTCGATAAGATAATCCCGCTCCAGAGTCTCTAGTCTTTTTTCCACTGATTGGCGAAACTCTTTTGCCGCGAGGTCGCGGACCCGTTCTCGCCGGATGAGCTTCGATAGGACGGCGGCAACCTTCTTCCCCCGTCTTTTAGCGCTCCCGGCACCAGTCAAGATCTCCTCCATCTCGTCAGACGAAGGGAAGGGGGAGCTCTCGCCATCTTCCCCCTCTCTTTCTTCTTCTTCTTCTTCTTCTTCTTCCTCTACCTCAGCTCCAAGCCGCGAGCCCATGTCCCCTGACAAAAGAATTCCTGTTATAGCGAGAGCTAGAGGATTGCTGTGATAAAATTTCCATATACCTGCAGCATGACGAGGCCCCCCGGTCGACGGCAGGCGAGAAGGCCCAGCCCCCCCTCAACTCCAAAGAGTAGGTGGATTGACTTTCCTTTTCCGGGGGGGGGGGGTAAATTTTGCGAATGGTGATCCCGGCTTGGTCGGGAGCGGGGGAGGTGGTCTCCTCTCCCGCAGGGTGGCTGGCGTCTAACGGAGGCGCGGAAGATTCAGCAGTATTTCCTCCCGCCGGTAGAGAGGAATCAACCGCAAGGGCAGGCAGATCCGCAGCCCTCGCCCCGCTCTCCCGGGTGGCGAGACCCGGCGGTGCGAAAACTGGCGCTGCGAGAAGACAGTTCAGCATTCAAAGTTTTGAGTTAAGGGCGAGAGGGGAACAGTTACCTGCGGTGCTCGGGTCAGGTGGAGGAGCCACCTCCGGAACCCGCGGTTGATCCTCGAGATGGCGAGAGGATGGATCCAAGGGTTCTCGCGGGGACGTGGCAACGTCAGGAACCGTTTCCTGCGAGAAATATCGTGTCAACAACTGAGCGACTAATTTTCAATGATTGGCAAATCGAGCATACCTCCGCGGCGAGGGATCATCCGCGCGGCTAGGGGTTGGGGTGGGCGGGCTCCTGTTCTCGTGGGGCAGGTCCCGCCGAACCACCTTCGCCCTCTTCTTTTTCTTCTTGGGCAGGGAAGGCTCAGCAGCCGACGACCGTCTCGCTAGCCATGGGGCAACCAGGGCACTGTTAGCCTTGGCTCGCGCCTGTACCGCGTTGATACGATCTTGCAGATCCTGCGGAAGCGGTTTGTCGACGCGCTTGGAAGGCATCGCGAGAGGAGGCGAGAGCTCAGGCGAAGAATGACGACTCGAGGTAAGTGTTATGGCCGTCTATCAGCACACGTATTTATAGACACCGTACGGCCCACCAAAAGATTCCCTGATGTTGACACGTGCTCAGCGAATATTTTTGGGTTGGACGTGTCTTTTCGAGCGCAGAGCTAGCTCAAAAAGAGCGGGGATTGTGTACAACCCCATATTCGCTGAGTCAGACCAGGAGGCGCAACGGTCGCAATTAGGCTAGCCGAAGGAGTTCCCGCCCTAAAGAAGATCTCGCCCAAGTTGGCGGGAGCGATCGCGCCAGATCGTCGATCCAAGATCGGCGAGCGCAACTGAATCGTCGAACGGAGAACAGCGGGCCAAAATCGTCGAGCACGGCCAGCGCGGGAACGCTTGCGCTTGCGTCAGGCTCCAATCTCAAAGGGCTCTCGCCTGTAAGCAGGCGAGAGCGTTCGCGCCAGGCTCTGGACAGGAGGTCCTCGGCTCAGCTCTCGCCGAGTGAGTCTCAGGGCCTTGGGTAAAATGTCCTAATTGCCCTCAGGCGAATTTACCCCTGTGCCCTCAGGGAAACATCGGGATTCGGCTATTGGCAGACCAACTAGGGGCTTTTCAGTAATTTCAGGTCAGCACGATGCTATAAATAGACCCATAAGGACTCTTTAGAAGGCAAGCTGTCATTATCTCTCAAAATCCAGTGCTTTCTGAGGAGCTCCTAGCCCAGCTTTGGCTTTGGAGGGGAAGCTCTCAGAGATCTTCCGGGTGTGAGGTGGGACCTCCCTGCTGAGGCTTTGGGTCCGTCTTAGGTCCTTTGAATCCAGTCGAGGGTTGAGACTTGAGAGAAGTAGGTTTTGGCTGCACCCCCTTTTCTTCGAACTCCCTTTGAGGTCATATTTGGCTTCAACACTGGGCACCTGTACCGAGCAGGTCCAAGGCCGGCCCACGAGACAGGTTCTCGTGCAGTGGAAGGGACAGACAAGAGACATGACTATGTGGATCTTAGCGGAGGAGGTGAATACCCAGTTCCCAGACTTTGACCTTGAGGACAAGGTCGTTGAGAACCCCGAGATAGTTGATACGAACGAGACGGATGCGGTCGAGGGAAGACGTTTTGAGCGCGTTTACACCAACTGTGTGAGGGGCAAGGTCACGACATGAGCCGAATTTGGATCGATTTCCTTATCAATATTTTATATTTCGTGTATTTCCTATTTTGTGTATTTCCTCTTAGTATGTTCTCCTCCCCCCTATATAGGGGAAACATGCGAACTCTATTGTATGCTTGGTTTAAGTTGGATTTGAATTGGAATAGGAGAGCCAGACCCAGTCGGTCTTCTCCCATTTGCCCTAGCCAATTGTCCCGCACGTATCTCCCTTGCTTCGGTCGCGCGCCGCTGGCCTCAACTCCACCGCACACCCTCCTAACAATACACTAGGAATGTTGTATTCAAGGAAATATTCACAAGATTGCATGCACCAAATCAAAATACATATAGATGTGATGGTTCTATGTGTAAAGTATATCTGACTTCTAAAATGTAACTGCCCTTTTGATGAATTTTTAAGCATAATGTACTATGTTTAATATTTATAGATTGTATTATTTCATCTTTTTTTTATTTGATGAACTTGCATATTATTTTGTTTAAACTCATATTTACCTTTTCAAATGTATATTGTGTGGCTTCCAAATGTGAATCCTCAAAGCATAAGATCGAGTAATTGCTAACCCAAAATGTGAGCTCTTTAGTCAAATGTTTCATCCCCCACCGAATGGCGCCGCCCCATCCGAATGTCACCACCTCCGCAAAATGTACTCTATGCATCAGAGATCATGGATTTTTTAATTTGTCTTCTCCTTGTCTATTAAACTTGTTGGGTATTGTTTTCACAATAATCCTGATTTGAATAAGCCCCCTTGAACTAAGATGAATTGAGTTGTATTTGACAATGCTTTCAAGTTATTTGCCTGCGGGATTTAATTGTCAAGTACAAACCAATGTCAGATTACAATGAATCATAAAACATAGAACTATGCAATGTAATTTCTCATTATGTAAGATATGATGTTGACTCGTGTGTAATCTCTCTATTGGGGTGTACTTCATTTTCAAGTGCAATAGGAGATTCAAGAAAAATGGTGGTTGCTGAGTTCAGGATAAATCATAAATTTTTCCAAGTCAAATTCGTTGAGTATTCACGTGAAGTCTCGTGTCATTCATCGAGACATCACATGAAAACTCGGGGAATTCGTCGAGTTTACTCGGGAAATTTCTGATAGTTTCTTAAATTTTTTCAGGAACGGGTAAGTTAAATTCATCGAGTATTCACGTTAAGTCTCGTGTCGTTCGTTGAGACATCACGTGAATATTCGTGGAATTCGTCGAGTATTCTCGAGAAGCTCGGTCCCTTAACAAAATGTTCTCTTCTGTTCCCATTTTCGACTAAGTTTAATTCGTTGAGTGCTTTCGTGTAATTCGTCGAATGCTCTTGTAAACCCTAAAACACCATTAGAATGGTATAAATGTATGTCATTGTCAAGGAGTTTCCGCAAATGATACCAAAGTGATGGTTTAAAATGGTATATTGGAGGATTAATGGGTATACGCTAGGAATGTTGTATTCAAGGAAATATTCACAATATTGTATGCACCAAATCAAAATAACTATAGATGTGATGGTTCTACGTGTGAATTAAATCTTACTTCTAAAATGTAGCCGCCCTTTTGATGAAATTTTAAGCAAATTGTACTATGTTTAATATTCATAGATTGTATTATTTTTTTTATTTGATGAACTTTCATGTTATTATGAACTTTCATGTTATTTTGTTTAAACTCATATGTACCTTTTCAAACGTATATTGCGTGTCTTCCAAATGTGAGCCCTCAATGCATATGATCGAGTACTTGCTAATCCAAAATGTGAGGTCTTTAGTCAAGTGTTTCATCCCCCACCGAATGTCGCCGCCCCAACCAAATGTCGCCACCTCCGCTAATTTTTTCCTCCCCCGCATGAGGCCCCCCCACCCATGCGAGATTTATATTTTTCATGAATTTTTTAATTTATCTTCTCGTTGAATTTCGTCTCCCCAGCCAAATGTCGCTACCTCCGCTGAATTTTGCCTCCCTCACATGAGGACCCCCCACACCCCACATGCACGACCGCTTGTTTATATTTATGGGGGGGGGGGGGGGATTAGGGTGAATAAATCTGATGGCTCACGTTGTCAAATAAGATCATTTACCCTAATTTTCAAAATATATGTTAGAAAATACATAAACATGTGAAAAATCACGACTAACTTGATTGTCTCAGATCGTCAATCCAATGATCCAAAGTCATAGATCCCGTAAAACGCCCAAATGAGGTGCGATCGATTGCCATGACACAACAACACTCAAACCTTTATCCCACTATAGCGGGGCGGCTATATAAATCCTTTGCCTCCATTGTGCCCTATCTTTTGTCATAATCTCACTAATGCCTAAGTACATCATGTCTTTCCTTATAGTTTCATTCGAAGTCTTTATTTGTCTACCCCCCTTGTTTATCATTCCTAGTGACTAGACTCTTACAATGACTAACAGGTGCCTCTAATGGTCTCCATTTCAAGTGTCCAAACCATCTTAGTCGAGCTTCTCACATCTTCTCTGCAATTGGGTCTACTCCTGTCTTATCCCTGATACATTCATTCCTAATTATATTCAGTCTTGTGTGTCCACGCATCCACCTAAGCATTCTCATCTCCGCAACTCCCATTTTTTGCTCATGTACACAATTCATTGCCCAACACTCAGAGCCATAGAGCAGTACGGTAAAACTTGCCCTTAAAACATTATTTTTTTAATTGAGATTTTGGAGTGGGCAATTGGGCCAAACTTGCTATGATACTATGTTGGAATCTATGCATCCATCCTAAAAATCAACTGGTTATACTTGTATATGAATGTGCTCATGATCTATATTAAGTGCACATACCTACGTGAGTTTCGTGATGTCAGATTAAATTGTCAACACGTCAAAGGTATTTGTCTTCAAAAGCATGATTGCTTTCACTTGGGTAATGATGTGAGAGTGGCAGTTGGGCCTAGGCCTACTCCGGTACTTCATTAGAACCTATGCATCAAACCCAAATTCCATTGGTTATATGCGGAGGGGTTCATGATCTATATTATGTGCAAGGCGCTACATAAATTCCCAGACTTGGTACTGAATTCTCAACACTCTATGTTGCCTCGCAATATTTGATAGAGCAGATTCTACCTTCGAACTATAATATCCTACTTTTACTAATCTTCTTTGATTACAGTATGGCAAGCCAACCTACGGTGAATGCAGGCAGGCCAGCGGCAACTGTGCACATGAGGGGGCAGCCAGTGGCCCAGAAGAGTAGCTGCTGCTCTTAATCTTTCATTTTGGTTCTTGTTCAAAATCATGTCGTGGTCGCCCAGTCATCCCTCCTGGGTTTATTATTGTGCTTTCAGGTAAATGCTGGTGATATCTGTAGATATTTGTGAAACCTTTTATGTTTTACTGGTTTATGTAAGAATGAAATCTGAACATTCTGAATTCTGAAAATTGTCTAGTCAGCTTTTGCCACAATTGGGCTGTTTTTGTTTCTTTTGCCGTGCTCTTGTTCTGTTTTAGTTTAAGTGTTCTGTTATGTAAATTTCTTCTCTAATTCTTACTTGTTAAGTCACCTGTTGTATGGGTTTAGTGTCTATACTGAAGGAAAGGAACGGGTGACCCCCCCCACCCGTGTTTTTCATTACGGAATGGGAAGTATAAACATGACATCATTTTATTTTGATATATAGTATGGATGAATAAGTTTGTCATGGTTATGTACTCAATTTGAATGAGAAGTCAGAAGAAAAAGGTGGATCCTGAGGAATGATGCTCGCGCTTGATGCTGGTTATGGTTCATTTGCAAACAACCAAGTAGCAGTAAGCTGTTAAAGATTTGTTGTATTAAGGCTCCGTCTGGTGCGGCGTTCTTGCTCCGGTAAGTTTGGACAAAAATGTCATCATTATCGATTGTATGGTTGGCATGACAATTATGACTGCCACCAAGAAAAAAATAGATTTGAACATAAAAGTGGATGAAATTCATTAGGTGATGTTGGGTAGTCACGGATGGACTGTCATCATCATGCCAAACGAAGCCTAAAAGTTGAACTTTCTATTGATTTACTTTCTCAAGGATAATGTGTCATGAAAAGACATGCACCTTTGATGAAAGATTGAAAATTCTATCTTTCACCCATACTAATAAAATGAGGAATGAATGAGGTGTTTGTCATATCAACGGCCTTAAATAACGAAGGCCTTTGTAGCTTCAACGGCCTCTACAAATTGAGAAGTAATGGTGGCCTATATAGCTTCAACGACCTTGGCAAAATGTGAAATAATTGAGGCCTTTGTAGCGTCAATGACCTCTGGAAAATGAAGAAGTCGTCATCACGGTCTCTTTCAATTGCACAATGTTGAAACTGTCAGCATGGGGCGACTGCAAATGAGCAATCTCTGACGCGACCTAATTTAGGGCAGTAATGATGCTACGTTTGGGCGTTGCTCGTTGAATGGACAATCTGAATCGGGCCTGAGCAATCATATCCTCCAAGTGTTGTTTCAGGATCTATTCCAATTTCAGCCAAATGAACCGTTTGAAAGCGAAATTGGTGGTACGCAGAGCCGAGACTAGAACAGATTAGATTCAGTGCAATTATGGAAGATGCAAACATTCAATAGGGAAATCCTTCAGATCTTGGAGTTCATCGGACAGTAGAAATTTGATGGCAATCGTTCGGAGCAAGCGATGCTCCAAGGAGTTGATCATTGGTGAAGTGCTCATGACAGCTTCCTATAGATTAAGTTCTTGTAATGCCGACGTTCATTGCCCGATGCATTGAGGCTGCGAGGTTTTTTATGGTGACTCGATAAAGAGCTGCACTCATGCGATGTTGCTCCTAGCTTGCGGCGCTTGCGATTGGACTGAATGGAATGGGGCGTGTTGTTGAATTTGATGTCAGATTCAACGCCAATCAACATATCAACGTCATCAGCATTGTTCAGATGACCATCGTCCCACAGTGCAACATCGTCTTCTTCGACGATGTGATGATCATTGTGAGCCCGCTCGACAACACTAGCGACAACATCAAGAGAATCGTGCAAAATCGCATCGAACGTGCGACTTGACCAAATTGCATTATCAGCGATTCATTCCGCGACCATTCCAAGCGATTCCAGTTGCCCTACAGGAATTTTGGGCAATTGAGGAATGGAATGTCCAAACGCTGTCGTTAATCCAAATTCGTCGTCACAATCATCAATTGAGAGAGGCAATATGTGAAACATCGTTAACAGAGGCGTAGGCGAGGGAGTGATGCAATCGGTCGGGAACAGTGCAAGATACTGAGTGAGAATGATATGCATCCCAGAGATTGACAAATACGCCCAGCGAGGATCAAATTGGAGTTCGCCTCGAAAGTTAATTTGAGCGACAACGACATGGAACAACAAGTTCCCTCCTTCCAGGGATATGGTCTCCGAGAAAATAGCTCGTCCATGATGCCACAAGTTTTCATTCTTTCCCGATCCACGGTGCAGACTCGAACGAAAGAGGCGATCCACGACGGTAGTCAACGCAGATGCGAGTGGCGTTAATCAATTTCTATTGTGTTTTTTTGTGTCTGGTGACAAGTAAGAAGTTTGCTCGTCACGATCTGCTTGGATGGGGGCACATCATTCTCGATTTCCTACTTTTTAATGCGATCCAACATTGTATCCAATTTAGTCTCAATGATGGAGCCTTCCCGCATTGGATCTTGTCCAGTGCCAATAATGATTTCGGCCACGACAACCCTGAATTGTTCGTGCCGAGCACGATCCGTGCTGTTTTAATTGTCCCGGTATGTAATACCCCAAAAAGGAGTTGGCGAGAACAGGATAATCGTCGAGCGGAGCTCGACGACAATGTAGAACGTCGAGCTGAGTTCGATGATTGCGGCCTGTTATGTGAATAAAACCCATTCGAAGGACTTACTCCCGTTCGACGAAGTTCGGTCGACGAAATCAGTCCCGTTCGGCGATTTGGAGGAAAATGTGGATATGGCCGAGCGGTGACTCATGTCAGATGGCTGGTGAGCGGCCAGTGAGCGGTGGTTGACTTTTCAGCTTAAAACAGAGCCCTTGATGGGAAGAGATCGTGTGGCTGGGGAAAACCCGAGATCTTATCAGTCGAGGAATGGTTTGCAGGAAATCATTATTTCCTTTTCTCTCTTTCTCTTCCTTATTTCCCGAGTTGTGGAGCAGAGAACTCTCAGCTGCTAGGGTTTGAGGAGACTGATTGAGTTGCTAAAGGAGATCTTGGGGCTGAAATCAAGAGCCGAAGCTAGAATCGCAAAGGGGAAAGTAAATCGATCATTTCCGTTCGCTTAGAAACGCTTTACCATGGCTCCGAAGAGATCTTCAAGGGTAACGATCTTCTTCCTTGTACATGTGAAGTCCTTATTTGGCATACACATGGATTTCCCCAACCAAAAGGTGGAATGTTGAGGGATTTCCATTGGGTTGATTCTTGAAATCCCCAAGAAGTCTTGCATATAGATCCGGAAATGTGTAGTATGGAATATGCAGACTGTGTGGAGCTCATCTGGACAAGTTCGTCTGGATTGGTGATGTTTTATTTTGCGCACCAAAGAAGACTCCGCGTATAAACGAGTGTTGTGTGGAGTCGGTGAGTTGTGCCTGTGAAGTGGAGTAGCAGGAAGTACTGGAGTGGAATTCTAGGAAAATACCCTAGAAGTGCATGTGATGTATGCTTTGAAAGTCCAGTGTTTCTGGCACTGCAGGTAGCTGCGGGGTTTTTTGGAAGGTTGGTCCAGATATGGTTTGGGCTGGGTACAGAAAGAGAGTTCTGTCGCTAACGCTAGGTGATCGTGGTTGTCGCTGGCAAAAGCTCCTAGCTAACCCATGATTGTGAAGGCAGTCCTTTGAGGACAGTGTGACTATTGTGTGAGCTGCGAGCTCTTAAAGGCCAGTGTGCCGAACGGATAAGGGGAAAGCCGACCCGCGTCATTTGGACAATTTGAGCAATGGGCTTGGCTGATCTGTACACGCGTTATGTTTGACCGACTGGTAGACCTAAGTTTTTGGTCTCGTTGGAGCACATAATGAGAGTCTTAGGCCTGCGTGCCATTAAGACTAAAATGCTCAAACTTGCCGTTATGTCTGGGACCTATGAACGGTGGTGGGACCCTGGTTTTCCGGTACACCGATAATATGCCCTGAGTGCACGGAGCGTCGGGCCGCGTGGTTGACGTTTGTGATATATTGATGCTGCGTGAGTGCACATCTTGTGATATATCTGCTTATGAAATGCTATGCCTACAGGGAAGGAATACCGCTGCCCCGGGTAAGGGGTAGGGTCATTATAAATTGGTCAGCTTAATGTTGACCATTTCTTTGTTTGCCACCGTTGCGGTGGTTTGTCTCCATGCAGGTGTTGGAGAGCCGAACGGAAAATAGTGGGCTGAAGCCCTTGCTGCTGCTGTTGCTGCTATGCTGGCCCTCGAAGGCAAATTAAAGAACTGTTTTGCTATTTTAATGTGTGGCCGGTCTGCGTGCCGATGTATGTAATCCACACTTGTGAAAAAAACTTGTAAGGCCTTGAGGACAAATATTTTGTGTATTTGTAGACATTCCTTTGAGATATATATAGTGGACATTCATGGTTGCTGAGTTCAATCTTAACCCCTATTGCTTCCGCTAAAATGCTTTGAGTTAGGATGCGTGTTGTAGTCTTTGATATTAACATGTAACCCCGCCGTCTGTTTGTGGTATATAGTATGGGGCCCCAATCAGACCTTCGATTATATGTCATGTAACAGATGGAGGTATTATAATTTGGTATCAGAGGGAGGTTTCGATCCTCTGACCTGTGGGTTATGGGCCCACCACGCTTCCTCTGCGCTAATGCTTCTGCTAGAATGCTCTGAGTTAGGATGCGTGTTGTAGTCTTTGATATTAACATGTAACCCCGCCGTCTGTTTGTGGTATATAGTGTGGGGCCCTGGCTGGACCTTCGATTATATACCATGTAACAGATGAAGGTATTACAATTTGATATCAGCTTGTCTTGGTCTTCCTCCTTCGAATTCGTGGTCGAATTCTTTTGCGGGGTGGTGAGCACGTGTACGTGCGACCCGTTATACCATAAATGAACTTAAGAATGTCCACTAAGAAATGTAAATACACATGTTTGAGGAACCTGCGTGTTCCTACTATGTTGTTGTTGCTTTTGCCATATCGCTAAAGCGTGTCTTATACACGTATCGGTGACTCAAAGTGGTGCAAGGCAGTCTGAGCGCCAGCGTTCTAATGAGAGTACGACACCAGTTGAGATGCCTACACCTCCTCAGTCTGCGAAGACTGTATGCTTAGATGTTGAGGTGTTGTTTGCCATGATCCAGGCACAACCTACTGGGCAGGCGCGACCTGCGGTGGTGCCAGAACAAGTACGAGTGAGGCTCGAACCTATTGCGATTGTTGTAGATCCCCGAGCAGCGTAACGACAACTGAAGCAATTTATGAGCTTCAATCCTCCTACGTTTACGGGGGCGGGATCCCCAACGCAGGTAGAGGATTGGCTTGCACGCGTCAAGAGGATTTTGACGGCGATACGAACTGAGGAGGAACAGAAAGTTACCTTGGCCACTTTCCTGTTGGAAGGAGAGGTTCGGCTTTGGTGGGATGAAATGGAGCTGTACCACTTGGCAAACAGACAACTGACGGAAGTCTCGATCGAGGAGTTTTCGAGACTGTTTTTGGCAAAGCACATGCCATCGGCTCAGCGAATAGCCATGGAAAATGAATTCTAGCGTCTCACTCAGGGAGAAAGTAGTCTTGATACCTACTTACATGAGGTTAGAAGGTTGGGACGCTATGCATGGTCGATCTTTGTTGACGAAGAGCGTAAAACCCATAAGTTCTACGAAGGGTTGCAGGATGAGCTGAGATTCCTGCTCTCGCGTTCAGTGAACCAGGGGTGATGAGTTGTAAATATACGTATTTTTATGTACATTAATTAAGGCGTCTTAGTTCATTTCTGTTATTTATAGTTAATTTTGTTCAATAAAATGCTCCTTTTTTGAAAATTTTATTCTAACTTAATTTATTTTATTTTTCTAAAATTTTTCAGAAATTATCCAAATTTCATATTACACGCCTGTGTACTTCAGGTCACGCCCGTGACCTGGGCGTGTAACCTTCAATTCCAACTGAAATCAGCCGCCCACAAAGAAATTGTTGAACACACCCAAGTACACGCCCGTGTCCAATATGACACGACCGTGACCAAGCCCCGTGTCAAGCCCTCGACGAACCGCGCTCGAAGTTCGCTGAACGGACCCCACATGCCCGTGTCAAGATGCGACACGGCCGTGTACCTCTCCACCTGGCCTGACAAGACATTGCCGACGACTTGTTGACGCGACGCCTTCCCCTAGATCAACCTTCCGGAAACGCCAGTGACAAATAGAGTCACGCCCATGACCCGCCACGTGTACAGCCGCAAAGTCAAACCAACCATCAAATCTCAGCACCGATTCATGAACAGTACTTACACTCCCCCTACACGCTCGTGACTTAGGGCGTGTACTTTGAAATTTTTGCCCATAAATAAGTTGCTGTATGAGTTCCTGTTCTTCTTCTTTGGACCATTTTGCTTAAGAGGTGCTGCCTAGATGTATTTCCAAGCTATGTAACGGGACTTTCTTCCCCTCTCTTATGTTTGTTTTTAGCTTTTTATAACACTCTTTTTAGCTTAATAAAATGTTTAAATTTTTATCTCCTTATGTTGTTTTGAAATGCATCTATGTGCCCACCTTAAGCAATCTTATTTACTTGTTTTATTTTTGTTTTTTTTGTTCTTTTAAAATGGGTGTGTGTGTGTATGAGATTAGATTTCATGCTTAGTTATCTTTACTTAGGTTTGCTTAGATTTAGGATTTTTATAGCTTTTTATTCATTTGTATAAATCCGTAAAAATGGTTTTAAAGTGGTTTTCATTTTTTTCTAACTTAGATTTTCTCGTTTAGGTTGTAAAACCTTTTCGTTCTTTTGTACTTTATTTCCACCTTTTTAACACTTTTACGGAGTTATAAGAATGAATATATAGTCGTTTTGATTTTTCGAGCAATTCGTTTTTCGTTTTTAACTTTTGTTCGTTTAATTTTTCTTTCTGCTTTTTATGCATTTCTAACAAAATCTACCGGTAAAAATGTAATTATTTTAATTTTCTAGTCACCTTGTTTTTCGCTTTTATTTGCAAAACTTTTTGCTCCTTTAATTTTTATTTTGTCTTTTTATGCATTTCTACCATATTGTAGCGGTAAAAATGTAGCTGTTTTAATTTTTAGATAACTTTATTTTTCGTTTTTTTTCGTATGTGTGCGTGCGTGTATGAGTTAATTTTTATAGCTTTCTTTCATTCCTGTAAAGTGTGTGCCTTTTTATTTCTGTAGAGTGGGGTTGTTAATTTCTATAGAGTGGGGTTTTAATTTTTGTAGAGTGTGTGCATTTTTAATTTCTGTAGAGTGTGTGCGTTTTTAATTCCTGTAGATTGTGTGTTTTCAATTTTAGTAGAGTGTGTATGTGTGTTTTTATTTCAGTAGAGTGAGTGTGTGTTTTTTAATTTCAGTAGAGTGTGTGGGTGTGTTTTAATTTTCTATAGAGTGTATTTTTATTTCTGTAGAGTGCGTGCTTATGTGCATTTATTTTCTCCTACTCGTTTGAGTAGAATTCGCTTTCATTTCCCCCTACTCATTTGAGTAGAACTCACAATTTACTGCTTTCTTTACTGCTTTCATTTATCTCTTTCTTTTCTGCTTTATTTTTCTGCTTTCATTTTATCGCTTTCTTTTCGCAAGCCGTCCCATTCCGATGAGTGACTAACCGCTCTTATCCCTCTGTATCGAAAGTATTGGGACATATAAAATCGCTTTAAATATTTAAAGATCCTGTTTTTCTAATTAATTAAATTACTTAAGGTTTGCCCCGGGTTTACGATGCGTAAAACCACATATCGATGTGTGGGCTCTATTTCCGTTGTCCATACGCTAGCTAGCCGAGAGGCAGTGCGTATGGACCGATCACCCCTTGATAAATGGAGTTCCGCACTAACACTCGAGGGAGGAGGCGCGGAATTCTATCGGATTGGGTTCCCCACCCAATAGCGGGGTTCTTAGCATAATGCGGGCATTAAGAGGAATTCTTCGTTGGACGAGAGCCCGGTCGAATAGTCTTAATGGTCAAGTGAGCGATGTCCTAGAGGTAGGTGAGCTCATGTTTGTGGAACCTCCACGACCAAGTCTCTGTCTTAATTAATTTGAAATTTAGGATTTCTTTTTATTAAAAGTTTATTTTAGTTCAAATTCTTTTAGATACCATTGCGCTAAGTTATTCATCGGCTCCATTTTAATGCTTTTATTTTCTGTTTTTTATATAAATAATATATCGACAAGATAAATTTTCGGTAAAATAATAGTCCCCTCCAAAAAGAGTAGAAATAATCAACCCGACCCCGAGAATAATACGCCCCCGATATTCCTCACCGGAATATCATGTACAACACGTGATAGGTGCACTTGTCTGCTTTCGTTAAAACTCGATTTCAACCGTTTTATATCCAAATAAAAAATCCGCGCACCCCGTCTTCCTAAATAAAACCAAATCTGCTTTTTCTAAAATAAACCGCCCGGGGCGCCGCGTGTCATAAATAATTTTTGGAGTTTTAACCACCATCAAGTTTTTGGCGCCGTTGCTAGGGACTTGATGCAACCCCATCAAGTTTTTGGCGCCGTTGCCGGGGACATGATGCAACCCATCAAGTTTTTGGCGCCGTTGCATGAGAAACTTTCGTGTTGTTATTTTGAACTCTGGAGAACAATTAATTTTACCTATTTTTATATATATAACAAAAATAAAAAAATGACCAACAAAAAATAGTAATAATAATAATAATAACTACTTTAAAAAAAACTAACAAAAAAGAGGATATTTTATACTTCTTATTTCCTACATTTATCTATAAAAAAACACAAATATGAAATAGCGTTGTTTCCAAAAACTTCTAAAAAAACTTAAAAATAAAAAAAAACTATAAAACCAAAAAACTATAACCACTAAACAAAACAAAAAAAAAACTAAAAACAAAAAATCCAGAAAATCTAAAAAAACTACAAAAATAAAAACTCTAAAATCTAAAAAATCTAAAAAAACTTTAAAAACTAAAAACCAAACAAAAATATAAAAACCAAACCCCCTCCCCCCCAAAAAAAACTAAACTCTCAAAAAACCACAAAACCCTAAAAACTAAAAACTCTAAAAAATCTATAAACTCTAAAAAAATCTAAAAACTAAAAACCAAAAAAATCAACAAATGTTTTCCCAACAAAATAATAACCACTTGAAATACGTAAAAATTTTCTATAATTAAATATTATATCTTTTTTTTCGCTTCGACGTGCTTCACGCATTTGTGGGCGCTAGGGAATCATATATCTGTAACGCTCCTATAGATAAGACGTTAGCTTACGAGTCACACACACTTGCCCCTACCTCCCGCAAAATTTTGGCCGAGTTTACTTTTTTGTTTTTTAGTTATCTTTCTGCTATCTATTATTCATAATGCAGGCTTTCGCTTTCATACCAGGCCTCCCCAAACACATCTCAGGGATGTTCCCACCCCCTTCCTCTTTATTTATGTGCATACCTGCATTCTATTTTGTTATCATTGCTCATGCTTATCTTGCAACATTAAGGACAATGTTGAAACTAAGTATGAGGGTGTTCTCGTTCCTCACATATTTCTTTTTTCGCACTTTTATTTTCTGTACTTATCAAAAATGCAAAAACTTTAAACCTCCAAAAGATATTTTTGCTTGTTTTTTTATAATAAAAAACTCAAAAAATTCATAAAACACAAAAATTTCAAAAAAATTTATAAAACAAAAATCCAATTTTTTTTTACTTTGTAAATATTTTTATAAAAATAACCTCTCTCTTTCCCCTCGCTCTTCCAAAAAATTAATGAAACAAAAAAAACTTATAAAACAAAAATTCAAAAAATTTGTTGTTTTTACTTTGTAAATTTTTTGTAAAACTCTTTCTCTTTCCCCCCTCTTCTTCTGTAAAAAATCTCTCCTTTTCCCCTCTCTTCTTTGTAAAATAACACCTCTTTCTCTCCCCTTTCTTGTAAATAACTTGTTAAAAAATAAAAAAAAGCACAAAAAATTTAGAAAATCAAAAAAATCCTAAAAAGAAAATAACTCTAAAAATCCCCAAAAAAGATAATAAATCAAAAATTCAAAAAAAGAGATAAAAAACCCTAAAATCCCAAAAAATGTTTATTATGTAACGAATAAATCGAATGTCTCATTCTTAATCCCTTTTCGCTCTCCAAAAATCTAGTTGCGAGTTTATTTATAAACGAATTTTATTAATTCTTTGTTTACTATTCGTTTATTAATTGGAGATCGATAGATTTAGATATCTGGGGTTAAGTTTTAAAGAATTTCTTATGCTTTATTTTTTTTATTTAGATAGGGTACCTGTTTTCAGCACCACTTCTAACTTATCTAAATAGTTACACATTTATTTTGTTAGAAAATAATAACCTTATATTTCAATTATGTTTACTCTAAGTTTTTTTTTTGAAATATAGGAACGTTTAATTTATAAAGGTTGCTCTCAAATTTTTTTTATTAAACCTACTTTTATTTCTGAAACAAAACCATATCTCCTTTTTTTTCATGTCTGACTTGACATGATTTTGATCCTTAAAAAATCCCATGTCAATGAGAATAAGATTTCATTCCGTAAACATAGACATCCAATATTTAAAAAGATTATATGTTACAGAGTAAGAGAATAAAATTCATTACTCATATACATATACTTTGGGTTATTTTGAAGTTGTTAAAAAAATATTATGTTATGAAAAATAAGATTTCATTTTCCTAAACATCCACATTCAAAAAAAAATTTCATTAGAGTTTTGAGCAAAAAAATATACCCTCGCCTCTAAAAATCAAAGCCCTCTTCATAAACCTCAACATCCCCCTCCGCCAATTTCAAATGATTCTAGATTTAATCTAAAATCTTCTTGAGAGCATAATTTGTAAATTGCATTATTTTCTTTAATTCTTTTAAGCTAAAGTTTCCATAATCCAATCTATTTTTGTTAACCTAACAAATATAATTTTTTGCTATCTATTTGAGTATATCAGAAGTTTTTAGCTGAACCTCTTCCTTTATTTAAATTTTTGTCATAATTTAAGACTTAACTCTTATACCCTAGATAACTATTTTGATCTTTCTTTCAATTAATTCAAGCTGTAGCTAAACTTAGAATTTGTTTAATTCCTTATAAGTATATCTCCAACTTTTGCTCTGGAATAACAAACAGTTAAGTATGAGGGTATTTGATGAGTTGTAAATATACGTATTTTTATGTACATTAATTAAGTTGTCTTAGTTCATTTCTGTTATTTTTAGTTAATTTTGTTCAATAAAATGCTTCTTTTTTGTAAATTTTATTCTAACTTAATTTATTTTATTTTTCTGAAAATTTTCAGAAATTATCCAAATATCATGTTACACGCCCGTGTACTTCAGGTCACGCCCGTGACCTGTGTGTGTAACCTTCAATTCCTAGTGAAATCAGTCGCCCACAAAGAAATTGTTGAACATGCCCAAGTACACGCCCGTGTCCAATATGACATGGCCATGACCAAGCCCCGTATCACGCCCTCGACGAACCGCACTCGAAGTTTGCTGAACGGACCTGACACACCCGTGTCAACATGCGACACGACCGTGTACCTCTCCACCTGGCCCAACAAGACGTCGCCGACGACTTGTTGACGCGACGCCTTCCCCCAGATCAACCTTCCGGACACGCCCATGACAAACAGAGTCACGCCCGTGACCCGCCACATGTACATCCACAAAGTCAAACCAGCCATCAAATCTCACCACCGACTCATGAACAGTGCTAACACGCCCCCTACATGCCTGTGACCTAGGGCGTGTACTTTGAAATTTTGCCTATAAATAGGAAGTTGCTGTATGAGTTCCTGTTCTTCTTCTTTGGACCATTTTGCTTAAGAGGTACTGCCTAGATGTATTTCCAAGCTATGTAAAGGGACTTTCACCCCCTCTCTTATGTTTGTTTTTATCTTTTTGCGACACTCTTTTTAGCTTAATAAAATGTTTAGATTTTTGTCTCCTTATATTATTTTGGAATGCATCTATGTGCCCACCTTAAGCAATCATATTTACTTGTTTTATTTTTGTTTTTTTTATTCTTTTAAAATGGGTGTGTGTGTGTATGAGATTAGGTTTCATGCTTTCATGCGTAGTTATTTTTACTTAGGATTGCTTAGATTTAGGATTTTTATAGCTTTTTATTCATTTCTATAAATCCGTAAAAATGGTTTCAAAGTGATTTTCATTTTTCTCTAACTTAGATTTTCTCGTTTAGGTTGTAAAACGTTTTCGTTGTTTTTACTTTATTTCCACTTTTTTAGCACTTTTACGGAGTTATAAGAATGAATATATAGTCGTTTTGATTTTTCGAGCACTTCGAATTTCGTTTTTAACTTTTGCTCGTTTAATTTTTCTTTCTGCTTTTTATGCATATCTAACAAAATCTACCGGTAAAATGTAATCATTTTAATTTTCCAGTCACCGTTTTTCGCTTTTATTTGCAAAATATTTTGCTCCTTTAATTTTTATTTCGTCATTTTATGCATTTCTACCACATTGTAGCGGTATAAATGTACTTGTTTTAATTTTTAGATATTTTTGTTTTTCGCTTTTTTCGTATGTGTGCGTGCATGTATGAGTTAATTTTTATAGCTTTCTTTCATTCCTGTAGATTGTGTGTGTGTCTTTTTATTTCTATAGAGTGGGGTTTTTAATTTCTGTAGAGTGGGGTTTTTAATTTCTGTAGAGTGTGTGCGTTTTTAATTTCTGTAGAGTGTGTGCGTTTTTTAATTTCTATAGAGTGTGTGCGTTTTCAATTTCAGTAGAGTGTGTGTTTTTATTCCAGTAGAGTGAGTATGTGTTTTTTAATTTCAGTAGAGTGTGTGGGTGTGTTTTAATTTTTTATAGAGTGTGTGTGTTTTCATTTATGTAGAGTGCGTGCGTGTGTGCATTTATTTTCTTCTACTCGTTTGAGTAGGACTCGCTTTCATTTCCCCCTACTCGTTTAAGTAGGACTCGCAATTTGCTGCTTTCTTTACTGCTTTCATTTACCACTTTCTTTACTGCTTTATTTTTCTGCTTTCATTTTATCGCTTTCTTTTCGCAAGCTGTCCCCATTCCGATGAGTGGCTAATCACTCTTAGCCCTCATAATCGAAAAGCATTGAGACCGATAAAATCGCTTTAAATAATTAAAGATCCTGTTTTTCTAATTAATTAAATTACTTAAGGTTTGCCCCGGGTTTACGACGCGTAGAACCACATATCGAATGTGTGGGCTCTATTTTTGTTATCCATACGCTAGTTAGCCGAGAGGCCGTGCGTATGGACCGATCACCCCTTGGTAAATGGAGTTCCGCACTAACCCTCGAGAGAGTAGGCGCAGAATTCTACCGGATTGGGCTCCCCACCCAATAGTGGGGTTCTTAGTGTAATGCGGGCATTAAGAGGAATCCTTCTTCGGGCGAGAGCCCGGTCGAATAGTTTTAATGGTCAGGTGAGCGATAGTCCTAGAGATATGTGAGCTCATGTTTGTGGAACCTCCACGGCCAAGTCTCCGCCTTAATTAATTTGAAATTTAGGATCTCTTTTTATTAAAAGTTTATTTTAGTTCAAATTCTTTTAGATACCGTTGCGCTAAGTTATTCATTGGCTCCATTTTAATGCTTTTATTTTCTATTTTTATATAAATAATATCTCGACAAGATAAATTTTCGGTAAAATAATAGTCCCCTCCAAGGAAGAGTAGAAATAATCAACCCGACCCCGAGAACAATATGACCCCGATATTCCTCACCAGAATATCCTGTACTACACGCGATATGTGCACTTGCCTCCTTTCGTTAAAACTTAATTTGAACCGTTTTATGTCCAAATAAAAAATCCGCGCGCCCCGCCTTCCTAAATAAAACCAAATCTGCTTTTTCTAAAATAAACCTCCCGGGGCGCCGCGTGTCCTAAATAAATTTTGTAGTTTTAACCCACATCAATTAGTTTCAAGCATTAGTTGATATGACTCGTGAGTTGGAGAAAGAAATGAAGCGGGTACAGGGCAAGAGGGACTTGACTGTGTCAAAGCCCGAGTTCAAAGCGCCGTACCTGGGAAAATCAAACTACTGAAGGAAATGGGGTAAGAGATCCAAGTCTTCTTCACTGGCTACCTCTTCGGTTGCATCTGGAGCAACTTCGAGGCAAGACCCTCATGCTTACTATACATGTGGTACGGTGGTCATATAGCCTGTGACTGTCAGATTGGTCTGCCAAAGAGTGAGAAGAAGACAGAAGCGTCATATGCTGAAAATGGAAAGGCAGTGGTCGAGTCCTCTGCATCCAAGGCGCAGCCCCGAGTATATAATCTTGGCTAGCAGGAGGCCATAAAGCAAATTGACGTTGTCACAGGTACAAGTTAAGATATATTATTATTGCTTTCGATACTTCATACCTTGCGTGTCGATTGTGTATGATGTGTTTGTTTTAGGATTTTTCTTGATTCGAGACTATCCGGTGAGAGCACCGTTTGATACAGGTGCTCCGCATTCGTTTCTATCTATGGACTTTGTGTCACGGATCGAAGTACTGATTCGTATGACGACAGATAGTGTGAAGGTGTTGTTACCGAACGGATGTGTGATGCATCCACATAGGTCTTGCTTTGTGGAGGTACGAATATGAAGTCGGGAATTCAGGCTGGAAGCATCTGTGCTGCCGATATCAGAATTTGATGTGATCTTCAGTATGGACTGGCTCTCAGAGCAGCGCTATTTTATTGATTGCAATTCAAAGGAAGTCACATTGGGGCAGAACACCGAATGAGAGACTAAATTCGCTGGTATGCGAGGATCGGGCAGGAGTTTGATGTCTGCTCTCCAAGTCGGCGAAACTGTTCAGAAGGGCGCAAGGTTATTCTTCACACTTATTACGGCTGTTGAGTCAAAAGCCAGTGTGAGTGATGTTCCAATTGTGTCGGAGTTCGCTGATGTGTTTTTGAAGGAGCTTCTGAGGTTACCACCACAGCGGGAGATTGAGTTCTCTATTGAGTTGGTGCTAGGTGCAAAACCTGTGCCCCGCTCGCCATATCGTGTAGCGCCAAAGGAAATGGTGGAACTGAAAGTTCATCTACAAGAGTTGCTAGAATAGGGTTATATACGCACAAGTATGTCACCTTGGAGCGCACCTATTCTCTTTGTGAAAAAGAAGGACGGTTGTCTGCGGTTGTGCATGGACTATCACGAATTGAATAAGCTGACAGAGAAGAACAAGTATCCAATACCTCGAATTGATGACTTATTTGATCAGCTATTGTGATCAACCGTCTATTCGAAAATGGACTTGAAATCTGCTTACTACCAGTTGAGGATTCGGGAAGGTGATATTCCCAAGATAGTGTTTGGAACACGCTACGGTCACTACGAGTTCACTGTAATGCCGTTGGGGCTAACAAATGCGGTATCAGTGTTCATGGACCTAATGCACATAACATTTTGAGAGTACTTGGATTTGTTTGTAATCGTTTTCATCGATGACATTCTAGTGTACTCTTAGTCTGAAGAAGATCATGCGAACCATTTACGGTTGGTGTCGCATACCCTGCGAAGAAACAAGCTTTATGCCATGTTCTCAAAGTGTGAGTTTTGGCTGTCGTCAGTGGCTTTTTTGGCCATATGGTTAGTGGAGAGGGCATTGTGGTGGATCCTGCAAAGATAGTTGCCATACAAGAGTGACCAGTGTTGTCTTCTGTGGCCAAAGTTAGGAGTTTCCCTGGACTGGCGGGCTACTAAAGACATTTCGTAGGAAACTTTTCACGGATTGCTTTGCCTCTTACCACCCTAACGAGGAAGGATCATAAATTTGTTTGGACGCCGGAGTGCACATGAGCTTTTGAAGAGCTGAAGAGTTTCTTGACCACGACACCAATCTTGACGTCACCATGTGGTTCAGACGGCTTTGAAATCTATAGTGATGCATCAGGAAGCGGCTTAGGCTACGTTCTTCTTCAGTTTGTAAAGGTGATTTCTTATGGCTCACACCAGTTGAAAGTGCATGAGCGAAACTATCCCGTCCATGACTTGGAGTTGACGGCAGTGATTTTTCCACTTAAACTGTGGCGTCATTATTTATATGGCATGAAGGTGGATATATTCACAGACCATAAGAGCCTAAAGTATCTATTGGATCAGAAGGATCTCAACATGCGACAACGTAGGTGGATGGAGTTCCTCGGGGACTACACCTTCCTGATTCACTATACTCCTGGGAAGGGGAACGTCGTCGCAGATGCCTTGAGTCATAGGACACTGGCAAGGGCAACTTGGTTGCAGATTTATGGTAAGCATCTGATCCTGGAGTTAGAAGTGTTAGAGATTTCTTGTGTTGACAAGGATTCCTAGCAAATGCGTGCTTGGACTGGACGGAGGTACAATATGACCTTGTGGACAGGGTTCAGCGAGCAATGGAACTTGATGAAAGTTTACAACACTATGCAGTGGATAGGTCAAAGGGCCAATTCTCCTGGGATGACAGCCTTTTGGGAAAAGATGGTTGTTTGTGCGTCCCGAATATGGGTAAGATAAGAGATGAATTGATGTATGAAGCTCACTTCACAAAATATTCAATTCACCCCGGGAGGACAAAGATGTATAAAGACATGAAAAAGCTGTTCTGGTGGCTGGGTTTGAAGAAAGACAACACATTACATGGCTAAATGTCAGACTTGTGCCTTAGTGAAAGTTGAATGCCAGAAGCCTGGAGGTTTCCTGAAGTCGCTACCTATTCTGGAATGGAAGTTTGATGACATTTCGATGGATTTCGTGCACGGCTTACCGAGATCTCAATGCGATAACGATTCGATTTGGGTGATCGTAGACCGGTTGACTAAAGTGCCTCACTTCATTCCCAACAAGAGGGATAATTCAGTGGAAGTCTTGGCTAAGATTTATGTTATGCAGATAATACAGTTACACGGTGTTCCCCGTAGCATCGTAAGTGATCGAGACGGGCGCTTCACTTCGAATGATTGGAGGCTAATCCATTATTTGTGGGGACAAAGTTAACACTCAGTACGACCATTCATCCACAAACGGATGGCCAAACTGAGAGGACCAACAGAATGGTGGAGGACATGCTCGGAATGTGCGCCTTGGATTTCAGGAAGAGATGGGAAGATCATCTCTATATGGTAGAGTTATCAAGCTAGTCTAAATATGGCACCTTTTGAAGCTTTGAATGGTAGGAAATGCCGTACACCGTAAGCTTGGGCCAAAACATGCAAATCTAAGTTGTATAAGCGTAAGGAAGTCGAAGAGTCTAATTCTATAATACACTTTATTCGGGAGAGGATATTAATAGCCTAAGACCGATAGGCAAAGTATTATAACGCCAAGCACCGAAACGTAGAGTTTGCGGTTGGCGAATGGGTATATTTAAAAAGTTAAACCTTTCAAGGGTGTGTCCAGGATTCAGCGGTTGAAAAAGTTAAGTCCGAGGTATCTCGGTCGGTCCATTTGAAGTGGTGGAGCGAGTTGAGGATGCTACTTATCGGCTCGCTCTTTCTACAGAATTGAGTGGGTTGCATGATGTGTTCCACATATTAGTGCTTCGAAAAGCCGTGAAGGATCCAACTCAAGTGATTGTGATGATCGCGTACTAGTCGACTCCGGACTAATGACGAAGGTTAGGCCCATTCAGATCGAGGATCAAGCAGTTAAGCAGCTGCGGAACAAGACAGTCGAGATGGTCAAGGTCCTGTGGGACAATTGTGGCCGTGAAGAACTAACATGAGAGCGCGAGCAGACCATGCATGCTGAATTTCCCGAGCTGTTTAGCTAAAATGTTGTAACATTTTTTGTTGAAGAATTTATATATTATAACATATTTGTTACTGCTTTTTGCATGATGTATGCAAATTTCGGGACAAAATTTCTATAAGGAGGGGAGGGTTGTAACACCCCAAAAAGGAGTTGACGAGAATAGAATAATCGTCGAGCGGAGCTCGACGAAGATCGTCGAGCAGAGCTCAACGACAATATCGAACGTTGAGCTGAGTTTGACGATTGTGGCCTATTATGTGAATCAAACCCGTTCGTCGAACTTACTCCTGGCCGACAATGTTCGGTCGACGAAATCAGTCCCGTTCGACGATTTGGCAAAAAATGTGGATATGGCCAAGCGATGACTCGTGTTAGATGGCTGGTGAGGGGCCAGTGAGCGGTGGTTGACTTTCTAGCCTAAACCCGAACCCTTGATGGGAAGAGATTGTGTGGCTGGGGAAAACTCGAGACCATATCTATCGAGGAATGGGTTGCAGGAAATCATTATTTCATTTTCTCTCTTCTCTTCCTTTTTTACCGAGTTCTGGAGCCGAGAACTCTCAGCTGCTAGGGTTTGAGGGGACTGATTGAGTTGCTGGAGGAGATCTTGGGGCTGGAATCAAGAGCCGAAGCTAGAATTGCAAAGGGGAAAGTAAGGTGATCATTTCCGTCCGCGTAGAAATGCTTTACCATGGCTCCGAAGAGATCTTCAAGGGTAACAATCTTCCTCCTTGGACATGTGAAGTCCTTATTTGGCATACGCATGGATTTCCCCCACCAAAAGGTGAAATATTTAGGGATTTCCGTTGGGTTGATTCTTGAAATCCCCAAGAAGTCTTGCATATAGATCCGAAAATGTATAGTACGGAATAGGCATACTGTGTGAAGCCTATCTGGACAGGTTGGTCTGGATTGGTGATGTCTTATTTTGCGCACCAGAGAAGACTCCGCGTATAAATGAGTGTTGTGTGGAGTCGGTGGGTTGTGCTTGTGAAGTGGAGTAACATGAAGTACTGTAGTGGAATTCCAGGAAAATACTCTCGAAGTGCATGTGATGTATGCTTTGAAAGTCTAGTGTTTCTGGCACTGCAGGTAGCTGCAGGGTTTTCTGGATGGTTGGTCCAGATATGGTTTGGGTTGGGTACAGAAAGAGAGTTTTGTCTCTAACGCTAGGCAATCGTGGTTGTTGCTAGCAATAGCTCCTAGCTAACCTATGATTGTGAAGCCAGTCCTTGGAGGACAGTGTGGCTATTGTGTGAGCTGCGAGCTCTTATAGGCCAGTGTGCCGAATGGGTAAGGGGAAAGCTAACCTGTGTCATTTGGATGATTTGAGCAACGGGCTTGGCTGAACTGTACCCGTGTTATGTCTGACCGACTGGTAGACCTAAGTTTTTGGTCTCGTTGGAGCACATAGTGAGAGTCTTAGGCCTGCGTGCCATTAAGACTAAAATGCTCAAACGTGCTGTTATGTTTGGGACCTCTGAACGGTGGTGGGACCCTGGTTTTCCGGTACTCCGATAATGTGCTTTGAGTACACGGATCGTCGGTCAGTGTGGTCGACGTCTGTGATATATTGATGGTGCGTGAGTGTACATATTGTGATATATCTACTTCTAAAATGCTATGCCTGCAGGGAAGGAATACCGCTGCCCCGGGTAAGGGGTAGGGTCGTTATAAATTGGTCAGCTGAATGTTGTCCGTTGCTTTGTTTGCCACCATTGCAATGGTGTGTCCCCATGCAGGTGCTGGAGAGCCGAGCAAAACATAGTGGGCTGAAGCCCTTGCTGCTATGCTGGCCCTCGAAGGCCAATTAAAGAACTGTTTTGATATTTTCATCGGTGGCCGGCCTGCGTGCCGATGTATGTAATCCACGCTTGTGAAGAAAACCTGTAAGGCATTAAGTGAAAGAAAGGGGACAGATCTAATATACTCTAGAGGGGGAGGGGGGGGGGGTGAATACAGTGATTTAAAAAACTTTTGGATGATTTTAAAATTTATCATAGAAATAAGTGATAATAGTAGTAGTATAAAAAGAAATGGAAACTAAGCTAAACTACACATCACAGCACAACAAAACAAAGAGAAAATGAACAACCAGACAACAATAGAATTTTACAGTGGTTCCCCAAACTGGGTACATCCACTCTTCTACCACCATGGTAGGAATCCACTATCAGGTTTTTGATCAGGTGACTGCCACCACAACATCTATTTACAGGGAGATCTCACAACCCTTTAGGCTTTTGATCAGGTGCCCAAATACCAACAATAAACTTTTGAAGGGAGTTAATAAACCCTTTGTACATGAGGTTGAGAGAGTTAATGGTGTCTTCTCTTTTCTCTATTCAATAGAGAATACTCAGTGGATTGCTATTGTCAAAGCTCCTTATGAAATGTTGAGATGTACAGAAAGCCTGGAGCCTTTCTCAGTGTGTATGTCTTCAGCCTTGTCTTGTTGAAATCAAGGAACTTGTAGACAGATCTAAAGTTGTTGTCCTTGAGGATTCCTGAAGTAGATGTTGAAGAAGACTCTTGATACAAGATTGATGTTCTTCTTCAGTCTTCTGAAAGATCAAGGGGGAAAACCAAGAGTTTTCATCACATAGAATAAGCAGATATTCTTCAGTATATTTCTGTATCTCTTCTCTGTATCACTTCTTGTGTTCTGTATTCTGTGTATTTCATTGTGTATCTTTTTTTTCTTGCTTGCTTGTATCACACCTCTATGTTCTTCTACAGTTTTCTGAAAGAAAATTCTCTTACATATTCTGCTATCAAAATCTCCTTTTAAATTTTGAATTCCAAGCATTAATTGCTGACTAATTCTGGATAATGAAACGGCTGGAATATATTCTTAAATGAGTTTCCCCAACTGTTCCAGTAAAATAAGCAAGAAATTAACTCTGATGAAATCCATAATTAATGCTGCCAAAAATGGCTATATTCTTGAGAATATAAACATTAATTACTCAGAGAATTACTGCTAAATAATATAAGAAATCGGGGACAAAAATAAGGAGAACTTATCAATCTGACTCGGGACAGAAATCATCGACCTCTGGGTAGAATTCATCGACTGGAGTTCCAAGTTTGTCGAGCCGAGAAATCCTATTCGTCGACCTGAGCTCAGCGAACTACAAATTGGAAATATCTTGTCAATTTTGCGCTCCAAGTTCGTCGAGTAGAGAATCTGTCTTCGTCGACCTGAGCTCGAATATCATCGAGCTCAACCAAGAGAAAGATTTCTGAGTTCGTCGATCTGCGATCGACGATCGTCGAGTTGAGTTCGAAGAATTTCAAATTAATAATCCGAACTTTGAATTTCTTCTAAGTCTTGAGATTACTGAAGTCCTCTGCAGGCTGGTCCATGAAGATTGATACTAATGACTAGCCTAAACTCTAGGACTAACATACTTGACCCTTGCAATACAAGGTGGATCAAACATCCTAATTAGTGAACCTAGCCCAAGTTAAAATTAGGGATCCAACAATCTCCCCCTATTTGGGTGAGGTCACTAATACAAACAAAAGAGAACACTCATAAAGCAAAATAAAAGATATCTGGCAGAAAATAAAGATCTAGCAGATATATGTACAATAGGTGCTTTATGATTAAACACAAAATAGTTCAGAAAACAAACTAAACAAATAGTTATTTATTTTTCCTGGACTTCTCTTTCTCAGCTTTGTCAGATGGTTGTTTGAAAAAGATTTCTCTGTTAGGGTTTGTAGTTTCTCTCTTAGACATGGTCATGTCAGATGCTCCAATAATATTGACAGAGGTTCCTCTTGAAACAACTGCCTCTGGATCTAAACTCATATAGGCATCAACATTGAGAACTGATTAGCTTTATCATACCTTTTGTGCTCTTCTTTTCTGTATGAGGACATGTTGGAGTACTGAGATGGGTCCTTTCCTTCTGCTTTTGCTTTATTGATCAGAGAAAGTCCAACTAATTCTTGAAATCTTGCCATTTTAGCAGTGGGTTCTTGTTCAGGATCTACAAAAGGATTTGGAGGTTATACTGTGCTTTTGGGACTAGTGTCCTTCTTTGAATCATCAAGAGATACTGGAGTACTTTTCTTTTCTGAAGCTGGAGGAGGGTTTCTCTTAGAAGATTGCTGTTGTTGATCACTGCTGCCTTGAAAACTAGGCCTGGAGTGTCTTTGATAAGTCTTAGAGACTGGAGCTGATCTATGAGTAACACTTTCAGAGGCCCCATCTGATGGAGGAGGAGGAGGGTCTTTCCTGAAGTGCTTGGGAGGAGACCTATACCTTCTTCTCTTCTTCCTTTCTTTCTGCTCATTCTTAGACAACCACATCCATTGTGGCATCCCAGGGTAAGGTGTAATCTTTTGCAAAATGTAATAATGTGTGTCATGAGTTGGATTGGGCTTGGGAACAGCCTTGGGAACAACTTTCCTTTTCTTAACTATCTTCTTCTTAGCTTTAGGATCATCAGAATCTTCAAAGTCATCATCATCATTGTCTTCAGAGGATCCATGAGGATTATCATACATATCATCAATCTCTTTCAAAATTTCCTTAGAAATTTGCTTTTCAGCTTAAGGTTGAACTGAAATTTCTGTCTCTATAACACTTTCAGTAATTGCCAAAAGATTTTCTTCTTCGATATCTGCAAGTATGATATCATCCAAATTTGGTAAAGGACTGTCATCTATTTTGTACGTTGGAGGGGAGAAAGCCTTGGGAGCTGATTTTGTGAGTAGCTCAATGATTGCAAAACTTGCCTTTAGTTGCTTAACAACCTCAGGGCTTATAGGAGGAGTATAACAAACTATAGCCATAGAATTCTCTCGACAAACTTCTGACAAGCAATTTATATAGGAAGAATCAAATGAATTCAATAAACTGAATAAATCTACTGTGGGATTGACAAAGCAATCGCCAATAGTCAAAATTTCTGGAAGATGTGCTGGCTCATCTGTACAACTCATATCAATCTGTACTTCTTCAACTTCTGTATTCATATATGCATCTGCATCTGCTGTTATATCCAACTGTACATCTGCTGCTGCTACTGCTGCTACTGGAGGAGAGAACACTAGAAATTCTTCATTGGATATCTCCCCCTGCCTGGTTTTAGAGGGTCCTGAAGCCAGGCCCCCAGAAGAAGAAGGGACAGTGGGGGCAACAACAATGAGAGCAGAGAGAGAGAGGAAGTGGAATTAGCAAGAGGTTGAATAGCCTCTACTATGAGATTTCTGAGGAGAGGAGTGATGAGCTCCAAGAGAGTTGAGATGGAAGGGGAATCCAATTGTACAAACTCAGAGGGTGTCTGAGTGGATACAGATGGATGGATGGAAGAGGAAGAAGGGAAAGGTGTGGTGTCAGTCATAAGTTCGTCGGTAGATGATGGTTTGTGAATGAGATATGATGATAAAAGATCAAAAGATGGAATGGATAGAAGGTTGGTGAGAGGTATGTCACCAAGGTGTTGTGGTAATGGGGATGAAGGGGGTGAGTTGTGCTTTGGAGATTGAATTGGTGTTGGGTGATGCACTGGAGAGACAGGTGGTGTTGGAGCATGAATTTGTGATGTGGATGGTTGTTAGCAACAGGTGGTGATGGATGAATTTGAATTTGTGATGTTGTATGCTGTGAATCTCAGTCGCGGCTATCTTTATCCGGGTAGTCATGAATTTCTTCAACTGTTGTTCCTCAAACAACTGCAGTATGTCGATGAATATCTGTTCAGAATGTTGAAAAGATTCAAAGTCGATATCAAATCCTGTGTCAAATTTCATTCCGGAAAGAGAACTCAATGGAATCGCCATTGTTTCCTACAAAAACGAAAATATAGATCAAGTGCAAAGGGAACAAAAAGCGCAAGATGGAGCTTGAAGAAAACCTAGTTATATGGTTTTCAGAATATGAAGCGGCAGACTCCGTCCTGCGAAATAAATAAAATTCTTCGATCTTCATTCGACGAAATATTTTATTGACAAAATAGTTCGTCGATCTCAGTCTGAAGAAGGGAAAAGTTTTCATCGTTTTCAGGTCGACGAAAATTTTCTGAAGCAGTATCGTCGATCTCTGTTTGACGAATAGGACTTCACACAGAGATTTCATCGATCTCTTGTCGACGAATTTTCTCAAGAACTTTTCTTAGTTCGTCGATCTCCGTTCGACGAACTATGACAAATTCTTCGACCTCAGACCGAAAGTTAAATCAATGCTTCTCCATTTATCATACCTAATTGATTCAGAAAGAACAGATGTTTCTTTTAATCCAAAGGTTTGGTGAAGATGTCTGCCTTTTGTAAATCAGTAGAGACAAAGGTAAGATTAATTTTCTTTTTGTCTACACTCTCTTTATTGAAATGATGCATTACATCTATATGCTTAGTTCTACTATGATGCACTGGATTTTGTGTAATGGAAATTGCAGTAGTATTATCACAAAGTAGAGTTGAATTATTTAAGTTGACACCATAATGTAGGAGTTGGTTCTGAATCCACAGCATATGTGAACAACAACTGCCAGCTGCTATGTACTCAACTTCTGCTATTGAAGTAGACACAGATGTTTGCTTCTTGCAAAACCAGGACACTAGCCTATCACCAAGGAACTGACATGTCCCTAATGTGCTCTTTCTATCCACTCTACATCCAGTAAAGTCAGCATCTGAGTATCCAGTCAGCTCAAATCCTGACTCAGTTGGATCCCAGAGTCCTAAATATGGGCAACTCTTTATATATCTCAAAATTCTTTTTAGGAAAATAAGGTGAGATTCTTTAGGGTTCACCTGGAACCTAGCACAAAGACATGTAACAAATATGATATCTGGTCTACTTGCTATGAGATACAATTGGGACCCAACAATGGCCCTATATAGTTTCTAATCAACAGGTTTCCCATGATCATCAGAGTCAATCATAACATTAGCAGCCATAGGCGTTCTCTTAGCTGAGGCATCATCCATCCCAAACCTTTTTATTAGCTCCTTAACATATTTGGATTGGGATAAGAAGATGCCATCAGGAGACTACTTCACTTGGAGACCAAGGAAGTAGGAGAGTTCACCCATGCTACTAATTTCAAACTTGAAATGCATAAGTTCAGAAAACCTTTTGCATAGTTTGGAATCAGTAAAACCAAAAATAATGTCATCTAAATAAATTTGTACTAACAAAATTTTATCATGATGATGCTTTATGAACAAAGTCCTATCTACAATGCCTCTAGAAAAGATATGCTCTAAGAGAAAGCTAGCTAAGGTTTCATACCAAGCTCTTGGAGCTTGCTTTAGACCATAAAGAGCCTTATGCAATTTAAAAACTTAAGAGGGGTGAGTAGGAGAAATAAAACCTGGTGGTTGTTCCACATAAACCTCTTCTTTAAGTTCACCATTAAGGAATGCACTCTTGAAATCCATTTGGTATACTGTCAACTTCTTGTAGGCTGCATAAGCTAGGAATATTCTGATAGCTTCAATCCTTGCAACAGGGGCAAATGTCTGATCATAATCAATGCCTTCCTCGTGTCTATAGCCTTGTGCTACTAGCCTTGCCTTGTTCTTGATGATAAGACCTTGAACATCTAGTTTGTTTCTAAATGCCCATTTAGTTCCAATGACTGGGTAGTATTTGGGTCATGGAACTAAATCCCAAACTCTACATCTCTCAAATTGGTTGAGCTCCTCTTGCATTGCTATAATTTAGTGTGGATCTTGCTCAACATCTTTTATGGATTAGCGCTTAGTTTGAGATATGAAGCAGACATGCATCATGTCCTGGTGGAGTTGTTGCCTTGTCTACACACCCACTGATATGTCTCCAATCACTTGAGATATAGGGTAATCTCTAAGTGTGACTAATTCAGTAGGAGGAGTTGGTTCAGCAACAACTTGGGGAATTAATTACTCTTGTGGAATTATGGTAGTAGTCGTTGGCTCTTCACTGTGTTCAGTGACATCATCTTCACTATCTTCAACAACATGTGGAGAAGGATGTGCAACAACCTTATTAGTAAGGGTCAACTCATCCAACTTCTCACACAGATGTGGTTTCTGCAAAGTCTCAATGGTAAAAGGAATCTTCTCCTTGTAAAACATGTTAGTTTCATGAAAAGAAATGTGAATAGATTCTTCTTTTTCCATAGTTGATTTATTATAAACCCTATAAGCCTTGCTGTTTTGGGAATATCAAAGAAAAATTCATATTTTAGCTTTGACTTCAAACTTTATAATGTATCTCTTGTCATTATTATGAATGTAGCAAATACAACCAAAAATTCTAAAATAATCTACTTTAGGTTTCTTCCTTTTGAGTAATTCATAGGGGGTCTTGCCCTTAAGCTTGTGAATCAAACTTCTATTCAGTATATAGTTTGCTGTGCTTACAACCTCTGCCCAAAATGATAGGGGCAAGTAAGCATCTACAAGTAATGTGCCAGCTTCAATTAGGTTCCTGTTTTTTCCTTTCAGCTACCCCCTTTTGTTGAGGAGTTCTAGGAGCAGAGAAGCAATGCTTGATACCTTCCTTCTCACAGAATTCTTGCATGGGAAGAGACTCAAACTCAGTACCATGATCACTTTTGATCAATGCAACTGGAGTAGAATACTCAATCCTTATGCTCTTAAGAAAGTCTGTAAGAACCTTGAAGTTATCAGACTTGTTTCTCAAGAAGAACACCCAAGTGAACCTACAGAAGTCATCAACTATCACTAAGGTATAAGAGTTACCTCCTAGGCTCTGTACATCAATGGGTCCAAAGAGATCCATATGGAGCAAATACAAAATCCTAGGTGAATCACTCTTATTAAGTGACTTAAAGTTATTTTTAGTTTGCTTGCCTAATTGACAAGCCCTACAAAGGCTTTCCTTCTTATAGGGGCAAGAGGGCAATCCTCTAACAAGGTTGTCCCTAGAGAGTTTAACAATGTTTTTCAACTTGACATGTCCTAATATCCTATGTCAAAGCTCATTATTATTGCATGTCTGATTAAATAGACATATTTCAATTTTAGCAGATTTAAAGTTAACTACATAGATGTTTCCTACTCTAGTTCATGTTAATACAACTTGGTTATCTACTGAGGTAATAATACATGAGATTTTTTTAAATGATACCTGAAACCTTTCATCACATAATTGACTTATGGATATAAGGTTGTGCTTCAGTCCACTTGTTGGGTACATTGGAAAATATGTACCTGATTTGAAGAAGCCTCACCCTACTCAATGATATACATCAAGGTGTATTTGATGTATTTTGAGTTACCTTGTGCAGGTTAAGTATTTGCAGGGAAAGCATGAAAAGTTTCTAAGTCCATGTGTCGACACCCAGAAGAAACGTGTCGACACTTAAGAAGACTTGTGTCGACACCCAGAGAAGCAGTGTCGACACTTGGAGTAATTGTGTCGACACCTGGGATGCAGAGTCGACACAAGAAGGAAAGTGTCGACACATACATGCTGTGTCGACACACAATGAAGAAATGTCCAGAGAAGCTGTGCCGACACTTAGAAGCAGTGTTGACACCCAGAGGAACTTTGTCGACATCAGAAAGTGTCGACACTAGGAGGCTATGTCGACACTCAGTAAACTTCAACAGAGTTCAAGTACAAGTGTCGACATAATGAAGAATGTGTCGACACACAGCAAAAGACTCAACACATGAAGAAAGTGTCGACACTAGGAGGCTGTGTCGACACTCAGCAAATTTTAATAAAGTCTAAGTACAAGTGTCGACACAAAGGAGATGTGTCGACACTTAGCAAAAGTATCAACACTGAAGGCATGTGTCAACACCAAGAAGATGTGTCGACACTTAACAAGTTCAATACAAGAAGATGTGTCGACACAAAGGAGTTGTGTCGACACTTACAAGAAATCAACTAAGTATTCAAGAAGAAGGACTTGTGTCGACACACAATATCAGTGTCGACACATGTTGAAGCAGCAGTGTCGAGAAGCAGATTCTACAACACAAGGAGTTGTGTCGACACCATGAAGGCTAGTGTCGACACTTAGTCTACTTATGTCGACACTTAGTCTATCAGTGTCGACACTTAAAGACAGACTGTCTCGACACTTTCAGACAGTTACAGAAAATTCAAGAAGTGACTGGATGACATGACAGCTGCCATTCCAACCGGTCTACTGCAACTGTTAGAGATGTCAGAAAGTTGTTAGGAACCGGATCAGCCGGTCACCATGAAGAAAGTCTATATAAAAGCTTATTCTGTCAACAACAAATGATGATTAACAATAAGAGGTGATCAAGGAATCATTGAAGTACAACACAACTAGAAGAAGACCTTCAAGTGAAGATCTAAGAAGTTGGAGAGAGAGAGAGCTCCTTCCAAGAAGACAACTGTTGAACCAGGCTGTGAAGAAAAGTTTCAGACCGAGTTCTGATTCTTAAGTTAGCAGTGATTGAAGATCAGCTGCATTGAGACTCAACCCTATTGTGTTCAAAATTCAAGAAGCTTTGAAGGAAGCCAAGGGAGGTTGATCTCAGCAAAGTTCTTCCAAGAACTCATCAAGAAACCTATCAACTCTTCTCTCTTATTCTGAGTTGTAGGTATATACATTGTATTTTTAATTTCTTGTAGGATCCTTAGGGATCTGAGTTGTAAGCCTGAAATTATAAAGGCTGAGTGGTAGGGCCTGTATGCCTGAGTGTAGGAGATTCATTTCTCTGAGTGTAGGCCTTGTGGCTGAGTGTAGGTCTTTGTGAAGACTGAGTGGTAGGGCTGTGTGCCTGAGTTGTAGGAGTGAGATCACTCTGAGCTGTAGGAACCTATTTGGGGTTCTGAGTGTAAGATCTGAGGAATAGTGGAGGAGTTTGGCCGAATCTAGTACACAACTAGATCTGCGAAGGGGGAAAGTGGATGTACCCAGACCTTGGGGAACCATTATAAAACTTTGTGTACTCTGTGTGTGTGACTGATTCTGTGTATGCTGTGTAAAGATCTGTGAATGCTGTGATTAATTCAGCTTGCTGTGATTAAGTCTGCCTAAAAATTTAAAAAGATTAAAGTCACCTATTCACCCCCCTCTAGGTGATTAGGTACAATTTCTTTCTTTCACCACTTACATATGCTACCTTCCTAAAAGTGACTGCTCCGATTTTAACCTTTCCATAGCCTTCAGTTTGGCCATAGTTGGAGTCACCAAATATTACTTTTGGACCTAGCTTAGACTTGTAGTTGATTAGGTTGTCCTTGCTGCCAGTAATTTGCTTTGAACAACCACTATCCAGATACCACTGTTGCTATGTGGTGGGATAGTCTTTCACCTGCAATGAAACAAATTAGCTATTCTTGACCCAAGTTACCTTGGGTCCTTGTTTCTTTTCATAATTAAAGCTGGAAATATAAGAGTACTCATGTTAATTTTTATAACCTAGGGGATGGTATCTTCTTGGTGGAATTATCCACTAGGTGAATGGATTAACATATTCTCTTGGTTGATTAAATGATCTATAGGAATTAAAATTTCTATTATTTTGAACTAAGGTCAACGAATTCTGGTAAGTTCGTCAAGCTGAGGTCGACGAATTGGGATGAGTTCGTCGAATTTCGCTTAAAGAATGGAAGTAATCATTCTCTGTGCCCAATATCTTCGATCTCCATTCGACAAACCATACTGGTTTCGTCGATCGTAGTTTAACGAATAATTATAGTAAAAATTTGCATTCAGAGTTCGTCGACTTAAGTTCGACGAACTGTACACATTTCGTTGATCTGAGTTCGACGAAATCTGCTGAACATTATTATAGTTATATTTCTTCTTGTTGTTTCTCTTTTTCATATTTTTGTGTTTAAATTCTATTAGCTTAATATCATCTACTTTCTCTTTACCTTTTTCAGATACGAATTTAATTGGAGTTGTTAGTATGTTTTTCTGAATTAATGGGGGTTAGCTTGATGAAGCACCTAAGCCTAGCTTGCCATTAAGTCTAGCATTCACTGTGCTTGTCATGTCCATCAATTTGATGCTTCTCCCATTTAGGGATTCTTCAAGTTGCCTTGCCTCAGCCAATTCAGTTCTTAAAGTGATGATTTGTTCATTTGCTAAAGTTAATTCATCTTTCAGTTTAATGTTTTCAGAAATGAAATTACCATGTTCAGTCAGTTTTTCTCTAAGTGTTTTAATTTCTTTCTCAGATTTTATTAGATCAATACATAATGATTTAAATTCAGTTCTAAAACTATCTGAATTGAAATCAAAAGAGGACAGTACCTGATCTGCCTCAGATTCAAATGATTCTTCATTGTCTGACTGCTCAGCTTCTAATAGGCTGCCTGATGCATCAATAGCCATCAAGCAAATCTCCTTTATTTTAGCCTCTTCTTCATCTTCACTGGAGCAGGAAGATGAGGATTCATCTTCAGTTTCACTCCAGGTTTCAGCCACAAAGCCTTTCTCCTTCCTTTTATGCTTGCTGGAGGAGGGCTTGCTGTAATGCTGCTTCCTGGGCTCCTTTTCTCTTCTTCTCTCCTTCTTTTGGTTCTCTGGACACTCTGATATGAAGTGTCCTGACTTCCTGCAACCAAAGCAGACAATTTCTTTAAATGGGGTTTTATCATACATTGGCATGTCATCTTGTCTAGATGACTTCCTTCTGAAATCCTTCTTAGCCATCTTGTAGAATCTCTTGACTAAGAGACTAAGAAGTTCTTCACTAGATGATGGAGCTTCTGTTTCTTCTAAAGCATTGAATGCTATGTTTTGCTCCTTTCTAGCTGATGAGGGAGTCTTCTGCTCAGCAACTTCTCTAGTCTTCATTAACTGTTCATAGGACTTGAGCTTTCCTAGTAGAGATTCAGTGGAGATCTTATTCAGACTTCTGGCCTCCTTGATTGGCCAGATTCTGGAATCCCATGAGCTGGGGAAACACATGAGGATTTTATTTTTGACCTCAGTGAGTGTTATGTCCTTATCTAGGGTTTTCAGCTCATTGATGATTGAGGTGAGTCTATTGTACATGTCACTCACTGACTCTGACTCTTCTTTCTTGGAGTTTTCATATCAAGAGATGAAATTTGATCTTTTGTATTTCCTCTCATCTACAGATCCAGCAACCATCTGGTTTAGAGAATCCCAGATAGCCTTAGCTGAGGTGCACTCTACCACTTTCTGGAAAATGTCATCTGACATTGTCTGAGCCAGAATGTTCATGGCCTTGGCATCAGCTATCTTGGAGTTCTTTTGTGCATCTACCCACTCAGGTGGTGGAACGTCATGAGTGCTGGAAGTTGCAGTAGATGTATCCTCTGGAATTGGTGGTCCTGTTAAGATATAATTTAAAATATCTTCATCAATAGAGTTCATATATAATATAATTCTTGCCTTCCAGATAGCAAACTTGTTCAGATAGCAAACTGTAGGTCTGGTGCTTGCATAATCCTTGTTCTATGCCATGATATGAAATAACCAAAATAAAAAGGAAAAAGAAATCAGATCTATTAAGGATCTATTTGTTCAAGTGTTACCTTGTACAACCAAGTAAACCAACCCTCTGATACCAATTGAAAGAAAGGGGATAGATCTAATATACTCTAGAGAGGGGGGGGGGGGTGAATAGAGTGATTTAAAAAACTTTTGGCTAATTTTAAAATTTATAATAGAAATAAGTGATAATAGTAGTAATATAAAAAGAAATGGAAACTAAGGTAAACTACACTATCACAGCACATCAAAACAAAGAGAAAATGAACAACCAAAGAACACAAGAATTTTATAGTGGTTCCCCAAACTGGGTACATCCACTCTTCTACCACCCTGGTAGGAATCCACTATCAGGTTTTTGATCAGGTGACTGCCACCATAAGATCTATTTAAAGGAAGATCTCACAACCCTTTATGCTTTTGATCAGGTGCCCAAAAACCAACAATAAACTTTTGAAGGGAGTTAATAAACCCTTTGTACAGGAGGTTGAGAGATTTGATGGTGTCTTCTCTTTTCTCTATTCAACAGAGGAGTCTCAGTGGATTGATATTGTCAAAGCTCCTTCTGAAATGTTGAGATGTACAAAAAGCCTGGAGCCTTGCTCAGTGTGTAGGTCTTCAGCCTTATCTTGTTGAAATCCAGGAACTTGTAGACAGATCTAGAGTTGTTGTCCTTGAGGATTCCTGGAGTATAAGTTGAAGAAGACTCTTGATACAAGATTGATGTTCTTCTTCAGTCTTCTGAAAGATCAAGGGGAAAACAAAGAGTTTTCAGCACAGAGAAGAAGCAGATATTCTTCAGTATATTTCTGTATCTCTTCTCTGTATCACTTCTTGTGTTCTGTATTCTGTGTATATCACTGTGTATCTTTTTTTCTTGCTTGCTTGTATCACACCTCAATGTTCTTCTACAGTATTCTGAAAGAAAATTCTCTTATATATTCTGCTGTCAAAATCTCCTTTTGAATTTTGAATTCCAAGCATTAATTGCTGACTAATTCTGGAGAATGAAATGGCTGAAATATATTCTTAAATGAGTTTCCCCAACTGTCCCATTAAAAAAAGCAAGCAATTAACTCTGATGAAATCTATAATAAATGCTACCAAGAACGGCTATATTCTTGAGAATATAAGCATTAATTACTCACAGAATTACTGCTAAATAATATAAGAAATTGGGGACAGAAATTAGGAAAACTTATCAATCTGACTCGGGACAGAAATCGTTAAGCTCTGGGTAGAATTCGTCGACTGGAGTTCCAAGTTCGTCGAGCTAAGAAATCCTGTTCGTCGACCTGAGCTCAGCATACTACAAATTGGAAATATCTTGCCAATTATTTACTCCAAGTTCGTCGAGTAGAGAATCTGTCTTCGTCGACCTGAGCTCGAATATCGTCGAGCTCAATCTAGAGAAAGATTTCTGAGTTCGTCGATCTGCGATCGACAATCGTCGAGCTGAGTTCGAAGAACTTCGAACTAATAATCTGAACTTTGAATTTCTTCCAAGTCTTGAGTCTACTGAAGTCCTCTGTAGGCTGGTCCATGAAGATTGATACTAATGACTATCCTAAACTCTAGGACTAATAGACTTGACCCTAGCTATACAAGGTGGGTCAAACATCCTAATTAATGAACCTTGCACAAATTAAAATTAGGGATCCAACATTAAGGCCAAATATTTTGTGTATTTGTAGACATTCCTTTGAGATATATATAGTTTACATTCATGGTTACTGAGTTCAATATTAACCCCTAATGCATCCGCTAGAATGCTCTGAGTTAGGATGCGTGTTGTAGTCTTTGACATTAACATATAACCCCGCCATTTGTTTGTGGTATATAGTGTGGGGCCCCTGCCGGAACTTCGATTAAATGTCATGTAACAAATGTAAGTGCTACACGGTGCCTTGTGAGCAGGTGGTGATTATCGAGGAGAACAATGATGTTATCGAACTCTTCCAGCCATTCCCGATCATCGAAGCACTTGTCCAGGTACATGATGAGCATCGAAGTATCAATACTGTAATCGTTGTACCGTCTTAGCAAACCCCAAATAACATATCGATGTTCTGCATTACCCGTCATGCTTGTGAATTGATGGGAGAGGATTTGTTGGTGCTCGTTCATGACATAGTACAATACAGCAACGAGGGTGAATTTCCTGCCGTTGAACTCATCCGTTAATTTCATACGTCCTGGCACGTTGTAATGATAGTCAGCCGCGAGATGAGTCCAGGTGATGGTGCCTTCTATTCAGTTCTAAAACGGGAGTTGTCGAGCAATGCAGTCATTGACCAGGCTTATTAACATCGATTCCACTGGACCGAGAGTTCCATTATACCCATTGCAATGCTGAAAGAATGACGAAAAATTGGGAAACACAATCAGATCCTGAGGCGACGTCGATTGCCCGAGTGTGGCATCCCGAGTGCGCATTTCCAAATACCACAACACGTGTCCACGATATAGCGTGACTTGACACATGTATCGAGTCGTTCGGGCCCAACGAATCACCTTGGCGACATCGGCAATGCCGGAACAGGACGTGTACAAGTCGTATGCCATTTGAACAAGACCGATGTCATACGCACTTTGTTCGAACAACTACACTGGATAGTTAAGGACGATGGGCGTCGGGATCAACTTATCGATTTTGGCTTCATCCATTATATGGAATTTGGCACCACAGCCGCTCGAGCTCTTCGACTTCTTGTACACGTATAGAGCACAGAGAGCAAATCCGGTGGTGTCGATGTAATCGATGATATGCGGGGCACTGAATTGCTTGCGAAAAAGAAAGCCAACTTTGTTGCAAGATAGACATGCACCCGCTGTCACATTGACGTCATACTGTCGTTCTGGATCGATTATGAACAACGATTTCAGTAGATACACGTTCAGGTCTGGACGCTTGCTCCATAGTGGCACGGGCGGATCGATTCAGATAGGAGGGCGCATGCCATCCTCGATCAGTTTCAGTTGGATCTTGATCCAATCCTCCTTAATCTTGTTCAACATGCCGGATTGCTTGTGACGTTCGACATTCCTTGTGAGTCCCTCATACGTTATGAAATCATATTTTTTATATATCTAAATTTTGATTGTTTAAGTATTTTATGTCATGAAAACATGAATATAACTCCATATCCCCAATGATGAATATGAAAACTAAAACAAAATAGTGACAGGGCAAAAATCTAAGTTACTTTGGATCACGGGTGTTAATTTGTATTTGGGCAATGAGTTGTTATGCCAGAACTCGCATGTTAGCAAAGTGTTGATTTTTCTGATGGTTTTCTGATTTAATTCTTCATTGATACATTGGACGAGTATTATTTGCATAGCTGGGCAGAATAAGATTGGGTCTTTATTTAACCATTGGGTTTCGATGTAAATGTTTACCTATTAGTAATAAGATATTATATGGGATAGTGTTCAGCGGTGGAGACCATTCTTTAATTCAATCTAGTATTTGGTGACCGACTCTCTCCCTCTTGCTCTCAGTTATCTCGCCGCTAGGGGTATTCTCTTCCTTCTTCTCCTCCTCACTGCTTCTCCTCTTTCACTCTTCAATTCACAAAATTTTGCTATATCGTTTAACAGCTGGTTATATCAGGAGTTAAAAAGGGTATTTTTGCTTGGCTTAGGCGTTCTCGAGGCTCACAGAGTTGCATTTTTGGGTTGAAATAATGATCTGGTTCTCCTGTTACTGCTTCACTGTAAGCTTCTTCTCGTATTCATTTCATACTCCAGGCTTTTTCTAAGTTGGATGAGCCTTGCGCTGTCAGACCTTGTCGAGTGGTTTTAACGACATAAGAGTGGTGATCGACAAGGGTTTCTTTTGGTCAATTTCTGCCTCTTTCTTATGAAAATAAGTATGAGTCCTAGCATGAGATTGGGATGGCTGAAAAGTTTTTGGATAGTGATTAGTACTCAGATTGTGTGTTGTAAGCCACATATATGATTTATATTCTTTATTTCTCCTAGATGTGGATGTTAGAACACTATAAGATTTTGAGTTTTTCCCAAAGTTAATTTGCAAAGTAGGAGCCTTGGGGTACCCTATTCTGTGGAAATGGCTTTGGGGAAGCTATTACTATTCCTCCCAATATCAGTTCACTTATGCCCAACTACTTCTTATTCATGTGGGTACTGTTATGGTAATGTTTTCGTGAGGTTGCATCTAATATTGATCGGTTTTGTCTAATCCTGCTGTGAGTTACCTTGTTGCCGATTGTTGCTAGGCACCCTATTTTTTTGTTATGGCCCAGAAAGGGGATAGTTGGGCTTAACTTGGTTGGATAGAGTTTAGTCAACCCTAATGGTTATCGTTATAGCTTCAATGTGATGCAAACCCGATAAAATGACACTTAATGATACAATTCCAAAACAGGTCGCGAAGGATGGCATCCCAAGGAAAACATGACAATGTGGTGGGGCGTGACACTGGGAAGGAAAACGTAACAGTGAGATGTACTTTTTTTTGTTTATGCTCTATTATATGCATTTATATTGTGGTATGAGGTACTATGAAGGATAATATCACTGAACACGATACTAGCTATTATGTATGGCCTTGACAAAGGCAAACATGCGAATGAAATTCTGAGGGGGATAAAATTACTAATAAATTAATGATTATGTTAAGGGTATGATAGAAACTGAAAGTGCATAAATGATGTTGAAGGATGCCAAATCAGTCGTCCGAAAGGCATAGACGCGTGTTGAACATATTGATTTGGATACTGAAACCCCTAGGAGTCGGGCCTAAAAATTGAAAATTAAATACAGATACTGATATTGTACAACTACCCTTAACATTATCTTAAACAATAGAAATAATTATGGAACGTTTGAAATGCTGATATAAAAATTTCATTACTGCTTGTTCATCGTTGACATTACTATTATATAACATTTGCCTTTACAGATTATTTTCATAACTGAATAGTCATAATTGATAATGTTGTTATATAATCACTAATATCTTGCTAATCTTAACCCTTTATGTATGTTTGTACAGCCAGCAAATTAAAAAGGTATTTTCTCGCTTAGTCTTTATAAAAGACTAATGGTTTCATCTCTAACATGTATAGGCACAGGGAAGACGCAAGTTAGCCATCGCTAGAAGGGTAACTAAAGGACATCTTGACTAAGATATTATGGAAACATTTAGCCTCTTTTATTGTACACAGTGCTAGATGTTTCTTTCATATGATGTACATAGAACACTGTTGGAGACTTATCAGATTGTAATAAACATATAGTAAACGTTGTGTGAACAAATATGAAAATATAGTGTCTATGTTAGTTGTTTACACTCTTTGTTAATTAATAGTTGTATTATAATTTAGTTTATTGTTGCATAACATGCTTCCTATATTATGTCATGCTATTAATGTTGATTGTGGCGGACTCCGGGCCGTTATAATTTAGTGGTATCGGCAGAGGTTTTACCAAAGCCTGACCACAATGAGTGTATACATACTTAGACCGGCCAATTGTCGACTCATGAACATGTATTGGATTCAGTTAAGTCTCATGAAACCAACTGATCAATTCATATTTTGTGTTAAGGTACCTTTGCATATTACGCAAGAAGCGATGTCTGCAGGTAATGACATGACACAACAAGAACATTCGCAGCAGGAGCACCTGTCAGTGGAGCAGACTGTGCATCCACCAGTTGAGCCACCAGTGCAACCTCAGTTGAGATACTTTGCACATATCTTGGCAGAAGCTATTAAAATGGTGCGGGACATCCCTCCAGCAATATCGTCTGTAGAGTCAATTATGCCATCGCAACAGAGACATTTTGATGTGGATGTAAAATAATTTTTAGAATTGAAGCCGCCTAGGTTTAGGGGTGGTCTATTGCCTATGGAGACAGAAGACTGGATTTCATCAATAGAAACAATATTTGAGGGGATGCTTTGCCCAGAGGAGCAAAAAGTGGGCTTGGTCACTTTTCTTCTTGAAGGGGAGGCTAAGAGGTGGTGATTAAATGTTCGTGGATGGTTATCTAGTCAAGGGCATGGTAGTATCACTTGGAGCTCTTTTATATAGGAATTCATAGGATGGTTTGTGCCTGAATCAGAGAAGAAGCTACTTTAAGATAAGTTATTACGTTTGATACAGGGTCCCCTCTTCGTACTCGAGTATGAAACCGAGTTCGCCAATCTAGCATTTTATGCTGAAGTTTTTGTGCCAAATGAAAAAGAGAGGCGCCGTCGATTTCAAGAGGGCCTACGGGATAGTATTCGGGCAATATTAGCACCTCTTGAAATTAAGGAGTATGGGGCCTTGGTGCAGAAAGCTCAGTTGATGGAGATAGATGCAGAGAAGACACAGAAGAGAAGAGAATTTGAAAAAAAAGAGATCTCAGTGGACTGCAACTAAAGAGCTCTAAAATAAATCATGTACTTCGTGGAAATCAAGTGATTCAGGGAAACGACCTCGTCCGATAGAGAGTAACAGTGTTATGCAGCCTCAAGTTCAGGAACAAAAGTGTGGGAAGTGTGGCAAGGCACACAAAGGGCAATGCTTAGTGAGAAAAAATGTATGCTATTTATGTCGTCAGCCTGGGAATCGACAACAGGAATGTCCTAAAATGAAGGAAGGAGACAATAGTTCGAGGAGGTTTTCAGCTCCTAAAGGTCAAAAAGTTTATCAGATGAATGTTTCAAAGGAAAGTGAATCTCTTGCCTCCACCTCAGCTCCAGTGGGAACATCAGTAGAAGTACGTCGCGTGCAACCTCGTGTGTTCAATTTGAGCCAACAAGAGGCTATCAAAGATGACATCGTGGTGACAGGTATGATTTATGCTTATGGTCACCTGATAAAAGTTTTATTTGATATTGGTGCTAGCCACTCTTTTCTATCCACTGGCTTACTGAGCACTATTTCAGCAAAACCATATTCAACACGAGATATTTTTCACGTCACCTTGCCAAATAATCAAATAGTTCCCATCCAACAACGAGTAGTACTTTCATTTGAATTGAACGATAAAACCTTTGTGATGGACTTGGTGGTTTTACCACTTACTGAATTTGATATGATGTTGGGAATGGACTGGCTAGTCCAGCATGAGGCGATAATTAATTGTAAGAGAAAGGAAGTGACGGTGAAGTCCGTATATCAAAGTATAACTATTTTGCAAGGTGAAAGTTTTGTTTTTAAGGCTAGCTTTACACCTAGAGGGGGGGGGGGGTGAATAGGTTTTTGTATATGTTTAAGTTTTCTAATCTGTTTATTAGATTACTATGTCTGTTGATTAGATTAAATCAGCTTTCAAGAACATTCATAGACGACACATCAAATTTATAGTGGTTCCCCAATCTTGGGTACATCCACTGTCCCTCTGCGCCCATCTAATAGTGTGTTAGATTCGGCTCTCCCTCCAGAACTCAGCTACTTAATAGCTTACAACACTGATCCCGTAGGACCACACACAGGTCACACAGTCCAACAACTTAGGCACTAAGACAACCCAGTCATAAAGACCTATCACCTGGCACAAAGCCAAACACATAGGTCACTAAGACCCAGCCTTTATAGAAGAGGCTTACAAATCCCAAATTCACAAAGAATCTTTACAGAAAACAGAAATGAATAATGTGATGTTTAGACACCAAAGAAAGCTCTGTGTCTCCTTCTTGGACTGAGCAGATATCATATCCAAGATATTGTTGTTGAAGACAATATGTAGGCAGTTGAATCTCTCTTCAAATGGCTTCCTTTTTCCCTGCAGAACTTGTAGGTCTGCTAGCTTTAGAACAGCGTCTGATCCTACTGATGCAGATGGGGATTGCTTCAGCTATCTCTTTCCCAACAAGGTTCTCTGTACTGAACAACTTCTCCAAGCTCGATGAAAAATGGTGAGGAAGAAGATGAAGTTCAACCGCACTTTCTGTTTTCAGAAAACCTAGACCAGGAATCCTTGATTGCTCAGGCCGATTTGCTTCTTTTTATTCTCGGAAGGCCAATTGGACAGTGGGTCCCACCACCAAGATTGATGGCCGAGATTTAGCTAATTCAGCCCATGCTTTCCATTAATTCCTGCTTCAACGGCTCTTTGCTGTGAGTGGGCCCCAACACTTAATGATGAAATAATCCTTGGTAATTGCAGAAGATATCAACAACTGGCCCCACCAACGTCTCTGGCACCATTTCCGTAATATTTGAATTTTGGTTGACTTTTAAATTTGCTGACGTCAGCATGACTCAACATCTGTGGACTTAGCCAAAATTCAATCATTAATTCCAAAGGCATTGAGTGAATAGGTTTCACTCAATGCCATAACACTTAAACAACATTCTGTCTGTCTAGGTATTGGGCTCGACGAACTCTGAGCTCCGTTTGACGAATGACAAGCTCAGTTCGACAATAACATAAAAATCAGTTTGACGAACTGCGAGCTCAGTTCGACAAATGCTGAGCTCAGGTCGACGGATCTGAGCTCGACGAAATTATAAAGTCAGTTCGATGGACTGTAGACTTAGCTCGACATTTTGTTAAACTCAGTTCGACGAACATTAGGCTCAGTTCGACGATCGTTGAGCTCAGGTTGACGAAGCTGAGCTCGACAAAATCATAAAGTCAGTTTGATGAACTGTAGACTTAGCTCGACGTTTTGTTAAACTCAGTTCGACGAACACCATGCTCAGTTCGACGAATGTTGAGCTCAGGTTGACGAAGCTGAGCTCGACGAAATCCAAACTATCCACGCATTTGGGCTTAGCCAAATTTCTTCTTCAAGGCATTGATAGCATCGAGAGCATTGAGAGAGCATGCCTCACTCAACGCCTTTTACCTTAGCAAAAATTTCTGTGCCTTCGCGTTGAGAGAGTAAGCTCCACTTAATGCCAAACTACTTAACAGAATTTTTGTTATCTGGCATTGAGATAGTAAGCTACTATCAACGCCCTTTGCCTTGGCGTTGAGAGAGTAAGCTCCACTCAATGCCAAACTACTTAACAGAATTTTTGTAATCTGGCGTTGAGTGAGTAAGCTACACTAAATGCCTGTGGACTTAGTCAAATTTTTGCTCAACATTTCTGTGGAGTTGACTGGCACATCAACACTCAACGCTTTGAGCTGTATTGCGTTGAGTGAGTAGACCACACTCAACGCTTGTGGGCTTGGCCACATTTTCAGCCAATTTATCTAGGCTTAGACTGACTCAGCCTGACTCATAGACTTTTGCTATATGTTATTGAGTGAGTAGACTACACTCAACGCTTTTGTAATTAGCCATCTTTTTGTCTATCTTTCAGTTAGGCTGAGATAGTCTCAATGCTATATGTTTTATGGCGTTTAGTGAGTAGACTACACTCAACGCTTTTGTACTTAGGTAAATTTCTACTAGACAATATTGAATCCATACCTCTGGTGTTGAGTGATCTTGCTCCACTCAATGCCTGTGGACTTAATCAATTTTTGTGTTGTGTCCAACAACTACTTCTTGTGTCCACATGTCCAATCAATATGAAATGCACTAACCTCCACTCAAGAACTCAAATGCACATCAAATACAATTGATGCATGTGACATTGACCTATTTGACTTCTCACAAATCAGGGATATTGGGAACAATGGACCCAACAATCTCCCCCTATTTGAAGAAGTCAAAACCTCATTTCTGTCCTTGGTCAATGGCACACACAACCTATACAACAAAAAAATAAGTATGGAAATTTTGATAAGCTATGAGTATGTGTACCTCATTTACTTACTCCCCTGTTTTGCTACACAGTGTTTATCCTTCCTAGAGTGCCACATTACTTTCTTTCCCCTTTGACATCTCTCCCACTTGCTATGACTCGCCCTTGCTAGGACCTTCTCTCTTCTCTTCTCTTCTCTCCCTCTTTTTAACTTCTGCAGAATAGGCTGATGGGGGGGGGGGGGCTGGCCTTCCCATTGGCCGACCTTCTTTCTTTTATCAAGAGTAGCTTACTCCCCCTCAGTAGAAGCATCAGTGAACTGATACTAATGGGGAGTCTGTATGTCCAGCAAGAGGAACAATACATGTACACAAAAAAATAATATAAGAGGGAGTGCCTGAAGCTATGCCAAGTTCAATAACCCAAGTCAAATTTGAGAGTGTTGAACTTTGCTTCATCTAATGGCTTAGTGAAGATATCATCCACTTGCTTGTCTGTGGGGACAAACTTAAGGCTGATGTCTTTTTTCTCCACATGCTCCCTGATAAAATAATATCTTATTTCTATATGCTTAGTCCTGCTATGTGAGACTACATTCCTAGCAATAGAAATAACACTTGTAGAATCACAGTAAAGAGGAGTTCTACTTAACTGCAGGTTGTAATCCTGGAGCTGATGTTGGATCCACAGCAGCTGAGCACAGCAGCTGCCTGCTGATATAAATTCTAACTCAGCAGTGGATATAGCCATACTAGTTTGCTTCTTGCTGCTCCAAGAAACCAGCCTTCTTCCTAAGAACTGACAGGTTCTAGTAGTGCTTTTCCTGTCTTCTTTGCAACATGCAAAATCTGCATTTGAAAATCCCGTTAGATAAAAATCCCTATTTCTAAGGTACCATATGCCAAGATCTGGTGTGCCCTTAAGATACCTCAAGATTCTCTTTACAATAGAGTAATGAGATTCTTTAGAGCATGCCTGATACCTAGTACAGACACATGTGACATACATGATGTCAGGCCTACTAGCAGTTAGGTTTAGAAGGGAGACAATTATCACTCTATACAAAGACTCATCAATAGCTTTCCCTGCCTCATCTTTGCCTATTGTCATACTTGATCCCATGGGAGTTCTCATGGTGGAGGCATTCTCCATACCATACTTTTTGATTAGCTCCCTGGTGAACTTGGACTGGGATATGGACAAGCCATCATCAGTCTGACTTACTTGGAGTCCCAAGAAGAACTTGAGCTCACCCATGCTGCTCATTTCAAACTTCCCTTGCATAAGTTTAACAAACTTTCTGCAAAGGTTGTCATCAGTAGATCCAAAGATAATTTCATCGACATATATATGGACTAGGCTTGCCCTTTGATTCCCTTAGAAATAGGTTCTTGTCTATCTTCCCCCTTGAGAATTTATTCTCAATGAGGAAGCTGGACAAGGTTTCATACCAAGCCCTAGGGGATTGCTTTAGCCTATATAGAGCTTTCCTAAGCTTATACACAAAATTAGGAGAGTTAGGATCTACAAAACCTGGTGGCTGAGCCACATATACTTCCTCTTTGAGGTCCCCATTCAGGAATGCTGATTTGACATCCATCTGGTAGAGTCTGAATCCCTGATGGGTAGAAAATGCAAGGAAGATCCTTATGGCTTCCAGCCTGGATACTGGGGCAAAGGTCTGGTCAAAGTCTATGCCCTCTTCTTGTCTGTAGCCTTTAGCCACCAGTCTAGCCTTATTCTTAACAATAATGCCATCTTGATCGAGCTTGTTCATGTAGATCCACTTAGTCCCTATGATATTTTGTCCTTGAGGTCTGGGGACCAATTTCCAGACCTTACATCTCTTGAATTGGTCTAGTTCTTCCTCCATTTCTCCAATCTAGAATTGCTCCTTGATTGCTTCTTCAAACTTATTTGGCTCTTCAATAGATAGGAAGCTTGAGTAGAGAGTTGTATTCATACTACTGCTTCTGGTCTGGACCCCATGATGTGCATCATCAATGATTTGGTGAACTTGATGGTCCCTTAGATTCCTGGAAGCTGGAGGCAATCTAGCTGCAGCTTGCTGATCTTCAGGGTTTTCAGCTAGCTGGTCTTCACTTTCTTCAGGTATGTCTTCCCCTTCTCTTGGAATAGGCAGTCCATCATCATTTTCCTGGACTGTGGGGGTAGCTTCCTTGATGGTTAGCTTGTCCATCATCTTCTCTGTACCTGCAATACTAGAAGAGTAGGAGCTTGTTAGCTCACAGTTAACCATGTTGGATTCATCAAATACAACATGCATTGACTCTTCTACAACTTGGGTAGTTAAGTTATAGATTCTATATGCCTTACTATGAGTGTTGTACCCAATAAAGATCCCTTCATGGGACTTGACAACAAACTTAGTTAAATGGACTTTTCCATTGGTGAGCACATAAAACTTGCAACCAAAGATCCTGAAATAGCTCAGGTTTGGTTTTCTACCCTTCAAGATCTCATAGGGAGTCTTCTTGTGGCTCTTGGTGATAGAAGCCCTATTAAGCACATAACATGCAGTGTTAACTACCTCAGCCCAGAAGTATTCTGGGAGAGATGAGTCACTTAATAAGGTTCTACCAGCCTCTATGAGAGTCCTATTTTTCCTCTCAACAATTCTATTTTCCTGGGGTGTTCTAGGAGAGGAAATTTCTTGATGAATCTCTTGCTCTTCACAGAACCTTATCATGCACTCAGACTGAAACTCAGTCCCATGGTCACTTCTGATTTTGACCACAGTTCTGTTGAATTCATTCTGAATTTGCTTGATAAATGTCTGAAAGACATTAGGGGTTTCAGATTTCTTACTTATGAAGAACACTCAGGAAAATCTGGAAAAGTCATCAACAACCAAAAGGGTGTAGACTTTCCTACCTTGACTTTGAATTGACATAGGACTAAACAGATCCATATGCAAGAGGTATAAGGACCTCACTGAATCTTTGGAGCCAATGCTCTTGAAGGAGGTCTTAGTCTGTTTTCCCTTTTGGCATGCAGATCAGATACCCTCCTTAGTGCATATAAACTTAGGCCCATTCCTATCCAGCTCTTTGCTGAATAGGTTACCTATGGTACTATAATTTAGATGGACTAGCCTCTTGTGCCATTGGACATAGGAAGAGCCTTTCTCATCTGCAACTAGACATACAGGTGAGTCTTTGCTAGAGCACAAAAAATCTAAACAATACACATTTCCACTCCTAGTGCCTGTTAAGATTACCTCTTGGTCACTTAACCTCCTAATTTGACACTCATCCTTGTGGAATACCGTGTCATAGCCAAGATCACAGAGTTGGCTAATGCTTATCAGGTTGTGTTGCAACCCTTTACATAGGATACTCTAGTGATAGTGACTATATCATTAGAGATCTTACCATAACCTCTAGTCAGCCCTTTTTTGACCCACCAAATATGACCTTTGGTCCATTCTTTATAGGAAAATAGTCCTTCAATATGCTCCTTGTTCAAGTCATGTGACTGGAACATCCACTGTCTAAGTACAATATAGGGGTATGGACACTTGGACTATCCTGCAAAACATAAATCAGTTAACCTTAGGACCCCAATTTTTATTGGGTCCTTGGTGCATGTTAGGCTGAAAATAATACTACCTGCTTGCAGCTTTTCTGACAGGCAAGTTGACATTTGCTCTTTGTACACTATGATTATGCCAGCAATCAATGTCAAAGTCGCCTACCTTGACGCAACACCAACATTTATTGATGTTGTACCTTCTCTTTGGAGCAGGTCTAGTGGCTGTGTTAACAACATCTCTAGCTCTAGAAGGAGTAGCAGTAGTCTTGTTCCATGGTTTCCCAGTCCCAGTCTGACAAGTGGTTGGTCTGGAAGTATAAGTGCTTGGGACATGTTGAGCCCTTCTAGCAGCAGCTTTCTTTTCAGACAGCATGCTCTTGATGGTCTCAGAGATGCCCAGGTCTGGTCTACTGACATCCTTGCCCTTTGTCTTAGACTGGGCTGGAGGAATTTGAGAACAAGCTGCAGCTTTACCCTTGACTGAAGGGGCTATAGCACCTAACACAAAAGGTCCAGGATGAGCCATTTGTATTTTCTCATGGGCATTAGCTCTTTTGCTGTAGAAGCCACCATTTTGTGGAACATCTTTGTTCACACAAGATGGTTTAACATGATTCCAGTGACCATAAATACTCTCATAGTCTTGGTTGTTTGAAGGAAACTGAACTTTATTGAACTTAACAGGAGCCTTAGAGGATAGTGGCTCCACTTGAGCTTTGCCCTTTCCCTTGGGTTTAGCAACTCTTGTCCTTCCCTTGAATCCCAACCCTTTCTTTCCCTTTTGGGAGGAGAATGAGTCTGTCAAGGGCAACACTGTGTTAGGCTTGGAGTAGGTAGCCACTAGTTCCCTCTACTTTTGGAGCCTTCCCTCAAGATTCCTGATATGGTTGTTCTTGAAGGTTATGTTGCACATATGAAGGATTGTAACATTCTTCAGTTTGCTGACTTTTTGAGTCATCAGATCCAGAAAGTTTGCTAAATCTAAAGCAACAAGTTTTAAAAAGGCAATTTCCTGAGCCTGCTGCTTGGCTAGGAGCTTGCTCTTCTTAAAAGTATGTAGAAGTGCACCATAATTATCAATCAATTGATTGATGTCTCCCTCAGATTCTAATCCATCATCATCACTTGATGCAGAGGCACGAGAATCTGGAACACATTCATAATCTGAACATACAGAGCGAGTGACAGAATTTATCTTGCTTGAAGCAGGCTGATTCTGGATGATTTCTTCATCTGACCTGGCCATCAGCCCAAGTCAGCAGCTGTCTTCTTTAGAATCCTCCTTTGAATCACCATCTGATCGTGATAGAGGGGCCCTATCTTCAATCCTGATAGAAGGATGCACCTCCTCAGCTTCTTCTTCTAAAGCAGCCAGCCTTTTGATGCAGTCTGCTTCAACATCTCCTTCTTTAGTAGAGTACAACACAATGTAGGCTTCTTCTTCTTCTGAATCTGATGAGGGGGAGTCAGCCCAGCTCTTTTGCTTTTTGGCAATGAGGGATTTCTCCTTCTTGCCTTTTTGCTGGCGATCCTTCTTCTCACCATGTTCCTTCCTTTTGACTGGGCAGTTGGCTATCACATGCCTAAGTTTTCTGCAATGATAGAAAGTCATGTTAGAGGAAACATACCTGTCCTCCTTAGAGGATTTTCTCCTGCCCTTGTTGTAGTCATCCTTAGGATGAGAGGAGGAGGAAGGCCTGCCTCTCTAGTTCTTCTTCTTCAGGAACTTCTGGAATTGCCTGGTGAAGGAAGCAAAGATTTCATCAGACCATTGACAGTCTGATGTGCTTTCCTCTGATTTTTCAGACTCAGATTCAACATCTCTCCTTGGTGGAGAGGAAGACTTCCTTCTGCTTCTGCTGGAGCCTTTAGCTTTGAATGCCATAGACTTGTCCCTTGCCTGAGGCCTATTATTGTTCTCCTCATCTTTCCTGGCAGCCAGCTCCATCTCACATGAAAGCAGCTTTCCAAAAAGGGTGTGAGGAGCTGTTTCACCCAGCTTTGCCACTTCTATTATGACACAGATTTTTGTGTCCCAATCTTTAGAGAGAGATCTAAGGAACTTGTCATTCAGCTCATAGTGACTGAAAACTCTTTCATAAGTCTTCAGCTCATTCACAATCCTAAAGAACTTCTCATAACAGATGGTTATGTTGTCCCCCTTGATTGCCTGAAAGCCTCATACTCTTGGTTGAGCATGGACTTCCTGTCATCTCTGACGTTATCTGTACCTTCCATGTAAATCACAAGTGTTTCCCACATTTCCTTTGCTGTTTTGCAATGGATCAGATTCTGTAGTGTAGAATCATCCACAACAATCATGATGATATTCACTGCCCTCTTGTCTATTGAGGCTAGGGCCAACTCATCATTGGTCATCTCATCATAAGTCTTAGGGGACTTGACATTGACATCCAGTGCAGAGACCTTCATTGGGATGAAAGGTCCTTCTTCAACTGTAATGTACATTCTAGGATCAACAGCTTCCATAAACTGCCTCACCATTACTTTCCCGATGCCAAAGTTTTCCTTCATACAGATTGGAAGTCTTACAACACTCAGCTCCCTATTGGTCATTCCTGAACCCATGAAGACAGACTTCTAGCTAACCTTGGAGATCTACTCAGACTGTTAAGCCTTTAAAGTGCAACCTCCCTCTAATACCACTTGAAAGTCTTGTTTTCAACTTTAGCTTTACACCTAGAGGGTGGGGGGGGGGGGGTGAATAGGTTTTTTTCTCTGTTTAAGTTTTCTAATCTATTTATTAGATTACTAAGTCTGTTGATTAGATTAGATCAGCTTTCAAGAACATTCACAGACGACGCAACAAATTTATAGTGGTTCCCCAATCTTGGGTACATCTATTGTCCCTCTGCGCCTATCTAACAGTGTGTTAGATTCGGCTATCCCTCAAGAACTTAGCTACTTAATAGCTTACAACACCGATCCCGCAGGACCACACACATGTCATACAGACAACCAACTTAGGCACTAAGCCAACCCAGGTCACAAAGACCTATCACCTGGCACAAAGCCAAACACACAAGTCACTAATACCCAACCTTTATAGTACAGGCTTACAAATCTCAAATTCACAAAAAATCTTTATAGAAAACAGAAATGAAGAATGTGATATTTAGACACCAGAGCAAACTCTATGTCTCCTTCTTCTTGGACTGAGCAGATATCAGATCCAAGATATTGCTGTTGAAGGCAATATGTAGGCAGTTGAATCTCTCTTCAAACAACTTCCTTTTTCCCTGCAAAACTTGTAGGTCTGCTAGCTTCAGAATAGCTTCTGATCCTGCTGATGCAGATGGGGATTGCTTCAGCTATCTCTTTCCGAGCAAGGTTCTCTGTACTGAACAACTTCTCCAAGCTCGACAAAAAATGGCGAGGAAGAAGATAAAGTTCAGCAGCACTTTCTATTTTAAAAAAACCTAGACCAGGAATCTTTGATTGCTCAGGCCGATTTGCTTCTTTTTATTCTCTGAAGGCCAATTGGGTAGTGGGTCCCATCACCAGGATTGATGTCCGAGATTTAGCCAATTCAGCCCATGCATTCCATTAATTCCTGCTTCAACAGCTCTTTGCAGTTAGTGGGCCCCAACACGTAATGATGAAATAATCCTTGGTAATTACAAAAGATATCAACAGCTGGCCCCACCAACGTCTCTGGCACCATTTCCGCAACATTTGAATTTTGGTTGACTTTTGACTTTGCTAACGTCAGCATTACTGAGCATCTGTGGACTTAGCCAAAATTCAATCATTAGTACCAAAGACGTTGAGTGAGTAGGTATCACTCAACCCCACAACACTTAGACAACATTCTGTCTATCTAGGTATTGGGCTCGACAAACTCTGAGCTACGTTCGACGAATGACAAGCTCAGTTCTACTATAACATAAAAATCAGTTTGACGAACTGCGAGCTCAGTTCGACAAATGCTGAGCTCAGGTCGACGGACCTGAGCTCGACGAAATTATAAAGTCAGTTCGATGGACTGTAGACTTAGCTCGACATTTTGTTAAACTCAGTTCGACGAACATTAGGCTCAGTTCGACGATCGTTGAGCTCAGGTTGACGAAGCTGAGCTCAAAAAAATCATAAAGTCAGTTCGATGAACTGTAGACTTAGCTCGACGTTTTGTTAAACTCAGTTCAACGAACACCAGGCTCAGTTCGACAAACGTTGATGTCAGATCGACGAAGCTGAGCTCGACGAAAGCCAAACTATCCACGCATTTGGACTTAGCCAAATTTCTGCTTCAAGGCGTTGATAGCGTCAAGAGCGTTGAGAGAGCTTGCCTCACTCAACGCTTTTTGCCTTAGCAAAAATTTCTTTGCCTTGGCGTTGAGAGAGTAAGCTCCACTGAACCCCAAACTAAACAGAATTTCTGTTATCCGGCGTTGAGAGAGTAAGCTACACTCAACGCCTTTTTCCTTGGCGTTGAGAGAGTAAGCTCTACTCAATGCCAAACTACTTAACAAAATTTCTGTTATCTAGCATTGAGTGAGTAAGCTACACTCAACGCCTATGGACTTAGTCAAATTTTTGCTCAACATTTCTGTGGAGTTGACTGGCACAATAACACTCAACGCTTTGAGCTGTATGACATTGAGGGAGTAGACCACACTCAACGCTTGTGGACTTGGCCATATTTTCAGCCAATTTCTCTAGGCTTAGACTAACTCAGCCTGACTCACAGCCTTTTGCTGTATGACATTGAGTGAGTCGACTACACTCAATGCTTTTGTACTTAGCCATCTTTTTGGCTATCTTTCAGTTAGGCTGAGATAGTCTCAACGCTATATGTTATATGACATTGAGTGAGTAGACAACACTCAACGCTTTTGTACTTAGACAAATTTCTACTAGACAATATTGAATCCATACCTCTGGTGTTGAGTGAGCTTGCTCCACTCAACGCCTGTGGACTTATTCGATTTTTGTGTTGTGTCCAACAAACACTTCTTATGTCCACATGTCCAATCAATATGAAATGGACTAACCTGCACTCAAGAACTCAAATGCACATTAAATACAGTTGATGTGTGTGACATTGACCTGTTTGACTTCTCACAAATCAGGGACATTGGGAACAATGGACCCAACACAAGGGTTAGGTGAGGTGTCCAAAATGTTGATATCCGCCCTGAAGGCATTTAAGAAAATCCGGAAAGGATGCGAAGCTATATTGGTAATGGTCAAAGGAACGACAGCGGAAAAGAGATATATCAAAACGGTACCTGTGGTACATGAATTTCGGGAACTTTTTCCCGAAGAACTCCCAGGACTTCCTCCTAGAAGAGAAGTCGAGTTTGAAATTCAATTGGAAGAAGGAGCGAGACCAGTTACAAAGACACCATATTAGATGGCTCCAAAAGAGCTCGCCGAATTGAAATTTCAGTTGCAGGAATTAATAGACAAAAATTTTATTCGGCCTAGCATGTCTCCATGGGGAGAACCAGTATTATTTGTAAAGAAGAAAGAGGAGACATTGCGGTTATGCGTGGATTATCGCGAAATGAATAAATTGACAGTGAGAAACAATATCCTTTGCCACGTATAGAGGATTTATTTGATCAACTTGTAAATGCAAAAGTGTTTTCACAAATGGACCTGAGGTCATTTTATCATCAACCGCGGATTAAAGAGGAGGATATTTTCAAAACTGCTTTTAGCATAAGATATGGACATTATGAATTTGTGGTAATGCCTTTTGCGCTAACCAATGCTACTACAACATTCATGGATATGATGAACCGAATCTTTAAGGACCATCTGGATAAATTCATCATTGTTTTTATTGACGATATCCTAATTTATTCCACATCTAAGGAAGAACACACTCAATATTTGAGGTTAGCATTGCAGCAATTGAAGGAAAGTCAACTATATGCAAAATTTTCGAAATGTGAGTTCTAGTTTAAAGAAGTGTCATTTTTGGGGCAGATAATAACAAAATATGGTTTATCAGTTGATCATGCAAAAATTGACTCGATCCTTCACTGGCCACAACCTACAAATGTGACAAACGTGCGGAGTTTTCTTGGGTTGACAGGGTATTATTGAAGATTTGTTAAAGATTTCTCCAAGACTTCCTTACAATTGACACAATTAACATGTAAGAATATTCCTTTTAAATAGAATGAGAATTGTCAACTCGCTTTTGACGCATTAAAAGAAAGGTTAACTACAAGGAGGTGACGGTTTTTGAGTTCTGCCACTCCATTTTGTTCTGAGGTATAAACGCAACTGGTTTGATGAACAATCCCATGTTGCATACAAAAAGAGGAAAAAGCTTGACTAACATACTCTTTTGCATTATCAGAGCGTAAGATTTTAATGGAAACATCAAACTGATTTTTAATTAAATGATAAAAGGATGTCCATACATCAAAAAGTCTAGAGCGTTCTTGTAAGAGATATACCCAAGTACATCGAGAGAAGTCATCAATGAAAGTAACAAAATAAGAACTTCCCCGACCAACGGTGAGGGTAGGAGCAGGACCCCAGATGTCGGAGTGAACAAGATCAAATGGATGGGTAGAACCAGTGGCGGAACTAGGATTTGAAAACCGCCCGAGCCCAATAAATTTTAACATACATTTTATTGAAAGTAGAAGAAGATAACAGAACATTAAAAAAACTTACAGATCAACAAGCGACTTTACGTTGACACATTCACAAAACAAAATTACAAACACTGAGAGGAAGAGATCGTTACCCTTGGTGCGTTTTTATCTCCGCTATTGCGATTTCCGCAACCACCTCTCCACCTCCAGTCACTCTGTAAGGAGGAGGATCCCACCGGGAAAGCTCAAACTCTGTAAATTTTTCTCAAACTCTGTAAATTAAGCAGTAAGCCAATTAACCAAAACGTGCCAAACACTACAGCCTACAGGAAACTCATACAGTCACAATGAAATCTGTACTGAAACAGTCCAGATTTCAGTTGTGAAATCTGGACTGAAGAGTCCAGATTTCACAACTGAAATTTGGGCTGAAACAGTCCAGATTTCATTGTGAAATCTGGACTGTTTCAGTCCAGATTTCACAATGAAATCTGGATTGTTCAGTCCAGATTTCAGTTGTGAAATCTGGACTGAACAGTCCAAATTTCACAACTGAAATCTGGACTGAACAGTCCATATTTCACAACTGAAATCTTGACTATTCAGTCCAGATTTCAGTTGTGAAATCTGGACTGAAACAGTCCAGATTTCACAATTAAATCAACATCCTCTTTGTTGGATCCTTAGTTGATTTGGTCTAGGTTCACTGACTTAGGATGTGGCCCATCTTGTATAGCCATGGTCAATTTGTGTTCTAGAGTCTAGGTTAAGTTCTTAGGCTTAACTCCAGATGGACCAGCTTTCAACGAGACCCTCAGAGACTCCAGACTCACAAGTTTTTCAAGACTAAGTAAAGTGAGTTCGACGTTCGTCGAACTCAGCTCGACGAAAGGAGTTTTGCGCTCGACGATCGTGAGACAATTCTTAGTGCTGAGCTCGACGATCTATGTTCTCTGTTCGATGAAAACTCAGTTTCTACATTAAGCTAAAGTCAGGAGGACTTCAAATTTTTCTAAGTCCAGCTTCATGCTTCGGTCGACGAATTATATTCTGAGCTCGACGAACTTGGACCTCAAGTTCACAGCTTCTCAAGTCGACGAAGTCAGCTTGTCAGGTCGACGAATGCTAAACTCTACTCAACGATTTCTGGACTCAGAGAATCTGTGTTGAAACCTAGGGTTTGTGTCGACACCAGTCAACTTGTGTCAACACCAGGATTTCAGTCGACACCAACTTGTGTCGACACCAGGATTTCAGTCGATACCAACTTGTGTCGACACCAGGATTTCAGTCGACACCAACTTATGTCGACACCAGAGGATTTGTGTCGACACCAAGATCAATCTGTCGACACCAACTTATGTCGACACAGCATTTCAACAGATGCAAGATATTTTGTCTAAGTCCAGAACTTTTCTCAGCTCGACGAATTTGATTCTCAGCTCGACGAATGAAGAATGTCTGTTAGATGAATGAATATTGTCTGGTCGATGAACTCTCTCTAGCTTAGCTCGACGAACTCAAGCTCAGCTCGACGAACACAAGTTCAGCTCGATGAATTGTGTCCTATGTTCGACGAATCCAGATTAGGTTTTCTTCAAGGTTCCCGTTCCGTTTCTTGGCGCTGATTCCTGAACCTTTAATGCCAGATCTTCTCGGAATGTTACCATTAGAACGTGCATTGACTATGGACGATCACATGCCATTTTCCATGGGACTGTTAGGAAAGTCATTGATTGCTGATTCTTTCCAAGGCCGACGGTAATTACTGCTCGACATTCAAAAGTTTGAATATTCCTCAGTCAGTAAAAAAGATACAACAGATACACAAAAAATAGAGACACAGTAAGAGAGAACAGAATCAAGCAGAGTTCAAGATTCACCATACAGAAAACAATCTGACAGATACTCTGAAGCTACAGAAGAACAAAACATTCTCAAATCTAAAGTTCTTGACTGTAATCAGCCTTGACCAGAGAACTCTCTCAAGAAGAAGAAGAAGAACAACTAAATTCAATCAAGAGTCTTCTTCTCTCTATTCACATGATAACTTCAAAGGACATCAATCAATCAATCTGTCAAAGAAGTTCCTGAAGCAGTTCTGGTCCAGGCATTCTAGGTCATTGAAGGCCTATCACCCTGAAGTAGTGCTCCAGCATTCCTGACCAATTCAAGACCTCAGGGGGAGCAAGATCTGCTACATCAATCCACAAGTCTTCTCTCTGACTGTTGATAGAGAAGACACTATCACCCTCTCTCTAATTCCTATACAGGGTTTTAAATCCCTTCAAAATTATTCTGGTTGCAAGTCTCCTTCCAAAAGACTTGAGGGTTTGGTTTTTGGGGACCTGATCAAAACCCATTGGTGCCCAGGACACCTGATCAACTCATCCTGCAGTGGATTCCTACCTAGGGTGGTAGAAGAGTGGATGTACCCAGATTGATTGGGGAACCACTATAGCTCTTTGTGTTTTCTGGTTGCTTATTTTCTTTTGTTTTCTGGCTGTGGTCTGTGATTGCTCTGTGTTTAGTTAGTTGTTGTGTTTACTTTATGTTATTTGCTTCCCTGTTCACTTAGGTATACAACAACAGTTGTAAAACGTTTTTAGTAAGAACCATACTCTATTCACTCCCCCTCTAGAGTATATCAGATCTAACCTGCACTTTCAATTGGTATCAAAGCGAGGTTGGTTAAAAATACCACACCTTAGTGGTTGTACAGGCTAACACCTGAACCACAAAGATCTCCCTAGTTAGATCTGTCTTAAGTTTGTTGTTAGATTTATTTCTTCATAGAACATTGCACAAAACAAAGATTATGCTAGCACCAGACCTCAAGTGTGCAATCTATCTAAGTTTGCACTTTGGAAGGCAAGGATTAGATTGTACATGAACTCTACTGATGAAGACATTTTCAATTCTGTTTTGACAGTGTGTCCAAGACCTCCAGAAAATACAAGTACAAGTGTTGTTCCACCTCCTTCAGGAACAGATGCAGAAATCAAGAAATGGAAATTGGCAGATGCAAAGGCTATGAACATTCTAGCCCAGACTATGTCTTATGAAATATTCCAAAAGCTAGCTGAATGCAACTCAGCAAAGGACGTCTGGGACAAGTTACCTGAGATAGTCTCAGGATCTGCTGATGAGAGAAAAGATAGAAGATCTCACCTCATAACCCAATATGAGAATTTCAAGAAAGGAGAAGCTGTGTCAGTAGCAGATATATATAATAGACTCAGTCTCATAGTCAATGAGCTGAAAACATTGGACAAAGAGATCTCATTGACTGAACTCAATGATAAAATCCTAATGTGCTTCCCAAGCACTTGGGACTCAAGGATCTGGCCAATCAATGATGCCAGAAGCCTAAATGAGATCACAACTGAAGCTCTCTTGGGCAAGCTCAAGTCTTATGAGCTGCTCATCAAGAATAGAGAAGAAGAGCAGAAGGCTGCTTCATCAGCAGTCAGAAAAGAAAAATCAATAGCTCTCAAAGCCATTGAACACATGCAATGAAGAGTTGCTCAGTCTACTGGCCAAAAGGTTTTACAAAATGGCCAGGAAGGATTTCAGGAAAAGATCATACATAGAGCATGACAAGCCAAGGTATGACAAATCAAATAACAAAGAGATTATTTTTTTTGGATGTAGGAAACCAGGCCACATGTGTCTGATTGTCCAGAAAATTAGTATAAGGACAAAAAGGACAGGAAAGAAAGAAGAAAAGACAAAGACTTCAGGAAGAACAACAATGACAAACCCTCCTCCAGCAAGAACAAACACACCAGGAAAGGGTTTGTAGCTGAAACTTGGAGTGAGACAGAAGAAGAATCTGAAGCTTCATCCAGCTCAAGTGATGATGAAGATGATGCTGAAGAAAAAGAATTCTGCATGATGGCTATCAATGCCTCACAACAAAATTCTGATGCAGAAGAATCAGAGTCAGAATCAGAGACTCAATCTAAAGAGGACCAGATAATAAGTTCTTTTGATTTCAATTCTGAGGACTTCAAGTGTGAGTTTAAAGCACTATGTTTAGATTTATTAAAATATGAGAAAGAAATCATTTCTCTCAGAAATCAGTTATCTGAACACAGTACTTTAAAATCAGATAACCTCAAACTCTCTGAGGAGTTGGAATGCTATAGGGAGCAGATAGTCTCACTAGAAAGTGAACTATCAAAGGCCAAGAAGTTTGAAGAATCCCTTAATGGGAGAAGTATCAAACTAATGGACATCACAAGCATAGTGAACTCAAGATTCAATAGTACACTGGGTTTGGGTGCTTCATCCAGCCAACCTATAGTATTAACAACCCCAATCAAGTTTATCTCTGATAAAGGTAAGGGAGTTGTAGAGGTAGCTAGGAAGAATTCCGACTTACCTAAGAAAAAAAGAGTTCAACAGAAATCGTCGAACGGAGCTAGACGATCATTGAATGAAGATCAACGATCTCAGGCTAAATCGTCAAACTCAGGTCGACGATCTCTGAACCCTGAACTCTGGCACAGTCGATCTTCGAACGGAGCTCGACGATCTGACCCAAGATCGTCGAACTCAGCTCAGAGATCGTCGAACAGAGCTCAGAGTCTTGAAAACTCTTTCAAAGGTAAATCAAAGTTCAATCCTAGAGGTTCTACATCTCAATGGTTTAACCCCTATACTGAATGGATAATACCTCCTATGAGATATCATCCTGAAGGATATAAGAGTCAACCAGAGATGTCTTTTATTTCTGAATTCAAAGGTTATCAACCTAGGCCCAAGGTAAACTGGGTCAAAAACAAGTAAATTACTTTATGTGCAGGTGAAGACCTATCCAACATCAAACCAGCAATGGTATCTGGATAGTGGGTGCTCAAAGTACATGACAGGAAACAAGGACAATTTCACATCCTTCAAAGCCAAGCTTGGACCCAAAGTAATATTTGGTGATTCAAACTTTGGACTAACAAAAGGATATGGTGCAGTCCAGATTGGCACAGTCACATTCAAGAAAGTAGCCTATGTGGAAGGACTGAAGCACAACTTAATCAGCATCAGTCAACTGTGTGATGAAGGCTACCAAGTGACTTTCAGCAAATCCTTATGCAAGATCAAATCAGAGAACAACACAACTGTGTTGACAGGTAAAAGGAAAGGTAACATCTATCTTGTAGATTTCCTTTCAACTAAGGTAGATATATGCCTATTTAATTCTATTTGTAGACCTAATGAACTATGACATAAGAGATTAGGGCATATAAACCTTAGAACCATTGCTAGGCTATTTAAGGAAAACCTTGTTAGAGGACTACCTTCTGGACCCTACAAGAAGGGAGGACTTTGCAGGGCTTGTCAATTAGGCAAGCAAACCAAAAATAGTTTCAAGTCACTTAATAAGAGTGATTCACCTAGGATTTTGTATCTGTTACACATGGATCTCTTTGGACCTATTACAGTACAAAGCTTAGGAGGGAAATCTTATACTTTAGTAATTGTAGATGACTTCTCCAAATTCACATGGGTGTTCTTTTTGAGGAAGAAGTCTGATAACTTTAAGTGTTTGACAGAGTTTCTCAAATGCATACAGACTGAGTTCAACACTCACATTGCCCTGATCAGAAGTGATCATGGGACAGAGTTTGATTCTCTTCTTATGCAAGAGTTCTGTCAAAGTGAAGGGATCAGGCATACTTTCTCAGCTCCTGGAACTCCTCAACAAAATGGGGTAGCTGAAAGGAAAAATAGAACCCTTATTGAATCTGCTACTACATTGTTGTCAGATGCTCACCTTCCTCCATCCTTTTGGGCAGAGGTAGTGAACACCTCCAACTATGTGTTGAATAAAAGTTTGATACATAAGCTGAAGGGCAAGACTCCCTATGAATTACTCAAAGGGAAGAAACCTAAAGTAGATTACTTCAAAATCTTTGGTTGTATTTGTTACATTCACAATAATGACAAGAAATACATAGCAAAATTTCAAGCTAAAGCTGATGAAGGAGTGTTTCTGGGATACTCCATGATCAGTAAAGCTTATAGGGTGTATAATAAATCAACTCTTAAAATTGAAGAATCTGTTCATGTATCTTTTGATGAGACTAACATGTCATACAAGGAGAAAGAAATTTCTACCATGAGCTCTTTGCAAGTTCCACCACTGTGTGAGTCTATGGATGGACTGAACCTTAACCAAGAGGTATCAAACCATCCCACTCCATAGGATGCTGAAGATAGTGATGAGGAAAGTCAAGAGGAAGTGGCTGAACTTCCCCCAACAGTTAGTATCATTCCCCAAGAGGAAGTAAATACTGAAGTTGTTGCTCAACCAACTCCACCAACTGATCTTGTCACACTTATAGATCACCCCAGATCTTAGGTGATTGGAGACATCTCAGTAGGTGTACAGACAAGGCATCAACTCAACCAAGACTTGATGCATGCCTATTTTCTCTCTCAAATTGAACCTCTCACCATACATGAGGCAGAGCAAGATCCCCACTGGATCATTACAATGCAAGAGGAACTCAATCAGTTTGAGAGATGTAGAGTTTGGGATTTGGTTCCAGACCCCATAACTACCCAGTTATTGGAACCAAGTGGGTCTACAGGAACAAGTTGGATGCTCAAGGCAATATAGTGAGAAACAAAGCTAGGCTTGTTGCTCAAGGCTACAGACAAGAGGAAGGAATAGACTATGACCAAACCTTTGCCCCTGTTGCAAGGTTAGAGGCCATTAGGATATTCCTTGCCTATGCAGCTTTCAAGGGATTCAAGGTCTACCAGATGGATGTCAAAAGTGTATTTCTGAATGGAATACTTCAAGAAGAGATTTATGTAGAACAACCTCCAGGTTTTATCTCTCCAACTCAACCCTCTTTTATTTTTAAATTGCATAAAGCTCTCTATGGTTTAAAGCAAGCTCCAAGAGCTTGGTATGAGACCCTAGCAAGCTTTCTTTTAGAGCATGAATTTACAAGAGGAACCATAGATAAAACACTTTTCACTAGACATCATAAGGACCAAATATTATTAGTACAAATTTATGTGGATGACATTATTTTTGGGTCTACTGATCCCAAATTGTGCAAGAGGTTTGCTGACCTCATGCATTCAAAATTTGAGATGAGTAGCATGGGTGAGCTTTCCTACTTCCTTGGTCTCCAAGTAAAGCAGCTCCCAGATGGTATCTTCCTCTCCCAAGCTAAGTATGCTAAAGAGCTTATCCAAAAGTTTGGGATGGGTGATGCTTCAGGGATGAAAACCCATATGGCTACAAATGCTGTTGTGGATTCTGATGCAGTAGGGAAACCAGTGGATCAGAAAAATTATAGGGCAATTGTTGGATCCCTATTATACCTAACAGCTAGCAGACCTGATATAATATTTGCCACATGCCTTTGTGCTAGGTTCCAAGTGAATCTTAAAGAATCTCACCTTATTTTCCTAAAAAGAATTTTGAGATATATAAAGAGTTGCCCCAGTCTAGGACTCTGGTATCCTGCAGAGTCAGAGTTTGAGTTAACTGGATACCCAGATGCTGACTATGCTGGATGTAGAGTGGACAGGAAAAGTACCTCTGGAACATGCCAGTTCCTTGGTATGAGACTTATCTCCTGGTTTTGTAAAAAGCAGACATCTATGTCTACATCAACTGCAGAAGCAGAATATATGGCTGCTGGTAGTTGCAGTTCACAAATGCTATGGATACAAAACCAACTCTCAGATTATGGTGTCAACTTAAATAATTCAACATTATTTTGTGATAATACTAGTGCTATTGCTATAGCACAAAATCCAGTTCACCATTCTAGGACTAAACATATTGAAATAAGACATCATTTTATTAGAGATAATGTGGACAAAAAAAAATTAACTTGATCCACATTCCTACTGATCTACAGAGAGCAGATATTTTCACCAAGCCATTGGATGAGAAAACCCATCTGTTCTTTATAAATCATCTGGGAATGATTGATGGAGAAGAGTTAACCTAGTTTCTGTCTGCATTCGACGAATTTTCCAGAGTTCATCGAACGGAGATCGACGAATTAGGGAAAGTTTGAGAGATTCTCGTCGAACGGAGATCGACAAATTCTCTATGTGAGGAAATAATTTTCGTCGACCAGAGATCGATGAACTTTGCTTCAAGACGACATTTCGTCGAACGGAGTTCGACGAACTGTTTTCGATTCTTCTGGATGAGATTGATGAATTATCTGTCTATAATTTATTTCGTCGAGCTTAGTTCGAAGAATTTTTCTTTTTTGTGGAACAGAGTTTGTCGATTCATATTCTAAAAATCCTATATCTAGGTTTTCTTCGACCTCCGTCCCGGGCTTTCAGTTCCTTTGCTATTGATCGCCGTTTCTCTCTGTGTTTTTCTTGGAGGACATCAATGACGATTCCCTCAGGTGCTTTGGTTGCAATGAAGTTTGACACTGGATTCGACATGGACTTTGAGTCGTTTCAACATTCTGACCCCATCTTTCTATACATATTAGAACTACTGGAAGAACTAAGTTTAAAGGATTTCATGACCAGGCGCATTAAACTTCATGGAACGGAAATATGAGAATGGGTATATACATCTACAGTTTCTGAAGAAGTTATTTTGACCGGCAATATAGGGAACACTGCTGTTTCCCTCTCTCCCGCAGTTCTCACTGAAATATTTGGATTAGTGAATGGAGAAGACAATCTGGAAATGGATTCTGAGGAATTCAATGATATGCTGAAACTAATGGGTTTCTCTGGGAACAACCCTAATAAGTTATTGAAAAAGCAATTATCCGCCGCCTACCAATTTCTGGCAGATATTACGGGAAAGATTCTGATGGCCAAGCACTCTGCTCATGACTATATCACCCGTCACCAATTTCTGATAATGTGTGCAGTAGTGAATAAGCGACAGGTTGATTGGAGTAAGGTGTTCTTTGAATTGATCAAAAATAAGAACAGCAAGAAGGAAGTCTGCTTTGACAGAATTTTGGGCATATTTCTTAAAGAGAAGGCTGCTGAATGTATGGTCTCCCCGACCATCTTCATAAACGCCAGCAAGCGCCTCACTTGGGCTCTGTTTGGCAGGTGGGAGAGGACCATCTCCAAGCCCTCAAAGGCTTCTTCCTCCTCCCTCCAAACTTCTGAGAGTACAAGGGCTGTAAAGGCCGCTCCCCACCCTATTGAAGAGGTTCCTCCATCTCAACCATCTCTTCTAGCTCCTCTTCCTCCAAAGAAGCCTCCTCATGTACCCACCCCTCCTTCATCTCCACCACTTGACCTGACAAACATTCCATCTCCACCTCCATCTTCCCCCTTGCAAGTTGATCATCAACCCACTCCTCCAGATTCCCATCAGGACATTCCTATTCCTACACCTCCACAGTCTCCTCTTCCCCCACACTTATCCACCATCCTATCTTATAATATACCATCAGATGCAATCATGTAAGATGCCCCCCTCCATCTGTTATTCCTCCTCCCATTCCATCCCCTTACCCTTCCCCATTTGATCCATCTACTCTCATTCCTTTGCTCACACCTCTCATTAAATCCTTGATCCAAGAGGCCATTACACCTCTTGTGACCTCCATTCATTCCTTATCTGCCCAGATCTCTCTTCTATCTGCTGTCCCCTCTTCATCTAGGGGCCTGACTCCAAGTATTCCTGAACCTAGGCAGGGGGAGATGTTTTGTGATGAAGTTACAGCAGATGTAGATACAACAACAGCAGCAGCAGTCACAGAAGTTCCCTCTCCAGCAGATTCAGATTCAGATAAGGATACACCAATTTTGATAGACTTTGATGCTGAGATGTCTGAGTTAATTCAATTTATGAATACTGACATTGATTTGGATGAGTCAGTTGCTCAAATAACTCCTGTTGGTGATTTCTCTTTAAATCCCACAGTGAATTTATCAGCTTTGTTGAGAAGTTTTGACACTGTACATATGAAATTCCCTCCAGCAGATTTCTCTAAGCCTTATTTGGCTATGGTACCATATACCTCTCCAGCTAGTCCAGCAGTTGCTAAGCAACTCTGTGACAATTTTGCTCTCTCAGCTTCAGCCTCCATCCCAGCTTCCAGCCCAGAGATCATTCCAGAAGATACTCCAGTGCCAGTTTCAGCACCAGATTTTATTATGGATGACTCTCCAATGCCCACTCTAGATGAGCTTATTCAGGCAGACATTGAAGAAGAGAATAAGGCAGTAGCTGATAGCTCTGTCTCTTTTGTTTCTGAATCTTGTACAGATAATTCTTCTCTTGTTGCCGAAACTCTTATTCCTGAACCTTCTGCCCCTCCTCCAGCAAAAGCTGTTGTTTCTAATAAAGATTTAAAAGCTTTGGATGTATTGTATGATACCCCTCAGGATTCAGAATCTGATGATGATGATATTGATTCTGATGAGGATGCAGCTAGTAGGAAAAAGAGATTGTTGGCAAAGAAGAGAAAGGCTGCTCCTCCTCCCAAGCCAAATCCCACTGCAGACACTCCCTACTATATTCTGCACAAGGTGACTCCATATAAGGGAATGTCAGCATGGATGTGGCTCTCCAAAAACCAGCAGAAAGATAGAAAGAGAAGCAGGAGATACTCCCCTCCTCCAGTACACAGATACAGGAAGGATCCTCCTCCTCCTCCTCCAGCAGCTGGTGCCAGTGGCTCTAGCTCCCAGAGATCTGCCCCAATGCAAACTTATCAGAGACAGTCAGGGAGATCTTCTAGAAGTAGCTAGCAGAGGCCATCCTCCTCAGGTAGTCAACAGCAGCAGCAGCAGCAATAAAGTCCTGAAGTACAAAAAGCTGAAAGCCCAAAGAATCCAGACTCACCTCCAATTTCTTTTGAAGATCCAGAGACTACAAATACAGCAAGAATGGCTAGATACCAAGAGCTGATTGGTCTATCTTTGATAAATAAAGCCAAAGCAGAAGGAAAAGATATCTCTGGTCTTTCAACTATGTCACAGTATAGAAAGGAAGAACTGAAAAGATTTGACAAAGGCAACAAATTATTTAATGTTGATGACTATATGAAACTTCACCCAGAAGCAGTTGTCCCCAGAGCAACATCATTAAAAATTATTGGGGCAGCTGATATGACCATGATAGTGGCTCAAGCTCAAAATCCTAACAGAGAAATCATTTTCAAGAAGCCAGGAGAAAAGAAAGCAGAAGACAAACCTCAGTAGAAGAAGCCAAAGAAGTATTTTTTCTTGTTGATTCATTTCTGTCTGCTATTTGTCTTTAAACTGTGTTATCTGTTAAACAAAGCTGTGTATATATATATATATATATATATATATATATATATATATATATATATATATATATATATATATATATATATATATATATATATATATATATATCTATTGCATGTGTTATAATTCTCTGCCAGATATATCTCTTTTCTTGCTTTGTTTTTCTGTCTTGAGTCTCTGTTAGTGACCTCACCCAAATAGGGGGAGATTGTTGGATCCCTAGTTGATTTGGGCTAGGTTCACTGCTTAGGATGTGACCCATCTTGTATAGCCAGGGTCAATTTGTGTCCTAGAGTCTAGGTTAAGTCCTTAGGCTTAACTCCAGATGGACCAGCTTTCAACAAGACCCTCAGAGACTCCAGACTCACAAGTTTTTCAAGACTAAGTAAAGTGAGTTTGACGTTCGTCGAACTCAGATCGAAGAAAGGAGTTTTGCGCTCGACGATCGTGAGACAATTCTTAGTGCTGAGCTCGACGATCTATGTTCTCTATTCGACAAAAACTCAGTTTCTACATCAAGCCAAAGTCAGGAGGACTTCAAATTTTTCTAAGTCCAGCTTCATGCTTCGGTTGACGAATTATATTCTGAGCTCGACGAACTTGGACCTCAAATTCACAGCTTCTCAGGTCGACGAAGTCAGCTTCTCAGGTCGATGAATGCTAAACTCTACTCGACGATTTCTGGACTCAGAGAATCTGTGTCAACACCTAGGGTTTGTGTCGACACCAGTCAACTTATGTCGACACCAGGATTTCAGTCGACACCAACTTGTGTCGACACCAGGATTTCAGTCGACACCAACTTGTGTCGACACTAGGATTTCAGTCGACACTAGCTTATGTCGACACCAGAGGATTTGTGTCGACACCAAGATCAATCTGCCGACACCAACTTATGTCGACACAGCATTTCAGCAGATGCAGGATATTTTGTCTAAGTCCAGAACTTTTCTCAGCTCGACGAATTTGATTCTCAGCTCGACGAATGAAGATTGTCTGTTAGAAGAATGAAGATTGTCTGGTCGACGAACTCTCTCAAGCTCAGCTCGATGAACTCAAGCTCAGCTCGACGAACACAAGTTCAGCTCGACGAATTGTGTTCTGCGTTCGACGAATCCAGATTAGGTTTTCTTTAAGGTTCCCGTTCCATTTCTTGGCGCTGATTCCTGAACATTTAATGCCAGATCTTCTCGGAATGTTACCGTTAGAATGTGCATTGACTATGGATGATCACATGCCATTTTTCCATGGGACAGTTAGGAAAGTCATTGATTGCTGATTCTTTCCAAGGCCGACTGTAATTACTGCTTGACATTCAAAAGTTTGAATATTCCTCAGTCAGTAAAAAAGATACAACAGATACACAAAAAATAGAGACACAGTAAGAGAGAACAGAATCAAGCAGAGTTCAAGATTCACCGTACAGAAAACAATCTGATAGACACTCTAAAGCTGCAGAAGAACAAAACATTCTCAAATCTAAAGTTCTTGACTGTAATCAGCCTTGACCAGAGAACTCTCTCAAGAAGAAGAAGAAGAACTAAATTCAATCAAGAGTCTTCTTCTCTCTATTCACAGGATAACTTCAAAGGACATCAATCAATCAATCTGTCAAAGAAGTTCCTGAAGCAGTTCTGGTCCAGGCATTTTAGGTCATTGAAGGCCTATCACCCTGAAGTAGTGCTCCATCATTCCTGACCAATTCAAGACCTCAGGGGGAGCACGATCTGCTATATCAATCCACAAGTCTTCTCTCTGACTGTTGACAGAGAAGACACTATCACCCTCTCTTTAATTCCTGTACAGGGTTTTAAATCCCTTCAAAATTATTCTGGTTGCAAGTCTCCTTCCAAAAGACTTGAGGGTTTGGTTTTTGGGGACCTGATCAAAACCCATTGGTGCCCAGGACACCTGATCAACTCATCCTACAGTGGATTCCTACCTAGGGTGGTAGAATAGTGGATGTACCCAGATTGATTGGGGAACCACTATAGCTCCTTGTGTCTTCTGGTTGCTTATTTTCTTTTGTTTTTTGGCTGTGGTCTGTGATTGCTCTGTGTTTATTTAGTTGTTGTGTTTACTTTATGTTATTTGCTTCCCTGTTCACTTAGGTATACAACAACAGTTGTAAAAAGTTTTTAGTAAGCACCATACTCTATTCACCCCCCTCTAGAGTATATCAGATCTAACCTGCACTTTCACTTTTAAAATTTTTTGTTTAATCAAAAAACTGGACTGAAACCTCCATTTGGGGTCCCAAATGAAGAGGATCCCGGTCCCTTCAATATTTGGGGACTCACAGATACTGAAACATAAAACAGAAGAAGAAGAAGAAGAATAAGAAGAAGGTACCAGTAGGGATCGAATCGGGCATAGGGATCAGTGACAGGATCAGCGACGATGCCGGGCACAGCAGGGATCGACGATGCCAGGCACAGCAGGGATCGACGATGCCAGGCACAGCAAGAATCGGGCACAGGGATCGGGCACAGGGAGCAGCGACGGGATCAGCGACGGGATCAGATGGAACTGGCGATAAAAATCGCTCGGGCACGTGCCCTAGCGTGCCTACAGTTGGTTCCGCCCCTGGGTAGAACCACGGTCTTGCTTCGGCGGGAAAGGAGGAACGGCGATGCTTGCCAAGTTGACAGGCGTCGTAGTTGAGAGGAGAACTATACGGAGGGAGGTGGGGCAGAAGCTGACGAAGAAGTCATGGAGGTGGATGCCCAAGGCGGAGATGTCATTGTAGAAGATCTGTAGAGGAGGAGGAGAAGACCGATAGAGCATAAACATTTTCGAGGAAGTAGAGGCCGCCGCTCTTAGTCCAGTAGCAATCATCTGTTGGGAGCTCGGATCCTGAAAAGAATAAGAAGTTGGAGTAAATATGACGGAGCATTGAAGTTTCTTACACAAAGAAGTAACTGACAATAAATTGCATGAAAACTTGGGAACATAGAGGATGTCGGCCAGGCGAAGAGATGGAGTGACATGAACCACTCCCATCCCTGGTATCAATAGTCATGGGGACGGGTCCATCCCTGGTATCTATTCTTGGGCTCTACATAAGTAGGCCTAACATGATGACTATTGGACCACTCAAGGTCAAACTTATACATTGGGAAGATTACCTTCCTAAATGAGGGTTGACCCATGGGTGCCTTCTCCTTTTTCTTGGAGCTAGCCTTCCTGGCAGCCTTACCCTTTCCAGCTACGTGGCCAAGACCACTACCCTTCTTCTGAGCTGAAAACCCATCAATGAGAGGGATAACAGATTCGACTTATAGAAACTCTCAATGAGTTTTCTCTCCACTGCGAGCTTTTATTCCAGCTCATCAAGATATTTTTCTTTTGAATCAATATCTCAGCGGAGTCCTTGAGTTCCTCTTTTAAGGAGTGGACTTCATATCTGAGAGGAAGTAATTTTGTAATTTCTTCTTTCAGATTAGTTTCCACTACCTTGCGGGAGGAAATATCTTTTAACTGCTTTTTGACTACCTTATGACATTTGTCGAAAGCCTTTAATAGGTGCTCGTGCTGAGCCATCAATTCTGATTCATCCTCATCAGAAGAATAACCTTCCTGACCATTAGTGGATGTTTCAGACTCAGAGAGTATTGTCTGTGAATTTACCTTCCCGAGGTACTCGAAGTCGCCCACATCCTTGTATGATTGTTCCATAAGCCCGAAGTAGGCTTCCTCATTTTCTGAGCTTGACTCACTCGAGTCACTATCACTGGGAGTCTTCAACTTCTTGGCGACGAAGCTCTTTTCTTCTTTTCTCTTTCCGTTGAAGGATCTCTTTTCTTCCTTCTTGTAACCATCCTTCTTATAGGGACACTCTGCAATCACATGCCGTGACTAATTACAATAGTAGCAAATAATGTAAGAGGAAAATTGTTTATTCGGTTTCATTTATACCTGACCTCCTTATTATAGCTTTTGTTTAAGCGGTCTCCATCTCGATGAGATTTTCGGTACTCAGAGGAGGACGACTAATTCTTCATGTGTCTTCTCTTGCTGAGCAGTTTCTTGAATTACTTGGAGATAAGAGAAAATTTTCCATCTAATAGCTAAGATCCTGACGTGCTTGGCTCAGAGTCTTCTTTTGTATTAGGAGCTTGTGTCCTTACGTGTGACACAACTTTAGATTTTCTCGAACTTTCAGCCTTCGGAGCCACTGACTTTTCTCCGCTAGAAGTTCTGTTGCTTTGCTCCTCCTTCTTCATGGTGTTCATCTGGAGTTCGTAGGTGAGCAATTTTCCAAATAGGTTCGAGGGATCAATTTTTGGCAGCTTCCTAAATTCCCTAATGACAACAACTTTGGTATCCCAATCTTTAGTCAGGGATCTTATAAATTTGTCGTTGAGCTCTCCATTAGTGAATGTGCGACCATAGTTCCTGAGGCCTTTAACGATCTTGAAAATATTTTCGAAGCTGTCAGCAATAGTGTCACTTGATCCTTGCTTAAATGCTTCACACTCTTGATTCAGCAAAGAACTTCGATCATCTCGAACTTTCTCAGTCCATTCCATCAGAACTACTAAGTAATCGTACATTTCCTTGGTAGACTTGCAGTGGAATAAGTATTGGAGCTTAGAGTCGTCCACTGCTCTTGCAATGATATTCTTCGCTTTCTTATCCAAGGTGACCAAAGCAATTTCATCCTTCGTTAAATCCATCATTTTCTTAGAGATCATAATTGCCGGATTCAGAGCTAAATCTTGAGCAGGTATATGTGGTCCTTCTTCCACTATCTTAAAAATTCTGGGATCTGCAGCTTCCATGAAGAACCTGGCTCTTTCTTTCCACTTGAGAAAGTTCTCTTTCATGCATACAGGCAGCTTCATAGATGACATGACCTTGCTTTTGTCCATGGTGAATATGCGGAATCTCTAAATGCTAAATCAGGGATTTTGTTAAAGGTGTTAGCCTTATCGAACATAACCTCCCTCTGATACCAATTGAAAGTATCTAGAGTCTACCTAAATCACCTAGAGGGGGTGAATAGGTGATGTTTGTGTCTTTTCGTGGAATAAAAATGACTTTAAAAATAAGCACTCAAAGATAGAGATTTATAGTGGTTCCCCGAGTTAGGTACGTACACTTTCTCTCCTCACCTATCTACAATAAAGGGCTAGATTCAGCTACTTCACCAAACTCAGATTTCGTCAAATCTTACACCTCGGAGCTGCAACTCCGATAACTCGGAGATGATTCTACTACCACTCGGAGAATAACCTCTCCTACAACTCAATCCACAACCAGATCTACAACATCGATCCACAAACGGATCTACTAACTCGATCCACAAACAGATCTACAAACTCGATCCATAGACAAATCTATAAACTCGGAGATAAATCTCCTACAATAGTTAAAACAATATTACAATAATAAACACTATTACAAGTCTTCGCTCTGACGTTCTTTGAAAGGGTTGATGTTGAATTTGGAGAACTCGAAAACTTGAAATCTTTTGGATCTTGAATCTTCACATGTCTAGATCTGGAGGAATAGAAGATTTTTGATGGAAACAATCCAGACGTAGAGATCAAGCATGATTGGATCTTGAGGTGCTTGCTGCATTCGGCCTATCAGAAAATACGTGCGTACAAGCGGCTAATGGGTTGCCGATTAGGAATGTTTTGTCATTTTGAATCAATGATTAATTTAGCACAAAAACAAGATTAGCAATAAATAAGAATATCGCTCGTTATTTATATAGATAAACCCTGCAACATTAAAAAGAAATTTTCCAAAAATGAACTCAAGAAGCACTGTGCATGGCTGCTGCAACCCGAGACTGATTTTGAAAATTTTCGGAAAAATTACCTAAGTCAAATACGTCGAGTATCATCAAGTATCTTAATGATACTCATCAAATACATCTTGATATATGACAAAAAAGGAGCTAGCCAAATCATCCCAAGCTGGCTGGTCACTCAACGCCATGGCGAGGAGTCATACTCAGCGAATTTGTCGAGTATCAGCGATATAATTGACGAATTCGTCGAGTATCGGCTGAAAGACTCAACACACTCAATGCTGTTTCACTCAACGCTTTATGCTCACTCAACGCTATAGTCTACATTCGTTGAATATCATCGAGTTAACTCAACACACTCAACACTTATTCGACAAATTATACTTGGAAAAATATTGAGAAGTAGCGTCGACTGGACTCTACGAATTCGACGTGTATCACTTAGGTTATTCGACGAATTCAGCGAGTATCGTTAGATACATTCGACGAGTATGCACACCGATACTCGGTGAATTTTACTTAACAACTTTTTCAATTTCTCCAATGAATTTACCCTAAGTATATACAACGAATTCTACGGGTATTGGTAAGTATACTCGACGAATTCGGCGTGTACCAATGATGATATTCGACGAATTCCACGTGTATGCTTAACAATACTAGCCGAGTTTTCCTAGATGCTTTCTTTGTCATACCATAAATGCTTTCTTTGTCATACCTTTTTGAAGGAAACTGAACTTTCCTAAAAGGAATGGGAGGTTTGGATGCCAACGGCTGAACAGGAGCTTTGTCTTTCGCTTTCGAATAGGAAACTCTTGTGCTACCCTTGAATCCCAACCCATTCTTACCCTTTTAAGGGGAGAAGGATTCTATCAGGGGCAACATAATACCTGGCTTAGAATAACTAGCCACTATCATTTTCTCCCTCTGGAGTATGTCTTCAAGACCCTAATGAGACTATTCTTGAATTTGATGGAGCCAATCTAAATGATGGAAATGATTTTCAGTTGGTTGATTTCCCCAGCCTTTTGATCCAGCAAGGATGCTGTCTTAGCCTGCTGGGAGTCATCTAACTGAATGGAGATAATCTCCTCTGCTTGCTTCATAGCTAGCTTATTGCTTCTTTTAAAAGCAACCAGAAGAGCACTATACTTGTCAATCAATTGATTGACATCTTATTCATATTCTGACCCATATTTATTTTTGGATAATGATGCCTCAGAGTTTGGACTAGTCTTGTAATCTGATTCAGAAGATGAGCTGGAGAGAGAGAATACCTTTTCTTGACCAGGCTGACCCTGGATGGATTCTTCATCAGACCTAGCCATCAGCCCATAGCAATTGTTGGCTTCTTCTTCATCTTTATCCTCCTCCGAGTCACTATCTGAATGTAATATAGGGTCCTTGATCCCTATCCAAGTAATATGATAGTCTTCAGTTTCTTCTTCAGTAGCAAAGAACCCTATACAGGCTTCTTTTTCTTCATACTTAGAAGATGTTGAGTTAGACTGAATCCAACTCTTCTCCTTCATTGCCATGAAAGACTTTTCCTTCTTGCCCTTGTGCTGGTGGACCTTTTTCTCAGCAGTCTCTCTTCTTTTGACTGGACAGTCAGCTATCACATGACCACGTTTGCTGTAACAAAAACAAACAACTTGTAAGATATGATACCTAAACACCTAGAGGGGGGGGGGGGGGTGAATAGGTGACCTAATCCTTTTTCTAACTTTGTTGGCAGTCAAACAGTTATATCACAGATTTCTAACAAGTCAATTTTAGCAATCAACAATAATCAAACAAACACAGATCATCCACAGCACAAACACAGCACAGCAAACAGTGATTTATAGTGGTTCCCCAAGATCTGGGTACATCCACTTTCCCCCTTCGCCTATCTAGCAGTGTACTAGATTCAGCCAAACTTCTCCACTGTCTCAGAACCCAAATAGGTTCCTACACCTCAGGCCCAAGGCCTTACACCTCAGCTTTCTCCAAAGCCTACACTCAGCCACAAAGGCCTACACTCAGCCACCCAGGCCTACACTCAGCCAATCAAGGCCTACACTCAGAGTTCTTCAACTCCTACACTCAGGCTATCAAGCCCTACCCTCAGCCTTTATAAATTTAGGCTTACAATGCACTCAGATCCAAAGATCCTACAAGTTAAAATAGTATTACAACAAATAACTCAACAACTCAGAAAATAAGAGAGGAGTTGAGAGTTTCTTGCTGAGTTCTTGGAAGAACTCAGATAGATCCAAACTGACTTAGCTTCCTTCAAAGCTTCTTGAGTAGAACTGAATAAGTCTGAATCCTCTGCAGTTGTTCCTTGACCTCTGCTTCTTAAGATCCAGATGCTTCTGAATCCTTCTTCTCAGCCTAGTTCCAAAGACTGAATTCTTGATTGGAGCTCTCTCTCTCCAACTTCTTAGATCTGCCGTTGGACAGCACGATCTTCTTGATTTGTATCACTTGGATAACTTGATCAGCAACCACTTGAACAAATCTCTTAGATTAATCTGAACTCAATCAGAACTTAATCTTCTTCTGTTAACTCTTCGCACCAACAACAGTTTCTGTAAACAGTCAGTGCCTATTTATAGGCCTTCTTCATGGTAACCGGCTGGTCTGGTTCATAACTGACTTCTGAGATCTCTGACAAGTGCTGTAGACCGGCTGGAACGGAAGCTGTCATGTCATCCAGTCAATTCTTGAAATTCTCTAACTGTCAGATAGTGTCGAGACTTTCTGTTCTTAAGTGTCGACACTTATAGACCAAGTGTCGACACATGCTGTGTAAGTGTCGACACAAGTCTACAAGGTATCGACACAACTCCTTGTGTGTCTCGACACAGATTCTTATTCAGGTGTCGACACTTGGAATTGAGTGTCGACACAAGTACTTGATCTTCTGTAACTTGTTAAATTCTTCTAAGTGTCGACACATCTCCTTTGTGTCGACACATCTTCATGTGTTGAAACTGTCAAGTGTCGACACTGCTTCTTGGTGTCGACACAAGTCTTCAATATAGATTCTTCAGTTGAGTGTCGACACATTCCCTTAATGTCGACACTTGTACTTAGAATAATTTTGTAGATATTTCTGTTCTTTGCTAAGTGTCGACACAGCTCCTTGTGTCGACACTTTCTTTGAGTCTTCAACTGAGTGTCGACACATTGTGCTGGGTGTCGACACTTTCTTCAAGTGTTGACTCTTCTGGTTGTGTGTCGACACATTGTGTTGAATGTCGACACATACTTCAAGTGTTGACTCTTTTGGTTGTGTGTCGACACATTGTGCTGAGTGTCGACACATACTTCAAGTGTTGACTCTTTTGGTTAAGTGTCGACACATTGTGCTAGGTGTCGACACTTGCACTTAGTCTCTGCAGAATTTTGCTGAGTGTCGACACAACTCCAAGTGTCGACACTTTCTGGTGTAGACACAGCTCTTCTAGGTGTCGACACTTCTGCTAAGTGTCGACACTGCTTCTCTGCATTCTTCTTCACTGAGTGTCGACACAGCTCCTTGTGTCGACACTTTCTGTCTGGTGTCGACTCTGCATCCCAGGTGTCGACACAATGACTCCAAGTGTCGACACTGCTTGTCTGGGTGTCGACACAAGCTTTCTCAAGTGTCGACACTTTCCCTCTGGGTGTCGACACATGGACTTAGAAAGTTTTAGCTTCAGTCCAGTGAATACCTAACCTGCACAAGTAACTCAAACATACATCAAATACATTATGATGTATATCATTGAGTTGGGTGAGGCTTCTTCAAATCAGGTACATTTGACCAATGTACCCAACAATCTCCCCCTATTTGGAGAAGTCATAACCCTTAGTCAATGATATACACCACTCATAATTAAAAATTATAAAATGATGTAAAGCAGGTATATTTCAACAGGGTAAACTTAAACATGTAATAATGCACACATGTATACACATTAATCATTCCAGAATAAACAAAAAATAGACACATTTCAGAACAATTATACTATATTAATCATAAATTGTTCTAACATTTTTCTAATACATCTTCAATGATTTACAAAAATGTTTATATGTAAAAGATTACAACATTCTTCAAGTCTATTCTTAGTTTAGTTCTGGTCAGGTTCTTTAATAACAATTCCTTTGCCAGGTTGGACTTGAGCTTTGACAGCAGCAGCAGCAGGCTCAGTATCAGCAGGCTTCTTGCCTTTGAGATCTTTCTTCTTGAGTTCTTCAGCCTTGATTTTCTGCCTCTCAAAATAATGATAGGGCTTAGGAAAGTACTTGCTAGGCTCCACTGCAGTAGGAGGTAGCTTTCCTAACTTAGCCTTTCTTCTGTACTGGACAATGGCTTCCTGCCTGATCTCATGCTTCCTCCATTCTGCTTCTGAGAACCACTTGTTCCTATCATTCATGTTGTCTTTGGCAGCTTTCCAGGCAGTTAGAATGATATTTCTAGAGGTAGGGCTCCACTGTTCAAAATCTGGCTTTTGTTCTGCTAGTTCCCTAAACCTCTTCTTTGACAGTCTTGTCTCTTCTTCTTTTTCTAATGCCTCTCGCATAGCTGCAGTAATAGGTTGAACAACCTTTTCCAGAACAACATTTGACTTTCCTGCAGTTGGGCTATACATTGTGCTGACATCTGCATGAATCATTTCAAAATCTGGAGGTGGATAAATCACTTGAGCTACCTCTGGTTGCTCACCTCCAAGATAGGCACTTTGAATCCCTGATTCAGCAACATTATCATCATCACAGAGTGGAGGATAGCCTAGGGTAGCTCTGATGGAGTTAGATATCCATTTGGCATGATCAGAGCTAGCCTTGACTAATACTCTCTCCCCCTTTATGACTTCTTGGGCCACATGGTCTCTTACATCATCCTTTTGGAATCTAATCTGACTATCCAAATACCTGATTCCATCCTTAAAGTAGGGTTTAAGCTTTGTAAGCTGTTCTGAGATGGCTTTCTGGGAATCCCGTATTGCAGTCTTTACAGCTTGGATTTCTTCTTGGAAAACTTTGTCAAATCCAGCCTTAACATCAGCAGATGTAGAAGATTCAGCAGTCTTATTCTTCAATTCAGTGACTATAGCATTGTGGGATGCAGTCAAATTATCATTCATCCTTAATTGATTTTCCAGCACATAGCCTTGCTTCAATGCTATATCATCTACTTGTACTTTTATTTTCTCTTGGTGTGTAGCCAGAAACACCACAGCATTTCCACCCTTGTGGAAGCATTCATTCATCTCTTTCTTGTTGAGATTCATCTCAAACCTTATAGATTTTATATCTTGAGCAAGATCAAACTGTAATGATCTGTGCCCAGCATCAACATAAGCCTCTATGGCTTTCCTTTGTTCATCCATTTTGATCTGCATGGCTACCATTAAGGCACTGTAATCAGGTGATGGAGCTTGTGTGACTAAGGATTGTTGAGCAACAGTTTGTAGAGCCTTCTTGTAGCTCTGACTCCTTCCTTTTGAATACAAACAATTTCTTCTTCTTAGCCCTAGCACTCTCCTCATCTTCAGAGGCAGAGGTGCTGGCAATCTCAACCCTATCCTTAGGGCTTTGTGGTTTTTCAGCTTGCACATCTAGTGCCTTCTCAGTGTCTAGCCTTAAAGGCTCTTCCAGAACTGTCATGTGCTCCCCCTCAGCAGCAACACCCTTCTCTTCAGCAGCAGCAACCTTATCCATGTCAAAGTCCTCTTGATCTAAATTCAGAAACAAATCTTCCATAGTATATTCATGAGGGGATGGAGCTGGAGATAGTCTTTGTTCTTCATCCACTGACTCAGGTACCACTTCTTGTTCAGCAGATTTGTCTTCTAAAACAACATCTGGAACTGGTTTGTCTAGCTGAGTTTGCTGATGAACATCAAACAAATTAGCATCTTCTATAATATAGTCTAAAGTTTTTAAGTCAGTGAGTACCTCTTGGATAATGAGGGTGGCTTGCTCACTGTCCAGAGTAGATGTTTCTTCTACTACTGGAAGCTCCCCTTGGCTGTGATCCCTATGGATGGGGCTAGCTTGAGGCAGCTCCCCCTGGATCTCAGCTACATCTTGAGCAGCAGGGGTCTTGACTACTGTCTCCTCTTCTTGCTCATCAGGTGTGAACACCATCTGTTCTTCACTTTCAGAACTGCTTGAGGACTCTTGGGCCACAACAGCAGTTTTTCTCTTCTTCCTGGGAGGTGTGATTTTCTCAGTAACTTGCTTCTCAGGGGTAGGCATATCCTTTGACAGCACCCTTTCCCACCTAGACAAGATCCTCATATCCATTTTTCTCATATGATTGATCTTGCTACCTGCAGCAGTGCTCATTACCTCTGGTATTGTACCAGCCAGGTAGAGACTTATAATTCTGCCCAGATTGGGCTTCTTCAGACTTTCCTTGATCTTTTCATAGATGACCATTGACCAATCTGTTTGTAGGGTGAAGATGATTCTTGTCATGATATTGAACATTGAGGCTGACACCCTGTCATGCCCTCCAGGTTTACTGAGAATGACCTTGCCCACTATCTCTGACAGAAATTTTCCTTGACTGTTCATGCCTTTTCTGTTAAAGACAGAACCTATCTTCATCTTAGAATCAAGACCACACCAGACCAAAGCTTCCCTGGTCTTGGATGTAGAAACTTCTTCTTCTTCTTGAGTCTTAGGTAGCTGAAGTACCTTTCTCAGACTTTTGGGTGATACCTTGACCTTGGTTCCATGCACTCTGGATTTGATTCTGTATCCAGAGTCATCCACAGTTGCTCCAGTAAGGAATTCAAGCACTTCCTTCTTCCATATCTTGGTTGGTTCTGAAACCAAGTATTCTAGTCCTGAATCGCTGACTAGGGTAACCACTGACTTGATATCTTGATCGCCATCGTCGAATGCGCCGCGCACAAGTTCGTAGCCTTCGTTGACATTTTCCTCGAGCTTGGGAGCCATTAGGGTTTGAGAATTTGTCTTTAGAAAAGAGAAATGTCGACACAGCAGTTTTGGTCTCGAAACTCTGAAAGCGTGTCGACAAACAAAGACAAAACCCTATTTATACCTTTCTGATTTGAAGACGAACAGGCGGGATGGATAACTAAAAATGTGTCGACACTGTCAATAAGTGTCGACACTGACTTATAATGTCTCGACACACATGTGTCGACACAAGTTTAGTCAACAGATATTATGTGTCGACACATGTTTTTGTGTCGACACCACTCTACTCGACGAATAGTCGAGACTTTACTTAGAAAATTCTGAGTAAAACTTAAGTGTCGACACCACATTGGATGTGTCGACACCTACTCGACATGTGTCGACACTAACATTCTGAAGTGTCGACACCAACATCCTAGATGTGTCGACACCTTTTTCCTGAAGTGTCGACACTACTATTCTGTGTCGACATAGACTTGTCTATGTGTCGACACCTTTTGACTTAGCCAATTTTCTATTCTGTAAACTTAGTCTAAGTTTATCATACCTAGTTCAATTTTGAATCTATTGAACTTAGCTTCTTCTAAGGGCTTAGTAAACATGTCAGCTATCTGATTATCAGTTTTAACATATTCAAGTGCAATATCATTTCTTTCTACATGCTCCCTAAGAAAGTGATATTTAATCTCAATATGTTTTGTTCTACTATGAGATACAGGATTGTTAGCTATTGAAATAGCACTTGTAGAATCACAGTAAAGTGGAGTTCTACTTACCTGAAATCCATAGTCCACTAGCTGATGTTGAATCCATAGAAGTTGAGCACAGCAACTTCCTGCAGCTACATATTCTGACTCAGCTGTGGAGATAGCCACACTAGTCTGCTTTTTGCTGCTCCATGAAATTATTCTTCCACCTAGGAATTGACAGGTTCCAGTTGTGCTCTTTCTATCCTCTTTGCATCCTGCAAAGTCTGCATCTGTATAACCTATTAGATCAAAATCTCCATTCCTAGGGTACCAGAGGCCTAGATAGGGAGTGCCCTTTAGATATCTCAAAATTCTCTTGACTGCAGTCAAGTGAGACTCTTTAGGGCAGGCTTGATACCTGGCACAAACACATGTAGCATACATAATGTCAGGCCTACTTGCAGTCAAGTATAGTAAGGAGCCAACTATCCCTCTATACAAGGTTTCATCTACAGGTTTCCCTGCATCATCCTTGCTAAGAGACATACTTGACCCCATAGGAGTCTTCATGGTACTGGATGAATCCATACCATATTTCCTTATGAGTTATAGGGTGAACTTGGACTGACATATGGACAAGCCACTTTCAGTCTGTTTAACTTGGAGACCCAAGAAAAACTTTAGCTCTCCCATACTACTCATCTCAAATTGACTTTGCATAAGCTTTGCAAACTTTTTGCAAAGGCTACTTTCAGTAGACCCAAATATAATGTCATCTACATATATTTGGACAAGTATGACTTTGCCTCTAGATTCCCTAAGGAATAGAGTCTTATCTATTTTCCCCCTTGTGAACTTGTTCTCAATGAGGAAACTAGATAGGGTTTCATACCAAGCTCTAGGATCTTGTTTTAACCCATACAATGCTTTCCTAAGTCTATAGACATAATGAGGTTGAGTTGGATCAACAAAACCTGAAGGCTGCTCCACATAGACTTCTTCCTTAAGATTTCCATTTAAGAATGCTGACTTGACATCCATCTGGTAAACCTTGAATCCTTGATAGGTTGCATAGGCCAAGAACATCCTTATGGATTCCAGTCTGGCTACTGGAGCAAAGGTTTGATCAAAATCAATACCTTCTTCTTGCCTATATCCTTTAGCAACTAGTCTTGCTTTATTCTTAATGATGACCCCTTGTTCATCTAACTTATTTCTGTAGATCCACTTAGTTCCTATAACATTGTGGTCTTTAGGTTTAGGAACCAGTTCCCAAACCTTGCACCTTTTGAACTGATTAAGTTCTTCTTGCATAGCTTCAGTCCACTGTGGATCTTGTATAGCTTCTTCAAATTTCTTAGGTTCTATTTGAGACAGAAAACTAGAATATACTGCAGCATTCTGATTTCTGCTCCTTGTCTGAACACCTTGTCTTGGATCTCCAATAATCAGCTCTACTGGATGATCTCTTAGATGCCTGTTGGCTGGTGGCATCCTAACTTCAGGTTGAACTTCTTCAGCATCTGCATCATGCTGTACTTCTTGTATTTCTTCAGCTATTGGCACATGTAGTTCTCCCCCTGGACAACTGCTATTGCCTTCTACTTGCTGTCTTGCAGCAGGCATCTCTTCTATAGTAAGCTTGTCCAATTTCTTTGTCAAACCTGTGGGGCTGCATACATTGCTAGACAACTCATTGTTAATAAGTTTTGTCTCATCAAAAACTACATGCACAGTCTCCTCTACAACTTGTGTAGTCAAGTTGTATACTCTATAAGTCTTACTATTGTTGCTGTACCCAACAAAAATTCCCTCTTGGGACTTGGCAGCAAACTTAGTTATGTAAGACTTCCCATTGTTAAGTATGAAGCATTTGCAACCAAAGATCCTGAAATAGGATAGATTTGGTTTCCTGCCTTTCACAACTTCATAGGGGGTCTTGTTTAGCCTTTTAGTGATGGTAGCCCTATTTATAACATGGCATGCAGTGTTAACTGCTTCAGCCCAGAAATACTCAGGCAGTGATGTATCACTAAGTAGGGTTCTACCAGCCTCTATCAAGGTTCTATTCTTCCTCTCAGCAATGCCATTTTGCTGAGGTGTTCTAGGTGAAGAGAATTCTTGAAATATCCCAAAGTCTTCACATAGTTTTGTCATGCTTTCAGATTGAAACTCAGTACCATGGTCACTTCTAATTTTGACCACAGTACTATTTAGTTCATTCTGAATTTGCTTAACAAAGCTATAGAGGACACTAGGTGTTTCAGATTTCTGCCTTAAGAAGAACACCCAGGAAAACCTTGAGTAGTCATCAACAACTACAAAGGTATAGACCTTCCTACCTAAGCTGTGAACTGGCATTGGACCAAAGAGATCCATATGCAAGAGGTATAAGCACCTCACAGTATCTTTGTTCTCAATGCTTTTAAAGGTGGATTTGGTCTGCTTGCCCTTTTGACAAGCTGAGCAAATGCCATCTTTAACACACTTAACTTGAGGACCATTCCTCACTAACTCTTTACTAAAGAGTTTGCTAATAGTCTTGTAGTTAAGATGAGCTAGCCTCTTGTGCCACTTGACACAATGAGAGACTGTCTCATCAGCTACAAGACAAACAGGAGAACCATTGTTCTCAATCATAATGTCTAGACAGTAGACATTCCTCTTTCTATATCCTGTCAAAATGATCTCTTGATCACTTGACCTCTTGATATGACAACCATTTTTAACAAATGAGATGTCATACCCTACATCACTTAACTGACTTATACTTATAAGGTTGTGTTTCAACCCTTTAACATAAGCCACTTGAGTAATGGTAACAAGGTTTGAAGAAATGTTACCAAACCCTTTGATGATTCCTTTTTCAGAACCACCAAAGGTCACTTTAGGACCATTTTTGATTGGAATATAGTCCTTCAGTAGTCCCCTTGTTCCAGTCATATGTCTGGAACATCCACTATCCAAGTACCATGTTGGGGTATGGCCACTTGGATTCACCTGCAAAACAAATTAATGAACCTTAGAACCCAAAGTAAACTTGGGTCCTTGGTGATTGTTAGTTTGCAACATGACACAGCTACCTACTGGCTTTCCACCAGGTAACTTGCTACTCCCTTTGGCACTTGCATTGTGCCAACAATCCAAGGCAAAGTGGCCAACCTTGCCACAACACCAACATTCAAACTTATTGTACCTTTGCTTAGGTACAGACTTTGCTGTCTTAACTGCAGCTGACTTATTGAATGTTGGGGCCTTGCCCTTGGGCTTGGACTGATCCTGAACAGTCCTGGCAGGTTTAACAAAACCCAGTCCAGCCTTACCTTTGTGATGAGTAAAATCATCAATCAAAGGTAGAACTGATTTAGGCTTTGAAAACTTTGCAACCAGTTCTCTCTCTTTCTGAAGATTTGTCTCCAGTTTCTTAATTTGATCATTCTTAAATGTGATAGTACCCATCTGAATCACTGTAATGTGTTTCAGCCTAGCTACCTCATTCAGTTTTTGATCAAATTGCTTCTCAAATTCTGTTGCAGCAGCCTTGAGATCAGCAATCTCCTTTGCCTAACTTTTGGCAAGGGACTTGCTTTTCTTATAAGCCTGTAACAGCACCTTATATTCATCTATGAGCTGATGAATATCATCCTCAGACTCAGAACCACTTCCATCATTTGATGAAGATGATTCTGATTCTGAACTAGAACAAGAAACTGAACTTAGAGTTGGACTTTGTACCTGACTAGGTCCTGGCTGCTCCAGGATTTTGGTACTCTCAGTCAATGCCATCAGTCCTTGGCACTGGCAGTCTTCTTGTTCATAAATTGACTCCAAGATCTGCATAAATTCTTCTTCTTCTTCTTCAGCAAATAGCCCTATGTAGGCTTCAGCATCAGTATCAGTGTCTGAAGAAGAAATATCTGAAAGAGTCTTCTCATTCTTGGCAACAAAAGACTTCTCTTTCTTCCCTTTGAGGTGAGTCTTTTTCCTGTCACTGGATTCTTTTCTTTTCTCAGGACAATCAGCAATGACATGACCCTGTCTATTGCAGCAGTAGCACACAATCTTTGATCCAGTTGCCTTGCTTGTCTTTGTCTTTTTCCTGTCCTTCTTTGAAGGCTTTTTCTCCTGATACAAGACTTCTTTTCCCTTGTAAGTAGATGGTCTGGACCTCCACTGTTTCTTTTTCAGGAATTTCTGAAAGTGTCTAGTGGAGGCAGCAAAGTCTTCATCACTTTCACTGCTTGTAGACTTTGTACTGACAGACCCTTCTGACTCAGATTCAACTACCTCTGGAGGTGGAGTTGATGACTTAGTTCTGCATTTTCTGGGAACTTCTGTCTTGAAGGCAACAGTCCTTTCCTTGTGCTCAGTCCTTGTTGATTTCTCCTCCTCTTTCCTCACTGTCAGCTGCATCTCATATGACAACAACTTGCCAAATAGTGTAGGAGGAGGAATTTCTCCCAACTTTGCCATTTCTCTTATGGCACAGATCTTGGTGTCCCAATCTTTGGTTAGGGACCTTAGGAATTTGTCATTTAGTTCATAGTTGCTGAACTCTCTTCCATAAGACATGAGTTCATTAACTATTCTATAGAACTTCTTGTAGCATTCAGTGATGCTATCTCCCTTGCCTTGCCTAAAGCTCTCATACTCTTGATTAAGCAAGGACTTCCTATCTTGCCTAACTTCTTCAGAACCTTCCATATAGACAATGAGGGTATCCCACATTTCTTTTGCTGTTTTACAGTGAATTAAGTTCTGAAAAGTTGCATCATCAATGGCAATAACTATTATGTTCTGTGCCCTCTTGTCCATGGTTGCTAGGACAATCTCATCCTTGGTCATCTCAGAGAAATCCTTTGGAGTCCTCTGATTTGCATCCAATACTGAAATCTTCATTGGCACATAAGGCCCTTCCTTAACTGTGATGTAGATTCTAGGGTCTGAGGCCTCCATGAATAGCCTTACCCTCTCTTTCCAGATCCCAAAAATTTCCTTTCTACAAATAGGTAATTTCATGGAACCCAATTCTTTATGATTTTCAAAGGAACCCATGGTTCTTGATTTTCTTGAAGCTGTTTTCTGACTTAGACTGTTTCTGCCAAACAGGATCTCCTTGGACTGTTAGTCCTTGTTTTGAGGAACCTCGCTTTGATACAACTTGTAAGATATGGTACCTAAACACCTAGGGGGGGGGGGTGAATAGGTGACCTAATCCTTTTTCTAACTTTGTTGGCAGTCAAACAGTTATATCACAGATTTCTAACAAGTCAATTTCAGCAATCAACAATAATCAAACAAACACAGATCATCCACAGCACAAACACAGCACAACACACAGTGATTTATAGTGGTTCCCCAAGATCTGGGTACATCCACTTTCCCCCTTCGCCTATCTAGCAGTGTACTAGATTCAGCCAAACTTCTCCACTGTCTCAGAACCCAAATAGGTTCCTACACCTCAGGCCCAAGGCCTTACACCTCAGCTTTCTCCAAAGCCTACACTCAGCCACAAAGGCCTACACTCAGCCACCCAGGCCTACACTCAGCCAATCAAGGCCTACACTCAGAGTTCTTCAACTCCTACACTCAGACTATCAAGCCCTACCCTCAGCCTTTATAAATTTAGGCTTACAATGCACTCAGATCCAAAGATCCTACAAGTTAAAATAGTATTACAACAAATAACTCAACAACTCAGAAAATAAGAGAGGAGTTGAGAGTTTCTTGCTGAGTTCTTGGAAGAACTCAGATAGATCCAAACTGACTTAGCTTCCTTCAAAGCTTCTTGAGTAGAACTGAATAAGTCTGAATCCTCTGCAGTTGTTCCTTGACCTCTGCTTCTTAAGATCCAGATGCTTCTGAATCCTTCTTCTCAGCCTAGTTCCAAAGACTGAATTCTTGATTGGAGCTCTCTCTCTCCAACTTCTTAGATCTGCCGTTGGACAGCACGATCTTCTTGATTTGTATCACTTGGATAACTTGATCAGCAACCACTTGAACAAATCTCTTAGATTAATCTGAACTCAATCAGAACTTAATCTTCTTCTGTTAACTCTTCACACCAACAACAGTTTCTGTAAACAGTCAGTGCCTATTTATAGGCCTTCTTCATGGTAACCGGCTGGTCTGGTTCATAACTGACTTCTGAGATCTCTGACAAGTGCTGTAGACCGGCTGGAATGGCAGCTGTCATGTCATCCAGTCAATTCTTGAAATTCTCTAACTGTCAGATAGTGTCGAGACTTTCTGTTCTTAAGTGTCGACACTTATAGACCAAGTGTCGACACATGCTGTGTAAGTGTCGACACAAGTCTACAAGGTGTCGACACAACTCCTTGTATGTCTCGACACAGATTCTTATTCAGGTGTCGACACTTGGAATTGAGTGTCGACACAAGTACTTGATCTTCTGTAACTTGTTAAATTCTTCTAAGTGTCGACACATCTCCTTTGTGTCGACACATCTTCATGTGTTGAAACTGTCAAGTGTCGACACTGCTTCTTGGTGTCGACACAAGTCTTCAATATAGATTCTTCAGCTGAGTGTCGACACATTCCCTTAGTGTCGACACTTGTACTTAGAATATTTTTGTAGATATTTCTGTTCTTTGCTAAGTGTCTACACAGCTACTTGTGTCGACACTTTCTTTGAGTCTTCAACTGAGTGTCGACACATTGTGCTGGGTGTCGACACTTTCTTCAAGTGTTGACTCTTCTGGTTGTGTGTCGACACATTGTGTTGAATGTCGACACATACTTCAAGTGTTGACTCTTTTGGTTGTGTGTCGACACATTGTGCTGAGTGTCGACACATACTTCAAGTGTTGACTCTTTTGGTTAAGTGTCGACACATTGTGCTAGGTGTCGACACTTGCACTTAGTCTCTGCAGAATTTTGCTGAGTGTCGACACAACTCCAAGTGTCGACACTTTCTGGTGTAGACACAGCTCTTCTAGGTGTCGACACTTCTGCTAAGTGTCGACACTGCTTCTCTGCATTCTTCTTCACTGAGTGTCGACACAGCTCCTTGTGTCGACACTTTCTGTCTGGTGTCGACTCTGCATCCCAGGTGTCGACACAATGACTCCAAGTGTCGACACTGCTTGTCTGGGTGTCGACACAAGCTTTCTCAAGTGTCGACACTTTCCCTCTGGGTGTCGACACATGGACTTAGAAAGTTTTAGCTTCAGTCTAGTGAATACCTAACCTGCACAAGTAACTCAAACATACATCAAATACATTATGATGTATATCATTGAGTTGGGTGAGGCTTCTTCAAATCAGGTACATTTGACCAATGTACCCAACACAACTTTAGAGGATATATGTTTACTAGTTTTAGAATCATACCTGTCTCCCTTGAAGTGGTTCTTCCCGTGATGAGAGGAGGAGGAAGGTCTGCTCCTCCACTGCTTCCTCTTAATCAACTTCTAGAACTGCCTAGAGAAGGTAGCAAATTCTTTATCAGAGCTGTTGCAGTCTGATGAACTTTGCCCTATGCTATCTGAATCAGCAGGCCTCCTTGGAGGAGAGGTAATCCTCTCCTTACTCTTCTTGGTGCTCTCAGCTCTGAAAGCCAAAGATTTTTCCTTCGCCTGGGATTTGATTATGTTCTCCTCCTCCTTCCTTGCAGATAGCTGCATCTCATAAGAGAGAAACTTCCCAAACAAAGTGTGAGGTGGAGTATCAGCCAGCTTTGCCACCGCTCTGATGGTATAGATTTTGGTGTCCCAGTCTCTAATTAGAGACCTTAGGAACTAAAAGTATCCAGCATCTACCTAAATCACCGAGAGTGGGGTGAATAGGTGATGTTTGTGTCTTATCGCGGAATAAAAATTACTTAAAAAATGGAAGCACAAAGAACACCGAGATCTATAGTGGTTCCCCGTGTTGGGTATGTCCACTGTCCCGCAACGCCTATCTACAACGGAGGACTAGATTCGGCTACTTCACCTTTCTCAGATTTCAACAAATCTTACACCTCAGAGCCGGAACTCCTACAACTCGGAGAAGACGCTCCTACCACTCAAAGAACAACCTCTCCTACAACTCGATCAACGATCAACAACTCGATCCATAGCCGGATCGACAACTCGATCCACAAACGGATCTACCACTAGATCCACAAATGGATCTAAAACTCGGAGATAAGATTTCCTACAAATGTAAAAGAATATTACACAATGATTACAAATAGTCTTAACAAGATCTAGGGTCTTCAATCCATTGTTCTTTGAAATTAATTGATCTTGAATAATGTGAATAACATGACTAATCTGAAATACTTGAGGACGTTGATCTTGAATCATGAATCGACTAGATCTGGAATATAGGAATCTTTAGTAAGCAATGATCAAGTCGAATCAGTTGAGGACGAACAAATCATGCACTTACTGTCGTCGACCAATCAGGATTTTGCGATTAGGGTTCGGTGCCAACGGGAAAAATTCGTACAAGATATTTCTTGGAAGGTTTGAGCACGATTAGGGAAGATGGAAAATCTACCCTGCATATATATAGGGGCCTTCAATTGTAACAGCTACAAAAGATTTTCCAAGTCGGGACCTTCACATTTACTTTACATGGCATATCATCCAACCCGAGCCGCGGCTTTGAAAAACAAAAAAAACCCAAGTCATTTTCATCGAGTATCGTCGAGTATCGTCGAGTATAGCTGAGTATAGTCGCCAAACTAGTAGTGATATTCCACAAAATTTACTCGGAGAAATTTTGCTAGGTTCAACTATCCACTCGACGCTAGTTATAAGACATACTCGATTCAGCCAGTATATTCGACGAATTCAACGAGTATCGTCTAGACCACTCGACGCATTTGACGCCATTGCCTTAAGAAAATCTAGAGAAGTAGTGTCGAGATGATTCGATGAATTCGGCGTGTATCATCATGTATTTTCGACGAATTTGGCGAGTATCATTAGATACATTCGACGAATTCGACGAGTATACTTGATGATACTCGACGAATTTTACTTAACTATTTTTTCAACTTTTCAGATATTCAACCTCACGTACATATGATGAATCTGACCTGTGCTATTAGGTGTATACGACGAATTCAACAAGTATCAACGAGTATACTCGACAAATTCGAGGAGTATCCCTTACAATATTCGACGAATTTTAATTGGGTAAAATTTCTCTTCTCCTAATTCAACTTCTTCTTCCTTAATCCTTCTCATGCACCTGGTATAGAAGTACATCCCAATAGAGAGATTACAAGTGAGTCTACACATTGGCCTACATAATAAAGGATTACATTGTATAGTGCCGTGTTTACTAACCCACTGTAACCTGACATTGGTGTGTACTTGGCAATGTAAATCTGCAAGTACATAACTAAAAATGCAATATCAAATACAATCACAATTCGTCTTAGCTTAACTGGACCCTTCTTCAAATCAGGGTTATTATGTATATAATACCCAACAATCCCCCCTATTTGAAGAAGTCAGAATCCTATAAAATAAAGTGAATTGCACAACAATAATTAAACAAAAAAATGATAAGATATATGAATTATAGAATATTTAAACACAACGCACATTCTAGTCAACAAATTTAAAACACATATATATATATATCAATAAGAGTTTTAGTTTTTTTTTGGGGGGGGGGGGAACCATAATTACACACAAAATAATCCAAAATAGAATAAAAAACCCTCAGCCCTCCCTGTCCTGGCTCTTCTGATGCTGCCAGAGAAAATAAGCCTTGGGTTTTGGATAATATCTTGGAGGGGCTTGAGGTGCAGCTGGATCATCATGTATGTATTTTCTGAAGTGAATTCTTCTCTTCGTACATGCCACCTCATACTTATGCCACTCATCTCTATAATAGTGATCCCATCTGAAAGTGAGGGATAAATCTACTTTACACTATAGGGGGGGGGGGTGAATAGGGCATTTTAAAATCTTGATTTAGTTTTATAGCGGATTTAAAAACTATTGATATATATATAGAAGCAATCACAGCACACAAATAAAGAGAATAACAATCACAGACGATACAAGGAAATTTATAGTGGTTCCCCAAAAAATCTGGGTACATCCACTCTTATACCACCTTGGTAGGAATCCACTACAGGTTTTTGATCAGGAGCCCTGCCACCATAAGTTTTTGCTCAGGTGCCCTGCCACCATAGGTTTTTGCTTAGGTGCCCTACCATAACAAGATCTATTTTTCTAAGGGAGATCTAGCAATCCTGTGAGTTTTTATCAGGTGCCCAAAAACCAAATTAAGTCTTTTAATCAGGAGACTTAGAAATCAAAAGATAACTTTTGAAGGGAGTTAAAAATCCTATTCACAGTTTATGAAAATAAATAAAAAGTGATGATGTGTTCTCTGTTAAGGGTCTCTGAGAAGACTAGTGAATGTTGAAGCAGAAAGCTTCTCCTGATTTTAATAGAGTTTATGATCAGGAGAGGGAGTCTTTTACTCAGGGTGTAGGCCTTCTTGTATCTGAGAGAGGAAGACTTTGAACAAGCAGAGACTGAAGATTTAATTCTATAAGCTTATGAAATCTGTAAGAGTATGTATTGATCTGCAAGTCTCTAAGTCAGTATATCTAAGTCTGTAACCTTGAGTCAGCAATCTTCTATACATATATATAGAATGCTAAGAGGAATTCCAACATTTGAAATAATCGATTCTGAAACGTCTGTGGAATTCCTAAGAATGGTAACTGCCTTGGAAATTGATTAGCTTTAAACTCTGTGGTAAATCCATATTTAATGCTGCCTTTAAATGGCTATATTCGTTAGAATATTTAGCATTAAATATTAGAGTCATAACTGTCTGTAATTACGCCTTTAAATTATTCTACCTTCAGAATATATAATAGCCTGAAATTAAGCCAGAAACTATTCTAACTTTTGTAAAAAAAACTGCCTAAAATAATGCAAAGAATTTGTCGAACTCAGCAAGCATTTCGTCGACCTGAGCCCGAAGTTCGTCGAACTGAATCTTCTTATTTATCGACCTGAGCTCAGAGTTTGTCGAGGTGAGCTCGACTTTCATCGAGCTGAGTTTCTGTGTAGAGATCAGATTTCATCGACCGGAGCTCAAAGTTTGTCGAGCTAAACTCAGAGTTAAGACTCTGAGTTGTCGAAATAAGATCGACGTTCATCGAACGCAGCTCTGCTATCATCAAACTAAATTCTGCTATCGTCGATCTGCATTTCTGCCAGAATTCTTCTGAGGCAATAACCCTGGAAATAAACCTATGACCCTATACTATACAAAATGGGTCAAACTAAATATCCTAATAGTAATCGTAGCCCAAATCAGTAATAGGGTTCCAACAATCTCCCCCTATTTGGGTGAGGATACTATTGACAAAGTTAAAACACAAAGCATAAAATATCTAGCAGAAAAACGTTCAGCAGATATAAAAATATAGTGCTGTGAAAGTTATAAACAAAAACACAGTTATAAGAACATAAAATCAGAAATCAATTGTCTTTCTTAGAAGCATCAGAGGAAGATTCTGAAGAAGGTTTAATGAAGATTAAATTCTTGTTGGGGTCTTCAGCATCTTTTTGAGTCATATTTAAATCTTGAGATCCAATAGTCTTCAAAGAAGTTGTCCTAGGCACAACTATCTCTGGATGCATACTCATGTACTTGTCCACATTGAACAAGTTCTTTACTTGATATTTGTCAAGCTCCATCTTTCTATAAGAGGACATAGTGGAGAACTGTGAGGTGTCCTTTACTTCTGCTTTTGCTTTATTAATCTTAGATAGAGCAATAAGCTCACTAAATCTAGCCATTCTGAAATTTGGATCCAATTCTGGATCATATGTTGGTGAAGGCGGCCTCTCCTGATCTGATGGCTGTTAGCTGCTTTGACTTGACTTCTGTTGTTGACTGCTTTGAGAGCTAAACTTGAAAGTCTATCTTTTCAGTCTTGAGAAGCTCTTGAGTAATGAGAAGTGGTAGGATTTTGAGAAGAAATAATACCCGCTGCTCCTGCTGCTGGAGGAGGAGGAGGAGGTCCTCTGCTAGATCGTGGAGGTGAAGAATACCTCTTCATTTTCTTCCTCTTTTCACTTTATTCTTGGAATATCTCATCCAGTGTGGTAGGTCTGGAGTGAGAGGGATTCCATGCATAATATAGTATGGTACATCTGTAGTAGCTGAAGGTTGAGGAGCAACCTTAGCAGGAGCCTTCTTCTTTATCTTCCTTTTCTTAGATCGAGAATCCTCTGAATCATCTGATTCTTCATCATCATCAAAATCTTCTACAGGCAGATCATACAATTCATTTAACTGCTTAATTATATCAGTCTGATCAACAAAAAGAGCCTTTGGCTGTACAGTTATAATCTCTTCTTCCTGCTCCATATCTTCATCAAGAAGATCATCAAGGTTGGGCATTGGGGTTTCATCCTAAGCAAATGTAGGATGGGAAGAAATCTGTTCTATAATATCCATTGTATTATCATCTTCTACTGTAATTTGAGAAACTGGAGCAATGCAGAAGAAACTTCTGTAAGGCTGGTCCTTAGTTGTTCTAAAACTGAAGGACTAATAGGAGCTATATAACATATTATAGCTTTAGAGGGGTCATGTTCAAAAACTGGATAATAACTGTGCAAAGTATCAAAAACTGATAATAAAGAATTTAGGTTCACTGTGGGATTAATAAAAATATCACCAACAGTTGTTATTTCTGGTTCTGCTATCAACAAATCCTCTACTGAACTGATCATCTCAGTATCCTGAATATCATCAAAAACTGTTACTGCTGGTGCTTCAACTGCCGTATCTTGAACTTCTACTGTATCTTGAACTTCTTCATTAAACATCTCCCCCTGCCTAGATCGAGGGAGACCTGAATCTAGGCCCCCAGAAGAAGGGAAAAAGGAGAAAGAGGATAGCTAAGAAGATAGAGCAGAGATAGAAGCATCAAGAGGAGCTATAGCTTCATCTATCAGCTTTTTGAGAGTTGTATTAATGAGTTCAAGAAGGCTGGAAGAAATAGATGAAAAATCTATGTACATAAAATTAGGAGGAGCCTGAGTAGATGCAAAAGTAGGTGGAATGGAAGTAAAAGAGGAGGGGATGGAAGTGTTTTCACAGTTGGAGCAGAGATAAAAAGCTTGAGGAATGGTTGATGGAGAGATGACAGCAGGAATGTCATCAGGTGTGGCATTAGGAATCATCTCCTGAATTGGTGATTGTGTTGGAGATGAAAGTATTGAGAAGTGAGGAGGAGATGAGAGTAAGTAGATTAAAATTAGGTAGATTAGGAAGTAAAGGGGATGAGGGTGACTGATGAATTGGTGATTGATGAATTGGTGATTGGGGTGAGGGTGACTGATGAATTGGTGAATGTGGGTAGAAGGATGATGTTGGAATCTCTTCAGATAAACTGGTTTGAAGAGTAGAAGGTGACTGAGGAAGAGAAGCATCAATAGGTGGAGTTGATGATAGAAGTTAGTCAGATAGAGAAGGTAGTGGAGAATGTTGTGGAGATGGTAAAGGAGAATGAATGGGAGGAACAAAAACTTTTGTTGGGGATTGGAGAGTGGCTAATATAGCCATGTGCTTTCTGAAGCTGCTCTAGAGGAGGTAGCCATAGATAGCTTAGGGATTACCCTCTCCCATCTTCCAAACAAAGCAGAAGTAAGCCTCTTGGATGTATTAATAAAAATGGTCCGAGAGACCAAAAGCTCTGGACACTTGGCCTGTAGGAAAATTTCTAATATCCTGCCATACCCTCCAGATTTACTGGTAATCTTATTCTTAATATAATCAAAAATGATTGATCCCCAGTTTACCCTTTTCTGATTAACTAAAGCACTCATCAAGTGAAATTGATACCTGGTAATATAGTCATGGGCAGAGTGCTTGCCCAACAAAACTTTACCAACAATATCTGCTAAAAATTTGTACTCAATAGAAAAGTTTTTCTTTAATAGGTGATTAGGGTTTCCCTAGGTGTGACCCAACCTATCTAGCATTTCATTAAATTCAGAACTGGATAGATCTGTCATCTTGTCCGTTAACACAACCAAAAATTTCAGTTAAAATTTCAGGAGAAAAACTAACCTGGTTTCCTGAGATTGATCCTATAATAACTAGGTTATCTTGAATCTTTGCTGTATGCATCCATTCCTTGATCTTAGATATTGGGAGTTTGATCCTTGTGGACATGAAATACTGCAAATTCTGAGCTTAAAATAAATGTAAGATGTTCTTGAATATTTGGTCTGAATGTCAGAATGACTCCATATCAATATCGAATCCAACATCAAACTTCATTGTTGAAAGGATTGCTTGAGAAATCGCCATTGCTCTGCAAAACAGAAAAGATCAAATGCAAAGGGAAATTGAGAAAGCGCGGGATTGAGTGCGATGAAAACCTAGTTATAAGTTTTCAGAAGTCCAAAAGGCGACCTCTGTCCAACGCAAGACAAAACATCAAACTCTGTTCGACAAAAAATCCTAAAAGAAATACATTTCGTCGATCTCCGTTCGACGAAAGTTTTGCAAAATAAATATATTTGATCGAGTTTCGTTCGACAAAAAATACTTGAAACCAATTCGCCGATCTCTGTTCGATGAAAGTTTCTTAAAGAAAGTTCGCCGATCTTCGTTCGACAAAATTTTTACGAATGGTTCATAGTTCGTCGATCTCTGTTCGACGAAAGATGGACAATTTGTCAATCTCAAAATAAAAGTTAATTTAGTGATTCTTCATTTATCATTCCTAACTGATTTAAGAATAAAATGTGTTTTTTTGCATCTAAAGGTTTAAAGAATATACATGCTTTCCGAAAATCAGTAGGAATAAATTCTAGTTTAATCATATTCCTGTCTACATTATTTCTTAGAAAGTGATGTCTTATTTCAATATGTTTAGTTCTACTGTGTTGGACTGGATTTTGTGCAATAAAAATTATACTGGTATTATCACAAAATATTGTTGAATTTTTTAAGTTGTATCTATAATGTAGAAGCTGATTTTGAATCCACAAAATCTGCAAACAACAACTACTAGCTGAGATGTTTTCAGCTTCAGCAGTTGTAGCAGAAACAGAAGTTTGCTTCTTACAAAACCATGACACACGCCTATCACCAAGAAACTGACAAGTTCTTGATGTGCTTTTCCTGTCAACTCTGCATCCAGCATAGTTAGCATCTGAGAATCTAGTTAAATCAAATTCTGACTCTATTGGATACCAGAGTCCTAGATTTGGGCAACCCTTTATATATCTTAAAATCCTTTTAGCTAAAATTAGATGAGATTCTTTAGGATTTACTCGAAACCTAGAACAAATGCAGGTAACAAACATTATATCTGGTCTACTAGTTGTTAAGTATAATAAGGACCCAATGATAGTATATATTTTCAGATCAACAGGATTGCCATGTTCAACAGTATCAACAACAACATTTGTGGGCATAGGTGTTTTCATGGCTGAGGCATCTGATATCCCAAATCTTTTAATAAGCTCTTTAGCATTCTTGGATTGGGATATGAAAATGCCATCAGGAGTTTGCTTCACTTGTAAACCAAGGAAGTAGGATAGCTCACCCATGCTACTCATCTCAAACTTGGAATGCATTAGGTCAGAAAACCTTTTGCATAGTTTAGAATCAGTAGAACCATTTATTATGTCATCTACATATATTTGAACTAGCAAAATTTTAGATTTGTGGTTTATAATAAATATGTTTTATCTACTATGCCCCTACTAAATTTATTTTCTAGAAGAAAATTAGCAAGAGTCTCATACTAAGCTCTTGGAGCTTGTTTAAGAGCATAAAGGGCTTTGTTAAGTCTAAAAACATGAGAAGAGAGAGTTGGAGAGATAAAACCTGGAGGTTGTTCCACAAAAACTTCTTCTTTGAGCTCACTATTTAGAAAAGCACTCTTCACATCCATTTGATATACTGTGAATTTCTTGAATGCTGCGTATGCAAGAAAGATCCTAATTGCCTCCAATCTTATAATAGGAGTAAATATCTGGTCATAATCTATGCCTTTCTCCTATAAGTATCCATGAGCTACTAGTCTTGCTTTATTTCTTACAATGATTCCTTGAGCATCCAACTTATTCCTAAAGACCCAATTGGTTTTAATGACTGGATAGTCTTTGGGTCTAGGAATTAAGTCCCAAACTCTACATCTCCCAAACTGATTGAGTTATTCTTACATAGCAATGATCCAGTGGGGATCATGTTCTGCATATTTGATGGATTGAGGTTCAATCTGAGAAATAAAACAATTATGCATCTAATCTTGATTCAATTGATGCCTTGTTTGAACACCAACTGATATGTGTCCAATCACTTGAGATCTAGGGTGATCTCTAAGTGTGACAAGATCAACAGGTAAAGTTGGTTGTTCAACAGTTTGTGGTGCTAATTCCTTTGTTGGAATTTCATTTGCCACAATATTTTCAGCATAAATCTCATGATTTTCTCCATCACTGTCATCATCAACAATCTGTTGAGAAGGATGTATTGTATCCTCTTGTGTTAGGATTAATTCATTCATTTTCTTACAAAGATTTGGTACCTAAAAAGATTCTATGGTAGAGATATTTCTCTCTTTGTAAAACATATTAGTCTCATCAAATGAAGAATGTACAGTTTCTTCCATTTTAAGGGTAGATTTATTAAATACCCTATAAGCATTGCTGACTTGAGAATATCCAAGGAAAATTCCTTTTGCAGCTTTGGCTTCAAATTTCCTTAAATGTTTCTTGTCATTATTGTGAATATAACATTTACATCAAAAAACTTTAAAATAGTCTACTTTAGGTTTCTTATTCTTAAGTAATTCATAAGGAGTCTTACCCTTTAGTTTATGAATCAGACTCCTGTTAAGAACATAGTTTGTTATGCTTAATGCCTCCGCCCAAAAGTATAGGGGTAGGTGAGCATCTGTAAGTAATGTTCCAGCAGATTCAATTAGGGTTCTATTTTTCCTTTTAGCTATCCATTTTGTTGAGGAGTTCTAGGAGCAAAAAAATAATGGCTGATACCTTTCTTCTCACAGAATTCTTGCATCAAAAAAGATTCAAACTCAGTGCCATGATCACTTCTAATCAATGCAATCTGAGTAGAGTACTCAATCTTGATGCTCTTAATAAAGTCTGTATGAACTTTAAAGTTATTTGACTTATTTCTCAGAAAGAATACCCAAGTGAATCTAGAAATCATCTATAATAACTAAGGTATATGACTTTCCTCCCAAGCTTTGTACTACAATAGGTCAAAAAAGTCCATAAGTAGCAAATACAAAATCCTGGGTGAATCACTTTTAGAAATGGATTTGAAACTATTTTTGGTTTGTTTGCCTAATTGACAAGCCTTGTAAAGTCCTTCCTTCTTGTAAGAACCAGAAGGTAGTCCTATAACAAGGTTGTCCTTAGATATTTTAGCAATAATCCTAAGGTTTACATGTCCTAACCTTTTATGCCATAGATCAGTAGTTTTACAAAACTGAATAAATAAACAGATTTCAATTTTTGCAGAGTTAAAATTGACTAAGTAGATATTACCTTGTCTAACTCCAATGAAAAGTATTTTATTTAAAGTAGAAGTAACTGAACATAATGACTTATTAAAAGTTACTTGATAACCTTCATTACATAATTGACTTATGGATATAAGGTTATGCTTGAGACCTTTCACATAAGCTACCTTCCTGAAGGTAACTTCTCCAACTTTGGCATTCCTATAGCCCTTTGTCTGGCCACAGTTGGAGTCTACAAAAATGACTTTAGGCCCAAGCTTAGCTTTGAAGTCAATTACGTTTTCTTTTCTTCCTGTCATATGTTTTGAGCAGCCACTATCTAGATACCACTATTCCTCTGTGGTAGGATAGTTCTTTTCCTGCATAAAAACAAATTAGCTATTTTTGACCCAGGTTACGTTGGGTCATATTTATCTTTCATAATGATAATTGGAAATGTAAGAACGCTCTGGTTGATCTTTATAACCAAGTGGATGATATT